>CM075850.1:13658785-14403324 GCA_037975125.1 Latrodectus hesperus | reverse complement strand
ATCTTATAAATATTTGTTTGTTTTTTTTTTCAAAAAAAATTACGAAGTAAAAAGAATGTCTGTAATTGCCTGTGGCATTGTAAATAGGAAGTAAAAAAAAGCTGTTGCAAACACAAATCCAGTTTGACATTAAAAAAATGCTGATGAAAATTACTAAAATTTGAATAATTGAATAATTTCCAATAATAAAATTTATTACTTGAAATGTTATTAATTTTTAGTATTTTGTATAATTTTGCTTATTCCTTTAACTAGGGCCTTATTTTAAGCAAAATCGATTTTCAAACCAATTATCTTTTTCATTCCAGGCATCAGAAGGCAAGAGAAGCCCCCTTACTCCTACATCGCCCTGATCGTGATGGCCATCCAGAGCTCCCCCACCAAGCGCCTCACCCTCAATGAGATCTACCAGTACCTGCAGAGCCGGTTCCAGTTCTTCAGGGGCCAGTACCAGGGCTGGAAGAACTCTGTGCGCCACAATCTTTCCCTCAACGACTGCTTCATCAAGCTGCCCAAGGGATTGGGTCGACCGGGCAAGGGCCACTACTGGACTGTGGACCCCGCCAGTGAGTTCATGTTTGAGGAGGGTTCCTTCAGGCGAAGACCCCGGGGCTTCAGGAGGAGGTACCAGGCGTTGAAGCCCTACGCGCAGTTCTACCACTCGGCCACCGTAAACAATTTCCTAGGTGAGGCATTACGAGGTGCTTGTTTTTGTTTAATCAAACAAACGATGCATTATTAAGAGGACTATTGTTAAAAAGATAGTGATATTGTTATTATGATTTCAAATATATCAATAACAACTGAAACAGCATTTAATATTGTTTTTTTTCTAAGTCGCATTTAATCCTTTTGTGGGATCAATTTAAAGACCGCAAAAACCAATGTTCTTAGATGAGAAAAACGGAAGATGTATGAAGCTTGACTCAACACTCCTGGTCAAACCCGCGCTAAAAGTATGATCTGTGGGTCATCAGCGAGGATTGCCTTTGAAATTCTAAGATGCTCTAGGCAGAAGATACGTTTCATCGTAGGCTTCATAACTGGGCACTATTATTTCAGAGTACACCTCCATAAAATGGGACAGCAAGACCCTATCTGCAGGAAATGTCATACACAAGAGGAAACGGCCAAGCATATAATTTACGAATGCGAGGTCCTTGCCCTCCCTAGATTAACTTCTTTAGGCATCATCCATACTAGAGAGTGACACCTAGACACCATTAAAGGGTTATCGAACTTTATTAATAAAGTGGATGACCCGAGCAACTGGAACTAGGAAACATTGGGTTTGGAGTTAACAGTACAAAATGCCGATAAAAGCAGAGGTGCCCAATGGCATACAAACCCAACTCTAAGAAGTCGCATTTAAAATTAAAATCTTAAAATTAATTTTATTAAATATTTTATTGTACTTAAAATATAAATATATTCCAATAAAGCGAACAATTATGAATCTTTTTATTTATTTCGAATGCCTGAATAAGTGACTATAACGCCAATAAATGCTGCCTTTTGGCTCAAGGAGTGTAATAAATGACTATTTTTTAGTGGTACACCCAGTAGGTGTGCTCTTGTGTTCCCGAAAGTAGTTGAGCTTCCTTAATTTTGGAGCAGAGACCAATTTAAGAGAAGACTCCCAGATTAAGAACCACCCACAGAAGTATTATTTCCCTTAGAGGACATTACGATCACGATCTGTTTTATATGACCTAATCTCACCATCAACAAACACGGCGGATTTTTTTCTTTGGTTTTCTTTTGAAAACATCAATATAAACGATATTGATTTTATCGCTTGAAAATTGCACCTGATATTGCATATTGCACCTGATTTTTTTTTCATATTTTATTTATACTTACTAGTTTTCTTTTTTTAATATATTTTAACTGCTTACTTCAATTTCGTGTAACCCAGTTCTACGTGACTTTTTAAAAATTGATGAGCAGACGAAAAAAAATCTTGAAAATAAATTATAACGATATTTTTTTTAAAAAAATTTAAAACTGATGAAAATATGATAATTTTTAGAAATTTAAATAAACCATTATATTGTCCTTATATTTATATGCCAAAATGTATGACGAATATTTAGCTAAAATGTTAAGCTATTATTAATTGAAATTATTCGGTGTAGGAAACATTTTCTTTTAAACATGTTATAAAGGTTGCTTAGATAAATAAAAAAAATCAGCTCCACGTTTAAACATTATCATATTTTTTTAAAAAAAAGAAAAAAAATCTGTCGTACGTTTATGAACAGCAGTTGTTGTTGTGTGCCAGCCAGGCTGGCAATATGGGGTGCGCTGCTCCACTTTTCCAACTGAACCCTATTTTGGTGTGGAGTCCGACTTCTTCAGTACACACATGTCATAGGGACCTGTTTATAGGGTAGGCAACCATTCACACCTCATTCATACAAGGAAAGGACAAAGACAGGATAGATAGAGAGAGAAAGTACATCCATGCCCGAACCGGGATTCGAACCCAGGACCTCCCTATCCGCAGTCAGACACGCTGACCACTAGACAAGTTGGGTGGCATGAACAGCAGTGCCTGAATGAAATAAATGACAGTATTAAAAAATTATTCAAAGTTAAATTTTCAAATATTCACTTTCAGAAATAAGAATTGCCATTTAAGAAATTTTTTTTGCAAAAATCTATTCGATGCAAATGCCCCGTGATTCAAATTTGTAGATCACTTTGGTATATTCAAGACGTAGATATTTATACTAAGTGTTACCCAGCACGGGCCTCCCCCTGGCCACATTTCATCTCTTGTCTGGGGATCACCAGGGACCACATAGTTCAAGGTCCCTTACTGGTAATGGGCTTCATCAGGGTGAATGGGCTCATGTACCTGATATAGCTCTGCTGTTCAAGGGGATGAAAACAACAACAAGACGTAGATTTGATTCTGTGTTGAATTTCTACATAAATAAAATTTAAATGGAGTTCTTATAACCCTTGAATCTTAAAATATATAAATTAATTTTCTTAACTTTTTCAATGAAACATTGTTTTTGTAACTAAATAATCAGAATCCCAATATTAAATATCTGAAGTCACTTTAAATCACAAGATTTGGAATTCCAGTTCAAAGATGTCGGTGGGACCGAATTTTTAAACCGTAAGTCCGGTCTTTAATTAGCCCTTCAACAAACGGGTAAACTCATATAATGGTTTGTGATATAGATTTCTCTCTAAACTTGCACCACTAGGTTGTATTCTATTTATTGTTATTACTTATGATACTTGGACAAGCCGAGCTCGCAAAGTTGTGACTGCATAGTTGCAAAAAAGCCAACTTTTAAAAGAAATATTGCACGCATTACTTTAATTTTAAAATTTATCATTCGATAATTATCTTTAATTTAATTTTCATCGTTTGCTCTTTTTATGAATTTAAATTGTTGGATAAGGAATAATTTCTTATTTGATCTCTTTCTAATTTATATAAAATGATTTGAGCCGCATAAACAACATAGCTTGATGAAGTTTTAAACAGGAAAGATGTTTGTTCAGTTGAGAGTAGGTTTGAAACACTAATATCGGTATATTGATGTGCAATTTTTTTTTTGTGTGAGAGGTGATGCTAAGGTATTATTTTTAGTGCTAATGAGCACACAAAATATGTGTTATTTAATCTACGAATATCCCTATTCAATTTTTGAGAAACACAGTCATACTTTCAAAATCATCTCCTACATGCAAAGCATCATTGACTTTTTCTCATGAAAAACTAGAGAGTGGAAGGGATACGAGTTCATGCAACACCGAAAAATTTCTCGACGCATTTCGTCGAAAAACCTCCGCGGTAATCCTTCCGTTAAATAGCGGGGAGGAACCATGCGGAAGGCCTCCGTTCCCAATCACCGCTGCAACTTAAATCTGCCGCTCAACTGGGATCAAAGGACGCTATCAAAAGTTTCTAAGCTCAATTTCAGCTTTTAGCAGTTTTCGACCGATAAAAGTTAATTAGTAGTTAAAATTTATGTTGAAATTTAGTTAAATAAATGTGGTAATAAAAAATCTGTTCAATTGTGTTTCTAAAACTTAAAAATACAGACTGCATTGTTGAAGAATTTGTTTAATGCTTACTGGTTGCATATATGAAAAGACTACAATCTACTCCTAGCAATTATGAACCATGATCAATTTACGATGCCGACATCAGAGCTGGCATTCTACACACCACACCAGTGGAGGAACATTATTATTATTAATATTTATAATCTTTCCCAAAAAGGGAAAAAATCCTAATTTCGAACGTAATATAATTATATTTTAGGTTATTTTATACGCTTATACAGCTGCCCGTTTATGCCGATATTAAACCATTCTTAATTTCTTAATTTTTCCATTTCTTAATTTTGAACCAAAATAATCTGACGGGGAATACATCTGAGCTGGCATCCTCCACTCCACGTTACAACTACGAAAAAGGGGATATTAGATTCTGCATATTATACTATTCACATATAAGATTCACATATAAGGTCCTCTCAACACAATAATTTTCAGCTGGGTCAGGTATTGAACTCGTGAACTTCAAGGGATTAGAGCAACGCCGTTTCTTAATTCTTTAATTTATAACATTCAAGAATTGAAGACAAATTATTGATGAGTGTGAGGATTTCTTTTTATAAAAAGAAAGCACATTCGAACAAGACAAATTAAGAAGTCACTACTATTTAATTATAGAAGAGAAAATGACTGCAACCATAAAATTTAAAATCAGATTGCATTAGTTGCTGACACCAACTAAATAAAATATAAAATAAATGAAAAAATAAATACAACTATCATTTATAAACTTAGGTATCTGGCCGAATTTTATTTTTCAAAAGGAATTTGTATTTAATTACGCGAATGATTTTCATTATTTTTCTTTCAACTATAAATAAATGTATCAAATAATGGTGTTCAATTGTCAATGATTAATATATTTTTGACATGTCACTCGTTTTAATTTTCCCATAATAATATCACTGGAAATTTACGCAAAAAATATAATTCAGATTGGAGAAAAAACTGTATGAATCAATTCTGTTAGTTTTCAACAGAGGGCGCTTAATGTGTTCAAATAATAAAATTACCAAAAAGTAGAATAATTAAACAATTTCTTAAAAGAGTGTTGTTATTATAATGCCCGGGTACTATGATTTTAAGCACTCCAAGGGTCGGAAATGAGGGCACCTTATATAGAGGGGGGCAGCCAGTGGGTGTGTCATCGTATCCCCGAAAGTGGTTCCTCGTAATTATGAAGGATAGACCCCGCAGAAGACCAGCCACCCTTGGCCTGCCATCCTCTGAGGTATCATTTCACTTGGAAGACATTGACACTCTTAATTCATTGACATCGTGAATGACATATTTAACGTGCTCCAGCCTCCATTAGTGAACACGAGGTATTCAGACGGGATTCGAACTTGCAAATTTTCGATAATGAATGCTCTAGTATCACAATATTTATTGTATTAATAATAGAAATTCCACTTTTTACAAGTTCCCGATCATAAAATTTAATGCATATTTAAGATATAAATAAATATGTTACAAAAAAGAATTTTTAAATGAATTTTGTAATAATTAAAATTCTTCAAGGGAATATCTAAGTATCTTTCGTAAATATTTGATTTCTCTGATTTTTATCTATTACAAAAAAGATAAAACAAAATGCGATTTAATTATAAATTTTAAGTCAATTTTTGTAAAAGTTAAACAGAACACTTTTTATTGAACTACATTATGCATATTAAAATTTCCTATATTTAAAATAAAACAGTGGAATATAAATGTAATTTTTTAAACAAATAGGATTTTGAGATGCATAAATCAGTCTTTCAAGCAGTTTTTTTTATGTTAAATCATTGCCTTTACTACAAATCGCGAAAAACTCGGAAGTTTAATAATTATTATTTTGAGTACGATTCATACTCTTGTAAAATAAATATTATTAAAAACTACAAGAAAGATACGAAAAATTATAGAGATATAAGAAAAATATTGTAAACTTATATCAGTTTCAAAATATTTATGAAATTCTAATATATGTGGAAACTATAACAGACTATTATAAAAAGGACTTCATGGATTCGTCTCTAAGCAAAAGATTTAATTATATTTCAATTTAATGATTTTTGCAAAATTTGGGGAATAGTAATTTTTAATATTGAAAGTTTAATGAATAAACTTTAAAAATAATAATGTTAACAGTCGTTTTATAAAAATAGCTTTAAGCTTATTATAGCATAAAATTTGCCAAAATATTTTCCGGTGTAAAAAGTTACCTTCAATAGAATTTAAATTTAATGAGGATATGGTTTGACTATCATCATGTTAATTTTAAGAAAGTTAAGAACTCCTTAATATGCTTGAAATCCCTTAAGATATGTTTAATTAAACCTAAAGTGCTATAGGATTTGCTTTACTAAATTTAAAGTCCCATAAGATATGCTTAACTATACCTAAAGTCCTATTTATATTTATTTAAACCTAAAGTCGTAGAAGATATGTTTAGGTAAAGTCCTATAGATATGTTGTATCAAACTTTAAATCGTATAACATTTGTTAAACTAAATCTAAAGTCCTATAGGACATATTTAAATAAAACTAAAGTCGCACAAGATATGTTTAAATAAATCTAAAGCCCCATAAGATATATTTAACTATACCTAAAGTCCTATAAGACATATTTATCTAAACCTAAAGTCGTAGAAGATATGTTTATCTAAAGTCCTATAGATATGTTTTACCAAACCTTAAATCGCATAAAATATGTTTAACTATACCTAAAGTCCTATAAGACATATTTATTTAAACCTAAAGCCGTAGATATGTTTAGCTAACGTCCTATAGATATGTTTTACCAAACCTTAAATCGTATAAGATATGTTTAACTAAATCTAAAGTCCTATAGGACAAATTTATATAAACCTGAAGTCGCACAAGATATGTTTAACTAAACTTAAAGTCCCATAAGATATGTTTAACCATAAGACATATTTATCTAAACCTAAAGTCGTAGAAGATATGTTTATCTAAAGTCCTATAGATATGTTTTACCAAACCTTAAATCGTATAAATTATGTTTAACTAAATCTAAAGTCCTATAGGACATATTTATATAAACCTAAAATCGTACAAGAAATGTTTAACTAAACCTAAAGTCCCATAATATATGTTTAACTATACGTAAAGTCCTTATTTTAATTCTAAAAAAACCCGAATGAACGTCAATTAAATCGTCTTTCCAAAGTGGGGTATTGCGTTTCATTTTTTCAGACGATAAGTTTCTAACTTAAATTCATGAACGAAGCTTCATAGACGTATGTTATGGCATTCAGAGCGAAAGAAAATGATGAGCTCAACAAGAGAAGTTTAAAAATATTAAAATCATCATGCATATTGTAATAACACAGCAAAAAAAATCGATGAAATTGATGCACTTGGTTGCTTTTCTTTAAAAAAAATATTATTTGCAAATATTATTAAAAACTAAATTATTTGCAAAAAAATCGGAACAAATGTATCAGAATATATTACAAGAAGATTGAGAATCAGATTTTCGATTGTACAAACCTAAAATAATTGGCATTTCAGAATGGTTCTTAGTAAGTTTTAATATTTTTTCAACAGAAAAAGACTAAGAAAAATTGAACCATACTAAATAACTAACAAATGTAATCAGTCATTGCAATGCATGGTTAAAGTATGGACTATTATTCTGAGTGAAAGTGGATCAAAGTTTAAATAAACTTGATTAAAATAGTTAATGCAGTTCTTGGGATGTAAAAACTGGAACTGGTAGCTGTGTAATGCATCGAAATTTGTGTTAAAGCATCACCTTTTTAATATATTACAAAACATCTTAAACTTTAGAAATATTGCCATCTTGTCTAGAGATACATAATTTCTAATGATGACTATACTAAAATTAAATATTTACATGTTCTGATTAGTAAAAAACTTCGGGTATTGTCTTTTTGTTTATAGATATCAAATAAAATATTGTCAAATATCCATAATTATGCTCAATAAATGCTATTATTTGCAAGAAAATTATTGTAATGTAAATGCCTGATAGAGTAAATTAATGCTAATTTATGAAGGGAAAATAAATAAAAATATCTAGTATTAAGTTTTATAATAAGAGATTATGTGAATCTAAATAGATGAATAACCTAATGATAAGGTTTGCTTAGAAAATGTGAAAACGAGTAAATGTAAATACAATTCTCAAATAGTAAAATACAATGTGTAGTAAATAATTGAATAAAAATAAAAGCTTTTATTTACTATTATAGTATCAAAACAGAATTTATATTATAATACAAGGATTTATAATCAGAAAATACATGTAAGACATGATTATTAAAAAATATAAAGAGAATACCAAAGAAAAAGGCATAAGAAAACAAAATAAAACAAAAAATAAAAATAATGATAAACAATAATACAATATGAAAATACATACTTCTTCAATAGATAATTATAAATCGCTTAAATTAGTCTTAAAAAATCTAAAGAAAATGACAAAATAACTATAGGAATATATATACCTATATGGATATATATATATATATATATATATATATATACATATATATATACGTATATGTGGACATATATATATATATATATATATATATATATACCTATATCTGTATATACATATACATACACACATATGTATATATAAACTTCAAAAATTTGAGTCTGAAAAAAAATCAGAAAAGTTTATCACGTAATGTATTAGAATTTCCCTAGGGGGAAAAGATTAAAAGTATTTCCTAAAAACATTTTGTGCAATTAACAGCGTTTTGTGCATATCCTATTTAGAAATAAAGGAATTAGCTCAAAATATAAATTAAAAAATATAATAAGCCAAATTTTAAGTACCAATAATAATATCATTAAAATATTTTAATTAATTTTTCTTTGAAGGATTATTTTCTTTATATTAAGAAATTATAAGTTTTGGGTGTCATATTATTCTTTAATATTTTTACTATGAAAATAATCAGCTGCATAATTTTCTCATCAGAATCTGTTTTTTTAAGCCATCTCAGTCAAAAAAATTGAAGAAATATAAAAAATATTTCTCTCTCTCGTTCACATTTAAAATTAATCAATAATTTAAATTTTAGTATCGAAAAACTCTTAAAATGTAGTCTTTGGAATAAGAAAAACAGTTTAATATTTGTGAATTAGTTATGCCATTTACTTCTAAAATTGTCATATATTTATAGAACATTTTCTGACATTAAATGTTATGATATGAGCAGTTTCAACTCAACTTACTTTTGAAAAGATTTCGGAAGAAACAAAAGACTAAATGAATTATTTATAAATGTGTCTGAATTTCTTTTCATTGACATTTGTTATAAAATATTACAAATAATATAACAAACTGACATTTGTTAAAATATTAAGAGAAAATTATGTTTTGGTTAATCCCATTTTTTAAATAAGAATGGCGGCGATCCTGTTTTGCAGCGTAACGCGAAATCTTTCTAATTTTGCAAACATAATGTAGAATCTACTACCTGACTTAGCTTTAAAGCGTAACGAAATCTGCCTATTTTTTCTGCTAAGCTATGAGAATATCTATTTTTGAAGATAAATATGATATCTATCATGTTTTATTTTTTTTCAAACAAACTACAGTATTTATTAGGTTTTCAAATTAAACAATTTCAATAAGCATTTCCAATTGCTTAATTGAAAGTATCTATTCTTTCAATCAATTTATTGAAAATGTTAAATTTTACAACTAAGTTACAGATTATCGATATTATTGTAAATAAGTTATTAAGTGAATCACGTTTTATGCAACCAAGTTCTTTGACCTCTATCCGATTTTGAAATTCGATTAAAAAATCAACATCATTTGTCAGTAAAATTTTGTGTTGTCGTTAATTAAAAATAACCTGCATGCGTCTCTTAATTTATTATAATCATAATATAATTAATTTAATATAATGTTAATTTGAGAATTATTTCTCTACTGATCTGGTTTTATAAATTAATACGAGTTGCCCGTAGCAAAATGAACAGCCTTTAGCTGCTTTTGAATCTTGAATAGTTTTCCAACTAATAAATTTGTGGAAAGCATAATGTATTACTGCGGTTTTATAACTAGATTTATTACGCACATGGTTTTATTATTTTTTAATGAATTGTGTAAATTCAAATTTTATGTGATTTGTGTTTACAATTTGTTCTGAGATTTTTGTTGCCTTTTCAGGTTACGACGGAATGTCATTTCCATCTAATAATGGAGGACCTTGTTGGATGCCTAGTTCTAGCAATTACTCTACGATGCCTCAACAACAATATTTCCCTCAAGACACCCTACCCACACCGACGACATCGAATTGGTCGACTAATTCTGTTCAGCCCCCGTCCTGGGTACAAAGCGAACATTTGTTTGGCGATGTCGGCTACCAAGCTGCTTCAAGAACTCCCAATTCTTTGGTTTCTCCGCAAAATAACACCGCCAACAGTTTCGCAACAAGTGTATCATCTTTGATTCCAGAAATGGAAGATCTCGCCATACCTAGCGATCAACAAGAAAAAGAAGCAAGCCAGACGTTAGGATATTCTCAGCGAACCATTAACTCGAGTTATAATCAACAAGTCATGGATCAATATTCAATGAGGACGGATTGGACAACACAGTACGGCAATGTCCAGACTGACCCAGCAGTGACGTGTCCATCCAGGCCAACAAGTCAACTCGCAGACAGTGTGGATCCTAGTTCTCAAGTGCCCATAAAATCTGATAGCCAGCTGAACATATCAACTACAACCGCTTCGTCCCTGCAGCAATATCCATGGTTGATGAACAGGTGGTCTTGCTTTTGATATGTTGAATATGGTGCTTTTCTCTTGTAAATTGATGATGAATGCCACTTGAATAAAACTCTAGATAATAGGCATAAGTTTGACCAAAGAAATGCTTAGCTCTAAACTTCAAGTCTGTGAAAAAGTTAAGTTTTATATTATAAAACATATATTTTTCCAATTTTGGTCAATTTCTGCTTTAGGTACTAAACTTTTGAATAATGCTTTTTAGATAGAAAATTGTGATATTATTTAAAGTTTCAAAAATATAAATATTTGTGTGCCAATGACTTCTTCAATGTTCACCTAGATATATAAAATGAAACCAGAAAACGACATGTTTAAAATCAAGTACGCCTTAAGCTTTTATTTTGATTCTGGAGACAAAAATGAGAAATTTGTGATGCAAATCATTTATAAAAAATATAAAATAAATTGAAAATTGAACATTGTTTTACATTAATTTTGCTGCAAAAGTAAATAAATTTGCGACAGTTGCCAAAGTGCATAAGTGCCAAAAATGGTTGAATAGGAAACATAAAAATTATTTATATTTCTACCAAAGATTTTGTAAATTGTAGAAATTATGAACTCTCAAAGTAAATAGCAGAGGTATGTCTACTGCAAAATATGACAAGAAAACATAAAATAAACATGAAGTATGTGGATAAAGGCTAGTAAATTAATTTTATTTCCAAATACTAAGAAGAGATTAAGATATATCTGAAAAAGTACAAAAAGAAGACCTTAAATGAGTTATATTTTTCGATTCTGTGTAAATTCGGGCACCTTTTGGTTTGGCAAAATATTTGGCGAAAAATGTTGGTCATAAATTTTAAATTTTGGTAACCCTTGTATTTTTAGCGTTTTAACTAACTTAGTTTTAGGGTTGCCATTTTGTTATTTTGGCGCTTATTTTGGCACCAAAAATATCTCCAAAAATCAAGGGGGATACCCGTTAGTAAACTTTTGCATTTTTAAATAACTAATTTTAAAGTGATCGATTTAAATTCAAAAATTTTTACGCTAAAAACATTTTATGTGAAGAATTTTCTTATCTTTCTGTATATACGTAACTTAAGTGCCAAATCACGAAGCAATATTTTTAAATATTTAAATGTACTTAAAATAATTAAAGCAATTTATATTAGTGATGCAATTATTTTTAATTATTATTTGCTTTCACAATGAAAAAATTTCTTAACAATAAACAAAAAGAAACGATTTATCTGTTGTCACAATAATAAATAATTCAATTTATATTTATGCGATAGTTTTTTAATAATTATTTGATCTCACAATAACTTTTTCTTTAAATAATTTAAAAAAATATTAACAGTAAGAAGAAAGACATTCATTATTTGTTTTCTCAATATGCAATGATTTACTTAATATTATTAATTAAAACTTGAATTTTGTTTCCATTTATAAAATTATTTTTCTATTTCATGTTTTAAGCACATCTTTCAGTGTGTTATAAGCACATTTAAAAAAAAATCTTTATAGTTATTTGAATTGTAACTGAAATATGAACAATTACATTTGCATATAAATATAAAAGACTGATTTGAAAACATGAAATCATTCTCTGTTATTTACTGCACACACTTATTTACATTTGAGTTCTAATCATTTTATAAAGGCATAAGATGAATATCATAAATGAAATGCATAATTCTAATAGTTAATTTACTCATTTTCTGCAATTTAATTTTTTCATACAAGATTAATTTAATTTTTAGTTTGACAATAATTTTATTCGATGCACTAGAGAAATGTTTGAATTTATATGCATGCAAAAGAAAGCAATATAAATCATTAAATTCAAATTTTGATTTATAATTTTATGTAATTCTATTACATGTTTGACATCTTTATATTTAAATCATTAAAATTTAGTAAAACACAGAAAAAATAATCAGTACTATATTGAGAAATTTTACAATGTGGTACATTCTGTAAAAATAAAAATAAAACCATTTAACTTGGTATATCCACAGTTATAAACTTGAATTGATGAACAACAACCTTTGACATCATGTTTTACTTAAACTTGAAAAAGACCAAAGTTATTTTATAATATAACACACAATACAAATAGGAATAAGCGAAAACAAAAGCAAATTGAATTTAACAAAAAATAATATATTCATCAGTTTATAAGTCAATAAAATTTGAAATAATTTAATGTAATCTTTGAATAAAATCCTATATTCTATTCGAAAGAAATTCTTACCAATTGTTAAAATAATATATTTTTAAATTAACATTATGGGAATCTTATGAACTATAATTCTCTAAAATAATGAGGGGAGAATCAATGTAAACTAAAGCTAATTGAAATCTATAGTTCTTTGATAATTTAGTAAGTATGAACCGAGACCCTCAAAAGAAATTGAAACCCTCCAAAATTATAATGCAACTAACGAAAAAAAAATCATATTTGACAAAGAAAAAGAAACAACGAAATATAATATTCAGTAAGAGGAAAGAATATGTGAATCAATATAAATTTAAATAGGAGAAAAAGACACGGATTTAATTATACGCATTATAACATGAATTGAAAACCTCGTCCCAATGTTCCCATTCATATATCGATTCATACATCGATATTCATATATCGAATCAAAGTCGAAAGAACACTGTTAACTGATTTAATGATATAGTAGCAAGAAAAAAAGATTATTAGAGAGTTTATACCAATGGCCAAAGATTTTTGAAACGTTAAAACGTTTCAAAAATCTTAGATATGCGTAATAACGTACGTGAATAAGTAAAAAAATAAATAAAAAATAATTCTTTAACTGTAGTCAATCTTAGTAATATTAATGTTACTAAGATGGTCTACAATATATTAGCAAATACTGAATATTAGAATATTGGAGAATTGCAAAGATGTTATGAATTTATTTGATAATACAACAATTATAAGAATTACTAAAAGAGAAACTTGATCTACACGTTAACTATATAATAATATTTTAGGTGAATGAATATGAATTAAAATTAGTTGGGAAAAATTATATTTATTTATTATGTTTTATAATATAATGATAATATTGTGTACTTGATGAATTGGTTTAAATCAAGCAGAACAAATACCAAAACTGTATAACAACATCTTGTGTAAATAACTATAAATTTAAACTTGGAAAAAAATCATGTGTTATAGCTTAATTTTTTACATGCAACAGATATTTTAAGGTCTTTAATAATGAATCTTATTTTATAAGTTGGTATCAATAGAACTAGATGAAAACTAATTATACAATAGCATAAATGTGAGTTAATGATATTCAAAACTAGAAGAAAATTACAGTCATACTTCGTAATACATAATTTGATTAACAGCTTGATTTAATCATATTTTAAAGATTTGCAAAAAAGATATTTGATTATTTGATAATATATTATATTTCATAAATGAGAATAATATAACATGCGTTGTAAATCAATAAGAGTCTCCAAAAAGAAAATTAACATAATTTAATAACATATTATAGCTTAACTTAACGACCCATTAAAGTAAATTTAGGGAACTGATTTTTATTTAATATATAATATGTTAATTAAATTTTAATATTAATCATATAACCAGCTTATAAATATTTAGCAACATATTATGTAAATCAATATGAATCAAAATTTAAAAAAAACTAATTTAATAGCATATTATAGCCTATCTTTACAACATGTTGAAGTAGTTTCAAGGATAATACAAGACTTGTATTCCATTTATTATATAACATATCAATTGAATTGTGATCATAATCGAATTAGATCAAAATTATAACTATGTAAATCAATATATGTTAAGTAAATCAATATGAATCAGAAAAAAAAGAAAACTAATACAATTTAATAACATTTTATAGCCTAACTTAATAACATTCTAAAATTATTTCAGGGAATTTTTTATTTTATTTATTATATAACATATCAATTGAATTGTGATCATAATCGAATTAGATCAAAATTATAACTATGTAATCAATGCATGTTATTTAAATCAATATAAAATCAAAATAAAAGAAAACTACCAAAATTTGGTAATATATTATATGGAATAACTGAATAACACATCATTAAAGTAATTACGATAAATCATTTTTTATTTTTTATATAACACATTAATTGAATTTTGGTATTAATCAAATCAAACCAAAATTATAAATATATAATAATATGTTATGTATGAATCAAAATAAAAAGAAAATTAACATAATTTAACAACATTTTATAGCCTATCTTAATACATTGAAATGATTGTATGGAAATTGTGTATTTTGCTTATTGTATAACATATTTCATGTGTTGTTATATTAATGGAAGTAACCAAAAACTATGATTTTATGGTTCGGTGAATAAATATGAAACGAAATTAAATAAAAAAAAATTACAACCATCACACCAAAACCCATAGCTTTATTTTTTAAATTTATTACAATTTCTTCTTAAATTTCAAACAAAAAAATAATTTTATATTTATTTAAAACTTACAGTATGAGCAAATATAAACTGACACAGAAAGACGTTTCAATTATGATTATATTTATTTTCGACTTGTTGCCAAAAAGAAGAAACGAATGTGGAGGAAAAAAATTTTTTTTTAAATCAGTACTCCAAAACCTTTGTAAAAGTAATCTGAATATTTGTTGGCAGAGCGCTCTAAAGTTGCTGTCTTCACCTTTTCATCTTCATCAAATCTTTTTTCCAACGAGGCTCGAATTTAAGTTTGAAGAAAAGATAATTGTGATTCAAAGATAATTATAGATTACAAGGGGTTGGGTTAGGTCTCTTAAAAACGACAATGAATTATGCGTTAAACATTTTTCACTATTTTGAATTCCTTTGCATAATGTTAGACATTTTGGAAAATTTAGAAAACATTTTATTTAAATAATTGTCATGCAAGAGCAGAAAAGTAATGATGTAAAGTCTCTTTTACATTTATTCATTCAGCATTGGGAATGAAATTCTACAACTGCCAAACGATATTTTCTTAAATATTTAAAATGGAATGTTTCGAGTTTTTTCTTTATTATAAAAAATTTTTTTAAAAATTAAAAAAAAAACATAATCTTCATGCAAATTACAAATTATTCGTAAACTAATTATAATGAATTATTAAAAATCACAGGAAAAGTAAAGATTTATATTCCTTAAGAAAACGATACATTTTAAAATTTTAGAGCTTTTAAAATGTTCTACAACTAAATAGATACAAACAAAGAAGAAATATAAATTTAATAAAAAAATAATAATTATTCAAAATAGTCGATACTATTGTTAATAATATAATTTACTTAAAATAATAACCTAATGAATATTGAAATAAATAAGCAAATAAAAAATAACGGTAAAAATTCCTTTTTTAAAAAAGGAAATAGGAAGGAACTATTAAAATAATAAAATTGTCAAATATATGAAAAAATATTAAAATTGCGCAATAAAGATTTTTAAAATAGTACTATTGAAAACAACATAAAAACAGTATAAAATTGCTTTTACAGATTAGGAACATATTGATATAAACCTATGATTCCTAGAAAAAATTAGATTTTAAAACTTCTACATGTAAAAATTTAAAACATTTTTTAAAAAAGTTAACACAGTGCAAATAAATATCATGATATGACTCTTTTAATATGACATACAGCATTTGAGAGTATAGACATTTTCCTAGTAGTTTAAATCATTATTATTGTTTATTTTAAAATGCCTATCGATGGCTGAGTGGTTAGCGTTCCTGACTCCTGACCTGTTGGTCTCGGGTTCGAATCCCGGTCCTGGTTCGGGCATTGATGTTTCTTTCCTTCTCTGTTCTCTCTGTCCTTTCTTCTGTGAAGTTGTATGAATGTGGCCCACCCTATAAACGGGTTTTGTGGTGGTATGGCGCGGGCAACGCTACTCGCCTCCGTGACTTGGTTCACAGGTGCCCGCTGGGTAATGACAAATGAGTAGCAGTTTCTGACCTTTTTGTGGCATAAGGTTCGTCACCCAAGTTTGCCCGCAGTTGGAAGAAAAATTTAAAATTTTTTAAGCTATGTTCACACTACAAAATTCTACAGCTTGATACAGAAGACTCTATTAACTCTCCCATCTTTGTTCAGTAAAAGAACTTTAAGTTAAATATTGAAAACAACTCAACTTTGTTTATTTTCGAAAGTTTAACCTTTCCTTTTGACAACATTAAGTTTTACTGTTCAAAACAAAAATATAAATCAAAAGTATCAGAATTAAGTTTAATTTTGAAGTTTAGTATTTAAGTTTGATAGTATATCATGTGAGCAAAAAACTTTTCTTCAAATGGTGGCAATAATAAATCTAAATATCACTCTCTTTTATTTTTGTGATCTTTTCGGATATTTATTTGTAAATTTAGAAAGTTGATAAAATCTTAATTTTGCCAGATTTGAATAAAACTGATTACAAATATACAGAATAGAAAAATAATTAAGAATTACTTGCTTAAAATAAATTAGAAAATTTTGTGTTGCATTACACCAGATAGAGATCTATTGCCTGAAAAAATATATGAACGGAAAAATTTAACCAAAACTTAGAAAACACATTTTAACTCATACTTGCAAAACGAAATATTTTTGGTTAGATTGTCACTCTACTGTTAATTTATGGATACGAGGATTGGATTTCAAATGGATCGAGACTTTCAATTTATATATGAAGTGGACTCCAAAACACAACATTCATCTTTGAAGTAGAAATCGAACCCAAAACTACTAAAATGGAGGCCAGAGCGCTAACAATTCGGCTTGGGATGCCAATGAAAACAGTTGTTAACAGACATCAACAGTTAATGTAACAGTTAAGAGTTGATAGGAGATTAATTTCAAGAAGGTCTTGACAGTTTAAACACAGGGTGATCTTTTTTTAAAATGCCAGTCTTTGGAACACCCTGTAGCGCGATCTAATAGCCTAAATGACACCAAACTTAATATTTAGACTAATCAAAACATGAAAAAAAAAGTTCCGTAAAAAATAGTTTCAAAAGTCACCGCTAGGGTATTTTGTGGCGCTACTGTAGTTTACAATAACCAGAATTATCATAAAAAAAGGGTTTCAAAGCAAAATGCAAATATTGTGCAATGACAGTGCCCAGCAATAGGGGCTATAAAAGCAAGTAGTAGACAGCTCCGACAAATAATCTCAGCTGAAATAAACGAGCTCCAGTGGCCATGCCTCTCTCGTTACCGGAACGTGCGCTAATGTTGGTGGAGTATCAAATTTGTCTATTCTAAAGGACAGCATAACAAAGACAGTGCGGAATATTCCTTGTTATATGTTACGTACGACTGCGGAGAACGTTGTGCACAGAATGCACGGTGTTATTTCTGAGAACGGTGCTCACATGGAATGGGGTCTGATTCAGCACCAGGGAAGTTAATGTAGTAAATAAACACTAATAATTTCGCTGCACGATTGTATGTATTAGTATTTTTCTTTTCTTACATTTTATATATAGTAAAGCGCCACAAAATGCCCTTAGCGGCAATTTTTGGAACTAAAATTTTTTTACGGAATTTTTTTCCCCGTGTTTCAATTAGTCAAAATACCAAGTTTGAAGTTATTTCGGCTACTAGATCACGCTACAAGGCGCTCCAAACACTGTCACTTTAAAAAAGATCACACTGTATATAACAACGTAAAATAAAAACCAATCCCGATTCTAAGAACTACAGATTGTGAATCGACGAGAATGAGATAATGGACATAAGCAAAGAACAATGACTGACTAAATAAAATATTTTCGATAAAAAAAAATGTGAACAAGCTGAAATAGTTGGGCTGCTATGGCTGACTCGTGAAGATCATTAGCATTTCACCTAAATCTTCGTGGTGGAAGTTCAATAATGGTATGGGGTGTCTATAAATTATATCAACATGAATCGGATGCATTTCTACCACACGCAGTTTGAACCAGGAGATTCTGCAAAGTTAACATAAAGCCAATTGAGTTGTTCAGTGAGATTGAACACTGAAATACCAATTGAAATGTTTGCATTTTCAATGAGGTTGAATGCTCAGAGTAAAAAAAGTTTTTCTCAATTTAAAAATATCAAAATTTGAAAATAAATATTTAAATTAAATTACGTTTTAAATTTAGTTAGGAATTCAATACTTATCTATGATATATACTGAAACTAAACTCCATGGCGCGAGAGCCCATGTGGGCCAAGGTCTACAGTGCCCATAACTCTTTTCATGACCGAGGGCACTGGGTGCGAAGCATATGTCCCAGTTAGGTGGTGAGCCTAACGTAAGACTCCCAGTGTTTAGTTCCCAAGCATGCTTGGTACTCAGTTAATCGACTCTCTGAAGGGTTCGAACTGACTCTGAAGGATCGACTCTCGAAAGGCTGAGTGAACCTTGCCCAGCCCGAGGATCGAACCTCGGACCTGTGTCATGGGAGCGTGAAACACTGGCACTAAGCCACCG
Source organism: Latrodectus hesperus (assembly GCA_037975125.1). NCBI lineage: Eukaryota > Metazoa > Arthropoda > Arachnida > Araneae > Theridiidae > Latrodectus > Latrodectus hesperus. The sequence continues at coordinate 14,384,007 of CM075850.1, read as the reverse complement.
GGCTTCATATATATACTATCATCTGATTATAATGCAAAGAACAACGTAGAAAACAATAATAGTAGTTTATATTCTTTACACGCATGCATGTTGACATTGCGCTGTGGAGAGCCTAACGATCAAAGACCATTGTTTAACGTACACTGCAAATGGACTGCCAGGTTGTAGTTGCACCAGCATGCTCCCCTGTACCTAGGTAGGCTCTACCACTGAGGTAGGCTCTACCAGTTAAATAGAAGCTGACGAGTGGAGTCTTCGTGATTTTGAAGCAGAAGACAACCAATACTTGGCCTGCTATCCCCAGGTGTATCATTTCACTTGGAGAACATTGAAACTATACACCCAATTCTAACGTGCCCAGTCGCCTTTAGTAAACACGACGGATCATTGGTCAAGGCGAGATTCGAACTCACTACCTTCCAATAGTGAGAACAACATCCTAACTAACTTGGCCACAGCTGCTGTAGCATAGAATGAAATGCGGAAATCTTTCAAGCATCCACTCTGAGAAACGTGCATGCAGAAGTGCAGAATCTATCTACTTTTGTTCAGCAATGACTGGGATCGAACTCGGGGTCTTATGCTCCGAATAAATGTGTCTTCCCATTAGACTGCAGTAAGCTGGAAACAATATTTTGATATATATAAATACAAACTTTATCCAAAAAGCAATCGAACTATCGAAACAAGAGGAACCTATAAACTACCATCAATGAAATTATAAGACCTACTTAATTATCATCAGATTTCTGTACACCCTGCCTACAAATAACTAAACCAATGATAGTTTATGTTCTCTAAATTTGTTGCTTTCTTGTATTACCACAGTTTTTCAAAATACTATCAGTATTGACATTTCATTTAAATTTCCTATTGAGGAATAAAGTATCTCTTGAAGTGATTATTTAAGAGGGAATTCTACCCATTATTAACCTAAATTAACAATAGTAATGATGTGCAACGAAATGATTACAAAACTGCCACTGTAATGAATAAGAGAAAAGTCAGGGATTTAATAAATTCACAAAAATGATCTCGTTTTGAGATGACCCACAAAATTTTATCAAAAGTTCTACATTCCAAATGCCAAAATCAGACTCCACATATTGTCTATTGAACGTATTAATAGAGATGTTTATGAACTTCAAGAAATTAAGTTTCTCCAGCATGATAATGCTCCGAGTCATTAAAGCAATTTTCAGGCAAATATTTTGCTTACAAAATACCTAAATTCTTTGCCTATTTCCTAGATTTTGTTTGTTGCTCCAGGTAGACTTTAATTTTATAAAAAAAGAAATAAATGGATTTTTTAAGTTTATCCATGAAAAATTTAGTTTTGAAAAATTTATCAGTGCAAAAACGTGGAGGAGCATGGCCACAATTCTTTAATCCGATATTGGAAATCTTTACTTCATCCTAGATGTTGTTGTTTCTCAATGACACTTGGACAAGCTAAGTTTGCTATGCTATGCGAATTAAGTCGATTGGGAGCGTCTTTCGTTTTAATCAGAGCACCATGTAGGTGAAAGTACGACTTTGCTCTACACACTTGCCATAGGTACCCGTTTATAGGGTAGGCAACCATTCACACCTCATTCATACAAGGAAAGGACAAAGACAGGATAGATAGAGAGAGAAAGTACATCCATTCCCGAACCGGGATTCGAACCCAGGGCATCCTAATCCGTAGTCAGGCACGCTGACCACTAGACAAGTTGGTCGGCTACTTCATCCTTAAATTGGAAATGGAGTTTAGTATTTTTTACATGGGAAACTGAGAAAAATTTTTTTATGAAATATATCTTTTAAAACATGCTAAATAAAATAAATTGTGTTTCGAAATTCATTTGAATTTCAAAAATGGGCAAAAAGCCTAATCTTATAGCATTTAAGACAGTTGAATAAGTAGCAACTGATTTTAAAATATAAGTAAACGAAGATGAAAGTATTTAGACTGCAAAAATATGCCTTCTCGCTTCATAAATTAAAATATCACTCACAATCTTAAGAGATTCGTTAATATCATAAATCAATGGATTTTACCTCATGGATTTTACAGACAGTGTCAAAAAAATTTTCGGAACGGATTTCACCTTAAAAAATACATTGTCTATGAATTTAGAGAACGAGTTTAGATGTACTTAGATGAGAGCTCTGAGAAATATACGGAAAATGCAATCTATACAGTCAAAGACGTAAATTTACAGAACGTATTTTACATTGCTGCCGACCAACTTGTCTAGTGGTCAGCGTGCCTGACTACGGATAAGGAGGTCCTGGGTTCGAATCCCGGTTCGGGCATGGATGTCCTATCTCTCTCTATCTATCATGTCTTTGTCCCTTCCTTGTATGAATGAAGTGTGAATGATTGCCTACCCTATAAACGAGTCCCTATGGCATGTATGTACTGAGGAAGTCAGACTCCACACCAAAATAAGGTTCATTTGGAAAAGGAGAACAACGCACCCCATGTTGTCAGCCTAGCTGGCACACGACAATGAATGAATGAATTTTACATTGTTATAAATATATTAGCAATACTCATAAACTTCCAGAACAGAACTTGTATTTAGAAATATATGAAAAAATATCTAGTGTCCGAAAACGACCGCATAAGCTCTGCACAGCTAGATTCCTCGTTGGGAGTACATAAAAACTGCCCAAAGAAGCGTTCCTGTATGATCCATAGCTTACGAGAAAAATACGTAAAACAAAGTATGACGTCACTTCCGGTGCAAGAAAAATCACTTCATTGTACATATCAACAGCAGTATTTGCATATCTTTTCAGTCGAGAATGTTTAAAACGTTCGCCGCGCATATCGCGTCATGCATGCGCGTGCGCAATTGATGCGCACGTAGCGACAACACCAATGGACTCTTTCTCGTCTCTCTGTATGCTGATTTCACTTTGGTGGACCCCGCGTTGCCACAACGTGTGATGACAGCCATTCCACGGCGTGCTCAAGTCTGCCTCGACATTCACGGTGGACACTTTGAACATCTGCTTTAAACTGTGAGCATATACTGCTGTTGATATGTTAAATAAAGTGTTTTTTTCTTGCACCGGAAGTGACGTCATACTTTGTTTTACGTATTTTTCTCGTAAACTATGGATTGTACTGGAACGATTCTTTTGGAAGTTTTTATATACTTCCAACGAGGAATCTAGCTGTGCAGAGCTTATGCGGTCGTTTTGGGACACCCTGTATATGTTTATAGAATAGATATGCCTCTTGGAATAAATGGGACAGATTTTCTTGGTATTATATAATACGATCAGGAACTTAATTCATCGATCTTACTTGAAAAACAGTATAGACAGTATCAATAAATCTGGGAAACGTTATTTTGCCCTCAGAAATATGAGAAAAATCATCTTACATTTATAGAAATCTTTAATAAATATTTTAATAAACAAATTCATTGAATTTTTTTATGGGTTTGCTTTTCGTAATAGGTTAATAATCTTTAAAACAACTTTTAACTTTATAACGCAGAAATTGCCTTCTAATTTTGAACCATTTTCAAATTACAAAGTCGAAACCTGAGTCGGCACTTTCTCTCCAAAATCACACTATATTAGGAAAGAATAGTGCTTCCATAAACTTTTTGTTGTTGTTGTTTGTTGTTTTCCTATGACACTTGGACAAGCCAAGCTCGCTTTTGCCTTTGGCAGTGCGAATTAAGTCAATAGGGAGCGTCTTTCGTTTGGATCAGAGCACCACGATGGTGAAAGTACGACTATGCTCTTTTTAAGGTGCCTCGTCATTTTATTAACCACGGTCAGGTGATGAGGCCACACCTGAGCTGGCAACCTCCTCTCCACATCCACGCCACAACAGTGGAAGGACTTTGGACGTCACAGATGAACGTGGACACGTCCTCAACCCACGGAGCTCCAGCAACCCAGTGAAGGAGAGTACACCGTGGTCACCCTCCCAACCACTGCCCGCGGCAAATGATGCTTCACTTTGCTGAGCTTACGGGAAGCGGCGTGAAACTACTGAGCCACTGGAGCTCATAAACTTTTTTACGCGCCCTAATCACCATTAATAAATACAACTAATCTTCGACTGGGTCAGGTATAGAACCCCTTACCTCTCAGTCACGAGATCGATGTTTTTACTACTACACCATTATGACCTCACTGAATTTAAGGACTTGATGAAATTACTCTCATAAGCATCTTTAATTAGGCAGTTCAATGACTTATTTATTGAGAATTCAAAATATTCAAAAATTGCTGTTAAAGTTACAATCCAAATTAACAATATATAGAATGTTGTTTCGTAGTATCGACACATATTCGGTATTCAAATAATATTGTAAATTTTAAACTCTTAAATCTTCGCCAAAATTTAAATCACAGTAAATTTCTCAAATTTTTAAAAAATATCTATTTTTTTCAATTTTTTTCCCTACTTTCTTCGGGAAAAAAGACTAGATATTATTTAACATTACATCCCCTGTAACTCATTCCAACCATTCTTCTTCTTTATTTTATTACTTTTCGAGGCAGTTTTGGCGACAGTGGCTGTTTTTCTTGGCGAAATCTAAACTTCAGTGTGAATTACAGAACTTGAAATATTTACAACGTTTCGCTAATTACCAGTTAAACGGAAGCAAAAAAAACAGCTCTAAGTATTCTTCTGTTTGGAAGATTCTTTTTTATAGAACAATAAGACGAAACTTTTTCCCACCGGAAATATCTTCTGACACACATCCATCCATTGTTTTTTGGAATAACATATTCCAGAGGCTGGTTGTACAAGATATTTTTTTGGCTATTTTTAAAATAGTTAAGCCAAGTTATATTTTTAACGCCATGTTTTTTAAAACTTTATACGCTCCTTTTTTAAATTTTTAAGTCAATTTATGCATCGTAAGTAATGATTATGAAGCCATTAAAATTTCGAATGATAGTTCTCTTATTATCTTACATATAAAAAATAATCTTTGCTTTTTTACATAATAGACTTTATTATCTAAAGATGATACTATTAAAATGTGTTCTTGTTGTATTTATTTTTTATATAAGTTTTAATAAAAAATATTATTGTGATAAAAATTATAAAATATTTTGTTATTTTTTTCATTTTTAAAATCAAATCAAATCATAGTATCATCAAACATATGAAACACTGAAATTCCTAATTGCTAAAAAGTTTCAATCTTTTTCTCAATATTATTATTTTTCCTCAATTTCTTCTTCTTAATTTGCTTTTTTATATTGACACCTTCTTTATTCCTTTAAATGCTTTCTTTTGTATATTCTGAATAATTCCTCGTGTTCTTTATGAAAAAATTGTTCTAATTTCTTAGGATATCCACCAACGTTCGAGCCAAGTTTTTAGTAAAAATTATTTTTAATTTTCTTTTATCTTGTTTTTAGATAAATTATGGTGTGAAAATATAAAAATATCCAAAACTTTTTAATTACCATATTACATAATTTTGTGGAATTGCTTATTTGCTGGCAAATTTTAGTAAAATTTAAACAAAATGGCTAATAATCTGCAGAAAACTGTAATGCAACAATCGCACAATTTTATTTGGGCATAAGATTTATTTGACAATGTTCTTTGAAATGAAGAAAAAAATCTAAGAAAAATATTCAGCGACAAACAAAATATAGTAAAAAGTATACAGCAATAGGAATATTTTATGACATTTTTATTGAATATTCCCTTATAAATAGCTGTAAATGAAAAATTCTTCATGTATATTAAAAATTTTGCTTCATTTCATATGTAATAATACTTAAAACATATAGGCAAAGTTTCATACAAATATCTTCATTATTCCTTGCGATATCTTGTTGATAGGGGGCTGAAGATATTGTGAAAAATAATAAGGTTTTGAGAAAATCACCTTTAAAGTGATAACGTCGCTTGTGATAACGGTGGTATTGGCAATTCTTTTCGAATGTTGTTGTTGTTGTTGTCGTGTGCCAGCTAGGCTGGCAACATGGGGTGCGCTGCTCCACTTTTCCAACTGAACCCTATTTTGGTGTGGAGTCCGACTTCCTCAGTACACACATGCCATAGGGACCCGTTTATAGGGTAGGCAACCATTCACTACATCATTCATACAAGGAAAGGACAAAGACGGGATAGATAGAAGAAAGTACATCCATGCCCGAACCGAGATTCGAATCCAGGACCTCCTTGTCCGCAGTCAAATTCTTTTCGAATGTATAAGCCAAATAACGACCTCATACTTATGACAATCAATCAGCACATTATGAGGAAAAATGAATTTAAAAAATATTAAAAAAGAGAAAAACATTACTTTTTTACAACTTCCGGTTTGAAAATGAAACTTCCTGCTTCTTCTTTTTTAAGATCAGGTAAACTGCCCGACATTGAAAACGCTACATCAAGGAGTGGCGAGAAAATTATGAAAATTTCAGGATAGATGCACCTTACCAAGTTATACAAATGTTGTGAAATGCACAACTCTCCAGCTCACGTAGAATAAGATATAAGGTGAGAAACTGGCAAAGCGGGCCATATACGCACCGTTATTGCAACTTGGAAAATAATCGTTGAAAGTTTGTTCTTATCGTAAAGGACGCCTGTAATTGCAGAAATTGCCAGGCCATCGTCAACGGAGTCAGTTCCAGCAGATAGACTAGCTTACGAGTGGCAAGGTGATCGGAATAAGAAGGGTAGGTCCTTGCGGCAAATTGCAGCTGACAGACACTTGGACGCGTCTACAGTGAGGCTGAGGCGAAGATGGTGGGAACAGGAACTGTGGAACGTTTGCAGGGTGCTGATGCAGTCAGAGTAACGTCAGCACGCATGGAATGATGTATCCGATGGGAGATGGTGGTGGACTGACAGAGCGTGGCTACCGAAATTTTGTAACCTGCGCTGTACACCCTGGATGCTCCCAAATCGACCACAGCCATTTGCCGTCAACTGGTTGTTAAGAGTCTGCGCTCAGGGAGTCCTTTAAGAAAACTGCCATTGACCCTACAGCACAGACGCCAACATCTGGAATGTTGCAGGATTAAAGCGATATGGATGATGGAGTGGCAGAGGATCGTCTTCTCAGATGAGTCACGCTTCTTTTTCTTCAGTGATGCGTATGAGTGTGGCGTCGACGTGGAGGCATGTCCAATCCTGCAGCAATTATGGAACGCCCCACCGTGTAACAATGCAGCATCATGGTTTAGGGCACCATTGAGTACAATTTCAATTCACCTCTAATTCGTGTTCGCGGCACGATGACAACCCAAAGTTACGTGGATGATGTGCTGCGGCAGGTGACACTGCCGTACCTTCAGGGGTGTGTCCATTGCCCTTTATCACTAGAATAACGCCCGAACCTACATTGCTCGCATCTGCCAACATTCCCAGCAAGGTGTACTACAACTTCCTTGACCAAATTTCCCACCAATCAAACACGTTTGTGATATGATTGGACGCTATTTGCAGACACTGCCACTGTACCTCCTTTAGAAGACGTACTGTGGCCAATAGTTGACAGGGAATGGATAGTCATTCTTCAAGACGCCATCCGTACTATAAATAAATTGATGCTGCTGCTTCTACCTTATGCATGTATGTCTGTCGGAGTGGGTCCTTGGAAGTGTCTCCACACATTCGACACATGGATACAGCCCACAATCTATGAATTACGTTGCGACAGAGATCAAGTGGCTCAGCAGTTTCACGCCGCTACCCGTTAAGATCTACAAACTGAAACACCATTTGCCACGGACAGTGATCGGGAGTGTGGTCATATCCTCCCCCACTGGATTGTTGGAGCTCTGTGAGTCCACATTAATACGTGACAGCCAAAGTACTTCAACTGGTGTGACGTGGGTTTGCCAGCTCAATTGTGACCTCGTCACCTGACTCTGTCTCAAAATTACTGAGTACTTAGTGATGGGAGAGTATTGAATACTTGTTGACCTTAAGGTACAGTCCGGAGCAAGCGTGCACCACTATGTATGTACGTATGTGAATAACTCTTAACCGTTTGTTGATTTAGATAAAAAAAATACGACTTAAATTTACACTTTCAGTGAATTATCTCTATCGCATTTGTTTTTGCATTTTGTATCACTTAGATCATCGATTACTTTTCGAGTGAGTCAAGTTAATGATTCGGGAATGCTTGATGAAATGAAGTATTTAAGCTAGCTAGTGTCAGTTGCATAGTTGATTGAACAGAATTAGATCGAATTGTCTTGAGTGATGAAACATCAGTGTATGACACTGCTGCTAGGATGCCTTTTCCACCTTTTTTAGCACTACAAGAGGAGCCTTCCACCTTTTCATTACTTTTTTAGTGTGGTACCTAATATGTACGCTTCCATGGACTCCAAAATTGGGTGGCTCTTCGAAATTCAGAAGCAGGGACCACAAGCAGAAGACACAAGATTTTGTCTGGCACTCCAAGAGGCATCATTTCACATGGAGGACTTTGCGACATTGACCTAGTTCACGTGCTTCAATCATTATTAACGCACATGACACTACTTTCCTGATGCCTTCGGACATCATGGAAAAGTCATACATGTTTGAAAGGACATTTGAAATAGTTTTTCCAACTAGAGACGAATGGAATAACAACATTTTCAAAACTAAAACAGGAGATCTAATCTGGTACACAGATGGATCACTGAAAAACAGCCTCTCAGGACTGGGAGTATGTGGCGTGTCACCAAGAACCAGCCTATCTGTAAGCCTTGGGCAAAATGCTATGGTCTTTCAGGCAGAAGTTTTGGCCATTATCCACTGTCTGCGGCTAAATATGAGGAAGAGCTACTACCACGGTAAGCGGATTCTCATTTTTAGTGACACTCAAGCCGCTTTAAAAGCATTCAGTTCTTTCGAAATCAAATCTAAAACGATTTTGGAATGTAGAATCCTTCTTACAGAATTGGCAACTAGAAACAAGGTGATCCTTGTATGGGTGCCAGGGCACAAAGGTATCGAAGGTAATGAAAGGGCTGATGAACTTGCTAAACAAGGATCGTCTTTTGCTCCTCATTGGTGCAGAACCTTTTGTGGGATCTATTTGAAGACCGCAAAAATCAATGTTCTTAGATGGGAAAAACGGAAGATGTATGAAGCTTGGCTTAACACTCCTGGTCAAACCCACGCTAAAAGTATGATCTGTGGATCATCAGCGAGGATTGCCTCTGAAATTCTAAGATGCTCTAGGCAGAATATACGTTTAATCGTAGGCTTCATAACTGGGCACTACTATTTCAGAAAACACCTCCATAAAATGGGACTGTTTCAGCAAGACCCTATCTGCAGGAAATATCATATGCAAGAGGAAACGGCCAAGCATATCATTTACGAATGCGAGGCTCTTGCCCTCCCTAGATGAACTTCTTTAGGCATCATCCATACTAGAGAGTTACACCTAGACTCCATGAAAGGGTTATCGGACTTTATGAATAAAGTGGGTGACCCGAGCAACTGGGACTAGGAAACATTGGATTTGGAGTTAATAGTACAAAATGCTGATAAAAGCAGAGGTGCCCAATGACATACAAACCCAACTCTAAGAAGAAGAACGCATACGACCGATGTTCAGTTTTGTATCGATTCGAAATCACTACCTTCCGATAACAAAATGAATGCCCTAACAAACCAGGTCACTTCGGAATGGATTAAAATCGAATATGGCCTCGTAAAATCCTAATACAGCCATGGGACCATCGTTATCGATGAGGATTTTTATACCATGATACTTCTTTCAGGCATTTTTATTGAAATGTGAGTAAAAAATTTGTTTTATTTGTAAAAAAAAAATATTTTTAATTGGCTTTATTTCTTTCGATTCGTCAAACAAAAATATTAATTTGAAGACTGTTATGATAGAAAAGTAATGAACTTCTCAGGAAAAAACATTTTAAGTAAAATTTTAATATGAATTAATTTCGGATATATCCATATTTCACACGAACGTAAATTTTATGAGAAAATTTTCAGTTATTAATATACATTCCCGATACATATTAATAATTTAAACTGATTGTGAAAAAGAATTAGGTATCAGGTTATATATTAACAAATATTATGAAAATTAATAAAGTTATTATATTAACATTATATTTAAGAAATGATGTGGAATAAAAATATTTAGCACAAAAATTTTTTATAGAAAAGTTTTAGGGGATACAACAAAGTAATTATATGTAATTACTGACATTAAGTTAAAATTACTAGAAATTGTTTTAATCATTTGCAAACCTGGTCATTGTCAATTAATAAAATCATTATGTTAACGTTACATTTAAGGAAATTGTGTCAATTGAAAATATTTAGTTACAATTTTAACAGTTTATTTGATACTAATAAAACAATAACATTAAATTAAAATTATTTTAAATTACCTGCAGGAAAATGCATAAGATCAATTATTTTCAGATCTGGTCATTATTAATTAAAAATGATTATGTTAACGCTATGTTTAGATAAAAAATATTAACTGAGTATTTTCATTAATAATTTTGAAGGCAATTTTTATGGGATTTAAGAAAACAATATATTAATATGAAGAAAAAATTACACTATAAATTATTAATCGAGAAATGATATTAGTTAAACCCAGTGTGAATATAATATAAATTAACTAATTCACCACAATCTCATGTCACAGTAAAATAATAAAGTTATCATTTTAACATTACATTAACAGCAATAAATCAATTCAAAATGTTTTATTTAATTTTAAAAAAATAATCGTATGAAATTTTAAAATTTCAAAGGATTAAAATTTTTAATTTTACAGAAATTTAATTTCTGTATACCAGTAAAAAATTCGTATATAATCCTGGCAATTGCATTAAATTAACACACACACACAAACACACACACACAATGTATAATATAAATTAAATTATTTTGTAGAAATTTCTGAAATTCAACTGTTTAAAAATTTGGTTAATAAAGTTATCGTATCAAAGTGTATCATTTTTTCACTTCATATTTCCAAAGCAATACATTTAAAAAAAATAATTAAAAGATAATTTTTAATGTTGGCGTAAGCAAATCATTAATCTTAAGATTTAAGAGATTTGTTCATAATATTAGCAATTATTAATTTAAAATTCCATTAATTAACGAAATTTTTAAAAATTTAAATCGTCCTTGCTGATTTAAACTAACCATAAAGTTGATGTTTTATCTTGTCTTTAACATTTTTCTTTCTCTTCGGTTCTATTGTGAAAGTGATATTAGTTTGAATCAATGGAAAACGGCTTTTCAAAATGCTTTAGTCTGTATATAAAGAAATCGGAGGATTCGGTGTAGAATCGGGTACCACTTGGTTCAGCTATACATTCTGGCGATAAATTTGAATTTCTGGCAATCCTAGTAATCTTATATATAGCTTTTGTGTAATGGCCATCTAGTTAGTCACATATTGGCGTCAAAAATTCGCCAAAGAATCTAGAGGTACCCGATTGTAAACTTTTAATAGAAATCATTTTACTAACAAAATAAACAGAATATGTAGTATATATCCCCCCAATAGGCGACTTTTCAACTTTTTTCATCGCCAAGTTGATAGCATGTTTTTGGAATGGGAAATTTCCAATGTCCCCAATTGACAAGCTGAATAAAAAATTCAAACTCTGTTGCCACTTAAAAAAACGGTTGTATCCTAGCAGAATCCACATCCTTGGTGCAAATGATTTTTGTTGGCGATAATTGTGGTTTGCACTAATCGTCATTACCTTATTTCGATATACTAGATATTGTAAACTAAACTATTTCCGGAATTTCGTCCTGGCTTGGCGCTTTTTTTCTGTTTGTGGCCAACAGTGTTTGCTCTCTTAAGATTTTACCAAAAAAAAAAACAAAAAAAGAAAAAAAAACATGTACATGACGCTAAAACAGGAGAAAAAAGCAAACCTAACAAAAAAAATCCGAAAAGTAACAGAAACTCAAATTGGTATCACTAAAATCAAAACAAAACATTTGGCGAGAAATCTCATGGAGGGATATATTATCCTTACACCAAATGAATTTATAACGTATAATAATATTAACGTATAAATAACATTATTGTCAGACATTCGATTGTAAACTTCGCCTTGTTTGCTGCCGCTCGAAGAATGCGATTTGAAGGCAGGCCGCAATTTCGTCGAAATGGTGGATTTACGACGAAGTCTCAATACGATGTTGTAATTAATTATGTGTGACGTAGATGAAACGTTATCTGACGTCATAGATAATCAATGAGAATTGTAATAAAGTGACGTAATAATGATCTCAAGGGAACCAACACCTTTTCGATACTGAAAAAATGATAACTTTTAGCTTTTGAAAAAGTATGTTAGAATATTTAAAAAAATATTTTACTATTTCAAACAAAGTAGTTATGTAAAGAACACATTCATGTTATTCAAAAAAACCCTAAACACAAATAAAAATATATAATCATTATTTTTTTTAATCATTTTAAGATGTTATATGTAATAGTAATTTTTATCACTGATGTTTCTTGTGGTACGCTTAAAAATTTTTTTAAATGAAAGAATCATACAAAATTACCATAAATACATGTAAATATGTTTGAAATATCATGTAAAGTTGTTTGCTTTATTTTACATTTATAATTTTTTATACAAAATCAAAACAAATATAGAATTTGAAAAAAATCCAAAATTTAAGTAATTTTTATACAAATTTTTTATTTTTAAAAAAACTATAAGGCACAAAATAAATTTAAACTATTTCATTAAATGTATATAAGGTGTGTACATAAGTAAGAAAAATTTCAAATTTTTTGAACAAGAAAATTTTTGTACGAGCGTACCTGAATATTCAAAAACAGCTTTTTGAGAAAAATGCAAAAAACCAAAGTATCTGTTAAAAATATGCATTTTTAAATTTTTAAAACTTTCCTGACCCATACTGGTCATCTAATAGTATTTCTAATGTCTCAAGTTTCCTTTTTTCTTGTCTTTTTAATGTTCGAGCATCCCTGCTCATATTTTGTATGAGTAATTCTGCTTCGCAGATTCTAGTTTTGTCCATTTTTCTAAGTGAGTCACACATATTGATACCAGGCAGGATGCACATTTCTTTCATTACATAAGTGCGACTAATTACACCATCATTAAAACATATAACAGCATCCATTATTCCAAATTTTAAAGTTTCATGTCCAACAAAAGTATTTTTTCAGAATTCTTTCCCATATGCAATTGTTAAAACTCTCATTTGGGTTTTGTGTTCCACCATGTAAACATTTTTGTAATAGCTCTTTAGATGATAAGTCTCTAAAAATTGACTTATTGCAAACAGTAGAGAGTGCATTTATAATAAGCTTATTAAAATGTTCAAAATTATTAGGAGGAGGAGGTAAATTCATCAATGAACAGAAAGTCTTGCATGCAGATTTCCCTTTACCAATACACCTCATTGCATAAACTAATCTTAAATTTATATCATAACCAGAATTGGAAACTGGAGAAGTACAAGATACAGTTCCTTGTTGACACGCCTTACTATTAATAGAAATAAATGAAGCAAGTCCTTTACGACTGTTTTTTTATTCACTAATATCGAAAGAATCAGGTGATTTACAATATTTACAGATTACTGCATCATTCACTAAGTTATTAAGCATATCTATGCTGATAATAACATTGAAATCACCACTCTCCTCATTAACACCATAAAATTTTTACTTTTAACAGAATATGATTGCATAATCTTTTGTTTTGATGCACTAGCAGGTACACTTTCAACAGTTGCAGCAATTTTTTGTTCCATCTCAGTCAACTTTTTTTCAAACGTGTGCTGCTTTGAATGGCGTTTCCTCTTTCCAAAACACTTTTGTCGAGGAATAATTATTTAAAAAAAGAATATCAGAATAAATGAATGTAAAATAATAACAGAAGAAAGTATGACAAAAGCTGATTAATAATCCAAAATTCGAAATTAAAAAGCACGCTGTCAAACTAGTCACCAAATACGAATTTTTGTAAACAAAGAATTCACAACACACAGCTTGTAAATTCAACATTGAATTATTCATGATGCAAGATATTTAAGAAAAATAAACATATTATGAAAAGAAATTGATTAAATGAATAGTATTCAGTTGAATAGTCTACAGAGAATGGATTCTAATGAAAACGAAACTAAGGTTTAGGGGGCGTGGCACTTTGTTTACATTTAATTTTAATTCATTTAAATAGCTTAAATAATTTTAAAAATTTAAGTGTTATATATTTTTGGATGCAGAAAAATGTCCTTTATTCAGAATGATCAAAATTGAAAAATCGATTTTTTGAAAGTAAAAATGTGCTTGGTTCCCTCAAATGGCAAAAAAGAACAACCACTTTATGGCTAACAAAATTTTTTATAAAAATTAACGTTATACAGTATACCAACTTGATACAAATTAAATTAAAGAAATTATTTAAAATCAATAATCAGAAAATGTATTAACATCAAAAATATAACAGCAAATTCACTCCAGAAAATAACACTGATTTAATTGCTTTCAAATCTAATAATTGAATGGAAACGGGCAGATTTATTGTGTTACGGTTTTATTTATGGGTAAATTACAAAAACGGAAGTTATTTAGCAACAATTTTAATGCAAATGTTTATTGGAAATCAATAAAACAATCGCATTAATTTAAACTTAACTAACATTCTAAAAATGTGACATCAAATTAAGTAAAAAATTACATAAAATTACTTCTAGAAAATGATATTAAATTAATTATTCATAGATCTAATTATCGTAAATTGTTGTAATTATTACATCAACATTGCATTTAAAATAATTAAAATTAAAAATATTTAGCAACAGTTTCAATGAAACATTTTATTTGACTAATGAAACATTTACTTTAAGTTAGTTAAGTGACTATTAGTTAAATTAATAAATTTAAGTAAGTGGTTACTAAATTACTAATAAATTTTTATTGATAACTTTAAAAATAAACATGTGCTAATATTACAGAGATAACGAGAAGAGAGAGAGATTTATGTTAATATTTAATTTAAGACCCATTAATTTTGTTAAGACTTTTTTATAATGTTATAACACTTTTTTTATAATTTTAATAAGTAATTTTATTAGATGACATTCTTGTTGTCGTATGCCAGCTAGGCTGGCATTATGGGGTGCGCTGCTCCACTTTTCCAACTGAACCATATTTAGGTGTGGAGTCTGACTTTCTCAGTACACCATAGGGACCCGTTTATAGGGTAGACAACCATTCACAACGCATTCATACAAGAAAAGGACATAATATTCAAAAATTTTTAAAATCTCCATTTTTTTTGTAATATTTTCAAATGGGAAATTTTTTTTACCAAATTAATATGAAGTTCATGAGGAACAAATTACAAGTATTTGAATTGTAATATTTGTAAATGTATTATTAGAATCTTAACAATCTTTTTTTTTTTTTTACAAAATTAAAAATTCGAAAATTTATTTAATTGTCACATCCCTAATTTTATGAAATAGATGATAAATTTTCTATCATTTTAACATTATTCATGGGATACATATGAAATAATAGCTTATTATTCGAATCTTAATAATCTCTATTATTAATAATTAGAAAATTTAATCATTTCATCGCTAATTACTTGTGAGAAAGATAAGAAATTTTCTGTTAATTTAACATAATATTCATTTATGTACAGTAAATAATAATAATATATTAAAATCTTAAAATCTCTTGAATTTTTTTAACATTCTGGGAATTAAAAACCTTGAAAACTTAATTGTTTTATATAACCAATTAAGTTAATTGTTTTATAAAACTATTAACTTAATTTATAGTTACAAAAATTAATTGTTTTATTACTAATTATAATAACAGAGAAAAATTTTAATCTTGTAAATGTTTCAAGCATGAAAAAAATGAATCATTTCATTATTCAGATCTTTACATTAGGCAAAGTTTAAATTTAAAATTATTTTCAATTAACTTAATTAGGTAATAAATATTTTAAATACACAAGCATATATGTATACAGACATATATATGCATATGTAAAGGAAACAATAAAGATTTTTCTTCTCAAATTAAAGGTTTTGTTCATTCCTTTTTTATTTATAAATTTACAAAGTTTACTACTAACTTAAATTGATGTACCTCGAAATTACATTCGATGTTTGATAAGTTGGCATTTAATTTTTTTTTCTTTTTTTTGTAAAACTGGAATAAAAATTTCTCACAGAAGTTAATTTTCAGATGTCTTTTAAAACAAAAATGATATTTTGTATAACTTTAAGAAAATATTCCAAAATCTAACTAAATTAAGAGAAATTAATATATTAAGATTATTCTTTTTAATTATATGAAGAAAAATTCGCCAAAATCCCCATATTAGAAAAATTACTTAAAATTTTTTATTTTAAACTTCTGGTAGTGTTTTATCAAAAAATTTAGATTCAGATTCAAAAAATATGAATCAGAATGTCATTTAATGTTAAATACATCACTAAGAAATATGATTAAAATTATCTTGAAAAAATTAATAAATTAATGCTATATTAATTATAAACTAAGTTTCGTTAAATTTGAATAAAATAATTGCTCAAAGTATATAAAAATTAAATTGAATTTTCTTTACATAGCTATATAATGAAATCGATAAATTGATTCTAAATACACTTCGAGTGTAAGGTTGTTTTTATCTGAAGTTCATTTCCTTAAAATTTAAACATTCCATCGAATTTAGCGAAGGAATATAGCAATCACCTCAAAATATTAATTTTTTAAGAACTTACCAAAAGTTGAAATGAATGTGTATTAGTATCCTAAAGGTTTTCTCTGAATGGTGTCAGGCAAATATATTGGAGCACTTTACAATCTGATCAAGGAATAGTTTGACACTTTAAAAAAAGATTTTTTTAGATTCATCGAACTATCTATCAGAAATTAGCGGTACTAGCTTTCATAACACGAGTTCCTCGACTAACTGAAACATTTCTGCCGCAATCCAAGCCTGCTCAGACTGTTTGCATAAATAAACAAGCTTTAATATAAACATTTTACATGAACGACTAATATTTTGAAGTGAAAGTTTAACCGCAAGAAAATTTCTAAGAACCTTTTCTTCCCCCCAGTGTAACTGATGTTTGAAAAAATTGTAAATAAAAAATTATTCCAAACTTTGCTTCTGAAAATAAACAAATATTTCATCGTGTGAAGTGGCAACACTAAAAGATGTTTACTCATATCGTAAACGGAAACATTCGAATATTCTAAACATCCGCTTAATGCTTATCCTTTAGAACTATCTTCTTTTTCCAGTCTTGTTTACTCTTCTCTGCATGCGTTATGTCCACTTTTTACTGTTGCCACTCGTCATATCTAAAAAATATGATATTATAAATAGCCTGGAACCCACGTGAGCTCGTCAACGTGTTTGCTTATATTTATCGTCTGCGGGAAGGAAGCGCTGAAACAGAGCCCACAGGTGACAATTTTATTTTGAGAGCCTGTTCCGAGGTGTTAATAATATTCGCTCGAATATGAAGTGACTCCAAAAGGACCGTCTTGTTTTCTTCTAATTTATTTTTCCGAAATTTATGGAAATTGCGATATAAGAAAAATATGCAACTAAATTTAAAACAGTGACAGAAGTGAAAACTAGTTCCATTCTTACAAAATGATGTTTGTCATCTATTTCCGTTTTGGATTAATAAATTCTGAAGCAAAACAACTTATTAAGAGGCCTTTTCCTTATGTTTTTTATATTTTAATTAGTCATTCTGTAGCAAACGAGAAAACAATTTAGCAAATTTTCATACAAATTTAAGAAAACTTCTAAGTATTTGGAGAAAATTATTAATTTAATTTTTTTAAATAAGATTAATTGTGAGTAAAAAAATAGAGAATTTAGGTATTGAAAAATTATTCAGCAATTTTAATCTAATATATATTTATTAAAGTTATTTCAAAATATCCACGTCTTAATATAAAAAAAAAATTGGAATTAAAACCAAAGTTATTGTTTGAATTAGTCAAGTTTCAAAGCACATACATACTCATATATCTTACACATTTTTACACAGAATCTAAACTTTTGTTTTAAAAACATTGATTCCAAATCGCATCAAGACTTTTGATTTAATTATTTGTTATATAATTATTTTAAATTTGTAAAAAATAAAAATATCACATATTGAGAAAAATCTATTTTTTCCAAAAATTTAAAATATAATTTAACAAATTATTTATTTATCACATAATTATTAAATTGATTGCTACCAAAACTGGAAAAAAATTTTAAGTAAAAACTTAAAGAGTAAAACATTCTTTGTAAGATTATAAAATTGCATAATATATACACAGGGTATTAACACATATTTAAAACGATTTCTATTAAGAATTTTAAAAAAGTAAATGCTTTAGAATAAAAATTTTTGGCAACAGCCAATTATATGAAATGAGAAAAATTGTCTGCTACTTTTAAATTTATTGTTCTTTCAAAATGTCGCATGTAAACAAGTTGTGGATTGAAGTATATGTTTTTGCGCTTTCCGAAGAAAAATATTATTATTCCAGGATTCACAAAAACGCTGTGAAATGCATGGTATTAAAATTTCTAAGTGCAAAATAAGCAACATTATTAATTGGACAGGTTAAAACCATCAATCAATATTTCTACATGGAAAGAAGACTCCAAATGAATATCCAAAAAAAAGTACGTACAGTTTCAAATCTTTCAAAAGTGAAATCTCTGGTAGCAAGAGAAATTCAAACAACAGAGAAATCAATTGCAAATTCCTTAGATACTTAGTAGCAACAATAAATAAAATAATAAAGCAAGATTTACAATTTAAAAAAGATTAAAAAAAAACAATGTTCACCAGCTTTTGCCGAGACATGTGGCTCAACGCAAAACATTTTGTAGAATCCTGTATGAAAACCATTTAACAGGAGATAAATGGAAATACATTGTGACCCTTGAGGAAGCATGGGTTTATCTAAATGAGTGCAACAAAAAAAGGTCTATTTACTATAGAAAACGAGGAGAAAAAATGTACAAACCTGGTTCAGTCAATGTAAAGAAAGTTTCAGTAAGAGGTTTATGATAGTCGAAGGCTTCTCCTACAGTGGGAAATTAAAAATAAAAAAGGTAGAAAAAAATGTTAAAATTAACTCATCATACTTTCAGGAGAAGGTTTTGCTTCCATTATTTACAGAAGAAATTCCACTTATTTATCCCAAAGACTTTCAATGTGTGAAACTTCATCAAGGCAAAGCTACAAGTCATACTTCGAAAACTACCACACTTCATTCATTAAAAAAATGAAGCCTAATACAGGTATTGCATATATACCTTTTCAACATATTCTTGTGAAGTCCCCTGACGTTTCACCTATGGACTATTGTGCCTTTGGTCTGTCAAAAAGAGCTCTTTCGAAACTCCAACACACCACGATAGATGGAATCTGGAAAGTAGTGGAAGAGGAATGGAAAGCAATACCCCTGGAAATTTTACGAAAAGCTCTTCTATCAGGGAAATTACGATACAGACTTATAGTCCAGAAAAAAGGCTATCAGATTAAACATTAAAAAAATAGCCTTTTCATTTTAAACACTAATTAAACGTTCCCGAAATCGTTCTAAAAATGTGTTAATACCCTCTGTGTGTGTGTGTGTGTGTGTGTATATATATATATATATATATATATATATATATATATATATATATATATATATATATATATATATATATATATATATATATAATTGAATGAATACATATATAAATTGAAACTGAATTATTATAGTAAGAAAAAATGAGTATTTAAATTAATTTTATTTTCACTGGAAAAATTAAAATTTAGATAAAAACAAGTACAATTACGTTTTAACTAATTGATGTTAAAATGAGAAAATAGTTTCTTCTCAAATTCTCGCCTTTATTCACTTTTTTTGGTTAATCAGTCGCCCTGCAGATTTTGCGATCATTTTTAACAAAGCATATCAAAACATCTTTGCGAATAAAATCCTTGTATTATTTGTTCGCCGAATTTTTGCCCAGAAATGGCAACACGGTATGGAAGGAAATTTTTAATCAGAATATTCTCTCGCAGGCTAACTTAAAATATATCTTATGTTTCTTTTCAAAGTTTTTATTACAGAGCCTGTAATTAATTTAAACTATAATTAACGCTGATTTTACTTCCCTGTAAAAGTGCTTATGTTACAATGCATTTGTTCTAAAACTCTGTTGGCTTTAGTGATCAAGGGATGTGTTTCTTTTTGCCCTTTTGAAACAGTAAAACCCATTTGAAGTTCATAAAAACAGGGAAGAGAGAAAAATATATATTCCTCTTGTTCTCTACATTCATATAATATATGTTTAAACAAATAAAGGTATCCAAAAATTTTTTTATATATTTTTATAAGGTTTTTATATTTTTCATAAGGTTTATATTTTTATAGGGTAACTCCATGGCACGACAGCCCATGTGGGCCAAGGCCTATAGCGCCCATAACTGTTTTCATAACCGAGGGCCTTGGGGTGCGAAGCATGTGTCCCAGTTAGGTGGTCAGCCTAACGTAAGACCCCCAGTTAGTAGTTTCCAAGCATGCTTGGTACTCAGTGAATCGACCCACTGAAGGGATGAAAGGCTGAGTCAACCTTTCCCAGCCTGAGGATCGAACTTCGGACCTGTGTCATGGGAGCGTGAAACGCTGACATTCTTCTTCCTCTTCTTCTTAGATTGGGTTTGTATGTCATTGGGCACCTCTGCTTTTATCAGCATTTTGTACCATTAACTCCAAACTCAATGTTTCCTGGTTCCAGTTGCTCGGGTCACCCACTTTATTCATAAAGTCCGATAATCCTTTAATGGAGTCTAGGTGTCACTCTCTAGTATGGATGATGCCTAAAGAAGTTCATCTAGGGAGGGCAAGAGCCTCGCATTCGTAAATGATATGCTCTGCCGTTTCCTCTTGCGTATTACAATTCCAGCAGAAAGGGTCTTGCTGAAACAGTCCCATCCGGTCAGAAAGTCAGTCATGCTAGGGATAGCTTCCTGACTTTCACCAGAAGAAGAGGGTTCGGAGGTCCTTTCTACCTCAAGTGAAGGATTCATTGCTGTCCCTTTACAAGATTGCCTTTGAGTTCCCTTGTCTTTTTCAGCAAGGTCTACTTCAGAGGCTTCACCTGCAAATGCAGAAAGGTTTGTTACTTCTTGTGTCTTTTCAGCCACAAGATAACAATTAATAAGCTCAGGTAATATAAGCCTGCATTGCTAAGCAGCATTGCCTGAGTTACTGGGCAAGGCAAATTACTCTAGAAGTTCGACAGGCAACTAGAGGCTCCGTTAAGACACCAATACCGCGGTGCCAATTAGCCCTAGGCACGGATCGCATAACACCAGGATTTACGGGAGCTGATTCGCGGCCTCTGATTCTATATTCAAGGCTATCCTGTCATTCCTACAGGACATTCGTTGATCCACCACCTGCCAACGCTCCTGGTGGCTGCTCAAGCCCCAGGAAGAGCTGTAGCTGGAATTACGTACCCCCTGGTTCCAGGAAAACCCTGCCATGAAACCACTGGACTTTTTTTTATAAGGTAACATTTTCTAAATGTTTTTGGCTCACTGGAACGCACATGTTTACGTATTTTCCAATACATCACAATTTGGAATGTCTTGGAGTGCTGATGAGGAGCTCTTTTTTAAATATTTAAAAAATTATCGTATAATTAATTGTATAACTAAACGGAATTTTTAGAAGTGTCCGAAACGCTGATCGATTTGTTTTTAGTCAATCTGTAGGAAACTCAAAAAAGGTTGGCTTGATTCTCTAGTTATGTATAAAATTATTACAAAAAGGAATTCCGCTGTACATTGTACCTACCACTTTAGAAGTAGAAGTATAGCACGCCAGCACCGCTAGGTAGGTATGCTGTAGGCAGCCAAACAAGCTAACGTTTTTTTTTAAGGAATATTAAAATTAAATATACTTAGAAAATCTAGGGTTAATTATTTGAAAAATTTCAGATAAATTTGCTACCATGCTGACAACTGATTGGTTAACACCCTAATTTTTTGTTCAATGGTTCTAATGCTTGAATATCCGGTTTTGGCTATTCGTAGAGATTCGATGCTATTATTTAAAATTTAAGTATCAAGATAAGCTTGATTAATGGTTGATTAGTCTACTTCAATTGTATTTCCAGCTACAGATTTTGCAATCCAAAGATAACACATTCAATTACAGTAATTTTGAAACATGATCAAATGACGAGGTGAGCATCTGAGTTCTCAGCCTCATCTTTTATATTATACTATTAGAGACATAAAGGTTCATTAAATATGATGGAACTTTTAATGTAAATAGAAACTATATACGATTATCTGTGGGCTTATTGATCTTTGAATTCGATGCTCTGTGGAGTTGAAAACGAAGCCTGTCCCCACCCCCTCATCCAGCTATTCCTCAAAAAATGCTACAGTGAATCCAAAAGAAATGTAATAAAAAACATTGAAGTTTTCATTCAATTTTTTCACTTCATTTAAATAATTCATTAAATTTTTTGTTTACTTTTGTGCTGTAAGGGCCTATTTATGTTAAAATTTCCGCACGAATTGTATCGTGTATCATAAAGAGAAAAACATGCCATCGCACATGTCAACCTCGTCATTTCACATTATTTCAAAATTACAAACTATTTAACTGCATTTGTTTTCTTTAGTCAGTACAAAATTAGGCAATCAGATATGTGAATTTGCAAGTAAAAAAAAGCGATGAAGAATAATAAGCTAACATACAAAACTAGCCGATAAATTTGTTGTAATCCAGTTGAATTTGACAAAATTTGAATACAGTAGATTCATGGTTAACTGCACACAATATATAATTGGGGGTTTTCCATCCTCTTTATTAACTATTCTTGTCCGAAAACACACACACACATACACACACACAAACACGCACATATATATGTATATGTATGTATAAATATATATATATATATATATATATATATATATATATATATATATATATATATATATATATATATATATATATATATATATATATATATATATATATATATATATATATATATATATATATATATATATATATATATATATATATATATATATATAAATATATATATATACATGTATATATACATACATATATATACATATATATATATATATATATATATATATATATATATATATATATATATATATATATATATATATATATATATATATATATATATATATATATATATATATATATATATATACATACATACATATATACATACATATATATATATATATTCATATATATATATAAAGGGTGTTTTTTTTCGAGGTATAGAAGTTTAAGTTGGCATTACTTTCCAAGATGGCGACCGATTTAACAGCTGTAAAGTGATTTATTCTCAGTTTGGTTTGGCAATTCATCATGAATCGACTCACGCCTGAACAACGCTTTCAAATTGTGCAATTTTATTTCGAAAATAATGGTTCTGTGTGGAATACGTATCGCGCACTACGTCCATTTTATTGTCGACAAAATCGTCCATCAGGGCAGTTAGTTCGATTAACCATGGAACGTTTTCACACCACGTTTACTCTAATTGATAACTCGCATCCCCAGAGACACCGTACGGTGCGTACAGAAAAAGCTATTGCTACTGTAGAGCGTAGCATTGAGGAAGACCCGAATGAGTCCATCCGCCATCGAGCACAGGAATTGGATCTGAGTCCATCCACTTTATGGAAGATTTTGCGGAAGGATCTTGGTTTGCGTGCTTACAAAATCCAACTCATGCAGGAATTGAAGCCAAACGATCATCAAGCAAGGCGTAGATTCGTCGAATGGGCCCAAAACGAGATTGCCGTTGTTCCCGATTTTCATAAGTGAATTTTGTTTAGCGATGAAGCGCACTTCTTGTCGAATGGCTACGTCAACAAACAAAACTGCCACATTTGGAGTGAAGCTAATCCACAAGTGTATGTCGAAACACCGTTACATCCAGAAAAACTGACTGTTTGGTGTGCTTTATGGGCTGGTGGAATTATTGGTCCGTACTTCTTCAAAAACGATGATGGCCACAACGTTACAGTCAATGTGGATCGGTATAGAGCCATGATTAATAAATTTTTCATTCCTGAATTGAACAATCATGATGTCCAGGAGCTGTGGTTCCAACAAGACGGAACAACGTGTCACACAGCTCGTGCCACAATCGATTTATTGAAAAGACACGTTTGGTGACCGCCTAATTTCACGTTTTGGACATGTGAATTGGCCTCCAAGATCTTGTGATTTAACTCCGCTAGACTATTTTCTGTGGGGCTATGTAAAGTCATTGGTCTATGAGGATAAGCCACAAACGCTTGACCATTTGGAAGACAGCATTCGCCGTGTTATTGCCAATATACGGCCACATATGTTGGAAAAAGTCATCAAAAATTGGACGTCCAGATTGGACTACATCCGATCCAGCCGTGGCAGTCATATGCCAGAAATCATATTTAAAATGTAATGCCACAAGATTATCTATCAAATAAAAAAAGAAATGTATATATATATACCGGGTGATCCAAAAGTCAGGACGAACTTTAAAAATGAATAATTCGAAAACGAATCACGATACAAAGATGCGGTTTGCACCAAACGGATGAAAAAGAAACCGGGTTTTGTGTGGCAATGAAAAAAATATAGTTCTGTTGGCGACCAACAGATGGCGCTGTCGGATTTCTGATGTAGGATTATGCAGATTATGCAAAGCAACAAACGAAATAAAAATAAGCAACTGCTGCAGGTAATGGTAGTCGTAGCTGGTATGCATCGAAATGCTGTCCATAGTTGAGAAAGCCCTCTTAGTTAAACTGTTTTATAAGAATTTTTGGAAAGTGCCATTGCGGCATTGCGAGCATATCGCTACGTGAAGTGTATCGCTACGTGAAGTGTATGAAAGTGTATGCAAAGGACCAATAACGTCTTCTGCATTGAACAAAATTGTGAAAAAATTTAAAGCTACAGGTTCTTTGGCGTCACTTCAAAGAAGTGGACGTCCCTCAACTGCAGCTGCTGTTGCCACGATTGTGGACCAGATGGTGCAAGCCATGTCGGCGGTTGCTGCACATGGGGAGTGTAGTGCTCGAGAAGTTTCGAGGCAGACAGGAGTGTCGTACGGAAGTGTCTGGAGAGCGCTGCCAGTAACTTTGCAACGGTATCCCTACAAGTTGCAACATATTCAAGAACTGAAACCTCCGGTCTTCGACTCTCACCGACATTTTGCGAATTTGGTCTTCAATAAGATGGAAGAGCAGCACGATTGGATTCACACTGTGCTTTGGACAGATGAAGCACATTTCACACTCTCTGGCGCTGTTAACACCCACAATTGTCGAGTGTGGACCACAGAAAATCCACATGCATTTGTTGAGGTACCCTTGCAACAGCCTAAAGTGACAATCTGGTGTGGCGTCACTGCTGATTTCATAACTGGTCCATTTTTTTCGAGGAAGTCACACAGACAGGTTTCCAAACAGTTTCTGTCATAGGTAAGCGATATCTAGCACTAATGCAGAACAGCATTATTCCTGAACTGCAAGCGCGACAAGCACTTATTTGGTTCGGAATTCGAAACCTCTTCCTTCCTATAACTAGAACGAATGCTCTTCTCAACCAGGCCCCCATGGTTTCTAAGTGAAAGTTATTTATAGATTATCGATACATCAGGTATTTTTATTATCTCTCTCACCACATTAAGTCCTTTTAATTTATTTTTCCCTTTATGGTCATTTCCCCCCCCATTCGACTGTTTATGCTGATACTTAAGTTTCGACTGTATTTCTAATTTCTAGAAACATCGAATCCAGATGTGGGAGGAGAATTTACGAACTTGAGCCAAAAGCGAGAGCTTTACCGTTCAGCTGACTCCTGCGATCCCGAGTTGTAGGATAACTGAGAATCGTTGGCTTTAAGAAGTTTCTTTGATGTAATAAAGCTTTTATTGTCTTAATGAAATAGAATTCTAATCTGTTTTTATAAATAAGAATTAAATGTTTCGATTAACAATCGCGGTTATCTTCAAAATGCAGTGATATTTAGCAGCACAGAGTCCCAGAGATTCCGAATGCAATTTCGTTCCCAGCAAGCCAAGGGTCTTTGACCGTGTTTCGATATGGGTGGCAGTAACTCCACTTGATGTATAGCTAACAGATTCACCATGAGAAGGTATGTCGGGCAAAAAAAGATCTTTAATCGCAAAACCCCTTCCTTATGTAGAGAACTCTTTCTTACTCGCATTTTTTCAAGCGTGCCTTCAGCGTGGAGAAGTATTTAATCGCAATACGGAAACGGAAACCGCTGCCATCCGTCAACCTATAACTGGTAGTTTTCTCCTCGCAGCAAAAAACCCACTTAGAAAAAAAATCCTTTTTTTCTAACCTTTCGAAAAAGTTCCCTGTTTTTTCCCTTCCTGAGTGGAGTAGGTGTGCGTTGAAAGAGGCATTCCTGTCCTCTTCGGAGTTCACGGGAATCGAGATCATTGATTCCTCCAGGTTAACGTTTCTCATCGCCTTGTCTCACGCTTTGACTAATGACGAACACCCCCACACGCTCCCCGCAACAATGCATTTCTTTCTTTCGGGGGAGGTCTTCCCCCGCGAAGATGAGTGGGAGGTCTCTGTGTTCGTAACCTTCTGCGATGGAGTCGTTAATTTGTCAGAGCGATTGGAGATAGTGTCGCTGAACTCTAGTTGCCCTCTCCATCTTAAAAGCTTACACATCTCAGTGCTTCTCCACTGGATTGAATCCAAGAACCGGTAAATTATTTCGGTACGTTCTCGCGGACCGATAAGTTTAATAATTAGACACACTGGCACAATTTTTTTGAGGAAAAAAATCATGAAGACAAAAATAATTTTTAAGTACTAAAAATAACTTTATAAATTATTAAGAGAGATATTCAGCGTTCAAGTTGTTGTTGTTGTTTCTAATGACACTTGGGCAAGCGAAGCTTGCTATGCCTTGGCTATGCGAATTTAGGTCAATTGGGAGCGTCTTTCGTTTTAATCAGAGCACCATGAAGGTGAAAGTACGACTTTGCTCTACACACATGCCATAGGGACCCGTTTATAGAATAGGCAACCCTTAACACCTCATTCATACAAGGAAAGGACAAAGACAGGATAGATAGAGAAAGTACATCCATGCCCGAACCGGGATTCGAACCCAGGACCTCCAGATCCGCAGTCAGGCGCGCTGACCACTAGACAAGTTGGGCGGCCAGCGTTCAAGTAATCAGTGATACTCAAGGCAGATAGAGGGCGAACTAACTGAGGTACTAAGTGTAGGGCACGGCTATTTATGAAAGGCGATTAGGTAGGTACAAAGTTGATAGTTTGTTGCATTTTCATTGTCGATCATATTTTTCTTGACTACTAAACTATTGTTATTGTGATGTAAGGCGCTGTTTTAATATCGCGGTTGTCGGTTGATGTCATTGGATTTTGGACAGCTAGCTGAATTATTTTTGCCAATCAGTGATTGTGTGGGAAACACTCATCTAGAAGAAATACTAGCAGACCAAGCATAGTAGGCTAAAAGAAGCTTTTTGTAATTCGTGGAAATCATACCAATAGTTTTCTTTTTGTAACTTTGTAAAAAAATATTATTTTTTTATGATATTTACCATTCACTTAACGATATGGTATAAGTGTAAAATACCATCTACTATTAAAAAAAAACTCCAAAAAGCAAGATTTTTCGCCAACAGTAGAAAACTACTATACGTACCATTTATATATAGTAATCATAGCACAGTATTCTTATAACGCGTTTTCAGGTGCCTCATGTAACACGTGTTTTCCCTCGTTCATTCCCCACGTTATAATTCTGTACTGCGAAATGTATAATGATTTGTACAGTTCACAATCCTTTTCGCATACGTTTGCACATTGTGTAAACTATAAAATTAAATTAAATTAAAGCATTTACCTTCGAACATTATGCTAGAAAAAGATGTTGGTGCATTGTTATTTCAGATAGCTCCTACAGCGAATATAATGTAATAAAACTGATTTTGGTATTATTCCATTTATTTGAAATGAAATGTTTTTTAGTTACGTTTGCTATAAGTTTTTTCATTTAAAATATTCTTCATTTGATTTTAATAAAGCACTCACACTTCGTTTATAACATAGATTTTTCCTTCATATTCGATTTAAACCCTCTTTAATGAGAAAAGTAAACGTGAATAATTCGTACATAAATCGTTATACGAGAACATACGAACGCGTTTTATGAGAATACTCGTACAGCAAAACTTCCTATAATGCGGACTAATATCCCATGTCATATAGCGAATAACTCTAGTTGTTATTTTTATAAACCATTTGTGTTTTTTAGGCCAAATTAACGAGTTAATAGTTATTACGCTTTACACTAAACTAAACCCAATGGCATGGCACCGCCTTTGGGGTCCGAGACCTATAGTTTCATGACCGAAGGCCCTGGGCTGCAAAGAATTTGTCCATGTTAGGCAGCGAACCTAACAAGAAAACCCCAGGTTTGAATCACAGAAGGTATGCACGGCCGAGTCGTTCTTGCCTAGCCAGAAGATCGAACCTCAGACTTGTGCCTTGGGAGCGCTAAGCTTAACCACTACGCCATTGGAATTTCCTGCTTTACACTACTAACGTTATATATTTTTAAGCTTTTTATTTGAATAACGGTTTTTGCTAACCTAATAAATTTACGATATCTTTATGTTTAATTATTTTTGTAAATAAACCGTGCCTTATTATATTTAATCGTATGTTCTAAAATCTATGCAAATTCCTGTATATTGTAAACTCTATAAATATAAGTTGAACTATTAATATATCTCTATAAATATAAGTGTGGAACGGTTTCCTGTCTGTTTGAAGGAATCCATGCCAATTTTCCTGATGGATGGAATTTTACACAAGTAATGACGATATTTGCTATTTACTTAGCTTTGTTCAAAATGAATTCAACCGTTGACAAAAATTTCAGAGGCGAAGCAGAAATTTTTTTTATTTGTATAACTAAACTCTTTGGCACGACAGCCCATGTGGGCCAAGGCCTACATTGCCCATAACTGTGTTCATGACCGAGGGCCACGGGGTGCGAAGCATATATATATATATATATACATATATATATATACATTTATATATATACATATATATATACATATATGTATATACATATATATATACATACATATGTATACATATATGTATACATATATATGCATATATATGTATGTATATATATATATATATATATATATATATATATATATATATATATATATATATATATATATATATATATATATATATATATATATATATATATATATATGTATATATATATATGTATATATATGTATATATATATATATATATATATATATATATATATATATATATATATATATATATATGTATGTATGTATGTATATATATATATGTATATATATGTGTATATATATGTATATATATATATGTATATATACATATATACATATATATATATATATATGTATATATATGTATATATATATATGTATATATATATATATATACATATATATATATATATATATATATATATATATATATATATATATATATATATATATATATATATATATATATATATATATATATATATATATATATATATATATATGTATGTATGTATGTATATATATATATGTATATATATGTGTATATATATGTATATATATATATGTATATATACATATATACATATATATATATATATATGTATATATATGTATATATATATATGTATATATATACATATATACATATATATATATATATATATATATATATATATATATATATATATATATATATATATATATATATATATATATATATATATATATATATATATATATATATATATATATATATATATAACTATCAATGAATGAGAGCTCATTTCTTGTGGATGTTTACTCGCTAATTTAGCTCAAAGAACAAAAATAGACTTGATTCCATATATTGTTCTTTTTGACTCCTGCGCCTTCTCATAATAGCCTTTCGCCATTACGTTGTACTAAAGAGAAGGCCGTGCTCATTTATTCAAAAAGAGAAAATTGAAAATTTGAAAGCAATTTTTTTGACAAATGCAAAATGGATTCATTGTGGTGAATGATACATACATACGTAGCTGTGCAGGTGAGACCCGGATGGTACTTTAAGATTAGCAAGATTGGAATACTCGTCCATTACCAAGGGCCTAGTGATTATGAACCACGGTCAGGAGACAAGATCACGCCTGAGCTGGAACCTTCCTCTTCAGAGCCACGCAGCGTAAGGACTGTGGATGTCACTGATGAACATGGGCAAATCTCCAACCCATGGAGTACCAATAATAATACAACCCAGTGAGTGATTATGTGGTCACCCTCCCAATCACTGCCCTCGGCAAATGATGCCTCCTTTTGCTGATCTTAAAGGAAAGCGCCGTGAAGCTACTGAGCATCTGAAGCCCTGTGGCCCAATTATAAGCTCTTCGAATTGAAAGGCTGTGGGTTATATCCCTGAGTCCACGGGGGCATGGTTGGTTAGGAAGTTATCCTCATTATCGAAAAATACTGAGTCAGATTCCCGGCTTAACCGAAGGTGCGTCGAGTTCACTAAAGATAGCTTGGATGGTAGTCGCAATGTCCTCCAAGTGAAATGATACCTCTGGGGTGGCGGGTCAAGTATTTAGGGATTTAAGCTTGGTACATGCTACTAAATAACGAAGACTCTCTGCCGTCTGCTTCCACCTAACTGATAGAATCCAGCTCTGGTCTAGGTAAAGGGAAGTGCGCTGGCACAGCTGTAGCGACGAATTCTATCCCAGCCACTTTTGAATAATGGAAAATTGACTTTGTGCTGCCATCTGTATATACGTTTCTTGAGGCCAGTGCTTGAAAGTTTTCCAAGTTTTCTTCCTTGTCATACACGAATACAGCTCCTTATTTAGGAAACTTTTTCCTGAAAGTCAACTTACACGGTGGACACAAAGATGCAACACAACACAGATTAGGTTGTATACTATTCACTATCAAAAAAGATGGAAAAATTCCGTTCAGAGGTGAAAGAGGATGGGTTCAATCCCAGCAGCTATTGCACTTAGGAAGATGGAGGTTGTGCTTCTGCCTTCTGCATCCACGTCCATATGAGTAGGTGCTTGAAAAGTTTCCGTGTTTCAAGTTTTGTAATACGTGAATACGATTCCTTACATATGACTTCAGAGTGAAAGTATCAAGGATACGTTTCTGTTGCCAGCATGCATATTTGTATAACAGGTTCTTGTTAATTTTCCAGGTTTTCTCCTTTGCAACAAGGGAATAGTGCCCATTAACTATGAATAATCCTCCACATAATAAAGGTGTTCCAGGTGCTCAAGAAAATTGCAACAGTAAATATTTATTAGGTTGCCCGCCACGTGGTGTCAGATAAAGAATATAGACATATGTTTTTTACCATATCAAATAGTTGTCGTTGTCATGTGCCAGCTTGGCTGGCAACATGGGGTGCGCTGCTCCACTTTTCCAACTGAACCCTATTTCGGTGTGGAGTCCGACTTCCTCAGTACACACATGCCCTAGGTATCCCGTTTATAGGGTAGACAACCATTCACACCTCATTCATACAAGGAAAGGACAAAGACAGGACAGATAGAGAGAGAAAGTACATCCATGCCCGAACCAGGATTCGAACCCAGGGCCTCCTTATCCGCAGTCAGACACGCTGACCACCAGACAAGTTAGGCGGCATATTAAATAGTAAACGACAAGAGATGGGTGGTGCAATGCTGCATCCTCATCCTCTAGGTTGAGTGCGTGAGGGTTTTCTGGATTTCCTCTCATGGATAAAATCCATAATGTTTTAGAAATCCGCGCAATGGGTAATCCGGAATATAAATTAAAAAAAACAGTAATATTCATTATTTAAGTTAAGAAAAATGCAATTTCACACATACACACAGACGAAGGTGTTGGCCAAGCGACATATTAACCTTAACAATGGAGCTCAGAAAATAACTATGCATCAATCTGTTGTGACACCCATTCCTTTATTTATTTATTTTGATTACTGAAATTTTATTTAAATGTAGAAATATGAAATTTGAGAAAATATGTTACGAATGTACTAACAAGCAGGCGAGTGAGAATTTTTGTTTTTGGTGTGAGCATCCTTCCCTTGCATTGCGATCTCGAAATGATTGCTTGAGAATTTTCCGGGTAAACGTTAATCATTCGTGTGTACTAACAAGCAGGCGAGTGAGAATTTTTGTTTTTGGTGTGAGCATCCTTCCCTTGCATTGGATCTCGAAATGATTGCTTGAGAATTTTCCGGGTAAACGTTAATCATTCGTGTGTACTAACAAGCAGGCGAGTGAGAATTTTTGTTTTTGGTGTGAGCATCCTTCCCTTGCATTGGATCTCGAAATGATTGCTTGAGAATTTTCCGGGTAAACGTTAATCATTCGTGTGTACTAACAAGCAGGCGAGTGAGAATTTTTGTTTTTGGTGTGAGCATCCTTCCCTTGCATTGGATCTCGAAATGATTGCTTGAGAATTTTCCGGGTAAACGTTAATCATTCGTGTGTACTAACAAGCAGGCGAGTGAGAATTTTTGTTTTTGGTGTGAGCATCCTTCCCTTGCATTGGATCTCGAAATGATTGCTTGAGAATTTTCCGGGTAAACGTTAATCATTCGTGTGTACTAACAAGCAGGCGAGTGAGAATTTTTGTTTTTGGTGTGAGCATCCTTCCCTTGCATTGGATCTCGAAATGATTGCTTGAGAATTTTCCGGGTAAACGTTAATCATTCGTGTGTACTAACAAGCAGGCGAGTGAGAATTTTTGTTTTTGGTGTGAGCATCCTTCCCTTGCATTGGATCTCGAAATGATTGCTTGAGAATTTTCCGGGTAAACGTTAATCATTCGTGTGTACTAACAAGCAGGCGAGTGAGAATTTTTGTTTTTGGTGTGAGCATCCTTCCCTTGCATTAGATCTCGAAATGATTGCTTGAGAATTTTCCGGGTAAACGTTAATCATTCGTGTGTACTAACAAGCAGGCGAGTGAGAATTTTTGTTTTTGGTGTGAGCATCCTTCCCTTGCATTGGATCTCGAAATGATTGCTTGAGAATTTTCCGGGTAAACGTTAATCATTCGTGTGTACTAACAAGCAGGCGAGTGAGAATTTTTGCTTTTGGTGAGAGCATCCTTCCCTTGCTTTGCATCTCGAAACGATTGCTTGAGAATTTTCCGGGTAAACGTTAATCATTCGTGAATTAAAATTCAACTCTTTATCTCTGAAAATTTATATCAAAAGGAATGGTGCGGTGTCTATCCAGAAAGAGCTTCAGTAGTTTCACGCCGCTTCCCGCTAAGCTCAGCAGAGTGAGGCATCATTTGCCGCTGGCCAGTCGGTTGGGAGGGTGACCACTTACCCTCCCTCACTGAGATGCTGGAGCTCCGTGGGTTGGGGACGTGTCCATGTTCATCTGTGACATCTAAAGTCCTTCCGCTGGAGTTGCTGGTATGTGGGGAGGAGGGTACCAGCTCATTGTGACCATGTCATCTGATCATGGTTCAAAATAATGAGGTGCTTGAAAATGGGCGAGTATTCCAAACCTGTTAACTTTAAGGAACAGTTAGGGGCTCGCCTGCACCACTATGTATGTGTGCGAGTCTGTCTCAAAAAATCCTCAGAAAACTCCTAATCTTTTTTGCTATCCGTAATGCACCATTTAAGGCCATGTTGAGCTACTGAAAAGAGATTGGATTGTTTATTCGACAGTATAGTTGTCTCTCTTAAATCTCCTTAACTATTTAACCATGTGGTCTTACATTACATTTTTATTAATGTATCTTAGTTATAATGTATAACTGCCATATGCTTTCGATCTCCAGTGGTTTCTTACTTCGTTCATTTCATGTATCATTTATAATATTTCATTATAAAATAAAAGAAATAATAATGAAAAAAAACTTATAGGCTTGGAACCATTTCTAAGTATATGTGTGTGTGTGTGATACTAATTTAAGACAGTTTTATTCTTTAAATTGGATTGGAGTTAAAAACATACGTGTTGTTTCCTCTAAACATTTTTTTTAACTTGATTTTCCAATCAGCATTTCTAATAAGCCCTCAACAAACCAATATTTTTGACTACAATAAATGGAATGAAATTAATAAATAATTAAATTTAGTCATAAAATATTTTAGATTTAAGGCAGGAAACATTGACAACACTTAAAATTTTTCGTAAAAAAAATGTAACAATCGATTGTTTTTTATTCCTTTCAATAGTATAATTTGGTAACTTTATTGTTTCCCGAATAGTATCCACATTTTAAATAAGTTGTTATTAATCCATTGAAGTTCTGTATAATTTAGATGCAATTTTCTCCACTTTATAAATTAGTTCTTAGAAATCGTTTCTGATAGTGCTGCCATCTAATAGCACAATTAGAAAATGCTTCTTTTTTTCAAAAATGCCCTCTGAAAATAAAGACGTTATAGAAAATAATACAGAAATGCTTACACAGGATGATATAAATAAGATTAATTCAATAATTTTAAAATTCATATTTTACCTTTATTCAACAACCTAAATCAGGATACTGAATCATTTAAATCAGGGTATCTTTATTGAATAACCTAAATCAGGATCAATTAAAATAATTGAATAACCTCCATCCCAAATCGATTGGAGGGCCAAGTAAAATGTATTAATCTTAGGTAAGAAGTTATTTATCAAAATAAAACAATAAATTATTCAAAATATTTATTATCGTACAGCATTCAAAATATTTCATTACCTTACAATTAATGTGACTCTTGTTTTTGCATTTGACTTGAGATTTTTTTAAAATATTAATGGATAATTTAATCGACGCGCATCGTAAATGATGGTCAAATTTTCATCAAGCCACCGGCTGCGATTCTTAATTTTTATAAAGCTTAATTTGGAATAAAATGA
This sequence comes from Latrodectus hesperus, assembly GCA_037975125.1. Classification (NCBI taxonomy): domain Eukaryota; kingdom Metazoa; phylum Arthropoda; class Arachnida; order Araneae; family Theridiidae; genus Latrodectus; species Latrodectus hesperus. The sequence goes on along the minus strand of CM075850.1, from coordinate 14,348,972 downwards.
CAGGCAGCGATAAGTAATTCCAAATGTTGATGCAATGCACATAGCCAATCATTTTAAACCTTGAAATTTCTCTATCTTTTTTTTGCGATATTCAATTTCATTCCCTACACACTGGCTCGGAGCTTGAATATAATTCTGTTTGCTCCATTTATAAATTTGGAAGTGCTGATTCCACCTCTGCATCTGCCCATGTCGGAGTCAGGCATAACGAGGAAGCAGATGCAGCAGCGAAGGAAGCAGCAGAATCGAACACCATCAACAGAAACGTCAAACTCAGTAAACAACAATTCAAAAGTATAACCCTAAAATGGGAAATAGATAAATGGCAGGAATTATGGGATACATCGACTAAAACAAGAAGACTATATTCTATCCAAAAGACGCCTATATGCAGACTTCTTCATAAATCAGATACTCACGGGACATGGTGCATTCGGCACTTACAGGAAACGATTCCATTAACAGACGGATATCTGCCCACACGATCAAGAAGTTCAGGACCCAGATCATCTAATCTATCACTGCCATAAATACCAACAAATAAGATATCAGCATTTCCCAACAAATTATCTAGAGATACAATTGAATAAACTCCTCAAACACACTGGATTCCTCAAAGGAATTCGAGAGATCATGCTACAAGAACTTCAGATTCATCTTCAGACTCGGCAAGACGACGACGATGAATTGTAAAAAGTTCACTACTACTCTCTGTTAAAGGATGCTTGCATCCTACTCTACACTTTGTATTATTGTAAATAACATACATCTGTAAATATTCTGTTTGTCATATATTTTCTAACTTTGTATTTTTATAATTTAAATAAAGTATAAATAAAAGAAAAGAAAAACAAGTTCTAGTAGGGTCACAGTCTCAATGGACGCACGTTTCTGAATTGTCAACACCCAACCTTTGACTTGCCTTTTGGTTCCTCTATGGGATTACTGTCGACGACTATAGCCGTATACCTTCGGGTGGGCCGGTTTACATCTATAGTTACCACCTCTACATCAAATGAAACTAAATATAGTATAAACATTATCTCAAACTTTTGCATGTATAAGAATCGGTGTTGAATTCTTCAATTAATTTTCTGATTTCCGTAGTATATTTGAAGAAATTTTTATGGTCACTTTTATTGGCATTTTTTTTAACAACGGGAAGTGAATCAAATTGTTTGATTTTCATAAAGCTGAAACTTTGTTACAAAGGCTTTTATATCTTGATAACAATCGGTATCAACTTATTTTCACCTTATAACTTCTGGTTTTACACTTGTCATAAAGAGGTTTGCCATTGCCTCGGGAGGTTGGACTTCTGCCTGTTGGTCCGCGGAAGGTATTTTGATGTATCTCCCTCCCACCACTACTACTTGCTTCGATGCAAAAGCCGTCGCAAAGCATCAGCTCTGCGGGGGACTACGGAAAAAATGGTACCTACCGGAGCTTAATCCTGACCGTGGTGTCACCTCTACCATCAGCAGAATGCGGACTGGGAACATGAGGGATATGAAAATAATGTCCGCCGGATCTTAGAACATACGCAGGATGCAGGCAGTGCACAGGAGTTCCACTGGATCCCAGGCATGTCTTCAACTGCATCTCTACAGCCTCGACCATCTTCAGCATAGACCCCAACTGCTACCATGACACCGTTTATGAGGAAAAATATCAAGATGTGCGAGGCCATTGCTTTATGCCTTTTGTCTCATATGACTCGTCTTTTTTTACCTATCACACGACAACAACAACTTCTGTTTTAGCTCAATCAATTTCATTGAAAACTTAAACCTAGAAGCCCCCGAAAGTTTACTTATATTATGACCATTATTGTGTTCTTTCTAAAGTTTTATATTTTTTCTCTAATTTCTCCAAAATGGCAGTAAGCAGTTTCAGCAACACTTAACCACCGAAATTTAGTATAATAAATAAGATCGTTGTATCCAGATTCCAGTTCGCTAATATATTTTTGAAATTGATGATGCTTCAATTGATTGTTTTTAATTGAATTTAAATTATTTTGGCAACGATTTTTATCACATGAGACATATTTAACAGTTATGCATGTAGATCCTCGAGGTGCAAAAAACAATGACAACTGTAAAGAAAGCTAAAGGTATTATGTGATCGAAAATTCATGTAACGGCACTAACATTTTTTTCCAACCATTGAAAGGGTTCTATCTGTTGCAATGTATACAAGATTTTTCAAGTCTAACTGATGACATTCTGCGCAGTTTATGACCGCATCCTTAGTCTCTCTTCCTGTGGCAGTAATTTTCAAACTCATAAGTTCAAGCAGTTCTTCAGTAATATTCATTTGACTATCGACATCTCTAATAAAAATAGCAAGTTGAGCTGTATCATTTATATCTGACTCTTCATCCAAAGCCATTGAGAAATATGCAATACTTATTATAATTGTGTTTAATATTGCAAAAATCTGAAAGGGCAGTGAAAGAGGCCTTTCAAGGCCTAGAAATAGCTAAAACAAATATGGGACTTACCATAAGCAAAGAGTTAAGGAGGTCTCATCTTCGACTGTGAAATACAACACTCCCTTTTACATAGACGGTCATATATTTAAAAAGGTATGTGAGTTCAAATACCTTGGGACAATTATTAATGATAAAAAATAAGCTGAAATCACCAACAGAATCAAATAAGCTAATAAATGTTTTTTTGGGTTGATAAAGCAACTAAGATCTAAACTTATCAGCAGAAAAACAAAACTGAGAATTTATAATACACTTATACTATCCATGCTACTATATAAGAGCGAAACGTGAACATTAAATGTTGATACACAGCGAAAAAGGGAAACCTTTGAAAGGAAGGTATTAAGAATTATCTATGGGCCTGTACAGGAACAGGGTTTCTGGCGAATCAGATCTAATTTTGAATTGTATAGTTCTGAATTGTATAACCAGCCCCAAATTACCCAAGTTATCAGACAGGCTAAGATGGCTTTGCCATGCCTGAAGAAGCCGGGAAAACAACCCCACTTGAATATCAACGTTTAAAAGCCCTTAAGGATCCCGTGCCCGAGGAAGACCACTAACAAGATGGCTCGTTGACATTGAAAAATGACCTCAAGATACTGAAAGTTAAGAACTGGCAAAGTGTCGCTCTGGACTGATTGGGCTGGAAAAGGCGTGCTGTAGAGGCAGTCAAGACCTATAATAGGTTGTTACGCTTATTAAAGAATAAGAAGAAGATGCACAAATCTCTCTCTAAACGTTATCCATTCTTCGTTCCACAGTTTTACATGACAAATTAATTTGAGTGAAAAGATACAATTTTCTGGACATATTTCTTTAACTGCGGCAAGTAGACAGTCTTTGACATAGTTATCATCTGTAAAAGGCTTCCTATTTATAAGCAATAATGAGAGATACCCGAAAAATAGCACTGACAATCCCATTCGATAGGGCAGTTTGCATATGAAATATCTATTGTTGAGGTGTCAAATTGTTCTTCAAAGATTGTAACCCAGCTTGCTCAGCCGTTATTTAATAGAAAGTTTATGAATTTCTTCATGTTCTTGTTCATAATGTCTTTTTTAGGTTGTATTGTTTTGGTCTTTTTAGTTTGAGGTCTTTTTAAGTTGTATTGTTTTAAACTGAAATTGAATGATGACATATTATACATTCCCTTTATATAAATAAAAAAAGTACAAATTTTAATATTCACTCTGAAACTGTCTATTTTTATCTTCAGGTTTTCTTTTCTTTTTCTCAGCCATGACGAATAAATATCTTATAGAAATAAGTACGATAATTATTGATGTGATCAAAAAAACAGTAAAAGTTTACCTTTTACTTGCAATTACTACTAAGTTAAAAGTCGATAATCGATAAAGTCGAGTCGATAAAGAAAGTTAAGATTGCGTTTGTTGGCGGAAGAATATTATCTACAGTGGATTTGTGCTGCCATCTGACGTTAAGTAGTATAATAACTATCATTGCAACATTTAACACTTGTATTACAGAATGTCGACATAAAATTGATTTAGATTTAGATTTTTAAAATTTTTATTTCAAATGCAAAAATTAAGCAAAATAGAACAGCAGTTTAATTATTACATTGTTCGACAAATTTTTCTTTCTGCCAGGTGACCAAATGTATATTTTTTATTGCTTGGAAGTGAAATGAAGGAAAAAATTATTTCGGAAAAATTGCTCGGGAAGAGATGGGGGTTGGTTCAAAACATGTCTTTTTTTCGATTCAACGACCTATAATCCAAATTTCTAAAATAATATAGGCAGTCAAGAGCTCCAACTAGGCCTCAAAAGTTTTGAAGTGTGCCGCGGATTAGGCACGCCTGATTTATACGATGTTAATTCAATAAGGACCAAACAAATTTTTAACTTTCTAGAATTTTTCACTTACCATGATATTGAACAAAAATTTAAATAAAAATAGAATAAAATTAAAAATATTTTAAATAACTACTTTGGTTTTTTTATTATTTTAAAATTTTGGAAGTATTAATGATAGAAATATATTTGTGTAAGTACATACATATTAATATACTACAAGTATCTGCAAATAAATAATATTAAGTTAATTTTCTTATTAGTTACATTACGTTAAAACTTTTGTTCTTCATATCAATCTTATATTTAATTGACAAATGTTTTGAATGACAGCTAATTTGTTTACCATTTGGGTGTATTAAAGTAATTATTTACATAACAAAAACTTACAAATGATTTTATATTTATATAAGCAATAAGAAATGTTGCTGCTGTTCCATCAAAGATTATGTTTTAATTTTAACAAGCAGATAATGAGCAGATTATCCAGATAATTTGATAAACGAAGCAAATTGCAAGACTTTATCGGATCATCCTCGTTAATCTGCTGATTAGTTAGTTGTTTTGCAGAATAATTAATTTCTATACTTTAAAGTTAACGTATGCATAACTTTTTTATTAATCTATAAGGAAACCCGTTGCTAAAATTCTTACAAACAAATCTATAATCAAGATTTATTTGTAAAATATTTGTAAAAAAATATTTGTTTTGTATTAAAACTAATTCTCTAAAATTTGTAAAATATGATAATTTTTTTTTCAAATTTATTTCATATTTTAATATTTTAGGAAAGAAAAATCCATTTTGTAACACCAATGTGTACTTTTTTAACATAAATGAAATATTTTAAAGAAAATAACTATTTATTTTAAATACATAAATTATATTTTATCAGAATTATATAAATTAGATACAATATTCTCCACCAATTGTCGCCAAAGGGGTGGTCTGTGAATCACTAATGTTCCATGAAAATATTTTGCTGCTTCCAAGAAAAATGTGGAATGTACATACTTATCACGTTAAGTTATGTTTTAAGATGCACTTCAGCTCAATTCAATTCATAACAATACGTGAAAAGTTACAAAAACGTTACTTCATAGAATAAGGCGCCTTGGTAAATAAGCCGTACTGCTGAAGCTGCATTGTTTTAGCTACGTGTTTTGTGCCTCTTCCCGTCTCACACTCTTCTAATGTTTCACTCTCCTGTGAGTCAGCCGAATGGTTCGCGTTCTTGCCTTCGGTTCAACAGTTCGTGGGTTCGAATCCCACCTTGGGCATGGATGTTTATAGTGGTTCGAAATCCACTTCAAAGCGTAGGTCCCGGTCTAACTAGTCCTCGAGTGCAAAAAATGACCGTTGAGCGACAAACAAACCAAACCAATCTCCTATGCGTCACATATGTGTATATCAGTTGAAACATTTAAAAGTGGGCTTACGGACGTATTGAATTCAATATATTATATTTGGATTATAAAGGAAGAGCTTTTGTGCATTTTCTTTTGTATATATATACCGGCGTTTTATTCTGACGAGTATGATTTTAAATCTTAACTACATGTGCATATTTTCTTTTATTTGATATTTATTGAGATAAAATTAGTTTGACTTTTCATGACTTTTTGATTTTTCTTTCTAAATTTTGTTTTGACTTTTCTAAATTTCTTTTCTTTTTTTATTTTAGATTTAAATAAATTAATTATTTTTTTAATGTTGTTTATTTTATCACGGCTTATAAGTAAATGTTTCACAATTTGGTTACAATTAGTATTTCCATTATATATGTTAACTAAATACATATCATGTGTTCTCAGATTACAATTTTTTAATAAATATATTTAACACTTAAAAAGTCTTATTTATGGTCCTCGGGTTTTAAATTATGAATTGACTGGTCCGAGATGGCTAAAGGATTGGCGACTGCTGTTCTTTTCTAAATAAATTATTCGAAACCTTAACTAATGGTGCTGCCATCTAGTAACGTAATGAAATATTCATATTTTCAATGTGAGATCTCTTACATCTAATGTTATTTTGTTCCACGATTATAAAGATGGGAATAAAATTTTGTACATAAAATAAAATTTCAAAAACCGAAAAATTTAGATTGCAGACAAAACATTTATTATGAATACCTGTGAGGATTTAAACTTAAAGAAGACGCAACAGATGTACTGTCATAAAAGTATTCGATAAACCTTGTATTGTGAAGGATTGATTTACAAAATAACTTTTTAATTCACTGTTAATATTATTATACTTATTCATATTTACTTAACTGATGCACAATTTCAATTTAGATAAAAAAAAAAAGGTAATTTCTCAACTATATTAAAAACGGTAGCAAAGTGTGACTTATGATATTTCTAATTTTTACTAATGATATGACCAAACTTAAGAACAATATCTTAAGACCTTTTTACTGATAATACCACATTCTAAGGTAGAAAAATTAAGAATAGGATTAATATATATAAAAGGGATCTTCAAATAAATTTAATTTATTTTTCAAGCCCCCCCCTCCATGGAAAATAGAATTAAATGTTAGAAAAACCAAATAATAGTTTTATTAAAAGGAAATAAAACACAAAAAGATAATACTAAACTTAATAATCAAATAATTCCGTGGGAAAAAGAGATCAGATATTTAGAATTAAATTTAGACCAAAGGCTGGATAAATAACATAAATTTCCTTTTAATAAAATTTTTAAAAAATTTAAAGTAATACGTGCACCCTGATATCTAACATTATAGGACATAAAATAGAACCTAATATAAAAATATAAAATTCTTTTATGCAATCATTGTTGCGGCACAGATGCCGCATAAGTCAGGATGCCAAATTCTGCATTTTTTTGGTGACGAAGAAATGTTGCTAAGAGGACATATCATGATGTCTCGCTATGATGTATATACTAGGCTTGCCAAAATAAAATTTTCTACATAATTCTTATAGGTCTCCATCGCTATGACGTTATAAAAGCCAGGTTGCCAGATAGGCAAGAAAATACGCCAAAAAATCACCAAACTCAGAATTTGGCATTTTGGATTATACGGTATCTGAGCTATTGTTGCATGTTATGGTCATCTACAGAAGACAAACTTTTGCAGGTACAGTTGACAGTTATTTGCCAAAAATTCGAGTAATTCAAAATAAAATCATCAGGATTATTTCTAAAGCACCAGTGTAAGAGTCTGACAATGAAGGGGCAAACAGGACAGTTGCCCCAAGCCCCAAATCAAGGGGGCTCCAAATCGAATAGAAAGATTATTTTACGTTGTCATTTGAATAGAATCGCTGGTATCGAATAGAAAGTTTGTTGTTGTGAAGCAGAGGGGTATTCCAAAGAATCTTTTCCCCGGGTCCCAACTAGGTTAAGTCGAGCCCTAAGCACATGTAGCCCTGATATCTAGCAGCATTGGTATATAAAACAGAGTCTAACATAAAATTATAAAATTCTTTTATGCAAGTCAATATTGCATACAGTGGTCATTTACCGTCGATACACTTTTGCATGTGCAATTGACAGTGATTTGCCGAAAATTCAAGCAATTTAAAATAAAATCAGAAATAATCAGATAACGGTATTTCAGAAATTAAGATCATGTTTTATTATTACTTCTATCTTTGTTTCGCAAATCAGTAGAAAATCTTATGAAAAACCACTAAAAGTCGGAGACAATATCCAGGATATCAGTCTACGATATCTTCAATGCGCCAATATAATTGTTGTGAATATCCAAGTTTTGCCCCATCTCATCAACGAAATTCTTACAACCTTTTTAAGAAATATCCGAATGTCTAGAATATGTTATGCTTTTATTTACGGATTAAAAATCGGAATGCCTGTGTATCAGTAAATTCAAAGTCATTGAATAAAATTGTTTAATGGAAACAGAGATTGTATCGATGATTTTTATCTTAATATAGCATAGTAATCACCTCAAAATAAATAAGTTATAAAAATTATTTAAACAGAATTACCGATTCCTATGCTTTGCAATGTTCTTTAAATTTTATATATAAATTATTTAATTAAAAATAAATAATCGTGTGAGTTATTATTTCAAATTAATTTAAAATTTTGTTTTCCAAATAAAATTTAATTAGATTTTAATTTTAATAAATCAAACTAAAAGCGATATATTTTATAACGCAAGAATGAGCAATTTGAAAATAAATAAAAAAGTGTAACTCGATTTTATTTCTTTTGATTGCATTTCATATACTTCATCTAATATGCATTATTATTTAGTAGCAATTAATTTCGAATGTCTTCATTATTTCTGATATTTAATATTTTATAAGGAATTTTTTTCATTTCGATATTCTTTTAAAAATTCATTATTAATTACCGAGAAATTTTAAAATAAATTAAAAATTTTAAAACAAATGCTTTTTTTATTTTAAAAAATTCTTCAAAAAAATTATTTATTTAGAAAAGTTCTTAAATAAATAAAAAATTTAAATCATTATCCTTCAAACATTTTATATTATATGAATATATTTTGAACTACTCTTTAATTTTATGACAACTCAGAATCTCCGGTAATAGTACACATAAGTAAATTTCTCAGAAATTGCATAAAACTAGCTAGTAGAGACATCTATAGACTTTATCAACATAAAAATCAGAGAGTTGCTGTCAGTATTTCTAACGTCTCTTCATATTTCGATGAACTGCATTCACAGTGAAGTATCCCAAGATAAAATCGAAACGATAATATCTCATATATTATTGAAAGAACTTATTTAAAATGACAGTAAAAATTAGCGAATTTGTTTTGCAACCTAGAGTAAAAGTACCTAATAATTTAAACTAAATTACTTAAGTGAAATAACGTAAAATATGAAGTACTTAATTACACACACACATAACATTTTGTTCCTCATATTTGATCATCAAACATAAGGTTTATTTAAGCCTTTTGGTATGAAAATTCCATGATATTCCTGCCAACCAGGTAACCGAATGATTAGCGTACTTGCCTTCCGTTGGATACTGGTAGTGGTTAGGAATCTTCTTTAAGCCGTTGTTCTCGTATGCAAAATCCTGACTGTTGAAACCAAAACCTACAATGTTAGCGGAAATGCGGGCTTACCCATTTTGAAAATCATATATAGGTCATTTGTAGTGTCATGTTCTACTGCAGTTCTAAGTCACTGTCTTTTAATTTCTTATTTAAAAGTATTGTATCATAGGAAAATTTTAAATAAATTACAAACTTATATATATATATATATATATATATATATATATATATATATATATATATATATATATATATATATATATATATATATATATATATATATATATATATATATATATATATATATATATATATATATATATATAAATAATAATACTAAAATAAAAACAAATGTCTGGGAAAATTAAAGCATTATTTATAGTCTGTTCATCATGCGTAGCTCCACCCCCCCCAATGGACAGAACTAACAATCGAAACGCTTTCGGTATTTTGTGAAAAGATCTTCAGACACATTGTTGCTCTAGTATGAATCTTTGTATCTGACCCTGAATTGGTCTTTACCAGTTACTGGAAGCAACCGGGTCATTTTTCATAATTTAGAAGCGAAAAAACCCTAAATTTTTAGTGAGTAAGACCACAAGACAAGCATCAACCGCTAATTTTTTAGTGAGTAAGACCACAAGACAAGCATCTACCGCTAATTTTTTAGTGAGTAAGACCACAAGACAAGCATCAACCGCTAAATTTTTAGTGAGTAAGACCACAAGACAAGCATCTACCGCTAAATTTTTAGTGAGTAAGACCACAAGACAAGCATCTACCGCTAATTTTTTAGTGAGTAAGACCACAAGACAAGCATCTACCGCTAATTTTTTTGTGAGTAAGACCACAAGACAAGCATCTACCGCTAATTTTTTTGTGAGTAAGACCACAAGACAAGCATCTACCGATAATTTTTTAGTGAGTAAGACCACAAGACAAGCATCTACCGCTAATTTTTTAGTGAGTAAGACCACAAGACAAGCATCTACCGCTAATTTTTTAGTGAGTAAGACCACAAGACAAGCATCTACCGATAATTATTTAGTGAGTAAGACCACAAGACAAGCATCTACCGCTAAATTTTTAGTGAGTAAGACCACAAGACAAGCATCTACCGCTAATTTTTTAGTGAGTAAGACCACAAGACAAGCATCTACCGCTAATTTTTTTGTGAGTAAGACCACAAGACAAGCATCTACCGCTAATTTTTTTGTGAGTAAGACCACAAGACAAGCATCTACCGATAATTTTTTAGTGAGTAAGACCACAAGACAAGCATCTACCGCTAATTTTTTAGTGAGTAAGACCACAAGACAAGCATCTACCGCTAATTTTTTAGTGAGTAAGACCACAAGACAAGCATCTACCGTTAATTATTTAGTGAGTAAGACCACAAGACAAGCATCTACCACTAATATTTTATTGAGATTAATTACAACTATATTTACAATGGCTGCCGTTGGTGGCGGTAGCACTGCGGCGTAGCCCGACTCTTGGTATAAAAAATTACTAAATACGACATTTTGTAATCTTAAAATTTTATGACATGATGTACTGTTTTAATCATTTCTTAAAATACTGTAGTATATAGTATTATCGAATGATATTTGTTTGAGTTCTAAAAAAATCATAAATAAATTTTACATTAAATCACAATTAAATGTTGAATAAATAAGTAAAGTAATATATTAATGAGAAATCAATAAAAATAAATATCATTCAGCAGTTCTGAATTTTATTTTTAGGGAATGAATTTTGTTATAGACATAATTTTATAATAAATTCCCTTAACTACTAATTTCTGCAAAAGATAAAAATTCACAATAGAATTTAAAAGTTTAGATATTTATAATTAAAAAATCTAAATCAAATCATAAGTCAACCCAATATTTTCCTATTAATGAGGCACCTTTATAAAATTATCTTTGTTATTCATCATTGGAAGCTAAATTAGTTAAAATTATCAAATATTAGTCTGATTAAAAATATTTGTAATTTTATGGAAAGCTTTTTCAGCAATTAACGAAATATTTTATTATAAAATTATGTATTCAAGTACATAATTGAAATAACTATAAATCGCTTTTCTCGTTAATCAATAATGAAATTTTTGAATTTGGTGACGATGCAATCTTAATTTCTAGTCGTAGCATATTTCTATCGTTTTATTTATTTTAATGTCTGCAATTATTTATATTTCTACAATTAATAATTTTCTACAATTGAGAATTTCTGTAACTTTTACATTCTATAAAAATAAAATTTAATGAGTGAAGAAATTAAGAATAACTCAAAGAAATTTCTTAACATTAAAAGAAATGTTACACAGGCTTAGGTAGTTTTTACATTAGTCACAAGATGTCACCACTATTAACATTTCTCAGAAATGTTATTGCTAAATGAGCATCTTTTTTTCTAACAAAGACTCAGTCAAACCAAATTGTAATATTTGAACGAAAAGTCCTAAGAAAGATTTTTAGTGCTGCAAATGAGAATAGAGTTAGGAGATACAGATGCAATTTCGAGTTCTTCACATTTTTCGTCAATTATATTAAAATATGTCGCTTGAGATTTGCAGGCCATATCTGTCGAAGGGACTCCTCGTCTCTGACTTCAAGAATTTTTAATTATAGGCCCGTTGTAAACAGATATAGGGGTTGGCCCGAACTTAGATGGACTGATTGTATAGAGGAGGAAGTGCTGAAAGTGACAAATTGGAAAACTGTCGCCTCTCGAAGAGCATAATGGAGGAGTGTTCTGAGGAAAGCCTTGGCCCTAGTGTTGCAAGGATGGGAAAAAACCCGGTTTTTTTCCGGGAATAAACCGGGTTTTTTCCCATGGAAATTTTGAAAATTCCCGAAAATTTTCAAAATTCCCAAATTTTTAAAATTGGGGAAAAAATTTAAATTTTCTTAAAAATTGATAAGTTTATAATTATTAAAACCACATAATATATTTAAAATGATATATTTTAATGATTTCTTCTTTTATTTATGGCAATAGAAATTTCTGAAAACATTTTGAAAAGGATGACAGCCATTTGTAAAGATTGGAAAGATTTCTAGTTGTGTTCATTGCAAATCTTATTCGTAATGTTTATTATTTGAATGTGTATTTTTTAAATTTTTGGACAGAGAATTCGCTTAGATATGCTGTCTTTCAATATATATATGATGTATGCAATATATTTATTCCTTGAAAAATATTTCTTCTAATATGTATAAACTTCGATCTTTCAATATATATTTCTTAAAAATATTATTCTACTATTATTTATAAAATATTAAATTAAGCGCAGTAGATTAGATTGATAACTGATTCTAAAATTGCATACGAAATTTTTTTATAACGTCAATCGTTAGTGTATATAGATATTCATTTTGTTTTTCACTTGATATCTGGAGTTACTTTTGATTAATTTAAATAAAAGTAATAGCCTGGATGTACATTTATAGTTTGAAACATTCAGAAAGTAATTTTTAACTATTGTGGTTTTATTTTCTGTGGTAAAATCAGATGTTTAAATATCTGCTTATTGAATCAGATTTTATATGTATAGTATACAAAAAGAAAATCATTTTTTCTTGCCATCAAAAGTAATGATGTGAAGTATACTGATAATTTTATTTGGGATACTTAACATGCCAGACATTTTTTTTTCTTTTGCAAGTTTTTTTAAATATAGATAAACTTCATAAATGCTTATATAATTGCTGTAGTATTTATTACGTGTTGTTGTGTACTTTCTAGAGAATACTAATGCAAAAACCTTTGTAACAAAACAGATTGTTCATAGATTATAATAAATACTGATTCTTATTAATATTAGTAGAACGTTTTCCCTATTTTTTACTGTTATATTTATTAAAGTTTACAAATTTGTTGTTTGAGATTTGGAAAATATCTGAACTTTAATACTGTCACATAAAAAAAATGTCTGTGTTTAAAATTGTTAATTATTTACTAGTAGTAAAGAAGCAGTAAAATGCTGTCGATACTTCTTTATTAAAATGGAATATAGCATCCTTATTAAAATGGATCTATTTATCCTTGGAAATGTTGGCGAGAAATTAAATAGAATAACTAGCTTTAATTAAGCATGTTGGATTTCATTACTATTTAATTTAATTGTTTATTTATGATTTGACAAATCAGCAATTTTGTTGGACTTCATGGCAAGAATATTAAATTTCATTCATTACTATGGACCTTTTAAAATTTGAATATGCATGTTAGTTCCAATAATTTTAGATTTGTAGAGATTTTATATCATCATTTTGCTTTTACTGAGAAAATTAAGAGTTAAATAGTGGCATTTGAAGTTACTCTTAAAATTTTGATGAGTGTTTCTTATAATAAATGAATGTGAATTGGTCCAGTTTGCATCGATAATAAACTTCTTTACCAGTATTATAACCATTAAATCCTGTTTGTCCTAACTAGCAGAACCTGTCTCCTATGAGCATTTGCCATTTCCTCTTTTTCAACATCTTGAGATATCTGTTTCCCATCTTTTAGGTGGTATTTGATGATTTTTTCAATTATTTGGAAAAAGTTAAATTTTAACTTGATTGGATAGTATTTATAATCATATTTAAATTATTCCATGATATAGATTTTGTGTTTGTTACATTATAGTTTAAAATAAACTAGATAATAGATAAAACTTTTGATTTTCACCATAATTTCAACCAATTTCATTTTGATTAATTTGTGTGAGCTGGAAAGTGCTTTCAAAAGTTCTGCTTAATTAAAGGATTATGTCATATAGAGATGCTTATATATATATATATATATATATATATATATATATATATATATATATATATATATATATATATATATATATATATATATATATATATATATATATATATATATATATATATATATATATATATATATATATATATATATATATATATATGCAGATTACATCATTTCATAATTTTAAATATGTATACACACATAACATAATTAGGGGCTTAGTGAATCGAGATTGTTTCTCAATTCAAAAACGTGTCTTGTGTATTTTCACTATAATTTTTATCAACTATTACAGAATATGTTAATGGTTGGTAATGACACACTTATGTGAGATTGTAAATAATAATGTTGATGTGCAGGGGTGTTTGTGCTCCGGGGAAACACCGGAATTCCGGGGATTTTGAACTTCGATTCCCGGAAATTCCGGGGGTCGTCGTTCAAAAGGAAGTAGGAATAATAATGAATTATTTATTTTGATCTGGTAATTTTGTTTGGTTTGAAAGCAGAAAACGTAATAATTACGTCATTCAATACTTCATAATTATAATTTTTCATTTCTCCCCCCCCCTTCTCGAAACTGCAAAATGTCGGTAGTAAGTCCGTAAAAGTTTCCGGGGATTTTTTGGGATCCCACAAACACCCCTGGATGTGTGATATGTTAAATGTTTCTTCATATAAGAGTTTTTAAAAATTCTAAATTTCATTTTATTTTATATTTATCCCAGAAAAAACAAACTATTCATCTATGTATTTGAAATTTTTTAAAGAGAGCTGAAGTTCACAAGTCTTCCTTCTGACAGTATATCTTGACCAACATGCATTGATTTACAATGCATTTAAAATTCTTGAAACTTGCTATTTTAAAATGATCAAGGATCAGAAAGGAGGTAGGATATTATTTATAATACCTCACTACTAGGATTTATACCTTTCAGCATTACAAGGGCTTAAGTTTCGACACATTTATATTATTGGTCATCAAGTTGGTGTTGCACCGTGAAAGTAGTAGTATAAACATTGAAAAACTAATATTTTTAAACTTTTATTTAAGATATTTAGTGTCATTTGCTTGTTTTAAATATAGTATTAGTGTTACAGTAAAATATGTATCATCAATTTTATACATTATTTATAATAGCATCAATTTTATACATTATTTATAATAACAGTTTTTGTTATATCCACTTCAGTTGTCATGTTGAACAACTATATTCATAAAAATCAATCAGTATTTATTAAACAATATTTTTATATCTGTAAATATAATATATTTTCTACCATAAAAATAATACCTAATTTTATTTCACAAGGTAACAGGTATAAACATATTTAGATGGGATCTTCTTATTGTGCAGATTTCTAAGTGCATCTGTACAATTTTTAAAATCTTTTCTGAACAAATTGTTTATTGTTACTTCAAGTTTTTGAATTGGAAATATATAATTCACAAAATTACAGATTTGTCGTTGTCCTAAAATTTTTGTATTATGTACAAATTTTAATCTTGTGTGTTAAAATTCAAGCTGAACTAAATCTTAAAAAATATAAGTTTTCAAGTTTTTATAACAAGATGGTAGAAAAATAACACCTATTTTTTTTTTTTTATCAAACTGGCATTAATATTTTCAGAGCTAGTATTTTAACCAAATTTTCTTTTGAAAAGAATAACGCATTTCAGCCTTTTTATGAAAAGCACGATGCATTGAATTAAAAAATAATTTGAATTTATAACAAGATTACGTGAGTGCAAAATGTTAAAAAAGCAAAAACATTTTTTTTCAGAATTCATTTGCTTGGCTTTCATAAATTCTTTTCATATCATAAAATTATTTCCGTTTCTAGTTCTAAAGTATGAAAAAATGGAAATATTTTCAATGACACAGATTATCAATAATTTTCTAACTCACCCACATTTTCTACCTTATCATTTAGAAATGATGAACAATAGTTTAAAAAGATTTTGATTCTACCTTACTGTTTTGAAACCATTTTTAATATTGTAAAAAATTGTTTTGAAAAACTCAATGAATTACTCAACTGTAGATATATTGTAATTGTATAAATTAATGTATCAGATCCTTTCAAAAGAAATAAAAATGGTTTTATTTAAAGTCTGCATTATATATTGTACTTAAAAAAAGTAGCGTAACCCAGACGCAGCAACATTCGCTGAACGGTAGTTGGGACGACACCAGGGCTGGTAGCTTCTTGGTTCACATCTAGACTGTTAGCTGCTCAACGGTAGCAAGTCTGTTCGCCTGAACGAATCTCGGCAGTTGTCGTTTACCCTTGTCATCTATGGTCCATGGTGCCATTTGCTACCTTTTAGATTGTCCCATTTTGCCATACATGGTGTGCTTTTACCACGGCGACACGCGAACAGTTTGCAAAATTAACAGCTTCGGAAATGCTTCCATCCTTGACCCAAAAGCCAATGATCAAGCTCTTTTGGACATCAGACATAAATCGCTCCATTTCTGCATGACTCCAACCATTACAATGCTTTAAATACTATACCAAACACTTTCTCAAATAACCAATATATGGTGCTATAGTTCTGCATCAAATAAGCTATTTAACAGTAATCTTTCTTATGCATGGTTAATTTTGATTACAACATCTTTGATAATGAGATTTTCAAGGCTGAAATACGTAAATATTTGTTTCAATCCTTAATCATTTTAATTTACTTTATTTATTTGTATGAAATATAAATCTCAAAATTTAGAAACTAGTTTTCAGTTTTATTTCTATTTAATAAATACTAATAAACTTTTAATTTTTTACTGAATCAAATTTATTTTATAAAAAAGTTTGAACATTTCAGTTGAAACCAAGCGAGTTCAAGAGAAATGCGCACAAATGACTTATAAAACAGGAATTGTATTTAAAAAATAAATATATTTTATAATATATATATTACAATACAAAATGTTTTTAAAATTACAATAGAAATATTTTCTAATATACAAAATGTTATAAATACAATATTTATTTTAATAAAAGAGCTTTCTTGTGTATCATGTTCCTATTCCATTATTATACATACGTACATGTATTCGTATATTACATATATACCAATTACCATATTGATAGTTAGCATTATTTCATTATTATTTATTATCAAATATTATTTGACGTATAGTATCTTTTAATGTTTGCATCAAAAAGTTAGTAAACAAATATATTATCAACTTTGTCAAACCAATGTTTTTTCATAAAACTAATGTCTATCGCATAATTACAACACAGAAATTAATTTCTTAATTGTAAAAGCATTTTCATAATCAAAGAAAAAAAAATTTCTGCAAAATATAATTTTCTGTGTACCGATTTTAATAAAAAATATTTTAAAAGTGAAGTTTTTAAAAAGATAATTACGGCAATTTTTTAATAAAATTTACAATTATTTTCCGTAAGAAAATAAGAAATTTTTCTTTGAAATGAATGCTCTCTCAAAGTCTTGCCAGTAAAAAAAAGCATAAAATCATAGGAACTTTTTCTTGCAAAGTTCATACAGTTGTTGTTGCTGTCCTGTACCCAGCTCTGAGTTGGGCTCCACCGGTTAGAGGAAGCAGCCGGAGGGGGGTGTTCCTCATTTCCGAGCAGGGATCAAGTCAAAGACCCCCAATAATTGACCAGCCCTGAGGTATCATTTCACTTGGAGGACATTGTGATCACGACCTGTTTAACGTGACGCAGCCACTTTTAGGGAACACGACAGATCTTCGGCTAATTTAGGAATCGAACTCACTACCTTCCGATAACAATACCCCTAATAACCAGGCCATTGTGGACCAATACATTGACCTGCATAATATTGAGAAAAATTTAATGACAAAACTATGTATATATATATATATATATATATATATATATATATATATATATATATATATATATATATATATATATATATATATATATATATATATATATAAATGAAATAGTCATTAGCTATACTTTTGATAACAAGTGTTGGTGATCCCTTTCCTCTGATGCATTCTGATGATAGTCCTTAAATTATTTTTTCGAAAAACGCGCTAGAAAAAGGAAACAGTCAAGAGCGTTGAGGGTGTCTAAGAGGTTCATCATGGTCTAGAAGTAGGACCGTTTTTCTATATTCTCCACAAATTATGTAACCAATTCTCGAAACACTTGTGTTGCTGTAACGTATCATGGTCATCATTTCATGAACAATTTTGAACAAAATCAATCAACACTTTTCGAATTATTATCTAATTTTTTTCTATTTTTGTTATTCATAAAATTTGGAAGCGTAACGGTGCACTTTAATCAGTCGGGACATACGGTTAAAAGTGAATTCCTTAGAAATGCAGAAGTCTTTCTCGCCATGATCGGCGACACCAAGATGAACAATGGGTTCTTACTTCCTTACCCCTGGTCCTACCTAGCCTAGTTTACCACATTACGTTCTTTGACGTCGTGTTATTTGAGAGATTAACACCTAAAGATGTTGTCAGGTATTTTAATATAAGTCGTATAAATTGCCTTTCGGGTAGATTTCTCACAGATAGTGGACCAAATTCACGTATCTCCTAGAAGGAATATTGAAAATTTCGAAAGCTTTCGCCCACACAGACATGCATACATCATCCATCTTCCACTATTCAGCATCAACTGAGAAGAAATCCTTAAAATTTCACCATGAAGATCATCGGCCACGTCAAGTTTATGGCATAAACTTTGGTGTAGAAACTTCATTTTGGGTTCCAACCGCATCTGAATAGAAAATCTGAATAGTTTCTGGTTCCTTTCGCCTGGTTCACAGTTAGCTGATCAAGGGACACCTTTGTTGTGGAAGTTTCATGCTAGATCCTAATCTCAACAGAATATAAACAAAAAGTTTTTTCTCTCTCCCGGTTCACATCTGATTCATCAAGGCATCTTCTTACTCTGGAGGTGCCATGACTGTTTCTCTTCCACTCTTTCTGCACATTTTTCTTCCAGATGTCCAGCTATGATCGTAACCGCAGTAAGATGAGCAAAAAGCTTCAACGTACCCATTCTTGGCAGCTAGTCTTTAGAAGTGAATTAATTGCTATCCAACAAGTTCTTGAAGCTATTCTTAATGAAACTGATTTTTAAGACCTCTGGATCCTCTCGGACAGAAGATATTTCAGCATCTTCACAACTGAATTGAAATTGGTGATCAAACCAGTACATCTATCCTTCTCAAACTTAAGCTCATTTTAGAGCTCCATTGCGTCTATTTTAATGGATTCTTTCTCATGTAGACATATAGACATATACGACAATGAGCAAGCAGATCGATTGACTAAGGAGGGCTATTACCACGATAATCCTTCCTCTTCAATACTCATATTTTTAGAACATGTGTAGTGTTAATTCTGAAATTTTGAAGAAGAGGAAGATTCCTCCCTGCCATCATTGGTACGCGGGCAAAGAACCTGGCTCTTTATACACCCTCAATTGTGACAGATCCTCTTATACCGTTATTTCCAGATTTGCAACTGGCCACAAAAGGGGCCTTTCATACCTCAAAGGCAAGAAAATCTTTGAGGTCTGCTATAAATGTAAAAGTGAGCAGTCTTCTCCTCAACACACCCTGGAGTGTTTGGGACTCTCCAAGGAGGACATTTACCCATCTCCACTTTTGGTCCTCGATTTACTCAGGGTCAATGATCTTATGGACCTTTTCTGACTTCGTCCGACATTTGGAGGATAAGAAGCTACAAAACAGGAACTTTCTGACTTTTTGAAAGATAGCACACAAATTATTTATTTCATCAAAATCTCCAAATACTAGGTAGCAGTCCAAGTATTTAACATCAGCTGTCAGGCTATAAGCTCTTCAATATCAATTTTTTTATCCAATGGCGGGCACACAAGGGTGACTGAACCCTATGCCACAACAAGGCCAGAAACTGCTAACTCATTTATCGTTACCCAGCGAGCACCTATGAACCAAGTCACAGAGGCGAGTAACGTTACCCGCGCCATACCACCACAAACCCGTTTATAGGGCGGGCCACATTCGTACAACACCACAGAAGAAAGGACAGAGAAACACAGAGAGGACAGAGAAGGAAAGAAACATCCATGCCCGAACCGGGATTCAAAACCGGGACCAACAGCTCGGGAGTCAGGAACGCTAACCACTCAGCCAATCGGTCGGTTCAATATCAATATAGAGTTGATTAAACTCACTTTTTCTTATTGACAGTATTACGCACGCCAAAGACCCACCGAGTACATGTGATATACGTACTTGCAAAATCTGTGAAATCGAAAGTCCTGTGTTCGGTTGTTGAGTCCTGCGGTGGTCGCGAAAATTTTCTCCCTTCCAGATCAAAGTCAAAATTAAGGGTGGAGATCCTCTGATGGTGCCATCTATCGAAGGAGTCTTATAGGAAAGTCGTTCTTTCACCTTTGTGATGCTCTGTTAAACGAAAGACGAACTTTACTGACTTAATTTGGCATTGCCGTTGGCTAGCGAGCTTGGTTTGTCCAAGTGTCATAAGTAGCAACAACAACAACGCACTTTAAAGTGGAAGTCGTTCGATTGAAATCCTGTTGAATTTAGATTTCGTTTATTCTTTCTATATATATATGCACATTGCTAAATTATTTCCGGATTTCCTCCCAGGCGTTGCCATGGAAAAGAACTCCATACGGCCCATAAACTCACCCATAGTCCTCATCATCTCTTGAACCACTGCTTATGAAAGAATCCTAGTGAAAGTTTTTGAACTCCCATTTCGTCAAGCCACGTCTGTCTACAAGCCTCGGTGCATGAATGGGACAGTTGTCCTGTTGGAAGAGTAATGGACATCACCCGAAATACCGCTACAGAGAGGGAGTGCAGCATTCTCTCCAGAATGCCCACATGCATCTCGGGCTTTATTTTCCAACTAGACGAACAAAGTACCTAAGCCAAACTACGATGAAAAAAACCCACGACATTTTGGTGTGCGGATACTTTTAATTAAATAGTGTGTGTATATGTATATAACTAAAACAAAACTCTGTGACACGACAGCCCATGTGGGCCACGGCTTACAGTGTTCATTTCTGTCTCAGAGACCCTGGGGTGCGAAGCATATGTACCGATTAGGTTTTCAGCCTAAAGCGAAAACCCAGTGTTTAGTTTTCAAACATGCTTGGTATTCAGTTTATCAACCCACTGAAGAGATGAAAAACTGAGCCAGAGGAGTATATATATATATATATATATATATATATATATATATATATATATATATATATATATATATATATATATATATATATATATATGCAAGAATAAACACAAAAATTATAGGCTTAGCAATAAATTCATCGCAAAAAAAGCTTGAAAGGAATTACCAAAATATAAGTAATTGAAAAAAATTTTCTTTAAAAACTGAACAAATGCTAAAAGAAGTACAATAAAGCGATAAGACAAGATTTTATTTACATTTTTAGTAAATAGAGGGATCATATAACCTATAGATAATTCAAAATTTAAAGAGACGTACAGAGTAAAATGGAAATGGAAACACACAATAAATCAAATGAAATAAAATGAAGTACCAATATGGCCTTCAGTACAGCTTCTTCAGGGGGAATTGACGACATAGCCACAAAGTATAGCTTTTCTACAGCGGCTCCAGACTAAAGTCTTAATGAAACCACTACGCCTCGAAGCCACACCAAAATTTTGAATGAATTCACAATTGCCAAGCCAAAATAATAAGTTTTTACCTGCCGTAACATAATAAATTATTAAGTTCATAGTTGCCAAAATAAAAATTAAATTTATAATATTCAAAACAAATTCTAAAGCAGGAAAAATTGCAAATAAATTCACATAAAGTAAACTAAATACATAAATAGAAAGACTAAGTTTAAGCACTATTGGCATTTCAAGTTTCTTATAAGATCTTCAAGGATTGAAAGACCTTACTCATAAGCAACAGAAGGGTTGCTGTTATAAACTCGTTATTTTGGTTTGTGACAATTGTGAATTCCTTCAAAATTTGGATGTGACATCGGCATATGTTGTGACTTCATTCAGACTTTAGTCTGGAGCCATTTCAGAAAAGTTAAACTTTGTGCCAGTGTGGTCTATATATTCTGAAGAAGCTGGCCTATATATATATATATACACTACTGGCCACTAAAATTGCTACACCAGGAAAGCGGCACACCACACACGTGAAATTTGCATGACAGGTAGAATGTGCTGCGATATGCAAATGATTAGATTTTCAGCGCATTCATACAAAGCAGGCGACAGTAGCGACATCCACAATGTACATAAAACCAGAGATTTGACCATAAAACAGGTTTGACTGTTACCCTGCACGTTCTCCTGATCTGTCACCAATTGAAAACGTGTGGTCATTGGTTGCCGGGCGATTGGCACGCCAATACACACCATCCACTACTGTCGATGAACTGTTGCATAGTGTTGAAGCTGCATGGACTGAGATCCCCGTACATGCCATACAATCTCTGTTTGACTCCATGCCTAGGCGGATAAATGCTGTTATTGCAGCCAGAGGTGGCTGCTCTGGGTACTGATTTCTCAAGATCTATACATCCTAATTTCCTGTAAATCTAATCACTTGTTCTTTCCACTATAATGTATGTGTCCAATAAATATCGTTCTGTTATTTGCATTCCTTCTTGGTGTAGCAATTTTAATGGCCAGTAGTGTATAGATATATTTAGTTATGCATTATGTGGGTACTTGATGACAAAATACTCATAAGTGAAACACAGCTAGTTCGATTCCTATCACATCCAAAAACTATCGTGCAGGGAAATTTATTCAGGGTCTCTTATAACCGCGGTTCAAATTTACTTGACTGCTTAACGGCTTTGGTTTTCACAAAAGTTCGCAATACCTTAACGTAACCTAAATTGTAAGAATCAACCTATAAATCAGTGAGTAAAATCTGGGGTCACTCCAAATCCTCTTTGTATGGATGCTTTCTGTTAGTTCTTATAATATTCATTTTGAGGAAAATTTCCATAAATATATAAAGCATCTCCAAATTGTTATTTTCTTCGTATTTTGTATACTGCTGAAAAAAATTTTAAGTTTGATATTAAATGATTTTTTTTAAAATTTTGGTGGCAAAATATTTAAATAAATCCATGAGTCAATTGTTAATTTTAAGAAAGTACATAGGTTAATTAATACGTCTGTTTCTAGTGAAAAAAGTCTTTTATGAGAAATCACTGCCTTTTTGGCACATGAGATGCTATTATTTCCAGAAAATATCTCATTAGTGATAGGATATTTTATACCATTGAACGTTTAATTTGCGTAACATGTTCTGAAAAGGATCCGGTATTGAACCTTTTGTCATTTGACATGAGAATAATTCTTTTCTTCATCTCGCCTTCTGTAATTCGTCAAGCTAGCAATAGAATAGTTCACATTCGGTTCAACAGTTCATGGAGTCGATACCTGCTTCTCCTTTGAACGATTACAATGGTTGAAAATCCACTTCAAATTGTTGATTTCAGTCTAATTAGTTCTTGTTATGAAAAAAGAATGACTGTTCAGTGACAAATAAACAAAATTACAACTTTGTGACTATTTTCAATGATCAATACAAGGAGCGTGATATTGTTATCATTAAAATTAAAAATTTAGGCTGAAGATATAGTTTGCGATGTTTATATTTTTCTGCAGCTTTGCTTAATCTTAAAACCAATTTAAGTTTCCAAGATTAGCAAGGAAAGAATAACTTAAACTAGGAAGAAAATCTATGATTTAGTGCATGGCATTAAAATATTTTTATATATTAGTTCTCTCAACAGTATACAGCAGTATTTCCTGCTGTTATTCCAGACTTTCGAAATCCAACAGAAAAAAATATTCGATCGGAGACATAAAGTGATTTTAATGGCCACCCTGATCTTCAGCGACAACACAGATGCATCACAATTTGCTTCTCTCCAGAACACGAGAACATAACTCTTTCTTCCAGAACAGTTCGGTGAATACGAATTCCCGCCACGTACCAGAATTGTTTAAATTCCCCTGACAAGACAGTGGGAAAGGTTTCGACAGGTGGGAAGTCCTCTGGCCACCGAGAAATATATACATGCCACCGCTGAGCGGAGGTCGTAAATCACGTGATCCTGACGTCAGACGGTGACATTTTAGGGATCGGAATCGTACCCGAAGTGTCCCGCGGTGAAACTTGTAGGACGTGTTTTCAACGTCCATAGCCCACACCGGGACACTTCCCAACATCCCACGCTCTCACGCCGAGAGCTTTTTTTACTTTTGAGGCACAATTTCTCTTTTTTTGTTTGGCATCGCTTATAAATCGTCTGAGTTGTTCTTTGTTATGGTAAACGCAATGATCAACAAGCATTGAAATTGTGGTGACGCTTCGATTTCGATGAGGAAATTTCAAATCATTTTAAATGCTGCCATCAGAAAGGGCCTTTCCAAATGAAGATGTTTCTTGAAATACATGTTCTTGGGCATTAGAATTTTTTTTTATTATGAAATAAATAAAATCCTTATTTGCATTGAAATTTTCGTTGTAAAGGAATCGCAGTGAAAATATTTTAAAGCTTTCGACTTTTGGGACGTAATATATGTTTGGCATTTAATCGGCTGATTTGTGCTTTGGATCTGCTATCTGTTATGCAACGATCATTAAGAATTGTGAATCGTGGTGACCACGCTTTGTGTTCGAGAAAACAATTTTAAATTGTTCTAAATGCCAATCAGAAAATGGCTTTCCGAATAAGGGCATATTTCTTGAAAGAAAAAAGTACTTTTTCTTTATTAGAACAAATACTGCATAATGAATGGAGCTCTTATTTACATCGAAGTTTTCTTATAATTATATGGAAAAAGGAATATTTAAAAAAATTTTACTTTTGGAGTACAATTTGTTTTTGTTTGGCATTGCTTATAAAACGTTTGAGCAGTTCCTTGAATCAGTTCATTCATTGTCGTGTGGCAGCCAGGCTGGCTCAGAAATAACCCTATCTCCCTAGAAATAATCCTCAGAAATAACCCTATTTAAGTTCCCCTTATGTGGCCTTAATGAAAACCTAGAACGATTGCCTTACGATCAAATCCTATAACTTAAGCTTTTCTAAATGACTTCTTGGATGCTGTTGCTGCCTCGTACCCTGCTAAACTGGCAATATAGAGTGCTCTGCTTCACTTTTCCAACTGAACCCTATTTTGGTGTGGAGTCCGACTTCCTCAGTACACACATGCCATAGGAACCCGTTTATAGGGTAGGCAACCATTCACACTTCATTCATACAAGGAAAGGACAAAGGATAGATAAAGAGAGAAAGTACATCCATTCCTGAACCGGGATTCGAACCCAGGACCTCCTTATCCGCAGTCAGGCACGCTGACCACTAGACAAGTGGGTCGGTCTTGAATCAGTTATTCGTTATGATAAAAGTAATGATCAACAAGCACTGAAATTGCAGAGATTGTTCAAGTGTGTAATTTCAAATTTTTCATCTAAATGTTTTCCGAATGAAGATATGTTTTTATAAAAATAAAAAGTACCCATTTTTTATTAAAACGAATTTTATCAAATAAGTGAAATCCTATTTGCGTCGAAACTTCGTCATGATGGCATCGTATTACACTGTTAGCACTGCCCTTTTTAAATCAGTTTAAAGTTAAATCTGATTTAACTTAACCATTATGCTGAAAGCAGCGTTCGCATTGCCTTACACTCGAAACTGATTTAAGAAATATTGGCCCTTGTTTAAAACCTCATTTATAGCTTGTTATTATAAATTATATGATACTTTCGATTTTTTTTTTATAGTTGAGTAGTAATATGACAGAAGCAGTTTTGGAGCTTTATGCTCGTAGGCTTAAGATTGAATTTTTTCACAAAACTCGTCAAAAATTTAGAAATTTAGAATTTGCCGCGGGCAGCGGTTGGGAGGGTGACCACGGTGTATTCTCCTTCACTGGGTTGCTGGAGCTCCGTGGGTTGGGGATGTGACCACGTTAAAATGTGACGTCCAAAGTCCTTCCGCTGGTGTGACGTGGATGTGGAGAGGAGGTTACCAGCTCAGGTGTGGCCTCGTCACCTGACTGTGGCTCAAAATGACGAGGCACCTTAAAAAGAGCAAAGACGTACTTTCACCTTCGTGGTGCTCTGATCCAAACGAAAGACGCTTTCTATTGACTTAATTCGCACTGTCAAAGGCATAGCGAGCTTGGCTTGTCAAAGTGTCATAAGCAACAACAACAACAACAGAATTTACAACACCATTTTGGTGCTATACTATACAGCTTACAAATACTTATAGTTGAGCATTAAGCGATTACAGATCAAAAGGATATCAATTAAGATTACGATATTTCACAAATGAAGAACACGAAACCAAAGAATATAGTTGGCAAATCTATTTCTTCTCAAACTTATAATTTTTTATGCTATACTTATGTAAATATTTCTGTGATATTATTTTTTAAAATTTTGCTACCCTTGCATTTATTTTGATGGGTTTCAGATATGTCAACAAACACTGACAACAAGATAGCAGAAAACAAGATGGCGTTAAAGCAGTTGAAACGTATTTAAATCAGTTCGAACTGATTTAAATCACAAGTTGCCATTTCAGGAAAGTTCGGGAGAGAGTTAAACGCGTTTAAAAAATGTAGTACGAACGGGGTACAATAGCTTTTTATAAATAAAGTTTTAAAGTTCTTTACTTTAGTACTTACTTTATTTAGAGACACAATTTCTCCTTTTCTGTTTGGCATCGCTTATAAATAGTCTGACCTGTTATTCTTTTTCTAAATCCAATGATCAATAAATGCTACGAATTCAGAGAACTTCTTGATATTGATCACGTAATTTCTAATTATTCTAAATATTTCACAGGTTTTAATATCTTTTGAATGTGTTTCTTGAAGGATGCCGTTTTTCTTTATTTTAACGAAATTCATGAAATTAACGAAATCTCTTAGTTGCATCAAAATTTTATTATAATGAAATGGCAATGGGAATATTCTCAGATCTATATAGAAAAATTTTTTGTCATACGCAGGTTTTTATTTAGTTATTTAAATGGAATGAAACTCTCGACGATTTTGGAAATTCTTACTACGTTTGTCAGCTAAATTTTCTCAGGGGTCGAATTAGGGATTTCTAATTTAAAATATAAATTATGTTTCATTTCTAAATTATAAAGAATTTAATTAAACAATAATTAAATAGTGACATTCAAAGTACTGTAGAGTGGCCTTGAACGACGCTCTTCAACTACTGTTTAATAGCAACTTTACAGTGCATTTATTTAAAAGCACTGTAAAGTTGCTTAACTAAATCAAATGTAATAGTTCTCCATAGTCTTCCAATAATCTTCCCGATAATTATCTGAACAGACAGAATTTCAACAGTATCAAAATGCAAAAAGTAAATGCATATAGGATAACACCTGTATTTACATTCATTTTGAAATTAAAGCGCTTGATAAACTAATGATTTCAGGATACGAATACAGTTCAGATCTACAAATATAATTTGTTATGAACTTTAATCGCATATTGTTCAATGCGGTACGTTTCGATTGCCTATTTCTGTTGATCGAAAAGCCATTTCTCAATCCACTGGTTGGGAAGTGAATTTCTATTGATTATGAAACCATTTCTCAAGTTTGATTGGGAAGTGAATTTTTATTGATTATGAAACCATTTCAAATCAGAGTATTGATTAGGAAGTGAATTTCTATTGACTATGAAACCATTTCTTAATCAGCATATGATTGGGAAGTGAATTTCTATTGATTATGAAACCATTTCTTAATCAGCATATTGATTAGGAAGTGAATTTCTATTGACTATGAAACCATTTCTCAATCAGCATATTGATTGGGAAGTGAATTTCTATTGATAAGGAAACCATTTCTCAATCAGCATATTGATTGGGAAGTGAATTTCTATTGATTATGAAACCGTTTCTCAAAAAGCATATTGATTGGGAAGGGAATTTCAGTTGAATGTGAAGCCAGTCAACCACCTCATAATTTTGAACTACGCTCAAGTGACGAGGCTGACATGCGGTGCAGACGAGTCTCGTTCTGTTCTTTAAATTTAATACATCTCCAAGCGCCTCGTAATTTTGATCCACTGCCATATGACAAGGTCACACCTGAACTGGTTCCTTCCTCTTCACATCTATTCCACACCAGCGGAAGGACATTGGATATCACAGATGAACGTGGACTCGTCCCCAATCCGTGGAACCCCCGCATCCCAATGAGGATGAAAGGGATCACCCTCCCAGTCACTGTCGTCTGCAGCAAGTGATGCTTTGCTTTGCTGCTCACACAGGGAGGAGAGGAAAGCTGCTGAGGCTCATCGAGATTGCCATGTAAACTGGCAACTTTCTCTCTAGATTTAAACTCTATAACAATAAAAAGGCATTAAATCCTATGACTGTTTAACGTATGAAGTGCGAAGTTATTTAGCTGTGTCAGGTATTGAACCTACAACCTTCTGTACGCTTATCCTTATTGGGCTACCACAACTTAGAATTTACATGAAAAGAAAATATTGATCAATTTATGAAGCTTGCATTTTGTTCACAAAAACAACCTTACTGCTAAGCAATAAATACGGGAAAATAAAAATAGATAAACAGAAATCCACAAACATTAAATACGATCAACTCATTTTTAACATTTGTGGGTCATTTTATATTTCTATTTTATTTGTAATCCTATTTCATACAGTAACATCGCTTTGAAATCATGTATGTTTAAAATTTGGATTGCTAGAAAATTTGAAAGCGGAGGCCAACTCAGGCGTCGGCATTGTGAAATTAGTTACATGTCAATATATATATATATATATATATATATATATATATATATATATATATATATATATATATATATATATATATATATATATATATATATATATATATATATATATATATATATATAACTGAGTGACATAACAGACTATATGGGGTTCAAGGCTTACAATGCCCAGTATCTGTTTTCATGATCAAGGGCCTGGGTGTTGAAAACTATGTCCCGGTTAGGTGGTTGGCCTAACGTGAAAACAATCAGTGCTTAGCTCAAATTCATGCTTGATACTAAGTTTTATCAACCCACTTTAGTGATGAAAGGCTGAGTAGATTTTGTTATGCCCGAGGTTCGAATCTGAACCTGTGGTGTCTTGAGAACACGAAGCGATAAATCTAGACTACTGGGCTTCAATATGTGTGTGCGTGCTCGAAAAGCGAAACTTATTATTCTTTGCAAATTATGCAGTTGTTAAGGACTTTTATACTTTATTGTGAATTTATGATCAGGATATGCTGTTAATAGTGCAGATAAAAATAGGTGTTGGCTTCTATTTGGGCATCCAATATACCTTGTACTGCATAACAGATATTGCTGTTGTTACTGTTCAGCGTCTGTATCTTAAGTAACGCCTAAACAGCAACATCCTTCTCAATAAAAAGAATTAGTTTCTTAATCCTTGACAATCCAAGTAATTCATCTTGCTTTGACTTGTTCGCGAAGATATAAAGTTTCAATTGTCTTTGACCTTTAAATACAGCTCTTTACAAGTCATAGGATGGGTGATTTCTTGGGGACGATAACTTCTCGATATTTTTTTTTCTTATTTTAAAATGCCATCTTGGCCTTACAGGTGGAGTGCTATACAGAAAAATTCACCTTAGCGAGCAATCATGGAAAACGACACCTGGTTTCTCTTGCAGATTTATTGGTTGATGTATGTCTTGAGGAATTGGCGAGAATTTATCACTTGTTTCTTGCTAACAGCAATTGAAATGGCCGTGGTTAAATGAGAAGGGCGATTGAAAGATGGCCCGAGAACTTTTATTCTTTTCCTGCTCGCAAATATTTTATTTTTGAGGTTTCTTTTCTAAAAGTTGTGTGTGTATGTGTTTCTTAAAAACAAAACAGATTTTTTTGAGGCGTGGGAATAGTGTAACCAAATAATGATAAAATTTGCAACAAAGAGAATTTTGGCGACAAATGTAATATGGCTTGGCGGAATTTTCCTCTTTTTTGGCGATATTTTCAGTAGTATTTTTTTTCTAAGGCTTTATAAACTTAATTGACGTGATATCCCTGATATTATAATTATATTAAGAATCAATGAAGTTTAAAAATGTTCCAAACTTGCTCTATTTCTTTGACGAAAAAGGTTTCTGATTATATCGAAGATTCATTCTTCATTTTAGAAGCAATAAAAACAAAAATCAAAATTAAATTTTTTAATTTTCATTTTTTTAAACAAAAATCAAAATTAAAAGCATAGAAGGAAAAGTTTATATGATTTCCCCATTAATAGTTTTCCATGTGAAATTAAATGTATACAAAAAAACAGTTACTCTAATTAAACCTGTTGTTTAATTAAACTTATTGTTTAATTGTTTTAAACTTGTTGTTTAAATAAAAATTAATTATTTATAATATTTTATAAACGTAATTAAAAAGTAATTGCTAAAGAGAGAATTATTATTATATAAATTTTTAAAAAAATTTTTACAAGAAGATTGAATTTAAATAAAAACTTGTCCTTATACTAAAAGAAATTACTAAATTTGCACAAAAAAAATTTATTAATATCAAAACTATCATTAAGTGAAAAAAAAGCTTCACATTCTACTAATAAGAATTGAGAAAATTTTTCATCAAAATTTTAAATCAAATAATTTAGAATTACTAACATCTGTATTTTATTAAAAATATATTTATATAAAATGTTAATAGTTTAAAATGCTTCACACACATTTGGTAAATTTACATATTATGTGGATATATCTTTAAAAAATTATGCAGCAGTTATAAATAAAAATTTGGTATTATTTAACAATATGTTTTCCTTTCTGTAATATCACAATTGACATTCAGAAATTTTGATTAAACTCTTTTTAAACAATTTTATTTGATTTTTTTTTCTTGAGTTCTTGATTTCACATATTTACTGCGTTAAAATAATTTTTCTGACTACATTTGGGGGAGAGGGAATACTCTAAAATTAAAAAACTAATTTATTTTCAAAATATCTCTTTTTGGAATTAAGCTTGCTAAAAATACAATTTAAGCTCTATATATTCTCTATCGGATAAATATTATTTTAATTTCATGATAATATTATTATAACTTATAATATAAGAGAATATTAAAGAATTATAACGAACTAAGTTTGAAGTTTTTAAATTTCATTTTTAGATGCAGTAGAATAAATTAATTTTAAAAAATATTTGCTAATCAATCACTAGTTATTATTAACTTTGTCAATTCTGCGAATTTAAAAATAATTCTTTGTTAAAATTCATTATGGATGCAATAAAGCAATTTTATGAAACATTACATTTACTTTCTGCCAATTTAATAAAATTCAAATGTTTAGCGACCATATAAAATCTTAAAATATGTATTTTTCTTTAAAGTGTCAAAAATTCCTTTTTCAGTATTAAATTATTCTCATATAAAAATTTATGCAATTCTAAACATTTTTCAAGTTAAAATTATTTACCTCAAAAAAGAAAAACAATTGCAAAAATTGGAAAAAAAAATTAACTTTTCTCTTTTTATATAAATATAATACAATGATTATCAATGTTCTCTAAAGTTTCTGTAACATACAATAGCAGTAGTATCTAATTGAATCAAAGGACTCCTTAAAAATAGAAAATATCTGATTTGTAAAAATTCAGCAATTTGTCGAATACGATTTAATACATAAAATTAAACATATGGCATACATGCGGAATTATAGTGTTATGTGAAAAATATGCAAATATAAAACACAACTGTTATTTTTCGGGTGATTATTAAATAAATGTTGCAATTATATTTAAATTTCTCTTAATAATCAATTTTCAGAGAAGAATATAAAAGTCAAAGAATTAATTTGTGCTGAATTATAGTTTATACAAATACATAAATTAGAAAAATTAATTTTTTCGATACAATTATCCCAGAAATGGCGATAACGGAATAAAAGTGGGACCTACGACCTCCCGAGTGGGACTCCCCATGGACACAGAAGCCGTTTTGGCACAGTGGGGTGCCGCCAAAGAAATGCTTGGCGAGAAAGATGGCAGGTGAAGGTTTATAGCCTCTAAATCAGACACCTAGAAGACCTTTCCCCCACTCCTTCCTCTCCGCTGCTGCTATGATTGAAAGTGCAAAACTCTCCGATTGTTACAAGCAAAAGGAATTGCGTCAGGACCTCGTCGATTTTCCACTGACTAAAAACGAATTCCCATTTTCCTTTTATTTTATTGTAGAAATTAGTTTTTAAACATCCTGTTTTGTAGGTATAAAGGTTATCTCTTTTTGCTAAACGTTCTCCTTAAATGTTTGTTGCAAGACAGTATCATGTTTATATCGTTTCAAATTTTTTCGATTTAATCTATGCAGAGAAAATAAATAGATAAGTAATTTTTATATTTGAATAAAAAAAAAATTCTGAGAATTATTTTTTTTTCATATCTTTGTTAAAAAATATTTAACTGTAGATATATCCAGTGTATTTTAATATATATATATATATATATATATATGTGTGTGTGTGTGTGTGTGTGTGTGTGTGTGTGTGTGTGTGTGTGTGTGTGTGTGTGTGTGTGTGTGTGTGTGTGTGTGTGTGTGTGTGTGTGTGTGTGTGTGTGTGTGTGTGTGTGTGCATACACATATTGGCTCTCAATTCACAACAGTCCACCGTTTGATTCCAGCATCGAAATTGGATGTTTATAGTGGGTCGGAATTCAGTTAAAACTGCAAGCTATTTAATATATGTTGAAGAATTCAAGTTATATGTACCAGAGATCTTTTAAAAATATGCACGAAAATTTAATTGAAAAATTATCATTTTATTAATGGTATTTAAACAATTAGGACAGTTTTTGAATGTAGATTTAACAACTTTTAAGTATTGAGCATATTTATTACATAAAACACATTTTATTAAATTCTTTAGGAAGCATAATGAGAAATAATTTTTTAGTAATAAGTAAAACATTTATAATAAATAAAACATTTATTTTTGTTTTATATAAGTAAAACATTAATAACATTATTTTATTGTTGATTAAATTAGTTTATTGATACTGTAAATGTATTGTTGTTGATGTTACTAATGACACTTGGACAAGCCAAGCTCGCTATGCCTTGGCTATGCGAATTTAAGTCCGTCTTTCGTTTTAATCAGAGCACCATGAAGGTGAAAGTACGACATTGCTCTATACACATGCCATAGGGAACCGTTTATAGGGTAGGCAACCATTCACACCTCATTCATACAAGGAAAGGACAAAGACAGGATAGACAGAGAGAGATATAATACATCCATGCCCGAACAGAGATTCGAACCCAGGACCTCCTTATACGCAGTCAGGCACGCTGACCATTAGACAAGTTGGTCGGCACTGTAAATGTATTCGAAATAAAATAACAATTGCTCTGAGTTATATATTAGCTAAATAACAACTCATTTTAAAATTTTGAAGAGAGAGAGAAAATAATTTTTATAAAAAATGATCTTTTATCATTATATAAGTAATGACTTGCATTATTATAAAAATCAATTTACTACAAAATTTAAAATTTTCTTTCACTGACAAGTTATTTACTGACCAAACCTTTGGCTTTTCCTCAAGACAAAATTTTAGGTTTTTTATATCTTAAAAACCTAGGGATTTTCTTATAACCTTAACATAATTGCACTTGAAGTACATACATTTTTCACAACTTTTATGATAATTGGGATTTGGTTTTGATAACCACATAATGGATGTGCTAAAAGTAGAAATATGTTTTTTAATATGTACCTCGTATAATTGCCTTCGTAGAGAACTTTTCATTGTTAGTGGACTATATTTAAGTGATGCAAAGAAAAGAACCCGAAAAATTCCAGGTACAAATGCCATATAATCTTTTTGGCGCATTTTTTATCAATTGAAAATGCCGCCAAGAGGCTATTGTTGTTACTAAACCTGCATGATCTACCAACAGCTAAATTTGGTCCATGGGTCCATGTATTTTAGCAAAGTCAGCCACGATAAGAGGAGATGATATTAGGTCCTCTAAACTTCGGTGAAGGCATTAGGGCATGCTCCAGAAATGGTTTTTTTTCCGATGACATTTGCTATAGGTTGAATAAACTTTGCAGCCAAAGATTTAAGATGGCCTCTCTTTAGTCTTGTAATTGTTGTGATATGTGCTTGATGACCCTCGAGCCAAAGATTGCAGCGTGGACTTTTTCTACTGGTGAGCAGGAGGATGAAGTGTTTGTAGGATGAAATAAACTATGAAGAAAAACTTCATAGTTTATTTCGGATGTTATTACTTATGGCACTAGGACAAGCCAGGCTCGCCATGCCATTGGCTTTGCGAAATTAAGCGAGAAAGGTGTGTCTTTCGTTTAATCAAAGCACTACGAAATATGTCTTTGTTCTGAGATTCCTCCAATTGATGGCACCAATTTTGCCAATCAATTTCGCCCTCAATTTTGACTTTGATCTGAAGGGAAAGGAAATTTTTCTCCAGACCATTACACCCTTGGCAACTGCTCAACGACCGACCTCAGGACTTTTGATTCCACAAGTTTAACGAGCACGTATATCGTATAGTACTTGTGGAGGATCTGATATTTATGGTCATTTGGAACTCACCCTTAAATATAAATCCTAGTAAAAGAATCTCTCATATATATATATATATATATATATATATATATATATATATATATATATATATATATATATATATATATAAATAGTCAGATTTAAGGAATTCTTATATATATATGTTGTTACATATAACATTTGGACAAACCAAGCTCACTATGCCATTGCCTATGAGAGTTTAAGTCAGTAAGTTGCTACTTTCATTTAACGAAAGCAAGACGAAAGTGAAAGTACGACTTTACTCTAAACTCCTTCGATAGATGGCACCACCAGAGGATCCCCTCTTTCAATTTTGACTTTGATCTGGAGGGGGGGCCGAGCTGGCAGCCGAATGGTTAGCGCTCTTGCCTTCGGTTCAACAGTTCGTGGGTTCGAATCCCACCTTGGGCATGGGTGTTTGTAGTGATTCAAAATCCACTTTAAGCCGTAAGTCCCGGTCTAATTAGGCCTCGTGTGCAAAAAATGACCGTTGAGCGACAAACAAACCAAAACTGGAGGGGGGGCAATTTTCTCCAGACCATTACACTCATGGTAACTGCGACCACAGGACTTTCGATTCCACAGATTTAACGAGCACGTATATCGCATGTACTCGAAGGGTCTTTTGGCGGCATTGGGAAACGAACCCCAGCCCTTTCGGACTGAATGATGATACCTTAACCACTAGGCTACCATAGTTTATTTTTAAAATAAGTAAATTAATTCCTATTAATAACAAATATATAAATAAGATTATGAAGTAATAGGATTTTAAAACAAGAGGGAAAAATCCATTTCAATCTTCTGGACAAGAATTATAAAGAAATTGGATAATTAAAACAAATTGCTTTACATTACTCCGGGAGGATGTACAAACTAGAGTTCCCAAAATTAGGGAATAAGCGGAGAGCTGAAAAATGTTAAAAGTTTAGTGCAGTATTCACCACCTGTTATTCAACCGTGGATGGCATCAAGCCTGAGACTTTTCAATCTGAAGTTCGCTGCCTTACCCACTAGAATGTCTTCATAGGCCATGGTGAGCCCGATTTATTACAATTGTCAATAATTAGCTTAAGTGGTGTGAAACAGAAAACTAAAACAATAAGCATTATTCTGAACATTAACAGTGTGCTTTGTCTTGATTCTCCTATCCAGAAGGTAACAGGTTGAATATCTGATCCACCCCAAGAGAATACCTATACTTTGCTGAGAGTACCTATACACATAAAAAATTCATAAAATACAATGTTCTTCCGCTAATGAAGTGTGACATGAAAAAAAGTGTGCCAGCTCAGGTATCATTCTCGTTACTTAACTGTGGTTCAGAATTACAAAATATCTTAATAATTGAGTTACTGGCTGGTTTTAGCTAACTCAATAATTAGGACACCCAAAAGTTGAGAAGTATAGGGGATTCTGTCGCCCAAAGCATTCGGGCTTAAATGTATTCGAATAACTTACTCAACCAACCTTAAAAACAATTGGCAGCATTTTAAAGGTTGAGTATGTTATTGTAATATCTTTATTCACAACTTAATTATTCAGTCAATACCTTTCCTTAATAGTTGAATTGTGAATCTAAAGATACCTTCAAAATATGAGAATAAACATGCATTTTTATATGAATTGTTGATTACCTCTGGTTATAATGCAGTTTTTTAAATATTTAAGACTAGATATGATATTATATATCAGTTTACTTCATATCCATATCGATCCAGACTCATCAACTAAATCACGAAATTTTAAAAGAGCATGCTAGTTTTCATGTTCAGAATTAACGGGAAAACTAACATCAAACACCTGTCAGAACAATCGCATCTCCATACTCTGCGTCCTTGTGGAACAGCGCTCCTGGCATGAGCACTCATCAACAAACACTTATGCAAATCCAACTGGGCCAACTTTCATGATAGCGAAAACACCATTTCAATCGTATTAGAACATTTACCAGAGTCACAAGAGGACTAGGTATGGGTCTTAAAATGCACCTACCCCCTTCTAAATTACTCTCCATCTGTCGATACTTTATACACTTCATCGCCCTCCCCCCTTCTTTCCATCCCCCAGAAGGACTCTTCATCATTTCGCAGGCCACCCTTTCAAGCTATTCCACGCTCACAAAAGACTATTGAAAGGCGTGAAGTAGTCGCTTGATTGGGCACACAAAGGGACCCAAATGGGCCCCTGTAGTGTTTGGGGAGCCCCTATTTATATCCCGGTGACTACAAAAGTCAAAAAGTGGCGTGTATCACGTTGCTGTCCCCCCTCCCCTCGACTGAGGTACACAACGCGGCACGGTGGAAGTTGGCTTCTTTTGTCCAGTGCAGAAAGACCGTAGAAAAGGCCATGAAATCCTTATAATGTTATTTTTTAATACTTTGTGTCATTCTCCCCATTTTTCATGTACTCGTGAGGAAATGGGGTGGTGGTTGCGAAAAAAGCGGGGGGCATTCTTGTGCTTCTGAATGGAAAGGGAGGGTAGACTATTTCATCGCCACTGTTTATGTACTGTGATTCTTTTTCTCCAATTTGTGCGAACTTCACCATGGCGTGAGGAGAGGCGATGTCGACTTTTAAATAATTTTCCAGATTTTGTTCGGCTTTAGAAAATCCACTTGGGAGGTATTTTGAGGTGCTCCCTGATTCTGAAAGAACTTTTGCATTCCTCTTCCTAATATGTTCGGGAAGTGAATAGAGCTTCATATGAATTTCAATTAAATAAATTTCTTGCTTCGTTAACGGGACTATTCATTTGAAATTTGGTCTCTCCAATAATAGGAGGAAAAAGAATAAGTATTCATGTATACGTAGAACTTGCTTGGAACACATCTTAGAACATAAATCTTCTTCTTCTTCTTCTTCTTAGAGTTAGGTTTGTATGTCATTAGGCATCTCTGATTTTATCAGCATTTCGTACTATTAACTCCGAATCCAATGTTTCCTAGTTCCAGTTGCTTGGGTCACTCACTTTATTAATAAGACCGATATATAACCCTTTAATGGAGTCTAAGTGTAACTCTCTAGTAGGGATGATGCCTAAAGAAGTTCATCTAGGGAGGGCAAGAGCCTCGCATTCGTAAATGATATGCTTGGCCGTCTCTTCTTGCGTATGACATTTCCTGCAGATTGGGTCTTGCTAAAACAGTCCCATTTTATGGAGGTATTTTCTGAAATAGTAGTGCCCAGTTATGAAGCCTACGATTAAACGTATCTTCTGCCTAGAGCATCTTAGAATTTCAGAGGCAATCCTCGCTGATGATCCACAGATCATACTTTTAGCGTGGGTTTGACCAGGAGTGTTGAGCCAAGCTTCATACATCTTCCGTTTTTCCCATTTAAGAACATTTTGCGGTCTTCAAATGGATCCCACAAAAATAGAACATAAATATGTTTAGGACATTTTCTATAAGAAATATTATTATCATTAGCTTTGATTGATAAGAGACAACTCTCAAAATAGATACATATTCTGAAATATTCTTTATAGGATTCTATAAAGAGAAAAAACTTTGGATATCTTCTATAGTACTTAAGTTCCTGCTCCCATAAGAAACTTAGGATACCTTAAGTATTCTACAATACTCTTGATATTAATTCAATATTCTTGATTTTAAATAATAGAATATATGTTAATAGTGTTTGAGATCCAATTTAGAATATATCTTCTTATTGTACTTTGGGTACCTTTTCTACTTGGATTTCGATGAAATTTACGATTGTAGCTTCCTGAGTGCAAAATGTTAATCTTGGTAGATATTCTGAAATATGATTGACATGAATTTGTCTAGAACACATACTTATGGTGTTCGGAATGCATGATATGATTCAATCTAGAATATTTTGCAAAAGTGCTTATCATATTTTCTGTATATTATTTGGATTATGAGGAAGCTTCAACCTCCCTAAATAGTTTAATGTTTTTTTATACATTATTTAAAATTTAGTAAGTATTCTAAACAAACCCTTGCTATTAATTTTGCTAGAATATATTTTTATAGTGTTTAGGATGCTTGGTGTTGTTCAATCTAGAATATCTTTTTGTTGAGCTTTGGCTGTGTTCTATAAGCTGCATGAATGTAATTGAAACTTAAATTTCCTTATCATTGATACATTTCTGTTTCAAAACTGCTCGGTATTCTGAAATATTCATGTTACGAATTTGGCTAGAACATATGCTTATGATGTTAGAAATGTCTCGTGTGATTAAATCTAGAATATATTCTGAAATATTCGTGTTATGAATTTAGCTGGAGCATATGCTTAAGATTTACTTAAGACACCTTATGTAATTCAATCTAGAATGTTTTCTTAAAAAGCTTTGGATATTTTCCATGTATTATTTGGAATGCAATGAAACTTAAATTTGCTTATGATTGATAGATTTTTATATATGTAATATTTTAAGATTGGTAGATAATCTGGAATATTCTTCATACACAAAATATAGCTAGAATCTTAAGGTATTTAAAATATTCGATGCAGTTTAATTTAGAATATGTTCCTGTGTCGCTTTGGATATGTTCCTTGTATTCCGATTTCGTTATGATCAGTCGATCTCTTTATATCATTTAAAATCGGTAAACATTTCGAAGTAGTGGGATAGGATACTTATATCTATATAATATAGTTTACAGAAAAAAAGCAAGAATATTTGTCATGAAATATTATAATATTAATTAATAAGATATTTTAATCTCATGAAAACATTTTTTGAAGCATAAGTTATCTTTAATATATA
The DNA here is from genome assembly GCA_037975125.1 of Latrodectus hesperus. Classification (NCBI taxonomy): domain Eukaryota; kingdom Metazoa; phylum Arthropoda; class Arachnida; order Araneae; family Theridiidae; genus Latrodectus; species Latrodectus hesperus. Next base: position 14,309,453 of record CM075850.1, on the reverse strand, counting down.
AATATTATTTTGTCAGTGGGATTTAGATCTGATTTATATAATTAATATTTCAGAACTGGAAGAAATCTAAAATGTTTTTGAAGAAAATCAGCTAAAAGAATACGCATTTATAGGTTTATTCTATATTCGTTTTCACATCTATATATATATATATATATATATATATATATATATATATATATATATATATATATATATATATATATATATATATATATATATATAATATTATTCATGCATATTGTTGATAAATACCTTGATAATATTTCAAAATTTGCAAATGTTCTGTGAAATTTCCAATGTCTAGAATATGCCCGAATATAATAGATCCTTAAGATGAATATTACGTAGTTAAATACCTTCGCCTCTCAGGTTTATCAATAATGAAAACAGTTATGGCAGCAATGAAAACAGTTATTATCAATAATGAAAACTGTGTAGGCCTTGATTCTCATATGGGCTTTCGTGCAACTCAATTTATTCTATATAGCTTGTTTATTTAAATATTATATTTCAGAATCATTACGTATTTCTAATGTAAATCTGTCTAGAATATGTTCTCTCTCTATCTCTTATGGTGCTTTGGGTATTTTCTATATCTAATATAGATAGAAATATAATTTCATATGAAAAAAGAACAATACGAATACTGTAAAAGAAGATAAATTTTAGAAAGTTATCTGCTTTCTGAGCTAGTTTCTCAGAATGTCTTTTTTAACATCGAAAAAAAATGATGTTTTCGGAGCTATCCTCCAAGAAAGTATATCTATTTAGAACATTTGGATCAATGATTTCTGTGCTGAGCTACTCTTTTGGAACGAATATCTGGATCAATTATCCGTTTTCTGAACTACACTGTTAGGAATAACATTGTTTTAAAAATATCCTGATCAATGATCGGTTTTTTTAAGTACTCTTTCAGGAAGAATGTCATTTTAAAATATTTGGATCTATATTACCTGTTTGCTGAGCTACTCCTTTGGAAAAAATGCCTTTTTAGAACACTTAGATCAACTATCTGTTTTCTGAACTATTCTGTTAGGAAAAACATTTTTTAGAATATTCAGATCAATGATTGGTTTTCTGATATACTCTTTCAGGAAGAATGCCATTTAAAAATATTTGGATTTATTGCTTGTTTGCTGAGCTATTTTCTTAGAAAAAATGTTTTTAGAATATCTGTATCAATGATCTTTTTTGTGAGGTGTAATTTTAGAATATCCGGATCAATGACTTTTTTAATTAAAAATTTCTTTATATCACATGGTAACTTTTATTTCATGCTCTTACTGTTGATTATTCAAATAACAAAATGCAAGATTAAACTATTTCCATTTCTTAATTCTAAGAACTAAAAGCACAAATCCAAAAGATTGAACCACTCAAAATCGAAAAATAAAAGGGCAAAAGCACCGATCAGTATATTAGATGGTTCCATATAAAAAAAAATTAAATAATAATAAACCCTTTCACTACTTTTCAAAATCTTGACAGTGGATTATTGTTAAAAAAAAAAGAAAAATAAGCAAGAGGCATGAAAAAAAATGGTATCGAACCACCCGCTCGCAATTACCAGGAACATCAGAGGGAAAATACCGCCAAGGAAATCAGTGATTGGCGAAACACATCGGTGTGGTCTTGTGTTCAGAAATTACATCACATCATTCCTCACATCAATAGCGCCAAGGCCGTGATTTTCAATTCGACTCGGATATTTATGTGGAAATTTAGATTGATTCGAATTTCCGCGGCGGCGGAACAGGGCATTCTTTTTCTCGCCAAGTAGACCACCCGGGCGGCATGCTGAAACGCTTGTAACGAAAACGATTTTTCCTTTTTAATTTTTACAATTAAGTGGAAGAAAACTAACAGGGGTTGTATTAGGGAGACAATAGGATTTATTAATAATTCGTCATCGGAACTTTGTGCGGAACCAGATATGCATAGCGATATTCCACTTCAATATTACATTAACAATGTAGAAACTATATTGAATTTATAAAATTAGTGTCAAGTATTCATTTCAAGATAATGCTATGTTGATATAGATTATCTGTAAGGAGTGTTCTATGGAAATATAATGCTTTCTTACATTTTATAGAAAGGACTGCACGTAGCAACATGTTAGTCACAATTTCGTTTTGAAAAATGCTGAATTATATTTTAAAAAAATACGATATTTAATTTTGTGTTAAGAGTAAAAATAAATGCACATCATAATTGTTCACGCTCGTCCCTGAAAAGTAATTCAGTAATTTTACAGCAAGTCCACAATGGTATCTCAGTATTATTCATCACCTTTTGCGAATCTTAAATCTCATTTTTTTATAAGCGATAAAAGTGTTTTGTTGCCATTTAATATTCACTAATTTATCAAAATATTAAAATATCGTTGATGATAAAAAAAATAATTTGTGAAATATTGTTAGAAACTATTAAAAAATATCGTTTGCAAATGAAACCCAATTAGTGGTGGTGATGGTGGGACTAATCCCCATCTGGTCTAGTGGTACTAGACCAGATCCATGAGATCATAGATAGCCAAAAAGTCCAAAAGCAGATGTGGACTTTTCACAGCCTCTTCACGAGAAAACCCCCAAGTACTTCAAGATGTGTGTTGCGGGCAAAACGGAGCATTGTCGCACTTGGGGCATGGTGGGTATTTTCTTTCACCATTCATAAAGATCATGCACTTCAAGTGGCCAGCAGAAAGTCGGGACAGTGTTGTCTGATGTACTCTGGAGCCCTTAAATGTTGTGGCGGCTGCAGGATGTCTTTGGAAGTACCAAGGGTGAGCAGGAAGGTCAACCCAGGTCTTAGAAGTAAGTTGTTTAGCAATGGTGTACCTGAGCGGAACGGGTGATGTACGTCGGGAGAGTTTGCTCCTGGTAGGGTCACCCAAGGCGTGAAGGCCGTTCCAATATGCTCAGCTAAGTTCTGAAGGCATAGGAGCCAAGTCAGACTTCTACCTTAGGCTCTAACATAGGACAAGGTGCTCCAAGTCTCCGGATCAACAGAAGCTGTCAAATTTTCCCCTTTACCATGAGTCGCCCAATTAGTTATGTAGCAAAGATGAAACAATTTATAGTTTGAAAAGTAGAAAAAGAATTTCTTTGGAGTTAAGGAGCACATAACTAGCATTCAGAAAAATGTTTATTAGTTTTAAGCTAATGATAGCCTAGAATTTCATAGTTTTGAACTAGGTTCAAGTGACGTAGTTGACATTTTAGTTGTCAACTTTCACATCGAACTTTTACACCATACCAGAAGGGAATCAATTTATGCGGTGTAAGTTAAAATGTCTTCAACCATTAGGCTGTCCACTACCCGTTGTCGTGGTCGCAATATCTTCCAAGTGAAATGATACCTCTAGGGTGGTGGACCAAGTATTGGGAGTCCTTGTTTCAAAATCAAGAAGATTCCACCCTGCTGTTTCTATCTAACTGGTAGAGCCCAACTCAGGGCTAGATACAGGGAAGCATGCTGGTGCAACAACTAGTCTCTGTGAGCTCCAGTGGCTCAGTAGCTTCACGCCGCTTCCCGTAAGCTCAGCAAAGGGAAGCATCATTTGCCGCGGGCAGTAGTTGGGAGGGTGACCACGGTGTACTCTCCTTCACTGGGGTGCTGGAGCTCCGTGGGTTGGGGACGAGTCCACGTTCATCTGTGAAGTCCAACGTCCTTCCGCTGGTGTGGTATGGATGTGGAGAGGAGGGTGCCAGCTCAGGTGTGGCCTCGTCACCTGACCGTGGTTCAAAATGACGAGGCGCCTTAAAAAGAGCAAAGTCGTAATTTCATCTTCGTGGTGCTCTGTTCCAAAGGAAAGACGCTCATTGACTTAATTCGCACTGCCAAAGGCAAAAGCGAGCTTGGTTTGTCCAAGTGTCATAGGAAAACAACAACAACTTGTCTTTGTAATTTCTTGTGTTGTTGTTGTTAGTAATGACACTTGGACATGCCAATCTCGCTATTCTATGCAAATTAAGTCGAATGGGAGCGTCTTTCGTTTTAATAAGAGCACCATGAAGGTGAAAGTACGACTTTGCTCTACACACATGCCACAGATACCTGTTTCTAAGATAGGCCACCATTCTCACCTCATTCATACAAGGAAAGGACAAAGACAGGATAGATAGAGAGAGAAAATACATCCATGCCCGAACCGGGATTCGAACCCAGGACCTCCTTATCCGTAGTCAGGCACGCTGACCACTAGACAAGTTGGTCGACAATTTCTTGTGTAAAAACAAACATTTCGCAAGGAAGGTTACTGCGAGTTTTTCAAAACACTATAAATTTCTGGTAAATGTGATATTCTCTAGATATTTATTCATGAATTGCTTGATTTGTAATAAAACATTCTTTTATGGTTTGAAGTTAACCCTGGAAAAAGACTCGTAGAATTTTAGAGCTGTAACTTTCACTTAATTTTAGAATAATTTAAAGCAACTTGATAAAAGCATTTATTATTTTTTTCTTACATTATATCAGATCAATAGAAATATGTAAAATTTATCTATGTCATTCCTTGAATGGGTGCCAGGGCACAAAGGTAATGAAAGGGCTGATGAACTTGCTAAACAAGGATCGTCTTTTGCTCCCATCGGTGCAGAACCTTTTTGTGGGATCCATTTGAAGACCGCAAAAACCAATGTTCTTAGATGGGAAAAACGGAAGATGTAGGAAGTTTGGCTCAACACTCCTGGTCAAACCCACGCTAAAAGTATGATCTGTGGATCATCAGCGAGGATTGCCTCTGAAATTCTAAGGTGCTCTTGGCAGAAGATACGTTTAATCGTGGGCTTCATAACTGAGCACTACTATTTCAGAAAACACCTCCATAAAATGGGACTGCTTCAGCAAGACCCTATCTGCAGGAAATGTCATACGCAAGAGGAAACGGCCAAGCATATCCTTTACGAATGCGAGGCTCTTGCCCTCCCTAGATGAACTTCTTTAGGCATCATCCATACTAGAGAGTGACACCTAGACTCCATTAAAGGACTATCGGACTTTATGAATAAAGTGGGTGACCCGAGCAACTGGAACTAGGAAACATTGGGTTTGAAGTTAATAATACAAAATGCTGAAAAAGCAGAGGTGCCCAATGACATACAAACCCAACTCTAAGAAGAAGAAGAAGATCAATGTCATTCTGCTCTTCAATAATTAATTATTTGACTCATACCTTAATAAATGCATATTTATAAAATTTCATGTAGAATTATCTCAACTTCATGTTTGAAAAATGTGTTAGATAAACAAGAAAAAGAATATGTAAGATAAATGGAAATATGGCAACCTGCTAAACATTAATATATCCGATTAATAAAAATAATCCGAAGAAATTATTCAAGTGGCTTTATTATCTTGAGACGTTATTTAAAAGTTATTTTATGCAATATTAGTTTTATAGCCATTTTAATGTTTTTTTTAAATCAGAGGATGAAAAAATAACTAAAGGTCAAACAATTGAAGTTCTAATTTTAACATAACAAAATAATAATACGTTTCTATCTTTTTGTTTTAAAAATATCGGAATTAGTTAAAATTTTCAGGTATAAAGTTTTTTATCTTTATATTAACGTCGCGAAATTGAATATTGGAACTAATTTTTCATCGGTTACCAGCTGTCACCAAGAACAAATACTAATATGATATGAAACAATGAAAAATAAAATTCAAATGAATGATTTTTCCATTATGTCTGCCAAAATGCATCAAAATAACAAAGTAATTAAAGAAATCAGTGCATTTAAAAGTATGCCGACCAATGGCGGATAGTTGGCCGTCCTAACTTCGAAACAGTGGGTCCCAGGTTCGAATCCTGGTTCGGGCATGGATGCTGCTTTCTCTCTGCGTTTCTCTGTCCTTTCCCTTTCGAGGTGAAGATGGCACAACTATTGGGTACCCCTCCGTATAAGAAAAGTTGACCGTCCCTAACTTCGAAACAGTGGGTCCTGGGTTCGAATCCTGGTTCAGGAATAGGGGCTGCTTTCTCTCTGCGTTTCTCTGTCCTTTTCCTTTCGGGGTGAAGATGGTACAACTATTGGGTACACCTCCGTATAAGGAAAGTTGGCCGTCCCTAACTTCGAAACAGTGGGTCCCGGGTTCGAATCCTGGTTCGGGCATGGAGGCTGCTTTCTCTCTGCGTTTCTTTGTCCTTTCTCTTTCGGGGTGAAGATGGCACAACTATTGGGTACCCCTCCTTATAAGATCCCAGCACATTTGCCTCTTATAACGCTGAATAGAAATTAAATACTAAGGGCAACCGGGCATTAAAAAAATGTATTTTAAAGTGTACTTTAAGTATCTTTTTTTCATTAAATTTTAACTACTTATTTTCAGTAACAGTTTCATGGCATTCATATTCAAACTTTTACATAAAACAAAGTTTTTAAAAATTCTTTGAAATGTATCACAAACAATCATTGAGTATAGTTGCAGGATGTCAAAACTATTTTATGGCTGGTTTTATCTGCTACAGCATACAATTTTATCCTGAAATTTTGGAGAAATATTTCTTTAATTTTTTTTGTCATATTTCTGAGTCTTTATATTCAAAACTTGCATTAAATCTTTATTATTTTTTATTTATTTTAGCTCTAAGGCGTAAAATATGATTTCAAATATGATAAATGCAATGAATTTAAAAAAAAAACAAATAAATGAGTAACCACATATTTTATTTATGATTTCGACTGAAAATAATTATCGTTTCTTTGGACTCTTAACTTCCCGGAAGCTAGGAGCATTAACAACGAGATATCGCCACACATTTCGTCACCGCGATTCAACGCGTTAACCCTTTGATCACAGCGAAAACCGCCTACTTCCCGTAAACTAAATGACGGCTTGTCTTAATGTGATAATTGCTTCACAATGCTGCTCACGTGTGTGAACAAGCAGATGGTTTTTCCTGCGGCCCTTTGGCTCGTAATCCTTTGTCTTGGCGACAGATTGTTTCACGCCGCTTATGATGAAATTCTTTTAACATGGTGTAACTGATTGGCAGCGAATTGATAGTAAAGAGTTCTAGGTGTCGAAAAATTAAACTCAGAAGGTGAACTGAATCGTTAAATTCCTTGTGGATTTGAATCTTAAGCAAATTTCGACTCATGAATTTTTGATGACTGTAAAATGTCGCTAATTATAGATAGAAAAATAACGCTAATTAAAGAAAAACTCGCTCTTGAGGTTTTTCACTTTAATCTGAATATTTAGAATTTTTACTTAATATACAATATTTATGATAGCTCTCTAATACAGTATAATTGATTAGTAACGAACTAATAATAAAAATAGTTAGTGTAATGAAACATGTATTTTCTCAGAACGAATTTTGCAACATAAAAGTTTGATGTACGAGTGCCCGAATCCTTGTTAATATTATTAAAATTGCTCTATATGCTCGACAATATTTTTTCTCTTAAAGAAGTCAATATATATATATATATATATATATATATATATATATATATATATATATATATATATATATATATATATATATATATATATATATATATATATGTCAACCGATTGGCTGAGTGGTTAGCTTTCCTGACTACTGAACTGTTGGTCCCGGGTTCGAATCCCGGTTCGGGCATGGATGTTTCTTTCCATCTCTGTCCTTTCTTCAGTGTTGTTGTATGAATGTGGCCCACCCTATAAAAGGGTTTGTAGTGGTATGGCGTGGGTAACGCTACTCGCCTCCGTCATCAGTTTCTGGCATAGGGTTCAGTCACCCTTGTGTGCCCGCCATTGGATAAAATATATTTATATATAATTTGTAATCGCTTCTCGGCCTTTTGGCTAAGATCAAAGCGTCCCTATATATAATTTGTAATTTGTGCGAAATATTTAATTTATATAGTCGATGTCATCTAAAGTAGTATATTATCATGTATCCTCATTCCATTGCTATAGCAATGAGTAGAGATACGCATTTTTTTATTGCCTTATACTCTAATGAATCGTTGTTAGCCTAATAAGCTATTATAACTTCTAACATTTAAATTTAGTGTTTATATGGTTACAAACGCTAAGCGTTTAATATTTCAGTTGAAAAAAAGAATATATATTAATATATATATATATATATATATATATATATATATATATATATATATATATATATATATATATATATAAATTTATTTATTTTCTTATATTTAAAACACATATGTCACATATCTTTGATTATTATATTTTACTTAATATTTGAGGACATCTTTCTTAAATTGTGCATTAATCAAAAATTTTTATTGACTCTTGTTTTTCTTATTATTATGTAAAAAATCTGATATATGATTATATTTAACAATTCTTAAAATTCCCATTTGCGCTAATTTTCCATTTATGAATCTTTTTTAATTAATCCAGTTTATGAGATAATGATAAAAGAATAATAAAGACACAAAAATCAGTTTTTATAAATAATTCACTTATATACTATAATATATTATAAGTAATTTTGTATTTGGAATTTTAACTTAAGTATAATATATCAATGTTTCATTCTAAAATTAATGAAATATTTATTTCCTCCGTTATTCTCAAAATTGTGGGTGGGTTATTTTACCTATCAATAAAATTTTATTTACTAATCAACCCCAATATGAATAACTGTTCTATAATATTTTACCATTTGATTCGACATAACCGCATTACCTCTTCGGAGTGTTCGTCGTTCGGAAGTCCCTGATTCGAATCCGGGTCATCGGAAATCGAAAGATTGATTTGTTCCAATCTTCTTTCCCATGCATGTCTTCGTCAATGAACAGTTCTTTTCAGTTTTTCAGTTTACTCCTCGCTCGACATATAAATGGTGTTCACCATCCTCTAATTGTCAAAACATTGTGGTTGGTAAAGCTTTACGACTTTCAGCTGTTTTGACTATATAAGCTGTCAGCTTTTTTTAGTTATATAAGCTGAGTGTAAAATGAATACATACCTTGTATACGTATACATTGGTAATATATACTCCTATACGAGGTAATGTATATCTGGTGTATAGTACAAAATCAGCATAAAAGGAAAATATCCAAAATCCTGATCAAACCCACGCTAAAAGTATGATCTGTGGATCATCAACGAGGATTGCCTCTGAAATTCTAAGATGCTCTAGGCAAAAGATACGTTTAATCGTAGGCTTCATAACTGGGCACTACTATTTCAGAAAACACCTCCATAAAATGGGACTGTTTCAGCAAGACCCTATCTGCAGGAAATGTCATACGCAAGAGGAAACGGCCAAGCATATCATTTGCAAATGCGAGGCTCTTGCCCTCCCTAGATGAACTTCTTTAGGCATCATCCTTACTAGAGAGTTACACCTAGACTCCATAAAAGGGTTATCGGACTTTATGAAGAAAGTGGGTGACCCGAGCCACTGGAACTAGGATACATTGGGTTTGGAGTTAACAGTACGAAACGCTGATAAAAGCAGAGATGCCCAATATAATACAAACCCAACTCTAAGAAGAAGGAGAAGAAATGTCCAAAAATTAATATAAAATTACAACAATAAATGGAATTCACGCAACTTATATAGTCAAATCTTGGTAATACTCTATACACGATAATATATATCTTGTCTAGGGTATGAGGTCAAGACAGATAATATTCAAAAAATGATTAATAAATTTTAAAAGCTTATTTTTTTGTACACTCATTTTTTTTAAAAAAATATAGTAAAATAAATTTTATATAATTTAATAATTGGAATTACTTTTTTTTCATTTGAGCACTAGGCTATTCGAAAAGTTGATATTGAGCTCTAATTCAATATTTGCTTACTTAGTTTGCACGATATATCCAAAAACGCCAAAAATCAGATAAGTTAAACTAAAAACGAGAAGCAGAATTAATTGTAATAAAATTATTGCATTATCAACTGCTAGACCATAAGTACTTTGATTCATTTATTTGATTTTCTATAAGAATTTACAAATTGTTGTTTCAAATTATTGATACAATTTTTATTAATATATTTACCATAAAAATAATGGTTCTTGTTTTATTCCATGAAAATTTAATGCTTTTTTTCATGCATAAATTTTCCTAATTACACATTTAACACATTTGCCTAGTTACACAGTTAATCACCCATTGAACACAGTTGTAGATTTTGCAGTTGTATATATTCCTCGAGTATGAGTCTTGTATTTCTCCCATTACAATAGATCACCATTTGGCGACAATTGAGGCCTTTCTGTGACCTGAAGTGGCTCATTCAAACTTCCTTGGAGATTATTTTCTTGTGACATTTCCCTCCTTTGTCCGCCTGAGAAAGTGATCCCGAGCTGGAATCCTATTTTTGAAGCGAGAAGAGTCACAGAGAGTCTCGAATTCTCGTCACCTTCCACCAGTGACAAAGATGAGTCGACAAAGCGATCCCCTGTCGAGCAGCCACCTCCACTCGCCAAAAGAGAGGAGGATTGTGTTCCGCATTGTGGCCACAACATGCTGCCAAAAAAAAGGAAGAGGGCGGTACATCATCAAGTTCCCCACTGAATGGGGTGGTAGACTACATCAAATGGGGGCACACAAAGCCCCTCCTTGTTGTAGCGACAAGGCCTATTGTTGAGCCAAGGGGCCTCGTCATCCAGAACGAGTCGTTTTGACTCTTCTCGATGGCGTGTTGCTTTTATGAGTGACGTCGCATCAAGTCAGTGCTGCTCACATTTGACTCCGTCACCCCTTAAGACCTTGACTTGACATCTAGACAGTGGAGGTTGATAATCCTGATGCCCATCCTGCAGACAATGCTCGCACTTGGATCCCTTTCGAATGCAACAAATCCTTGCGGACATTCTGTAGCAGACAAACTACGAGATCGTTCTTCATTGGTTTGATGAAATTGTAGGCTCAAGAATTTATATTTGAGGTAAAAACGCTTTAAAAAATATTAATCATCCTAAAAACGGAGAATTTAGAATCTTCAATTCAAATTTGCAGAATTTAAAAACAAGTACACTTGCATTGTGATAATTTACATTAAGAAATAGTTGCTCTTGGATTTTGTAAGTGACAGGGAAACTTTGTTGTGACAAAAAGGGCTATTTTATTACATTTTTTTTATATAAATGATAATTTCTATTTTCGATTTGAGCTGATTTCTGTGATTTAGATTTTCCTCTACTAATTGATGAACTGCATTATTTAATTTTAAAATGATCTTGTGTTGTTGGTAATATTTTTTATTTTTCATACATTTTATATCAAGTTTAATTCGTTTCGACGGCTTGTTCCTGAATATCTACCATGCTGTTAACAATAATAGAGTTGCTGTTACTATTATATCATACTTTTTAAGCAATTCGAAACAATTATAATAGCTGGTAACAATTCAAAAAATTAAAAAAAAAATTTTAAGAATTTGAAATAATAATTTCTTGCTATTACAATTCAAATAAAAAATTTAAAAGTTTTAAGCACAAAAAAATTTAATATACCATTAAATAAGAACATTTTGTTGCTTGTATTAAGGAAATATTTTTCATATCTTCATAATAATAATAAATGTCGGCTTACTTTTAAGATGTGTCTTAGGATATATATCAGACAATAACCAGTGGTTTATTTTGCAATTGTAGCTTGGGGGTAAATACACAAAATACAGTTGCGAATTCTTATCGATATCTATCACTAAATGGAATTTTAAAAATTAAAATTCCAGCAAAGAAAGGGTTCAGTATATTTCAACAGGTAAAACAGATTAAACTAACACACTGTGAGGATGGTTTTGTTTTTTTTTTGCGTAATTCGAATTGGTGGACACAATGCAAAAACACTCGAGTCTCCAACAAAAGAAACGACCCTTAAAGACCAAGAATCCACGTGGGAGCGTCGTCTGTCACAGGGCTGTTATCGCTTGTTCGATCTGCAGGTTATCTGTCTCTGTGTCACCATGATGTACGCTCTCTTGAGACACTCATAACTCACCTGCTACATGACTACAGATGTTTCTTTAGCTACCGGTAGGGGGCGGAGCAGTTGAATGTCTCTTTGTGGATAGCTGATGACTCGTGTAGCTGTTGACCATCTAAAAATAAAATAAGGATTTGCATCTTCCATTTGCAATGTTATTGTCTTAAAATTTCTTGAGAAACTTTGGTTATGAAAGTAATTTTATTTGTTTGTAAAAGAAAATGGCGTTATATTAAGACAGAAATGTAAGCAGACACAATGTTATTAAATAAATTTGAAATATACTCCGTATATTCTAGATTAATTTAATTACAAAATTGTGAATTTGTAGCTTTTTTTTCCATAAATATAGTAAATTGTGAGGATCAACATTTTTTAAATTTTATTATTGGATAGAGCAACTTCCTCCAATTAAATAGTTTGACACTTGGTATATTCAAAGACTACCGAGTTGAGGTGTTGTCTACCTACTGATTGTTACAAAATATATTGGACTTACTGTTCCTTCGTCATATGGATATGTGACATGGGTTGGAGGATGTCAGTTCATGTGTCAATCACTTGACTTTTGATCAATATGACGCTCTGGTAGACTATGTTCACCAGAATAGGACGCCGAATACAAAAGCAAAAATAGTTATTTGTTCTACTAATTTGAATTGGGAACATCCTATTAAAAATGTCATCACTTTGAATAAAATTATGGTGTAATTCATCATTGGCTTTATCCATATCTGCCAAGAGCGTAAGGTCATAACTCAGCAGACCTGTTGTTGTTGTTTTCCTATGACACTTGGACAAGCCAAGCTTGCTTTTGCCTTTGGCAGTGCGAATTAAGTCAATAGAGAGCGTCTTTCGTTTGGATCAGAGCACTACGAAGATGAAAGTACGACTTTGCTCTTTTTAAGGTGCCTCGTCATTTTGAACCACGGTCAGGTGACGAGGCCACACCTGAGCTGGCACCCTCCTCTCCCCATCCACGCCAGACCAGCGGAAGGAATTTGGACGTCACATTTTAACGTGGACACGTCCCCAGCCCACGGAGCTCCAGCAGTGAATGAGAGTACACCGTGGTCACCCTCCCAACCACTGCCCGCGGCAAATGATGCTTCACTTTGCTGGGCTTACTGGAAGCGGCGTGAAGCTACTGAGACACTGCAGCTCCATCAGATCTGTAGAGTTGCAGATACAGTCAAGATAAACAAATGATTTCATTTTCAATCTCCTTCTTTTTTTATGAATGCTTAAAATTTTTAAAAGCCGATGTGGTTGCAATTTTTTGTATACAAGAGAATTTAGCGGTTTTATTAGATTTGGTTGCGGAATAGATAGTGGTATTGGATTAGAATATTACGGTGGGTGGTTCATTACTCTATTATTGCAAAGTTGTACATCTCGGTGTCAGCAGAAGCGACGTTGCCCTCAGATGGCAGCTGCAGGTGGTTAAACCTGAACATTCGGTTGAATCCTTGGAATAGCAGAATAATATGGAGTGAGCCTTACTGAAATAAAGATCTGACGGTGGATGTTAAATGTAGAAAGAACATTGCGTATATATGTCATCAGGAGGCATGCAGTGCTTGTCCATGAGCTAGGCTTACAATGGCAGATCTCATTGATCCTATTACCACGTTGAACCAATAACCTGACATGTAACGGCAATTTGCTTATTATTATACGATCCCTCTTCAAACTAATCCTTTTCCCTCGGCCAGAAAGTTACGGGACTTCCTTCCGATGTTGAAGAACCTCATTCTATGAAGCCCTCGACTTGTAATGCCCTCGAAAGTGTACATTTGCATACAGAACTCCTCTCCAGAGGGTGTAAAGCGGTGGATATACCTGTATTTATTAAACAAATGTCTGGTTGTGTTTTTGGTGTTTCTGGAAGTGGAGTGCGTACTGAAACACATAGGGGCACATTTGATCTTAGAATCAGAAGTCCTAACGGCTGTTCTGCTTAATGTCCTAGCTTGTAGCAATCTATGAGGGACTGTACTTTACTGAATTGTCCACTGTCTTCAAAGACATTTTTCTGACAGTCATGAATCTATTTAGCATTTTTCTCATTGGACGGTTGAAGAGCGATGTGACAAGCCTGAACATTCTAGGTCTTGTTGTTCGGCTTTCAGATAAGCACACTGTACACTTTCAGTGGGTCCCCTCGCATGTTGGTTTGAATGGTGACGAAATCACTGATAGTTATGCCAAGTCTTCTTCTGCTGACAACTTGCATGGTTATGCCAACTTGACTTACACAGAAATCTCCTCAATCAAAAAGTTTGAATGAAGTGCACTTTTCAAATTCCCTCCAGAACATACCTTTGGAAAAGACTCCGTAGGTATCACCAACTCAAAACTTCGAAGAGAAGGCCTTTTTTCTCTACCTTTTAAATTGGATTCTCAACAACAAGCATCCTCGCTAGAGGTAGGAATCGAATCCATGAATGTTTTAATTGTAGGTAAGGCACTAACAATCCAGTTGCCAAATCGACCTTAATGTCAATGAAGACTGAAATAGAGAACCATCTTCTTTGGAAATAAATTTGCTCCTGTGTCAGACACAAGCGCTCCAGTGGCTCAGTGCATGACTCCATTTCCCGTTAAAACCAAAAAAAATGAGGCATCATTTGCGACTGGCAGTAAGCTTCATCAGCTCAAAGTCTTACGACTAAAGTCTTTTCTATAAAAGAATCTTCTGGTCATCAGAACGCCATTACCATATTAGAACTCCAGTGGCTCAGTTACTTCTTGCTAAGATCAGCAAAATCATTTACCCCGAGCAGTGATTACGAAAGTGACCACATTCTTCCTCACTGGGCTGCTGAAACACCATGGATTGGAGACGTGTCCATGTTCATCTGTGACGTCCAATGTCTGGCGTGGCGTGGATGTGAAGAGGAGGATGCAAGCTCAGTTGTGACCTCGTCATTTGAGCCTGGTTCCAAATTGCAAGGTGTTTTGTGAAGGGCGAATATTCCAAGCCTGTTAATCTTAAGATCTGGAGCTCACTGGCACCCGTTACGTATGTATGTCTTGGACACAAAGATGGTCGGAAGATTACTGTGGAGAATTCATGACCAATGTCATGGACAACATGAGAAAATCGCATGCTATGATCATTGGTGGAATAAGAGTTTGGGGTGGTATTATGTGTTGTAGATAGTCTCCATTTGTCATCGTTTCTGGTTCTCGGGCAACTCAAGCCGAGCTGGCAGCCGAATGGTTAGTGCTCTTGCCTTCGGTTCAACAGTTTGTGGGTTCAAATCCCACCTTGAGCATGGATGTTTGTAGTGGTTCGGAATCCACTTTAAACCGTAAGTCCCGGTCTAATTAGCCCTCGTGTGCAAAAAATGACCGTTGAGCGACCAACAAACTAAACTAAACCAAACTAAACTCGGGCAACTCAAAGCTATGTTGATAGCATTTTCTGCTGAAGAAATGCGGTGCATTATTGGATGGCAGTTACAAAAAGATGAGAGGCTGGTGAATTTTAATGTTTTTCAAAAAGAATTGGTTACTTACACTGGAGGTAAAATTCGGTATAAATATTTATCCCCATGACATTTTTTGCCTTTTTTGGTTTTGATTATTGTGTTTCCAGTTTTCTCTTTGGTGTTGCCAATTTGAATTTTTGTTGATTTTTTGTTTTCTTGTTTTACGTCATTTTTGTGATGTTTTTACGAATCTTAAGTGGCAACAGCGCTAGAATTGCTTGACGCGAAAAAAAAGTTGCTAAGCTTGCCAGTGGGAGCTCCGTGGCTGAGTGGTCTAAAGCATCACCGCTAATCGCTTGAGAGCGTAGGAGTGTGGGTTCGATTCCCACCGTGGCCCTGGTTGTGTTCTTCGTTATTCTTCTGTGGTTGTACATCTGTCATTGTGCTATTTGTCCTATTATCGACGAAGACTTACAAGCGGATCTCAAGAATCAAGCATACAAGTCTGAATATATGTAATGTAATAAAATAAATAAATAAATATAAGCTTGCCAGTGGTAGGGTATATCCTACTAGTTCCTAAAATTCCTCAAATAACTATTTATTGTTAGCATGAGTAAGTGCATTTATTTCCATTCTCACACATATAATTAACAATCATTCAAGTAGTTGATACGAATATTCTTATTCTCTTTGGTTATTGCATTTGAACAACATGTTTATTAACCATTAGAGAAGCTTGTTTTTGACCTATCAGTCATCAGAAATCAGTCATCATAAACCAATATATAGTCATACTCAATCTCAATAACCTATCAATAACTAAAGATTTGCAATCATCAAAATCAAAATTTCATGTCTTTTCTTTTTTTTGTGTATAATGGTGCATACAAATTTATTTCAGAAAAATAACAATTAAATTCTGTCAATTGAATCAGTTATAGATAAAAACTTTAAATGTTGTCATCTAGTGAGTTATTTCCAACCATCTTAATTCTCTTTGTAAGTAATCTGTAATTTTTTAAGAAAATTTTTTAATTAAGTGAAATTTAATGAAAAATATTTAAATTTTATAATAATGATTATATAAGTTAATGTTTCTTTTTTTATATGGAATTAAGTGTGATTTCTTTTTCCTTTTTTTCAAAATATTGCATAAATTTAATTTTATACTGCATAAATTGAATTATACATTGAATTTTTATGAAAAATATATTGCTATTCACTTTCAACTATATAAAATTAAATTCATCCAATATAATTCAAAAATATTTTGCATGAATTCATTTTTATATGATTCTAAGTGAATATCAAAAAATTATATAATTTTATACAAATATATAATTTTACGTCGTTTTCACACAAAATAACACGTAAACCTGAATTCATCATTGTTTTCCTTGCTTGAATATAGATGGCACTGTTGACTGAAGTTTCGTTTTCTCATGTTTTGAAGAGTGCGATTAAATTGAAAAAGAGATATTTCAATTTAAGCTTAGATTCTTACGTTTGTTGGAAAAATTCTTGAATCCCATGACAAACTACTGAATTTAAATATTTAGAATCCCAATCTGAAAAAGATATTAAATGTTTGAAATCAAAATTTCAGAAACTGTAAATTTATTGGAATTGAATAACAATATTTAATAAAATTATACTCTGTTTTAAATGATCTAAGAAATGAGATATAGTATGTTGTTCTTACGATAATTATAACTTACATTAATTAAATTAAGAACTTTTATTGTTGTTTTATAGGCATACTTTTTCTATTTTAGAACTTTTGTGTTTAAAGTGCTTCTTGTATTATGGTTTATCTTTTATTAAGTAGAAATTTAATGAGAGAGAGAAATGTTATTTAAAATATTATAAAGCTTTTTTTTTCAATGGTGGGCACAAGAGGGTTCAATCCTATGCCACAACAAGGCCAGAGACTGCTACTCATTTGTCGTTACCCAGCGGGCACCTGTGAACCAAGTCACGGAGGCGAGTAGCGTTACCCGCGCCATACCACCACAAACCCGTTTATAGGGCGGGCCACATTCATACAACATCACAGAAGAAAGAACAGAGAAGGAAAGAAACATCCATGCCCGAACCGGGGTTCGAACCCGGGACCAACAGCTAAGAAGTCAGGAACGCTAACCACTCAGCCAATCGGTCGGCATATTATAAAGCTAAAAGATGGTAAATTTTTTGAACTCATGAACAGATGACAGAGTGTGAATAATTGTATCTGTGAAGTGAATTAATATCGAACCATAGGTAGCGAATCTTTTAAGGCTTCTTCATCATTTTTGTATGTTGTTGGTCCGGAGTTCGAAACCCAGTTTGGACATGGAGGTTCCGTTCTCTCTTTCTCTTTCACGGTCTCTTTCTCTCCGTTTCCTTATCCTTTCTTATGAGATGAGGACTGAATGTGGCCCACCCCATAAACCCGTTTATAAGGGAGGGATATGGGTAATGCTACACCCTTCTTTCCGTGACTTGGTTCACAGGTGGCTACAGAGTAATGAGTAGCAGTTACCAGCCTTGTTGGGGCAAAGGATTCGTCACCCAGTGACTTGTGACGTTAAAAAAATAAATAGATAAAAATTATAAATTCGTATCACAGGCAATAATAATTTAGCTCCTCTACTATGTATGTATATATATATATATATATATATATATATATATATATATATATATATATATATATATATATATATATATATATATATATACATGGCAGTAGAAATTCTTTCAATAACTATTACATCCAAATTACAGAGTGTGAATGGAGATTGGAAAAGTATACTAATCCATATTTTTCAGTTTTCCTGGTTTTCTCCTTGCGACGTGTGAATATGACCTAGATACTCCCGCAAGGAGAAGATGCGACCCAAATTCAAATGACTTATAAAGATTTAGGTAAACAAATCCGCTATAGATTATGTTAAACAAAATGATATAAATAAAAAAATATTATTTAAGAGAATCATGAGTTTACATTTCTCTCAAATTCTTTCTCCCATGCCCTTTTCTTTCTCTTTGTTTTTTTTAAATAAATAATAATAAAATACATGATAAACATAAAAATAAAATTAAAAATAAAAAACAAATGAATATAAAAAAAATATTTTTCATTGTCTGTTTTGCTTCTAGGGTGTTCAGGCAAGTTATGGCCATGAAAAATAATCAAGATAATTTTTCTTGATTATTTGAAATGGATTAGTGATGAAATTTGTTTTACCGGATCGAAGAATACATGTACGCGCAATTTAATTTTGTGTTTAAAATGTAACAGTTGTATAATTCATGACATAAATATTTTTCAAAATATCATTTAAGCATTTTACTATCTCACAGACAAATTTATTAAAAGATTCAGCGGAACATTTCTGTTCAGAGTCTTCCCACTTATATACATTGTAAACTTTCCCGCTGGGAAATGTTTGTCAAAACACCCTTTCAAAAAATGCCATTCACAACGGATAGCATCTGCTTTTCGAATCACGTGATATCAATTATCCAATGTCAGCTCAAGAAATCAGCTAAAACGAATACTCTAAAACTGTAGCTGTCCCACGAAACGGTTATTCAGTCTAATAATAACATAATAACAAATTATAATACCTGATGTCGAGTAAGTTTTAAATTTTTGCTTACATAAAAAATCTAAAAACTGTTTTAAAGCAAAAAGTAAACCAATTAGGGGATAGTTTGATAGCTTAAAATTGTTGTAACATCACTTTTCTCAGACTTTTCAGTGCTTACGACTATGTTCTAAATCAGAGAAAACCTCATAGAACTTATCTTAAAAGAATTGCAACGTAAAATACATATAAACTGCATTCATCATTTGCCAATCGCCATATATCGAACCTGGTACCTTCTATTCAGAAGAGTGTAGGCCTCATTTATATATTAAGACAATTTTATACCTTAGTATTGGAACTCTTCTATTATCTTTGTGAATGAATGTATAAGTTTTCTACTGACCATAAAATGCATCTTAAAGTGCATTCCTTGCCTGTCACTGGGTTTTAGTTGCAAGTTTTTGTGATGCAATATCATGGATTCCTTCATAGTTTCAGTCCTAATACAGTATATTTTGTTAGAAATATAGAAAAATATTTAAAAATGTTGATAGTTAGATGCTGCAGTGGCCCTGTTGGAAAAGACGTCATTCCTGTAATCGGGAAGTTGTGAGTTCTATACCCGACCCAATTGGGAATCCTTCGCATTTCCTGTTGGCGACTGTGGCTCATAAATTATACCGTGGTTGTTGTGATTTTCATCTGAAATGATATTTTTCGAGGTGACAGACCAGGTATAGATGTTTCCCGCTTCTAAATTAAGAGGACCACCACCCACACTCACACCTTTCGGGGCTATAGCATATCCACTGAATTCTTCATTATCCCATGAAAAATACCACATATCATTAATTTATTAATTCTTTTTATTCTTAATTATTATTTTTAAAAATTATTTTTTTACTCTACGATTAAATATAAATATATTTCTTCAAATTGAAAGTCTAAATTTACCAGAAATTGGAAAATAAAGAAACATTGGGACTGAAGTTTTGAATTGTAGTTCATATGATAGTTGTAGCTTATATGCTGCAAATTTTATGTAAATCGCATGACGAACTTCTTGTGGGTGGTGCAACAGCGGGCTCCCCAATATCAATCCCTGAGTTCACCAGTTATATTAAAGGAGGCGCGTGCAAGCATCTATTATTTAGAAACACGGACAAAGTTGAAGACCCCCGAAATATTTGACCTGAAACCGTTGGAGGTATCATTTCACATGGAGGACATTGCGACCATGACCTATTTAACGTGACCCAGCTGTCTTTAGCAAACACAATGGATCTTCGGTTGAGTCGGGATTCGAACTCACTACTTTCTGATAATGAGAACGACGCCCTAATCAATTCCGGCCCATGATAAATTCGTTCAAATTTTTTATTTTTCATCTAGTAAAATAAACAAAGATGATATTAAACTAAATTTGGGGTGCCATTAAACGTTTGAGGACCTGGACAAAAGCCCTACTCGTCTATGTGAATATTAGTGTCTAATTTCGTAAACAGAGTTTCTTATAATACACTTTTAATGAGTTTTAATACACTACTTATGATCAATCACGAATCTTGTGCACAATTATTATCACTATAATGATAACTCCGAAATATAAAGATTTGTCATACATTAGACTCAAAATACATATACAAAATTAAAAATAGGTTTTATACTTTCAAGCAAACTGGAAGAAGCATTTTCTGTGTGAATAGATTATTCTCAAAAGTATTTCTTAAGAAAAATGGGATCAAAAGTTGCGATAAATAGAATAAAATAACTTAGGACAAAGTTTTAAAATGCATAAATATTGATTACTAGTTCTGCGAATAATTCTTATTACAACAACAATACACTTAGTTTGATGTTGACCAAATAAATGTCATTTGCTTTAATTTTGTGCATATCCCCAAATATAACTGCATTATTCTTTAAAGTGACTATTATTTACACTACACTTGTGCAAATAATTGTTATTTGTATAAATAACTATTAATTTATTTTCTCTTCTATATGCATAGAAGTAAAATTAAAAGCGAATCTTTTTAAATATTACTTTAATTAATTAAAATGAATATTTTAAAAATAACTATTGAAGTAATAATTAAACTGTATAATCTCCCAGAAGCTCTTATTTTCACCAAAGCTGTGAAAATAGCGATTAGTTTTATTTTTTTCACTATGCATGAAAATAAAGTGCTTCTCTGGTATTGTTTTAATAATATTAATAATTTTTTTATTAATTTTCTTGTAAAAACATAAAACATTTTTTAATAAGTAAAAAATTGTTTTTTTTTTACAAGAAAATATTTAAAGTTTAAAATATAAAAATTTTTGTTTTGCATAAAAGGATCGCTGTGAAAAAATAATTGAATGTAATTCTTATTTCAGTTATAAGCAAATCAAATCCAAGCAATTAAAATTAAATAAAGTAAGAATTGCGTTGTTTAAAATAGAAATAAATAAAAAGTAATCACTTCCAATTCAAATTCATACTATTATTGTCAGAAAATGAGAGTGGAATAAATAAAGAGTTCATTAAAAAGCCATTTCAGCGAACTTTCTAACTATAACTGTACCCACTTCCCGCGGATCTTGAAAGGGAAAAAAAATTGCTTCTTCTTTAGTACCTAAATAAAGACTGTAATTGTGGTTAAGGCGCAAAAAAAGTGTTTGTGTTAGTTATAGTATAAATAGATCGAGAAAGCACTAGCGCTGATAAGTTAGTTTGGCATCCCAAACACAAGGCAGACAAGTCGCAACTACGATTTAGTTAAGAGACAAAATGAATTTTCCTTCACATATTTTGGTAGTCATTTATTTTTAGCCCTGTTGTTCTAACATGCCTACACTGCAAATTTTTATGATGGATAAAAAAGGTTTTATTGGATGGTGACAGTAATAATATCGCCAAGATTAATAATAATGATAAAAATGTCATCAAGTTTAATAATACTGATTTAAATGTCGCCATGTTTAATAATATTGTTAAAAATGTTGTCATGTTTAATAATAATGATAAAAATGTCATCAAGTTTAATAATACTGATTTATATGTCGCCATATTTAATTATAATGATAAAAATGTTGTCATGTTTAATAATACTGATTTATATGTCGCCATATTTAATAATAATGATAAAAATGTCATCAAGTTTAATAATACTGATTTAAATGTCGCCATATTTAATAATAATGATAAAAATCCTGTCAAGTTTAATAATAATGATAAAAATGTCAAGAAGCTTAAGTTGTCATGTGCAATAAAGATTTAAAAGCCTGTTAACAGTTAAATTAATGAATGACGGTTAATTATAAATATATAAGTAAAACTACGAAGTACAAATATTTTTTTAAATAAATGAAACGTATCTGTAAAATAAAGTTAAATTATCGTTATAAGTTAGTTTATGTTATGATAAATAATGTTATTATTTCTTTTTTAAAAAAGGGCTTTAACTCGTTTAATATATAATAATTATATAAAACCCGATTAATGAAAATAAAAAAGAAATAGTAAGATTTTTATCAAAAAGAAAAGTAATGGAAAAAGCTCTTAAATTATTGTATAAATTTAATTTCCCTTGAATATTGCTAAAATATAGTGTTTTTCATTATATACATTAAAAGAAACTCCATAAGGAATAATTAAGTTCTAATGACTAAAAATTCTAAATTTCAAATTTTGTTTGTGATTCATAGTTTTAATGTATATAATTTATTTGATTATAATATCTCATCCCTTGGTTTATGAAGCAATTTTAATGGTTTTTGACGTAAAATGGACTAAAGTAGTTTTAGATGTAAAGAAATCTTCTTACATCTCTTCAGATGTAAGAAATGTACTTACAAAACACGGTTTGTATACGCATACTATAGTAGACAATCTAATATAAAATTTGCAAGAAGATAATTGGTAGGATCTTAACCATGTCTTGGTCTTCAATTTCTGCATTGAGGAAGGTGATTATCTGGTTAGCATTCCTCTTCTAGAATACAATTACGAATGTACCATCTCGTATGTCAACTCCGTCTTTAGACATCTATTTAAGACAAGATTTTCTGTTCGATAAATCATAGTGTAGACCTAATAAAAAACAAAAATTTTTATGTAAAGTTCTAAATGTATTTTGAATTATAATTATTTTTTAAGCTATACTTATTGTAAAAACATTAGATGTGCTTAACAATTACCAAATATATGGTTTCCACTAAATTTTAAAACTCACATTTCATGACCTCTTTAAATATTAAACTGCATTCCTGGTCCCCAAGTCAGCTGCTCGCAGTCCACTAAAATTCCGGTAACCCAGGGCAAAAACTTCTTTGGGCTTCACAACAACCAGCTTTTTATTCTAATTTGGCAAACGATTCAATTTGATTGACAACATAAATAAACTTTCAATTCGCTTTGAGGGCCCTTTTCATGAAAGGGCCTGGGGCAACTGCCCCATATACCCCTGTCTTCATTTGGGTAAAGTATGGTAAAAGAGTCCTTCCTTGAAACTAGAGAACGCAAGCGAAATTAACAGCTATCAGCTCTGATGTCAACTTCGTCGATTGATATTGTTTGACCCTGCCTCAAGAATGGAAATGCTGGAGAATCCATACTGGATAATCTCCAACTGCTACTATTGCTTTAATGTGACTTGTGCACTTCAATTTATAGGGCCGCGGTCCCCTGGTTGGTTAGGGGGTCGTTCTCATTATCGGAAGATCGTGAGTTAGAATCCCAGCTTAACCGAAGATCCGTCGTGTTGGCTAAAGACGGATGGGGCACTTTAAATATGTCTTGTCGCAATGTCCTCCAAGAGAAATGATAGCTCTGGGGCGGCAGGCCAAGTATTGGGGGTCCTCTGCTTAGACCTTGCTTCAAAATCATGAAGACTCCACTTGGCTGCTTCAATCTATGTGGTAGAGCCCTACTCAGATTAACTACATAGACATACGTGATGGCGTACATGGTCCGTACCTTAGGTTATCAGGTATAGCTCCACCACGTAATGCAACTAGTTGTGACAGAATTATCTCGAAGTTTGAAAACAGAATTGAATTTCAGTAGATATCTGAGGTTTGAAATTAAAAATTTGACGAATGTAACATCATCGACAAAAAATTTACAGAATTTCCATTATGGCAGATTACATGAGGTAAACATAGCACTAAAGTCTCCATACAAACTACAGATATATATGTTGTTGTTGCTTATGACAGTTGGACAAGCCAAGCTCGCTATGCCTTTGGCTGTGCGAATTAAGTCAATAAAGAGCGTCTTTCGTTTGGATCGGAGCACTACGAAGGTGAAAGTATGACTTTGCTCTTTTTAAGGTGCCTCGTAATTTTAGACCACGGTCGGGTGACGAGGCCACACCTGAGCTGGCACCCTCCTCTCCACATCCACGACACACCAGCGGAAGGACTTTGGACGACACAGATGAACGTGGACACGTCCCCAACCCACGGAGCTCCAGCAACCCAGTGAAGGAGTGTACACCGTGGTCACCCTCCCAACCACTGCCCGCGGCAAATGATTCTTCACTTTCCTGAGCTTACGGGAAGCGGCGTGAAGCTACTGAGCCACTGGGGAGCTCACAAATATATATAAAAATACAAATTGGTTACCCTTGATCCAGGATTAGGTACAGGGAAGCGTGCTGGTGCAACAACAACTTTTAATTATCTAGACTGACGTATTTCAGCCAGTTCGTTATTGGCGAGACGTGTGCTAGCTCAAGCCATGCACTTGATCAAAGGGATCGGCGAAATTTGGCTTCTATAAATGGAAACTTAAATACCGTCACTGGGAGGAGACACATTTCCTCAAATGTTTTGTTAAAATCGCCATAGGAATCGCTAGTTTTCATCGCCAGTTTAACATTTCACAAAATTAATTTCCGTGGAGTTTCAATCAAGGATATGGAACTCATAGTTATTTTGGCGATGAATTTTATGCTTTGAATTTCAGTCAAATATTAACGATTTGGCGATATCTGAATCCACCTCTGATGACAAGGAAATGCCTGTAACGAAATAATGCAAGTCAATATCAAATTATATTTTTATATTTTACAGCCTTTCTCACATATACACATAATGAAACATCAATAATATTATTTAGCAATTATTTAATTAATGATGAAGGGTAATTTAATTAATTACTAGTCATCATTAATTAAATAATTGTTAAAACATTTACTTAATTAATAATAAGCAAACAATTTTATGTAAATTTCCCTCTCTTTAAGTGCTATTAAATTCTTTTATTTTAACACTCCACGTAAAAGAGAGGAAATATGTTACAAAAATAACTAAATACTCTTCAACAATTTTCATCAAATCAGGGTAATTATTTATCAAAGCTCATCATTAAACATTCCTTGATTAAGAATAAATATTAGGAAACGTTATTCTTCGCCCACCCACGATTCATTTCTCAAAAATTAATGACAGAGCTAAGCAAAGGGAAAAAAATAATAAATCCATATCTTTAATCTTCGATAAAGCACTTAAAATACTGTCATTAACCGTTAAGATAAAGCGGGCGCGAAATATATGATAGCCACCGCAAATCTTGACGTTCCCGGAAAAACATAAAAATAAAAAAAAATTAAACCCACCCATAATTAATTTACACTTCATTCATTAACCGATCATATCTCTTAATTTTCCGGAAGACGATAGGAGTCGCTGCTCCTCTGCTTTTTTTTAAATTTTTATTTGCTCTCCGTCTTTTTAATAGGTGGGGTTTCGACTCTCGTCACTCCATTCACGATCAATGTAGGCGGAGTCTCACTAATCCCCGCCTTTGATGAAAAGCTCCCGCCTTCATTGGTTGCCACTTCGAAGGAAGATACGCAAGCGCGCCGTCGGTTTATCAGTGGTTAAATGAAAAGTGCCAGGGGTAAGTGTCTGAACCCGTCTACTTGATATCGCTTGACATCATCTCCGAGAGGGGGGTGACGATACTGTGGTTGGTGAAATGACCCCCGGCTTTCATGTAATGACCTGTTCCTCCGCCATGTTTGTTTCTAAGTACTTGGGTCGTTTTTTGTTTGCGAAGTGAAAAGTGTTTTAGTTGCAGAACAAGACAGACTCGATAGGAAACCGGCACGTTGTTTACCTGTAAGTTGGCTGAATATTTCGTTCCATACGACGTAGCATCTTCAAGAAACTGTCATTTCTATTAGCAACATATCTTCGCAGCGGACCATCAATTAAGGAAAATTGTGCAATAATATTTATAAAATATGATATAATTTTTCTCTTCTCGTCCTTTTGATATAAAGGAAAAAATCCGTGAACAACTTTATAAAAAAATTTCGTCTCAATTAAAAAAAAAATCGATAAATACGCAAAGCCTTTAGAACTATTGGTACATTGACTGTATTTTAATATTTTATCACTGGTGATTTGTTTGATTTACAAAGTACATTTTGTACTAGATACACATTCTTGCTTAGATGCTAATTTAACTAATTAAAATCGAGTATTATTTACCATGTAAAGTACGAAATCGATAACTTCTGGATTGAGAACTGGTGAACATTCGGGCCTTATCTCGACTGTTGAGAAGTACTCCTGTGTTTATCTGTTCCAATGCTGTTAGTGGGGACGGAAACCTCCCCAATGCAAGACACTCAATCGCCGCCAGCAACCGGCACAGCACCGGCCAGTGGGAAAAACGCAGCGGCAACGGACTTTTCGATCGCAGCTATCATGGCCAGGGGTGCCCCGCCCCCGACCATAAAAGACAAGAGCTCTGAAGGTAAGTGACATTTTCAGTGCTCCATTCAGACACTTGTTAAAAAAGAAGTTACTGCAATTCCTTTCCAAAAATGTGTGCTTTATTAATAAAAACAGGTTTAAATATAATATTTTAAGTCGTTAATGAAGAGGCAAATAATATTGAAAAAATATTTTTGATAAAATATTTTTGATGAAATAATTTTTTTCTAAAATATTTAAATAATTTTAGCTATATTTTTAAGCTCATTTAAACAATAATAGATGTAGATTATTCTGGAGTGTTTAAAAATAAACTATTATTTTTTGTGACTAATAATATAATACCTCTTAAATCATAAAATTTTAAATTACTGTACTAAAAAAAATATAAATTTTATACTTACACAAATATAAGGAATCACTCATCCACGTTTGTATGTATGTATGTGTATGTAATATACATATTGATAAACTGGACTCACAATCCACATGCTGCTTAGGGAATATTAAAAATACATACTTATTACTAATTAATTATAAATTAATAATTTATGTAATTAAAACTGACCCTTCTTAATTTCTAAATTAATTTAAATCTAATCAATTTTATGGAGCATTAAAATTGGCGATAGATTTTATTAATCAAATCTGGAAACAAAAAATTTCGTATATACTTCTTTTTTATTCGTATATATATATATATATATATATATATTCGTATATATATATTTTATATATATATACGAATAAAATATATATATACGATATATATATGTATATATATATTTTATTCGTGTATATATATATATATATATATATATATATATATATATATATATATATATATATATATATATATATATACATATATAATAGAAGTTTAATTTTATTTAAAGAATAAAAAAATTGAATCACAAATTCTGCATTTAAATAAATCTTTAAGAATGTTTTGAACAACATAGTTATCTGATCACGGTACTATGTTTTAATAGGATTTTCACAATAAATAAATAAAAGCTTAAGATAAAGCAATATTGACTTTTTTGCTGAAGTTTATTAGTTATATAACTTTGAAATTCAATTTTTTTCAATTTTTTAAAACGATTTCTAAATGTAAATATGCACCAAAATAAATAAAAAAAATTAGGAAGGCAATAATTGGTCACTTTGTAATTTTGCTTCAAAAATGTTTTCTTTCGCATAAAAGACTAAGTAAACTTAAATATTAGAGAATGCACAGGTTATAATGTGAAAATAATAGCATATTTTTATGAAGTAATAATTTAAGAGCAATTATATCAATTATATTAGATATTTTGTAATATATATACAAACTATATACAAACAATCATACATACATACTCTTACCTTTTGAGTTGTGATATAATTATATAGCCATATATATATATATATATATATATATATATATATATATATATATATACTGAAAATTATATATATCTATCTATCTATCTATCTATATATATATATATCTATCTATATATATATATATATATATATATATATATATATATATATATATATATACTGTATGCTACTGAAATGCAGAAGAGTTTTAACGCATTGAATACATAGTTAATTAATGAATACTTCAAATGACTGGTCAGTTAAATGTTAGAAAAGTTTCCTATAAGCAATTACTTTACAAATAGTCTTTAACCTAAATCAACATGATGGAGTTTTATTGTTATATTTCTTATTGGAATCATTACGCATTTATTCATTTAAAAATGGATCTGTGTGAAAATATTTAAAGCAATACGATTATGCCAAAATGTATTTGAAAGAAAAATATTTTTCAAGAATTATACCACACAGTTATTCTTGTAATTTGAAGTAAAAATAATTTACTATTCAATATATTTCATTACTTTCAAAATACAATTTCATTTAAAAATCGCTTAGTATAGTTTATAATTTTTAAAAAGTAATATATATATATATATATATATATATATACACACACACATATATATATATATATATATATATATATATATATATATATATATGAAGAAAGTATTATATATATCTGAGAAGAGGAACATTTCAAGCATTTAAAATAAGATTATTGAATTTTAAAAACAGAAGAATTCTTTATATACCTTAAGCTATTCGCGTAGAGAGTAATTGTAATTTCTATGACTGTAAAATATATCATAATTGATTAATAAATACTTTTATATACACCATAATATTACTCTGATTGAACTATTTCTGATTAAAACTTGCTTTCGTCTGTTAGAGGAAAGAAGTTTCCTTGACCCGAAGTACGGCCTCGAATGAGTAATTAAATTCTCAAATATGAACTATTTCATTTTGTAATTAAATTTAGTAATTGTTGCAGCAATTTTTGGATAATTTATAAAATAATAATTTTAAGATTTTTAGGATTTAAAGTCTTTAAATTCTTTAATTATATCAATATTATTAAATTAATTGTATGCAACGTTATCCATTTTTAAAGAAAAAAAAGCAATTTTGAGTAAGTAAACAAGCTAGAATTATTTTCTGGCCAAAAATTATAAAACATTACATTTCGTGGACTTTATTAAGAAAAGTGTTCTGTTCTTTTATAAAAACAGAACACTTTTTAATTAGGAATAAATATTAGCATTCTTTGATTATAAATATCATTGATAGAATTATAATTATTTATTTTTGAAGAAACGGAAACATATTATGACAATTTAAAAATTATTAAAGAATTTACACACAATATTTTCTCTCCAAAAGTTATTAAATATTTCTTTTGTAGTTTTTGTAAGATAAAATGTTCTTTTTTTAATGCCTGTAAAATGATTTCTCGTTTATTATATTTAATCTTTCTTTTTATTCATACTTATAAATTCCAAAGTAATCACTTAAATTTACTTTTAGTTTGAAAAAAGTTTATTCAAAATTGGCAATTTTCGAATTCAATTTTGAGTTTTAAATTTTGCCTGAAATACAGATTGAGATCAGATTTACTATCAAATTGAGTGGTGCTTTCAGATGTATTCAAGATAGAAAATTGTCAATACAGCAATAAAAGATACGATTTCATGAGATTTTCTATCAATGATTTAAGAAAATTGTCTACAATCCCTTAACTAAATTTAAAATCAGGTTTGGTCAATATCATATTTCTGAAATATGACTTTGTTTTAGAATTTTCATTAGCTGAAAATTCTTGGAAAAATATTAAACCAAACTAAGAACAAAAAACATGTTTGTTCAGAAAATAATTTCAAAAATTCCAATTTAAAAAGTAACATAATTTCCATATTTTCTTATCCATTTTTTGATAAACTAAAATATAGATATATTTCTAAATTCCCCATTAAAAGTAATTAAAGCATAATTCGAATCTTACTCTTGTCGGTTTGTCTTGAGTGATATTAAGATACTAGTATCAGAAACATAGGACGTTCAGAAGTAATTAAAATGTTTTTCCGAACTATAGGACGTATAATTCATGATGAACAATTTACATTACAATGTATGAGATTTTATTGAAAATTAAATGTTATTAAAGTTTTATTACATGAAAAGGAAAAGAATGAAAAATTGTCGCTTATTCAATTTACCCGTTGTTGACAAATTTTGCACTAATCTTCCACTAATGGGCGATATAAGTTTTCGTAGTAAGTGGTAAAAATTTTGCCCAGGGTAAAAGATATTAATTATTCCATAATAATAACAAATAATTATATTTCGAAGTAAATAGAATTTGTTTTATGGCTGAACTGGTATTTAAATGATTACCAATCTGGTTTTCTGTTCAACAGTTCATGAGTTTGATTCCCTACTTGGGGGTGGATCTATAGGGGTTATTGGTTCACTTTGTAAGTTCTCGTTAAATTAACTTTTTTGTGCTAAAGTAGCCATAGAAGAGCGTAAAACAATTAAAATCACTTGTATTTTGTAAGTGAAAGATGGATACTATAGTACTTTAAATTGTACTATAGTTCCTTGTATATTGCCGCGCATTAAAAGAGCTCCTGCCAAGCCCTTGGGGTATTAGAAATATTTCACCACAAGCCAATATGCAAATGTTTGCGTTAGTTTAAAATTTTACAGAGTATCTTGAAAATTAAGGATCATAACACAAGTAAGCTGAATTTTTAATTGAATTTTGGGATTTATAATTTTTTCGCTATTTATATGAACTTATTTAATTTCACTAGTTAATCGCATTAGTCAAATAATTTCCTTGGTAAAACAAATTTTTTTACATTCCAAAATTAATCCTTTCTATGCAATGTATCATATGAAATAAAACAATATAATATTTCATATACACAAATTTACCTTTAATTTTCACTTATTTAATATATATATATATATATATATATATATATATATATATATATATATATATATATATATATATATATATATATATATATATATATATATATATATATATATATATATATATATATATAAGTAAAAACCATTATTTTTTATTTTCAATTTTTTTTTAAGTATTTCAAAGGAAAAAGCATTATCTATTATTTTCACTTCTTCCATAATGCTTCCTTTATCTTAAATACATAAAAGGGAAAAAATTATTATCTTTAATATCACTTTATGTCATGTATTCAAAGAGAAAATCATAATCTTTAATTTATATCGTATATTTAAGGGGGAAATCATTATCGTTCATTTTCACTTATTACGTGTATTTAAGGGGGAAATCACTATCTTTCTCTCGTTTTCTTTTATTACATATATTTAAGAGGGAAAATAATTTATACATTTCTATTTATTTATATATTAAAGAAGGAAATTTTTAAATTTCGATTTGTTTGGTTTCATAGGTTATATTTTCATCAGCCCAATTATTTTGAGCTTTTCTTGAAAAAATTGTTTACGGATGTCAGCTTATTGTTTGATTACACACGCACACACACACACACACACACACACACACACACACACATATATATATATATATATATATATATATATATATATATATATATATATATATACCCACTTATCCCTATTTTAAAATATCGCTAAAATACGAATACCAATACCTTTTAGCCTATTCATACTTTGTTAAGTTGTCTGTGAATAAAGCTTGTCAGATAATAAGGCTGAATACAACATAAAAAACGCCAAGAAAGAAAAATCATTATCTTTATCTATTTTTACATCTAAAGGAGATAAATCATTCTTTTTCATTTCATTTAAAAAATAACACACGTATCTTCAAAATCTACGTTTTTGAGTTATCATAGTGGAAAACTGCTTATAAATGTGTCCTGTGAAACACAGCCAGTTCATACTAAATAATATCAAATTCTGCCCTTAGAAAGAATATTTTTGACGATTTTCTTGCACCAAAAAATGAAGTTTCGCGGTTTTCTTTTTCTCAGTGCCCTTGCCAAATAAGTTATTTTGGAGTTCCCGTTAATTGAGTGATTTTTCGCCATTTTTGATCAATATCTTTCTTAGAATTTTTATGATTTCATTAAACTATCCCTTATCATTGAGTAACAATAATTAAGTTTAGCATCACATTGGTGATACACTTTTCAAAAAATTTACGGATAATTTTAAGATGTTACAAATATTTGTATATTTAAAATATTTTCAGGTTTTTTTTTTATTCTGTTTCTTCACGAGTACAACAGTTTTTATACAGGCCTTGGCTGTCTCAACCACACGCTTCCTCCATCTTCTTCTATCATTAGCAATTTTTCCACAGTTCTTGGTTTTTAATGTATTTAGTCCCTTTCACTATCTTCCAACCATCTAGTAGGGGGTCTTCCTTTTTATCCCGGGATCTCTCAGGATATTTAAATGATAAGATTTTTGTGGGATTATCATCTGGGTTTCTTCAAACATAGCCAAGCCATCTTACTATGAATGACTTGGATAATCTGCGGCTGTCTGTAGAGTCTGTACAGTTCAAAAATGTATCTAGCTACCCCCCAGCGTCATTCTTCCTGTACAAAGCCAAAGATAGTTTTGAGGATTTTTCTCTGGAAGGTATCGAGTGATCTTTGTTTAGAGTCTGAGTTTCACCAGGAAAGACTAAAACAGGTCCTATAAATTTTTAACTTAGTTCTGCATATGATAAGTTTAGATCTTAGCATGGGCCATGGTAGCCTAGTGGTTAGGGTATCGGCTTTCCATTCGGAAAGGTGGGGTTCGATTCCCAATGCCGCCAAAGACCCACCGAGTACATGCGATATACGTGCTCGTTAAATCTGTGAAATCGAAAATCCTGTGGTCGGTCGTTGAGCAAGTTACCATGGGTACAATGGTCTGGAGAAACTTACTCCCTCTTCAGATCAATGCCAAAATTGAGGGAATAGATCCTCTGGTGCTGCCATCTATCAGAGGATTTGAAAAGCAAAAGTCGTACTTTCACCTCCATGGTGCTCTGATTAAACGAAACACGCTCCCAACTGAATTCAATTTGCATAGCCAAGGCATAGCGAGCTTGGCTTGCCCAAGTGTCATTAGTAACAACGGTTCCTAGCATTCATGTTTTTAGTGCAATTTTGCACTAAAAACATGAATGCTAGGATCCGTTATGTTTTATATGAATGTGCAGTTTTTATATATTTAATGGAACAGTCAATAAAAGAGGACAGTAATAGACTAACTATATAAATGGAAGTGCAAGAAATACCACAAAATTTTATTAAATAAAACAATTCTAATAAGCTCTTATAAAAAAAGAGATAAATAGATTTATTATCTAATTTACGATCTGTATAAATTTAAAACAATGTGATGATATATTTAATCTAATATAAATAGCCAATAAGATCCATTATCACCCAAAGTTACAATAAAATATAAGATGATAAAACTAATAAGATCGAAACTAAATTAAATCACCAGTTTATCTATAAATTGTTTCAGATAAAAATAGATAGACCTTTTTTAGAGAATCATTTGTATTCATTAATACTTGAAAATCATAAACCCTCGTTAGTTTTGTTAGTTAAATTGGCTGTATTTTCAATAATTAATTGAATATTTGAACAGTGTGATTTTTAAATGCATTATAGATAAACTGTACTTTTGAGTACTGATTTTCTGTAAGGAATTAACGAAACTACGGACAAATTTTAACACAGATTATAGAATTCTATAAAGTATTTTTTATCTAATATTAATTAACTTACAAATGAAACAGTAATGATAACATAATACTAATAATATTAATTTACAAATGATAACAAAATTAACTTAGTAATGAAAATTAAAATTTATCTTATAAAGAACTCAGATTTAGAATCGTGGCAATTAAAGGTATTATATCAGAAACTGTTTGAACTTTTATGTGAAAATTGTAATTATATTGAATTGTATAAATGTGAAATTTATAATAAATATTATTGTCGGCTTTAAGAAGTTTTTATTTTATTTGGCTAAATGTTTTAAATTTTTTCTATTTAAAAGTTAGTGTTAAAAAAACGGCCTTTTTTGCATACAAGGGTTAATTGGACTGCGAATAACACGGCTTAAAGAGAATAACACCATTACAACTATCCAAGACCAATATGGGATTCGAACCCACGAACTGTTCATGAATCACTGCAAAAATATTCTTCAACAAACTCTACAAAACGGCGTAAAATCTTCAAGAAAAGTTTTCTAGACAAATCTAGAATCGATCCCAATTTTGTTGCATAAATAAACAACGTTACATAAAATCGAGCGTTCCAGATATTTTAATTGTAGGAAAACCCCTTGATTGCAACTTATTACACAACTTAAGCAACATTTTAATATGAAAATGATTTAGCTCAGTAATACTGTAAAATTGCTTTTCCAGGGATTCATTAACTCTCGGCCCCTTTAGATTTCAGCCCCCCCCCCTTAAAGCAACTTCCACATAAAACCTAAATGCTTTCGTGCAATATGGGTGATGAATAAAACAATTCCAACTCACTTTACATTTCTTCCTGCAAATTTCATTTTCGGAAACACGATAATTTATAAAGAAATAATTGATATTGATATTTTCTATTAATTATATATTATATAAAACACAAAAAGTATATCTTCATTTTAATGTTGCTTATTTAAAATTTACTAGAAATAGTTACAAACTTTTAAGTTTTTAAGAAACTTCGAGAAGTAAGAGATAATATAAAAGTGTAAAAAAAATTCTAATTTTTTGCTCTTTAAAATTAAAAAATATATAAAAACAATAAAAATAAATATTATATGTAAATAAATATATATTAAATGGAACCTACTTAAGTATTCTTAAGTTCAATACTATATAAGACAAATCAAGGCTATTAAAAATTTTGACCTAAATATTTAGAAAAACTTTTGCGAGCAAAATAGTTGTTTTATTTAGCTTTAAATTAAAAGCATCACACACAGGTATTTTGAAAAAAATTCAAAATTCATCCGTGTTTGATTCCATACTTTTATAGTACATAATAGAGAAGTATTAATGTTTAATATATCACATTACACTTTTTATGGTGAATTACGCATATAATATTATCGACTAGAGATGTGAATAACCATTAATAAATTAATTTACACAAATTGATAAATATGGAGCTTTGTTGATCTTCATTATAATGTGAAACATCTTTTCAATTTTAATTTTCTCAGCTTTCTATTTTTTTTATTTTCGCATAGTTTTTTGTCAAAAAAAGATCTGATTTGAAAAAAAGATTCTGCATTTTATTAAGAATTGAATGAATAATCCCATTTTTTTAAATTTCTTCCTAATATTTGAATAAGGACTTTGTTAATTACTTATCTTTCGATAAAATTCAAAAAATTTTGTTTAATCATGTTTACTACACTAACAAAATTTTTTACGAGTTAGAATATGAAAGTTCTTTGAATTTAAATTTAAATTTTCCACCTGAGCGTCTTTCGAATTCTTCATTTAAAAATGTGCTCATGTGAATAAAATTTAAAGTTTATTATTAAAAATATTTTCAAAAATTCCATTACGTAATTTGGTTATTTTCAAATGATCCAAAAAAGATTTCTAGCTCAAGTTTATAAAAATTGAGTAGGAATAAGAATTTTAAAATTAAAGTTAAATTTGAATAAGAATATTGGATTGGTATTGGGACCACAAAAGATATTAGAATATAAATGTTACAATAAACTTTGAAAAAATTGGACAAGAATAAGTAAATTAAAATTACTGTAACTGACAATTATATTCTGGTTAGAGTTAAGTTGCAACAGAAATATTCGAATTTGTTTTGAAAAAAACTTACTTAGAAAAAAATATTACAATCTGTTTTAAAGAGACAATTGGAATTAGAATTAAATTCCGGTATTATAAAACACCAATAATTAAAAATGAACAGAAAATACTTTGTTTAGGGGCCAAGATGTTAGAATTAGTTTTGAGAAAAAGAATATTAGAATCATAAACTAACAAGATTACTAAATTAGATTAGAACAGGTATTATACCATTATAAATCAAATTATGTACTGGTTTTGGGTGACTATTATATTAAAATATGTAAGAGACTTTAAAATTAGAATTGAACTAGAACAGGAGCATTAAAATATATTTAGAAAACAAGAATATAAGAATTATATATAAAATTGGAGAAGAACAAAAATATTATAATCGGCTATGAAAACTTTTTAAAAAATTAAAGGCATCAATTTTTCCATGTTTCCGTCAATTCGCTTAAATTTAATATGAATATCTAATTTTTATAAAGTAAAATTTTAGATATATATAACTTTAATGTTTCTAGAAATAATTTTGGTAAAAAATTAAATTAGAAATTTAAATTAATGTTAACTTTCTTATAAAATAACTTATGTTATTTTAAATAATTTAACACTATTTTTAATAAGTCATTTTTCGGATATCAGTAAAGATTTTAAATGAAAACGTTTCACTAACTTGAAATTAAGGTAAAATGGATTCAAATCATAGACTAAGCGCAATTTTTAAAGTGATTGAATATTTTTCTTCGTAAGAAAACACTTACTAAATTTAATAATTCTTAAATACGAATAACTTAATTGAAACGTCAAGAATGGCGAATTTAAGTCTTTCTAATATGTGAAAATATTTTTAAAAAATTATAAATGAAGACAAATATTTTGTAAGTAGTCGGTATTAATTAATTATTTACTAATTTGATAAAAAATATACAATTTGAACGCTGATTCAAATACAAACTTTGAGAAAATAATCGTTAATTAAAAATTCATTATTTGGAGATTTTATGATTAAAAATTTTAAATGCCGTGAAACAATTTCTCCTTCATTAAGAAAATATGGATTACTTTTTAATTTGTAATGTTAAAAATTTATAGGGATTTATTAAACAATCAAACATGTTTTGTGATGACTCCCACACATCATTATGATTCCCTTTGTAATTAATTACAGGTAATTTTAAGAAAATTACCTCATATCTTTGAAAAGTAAATTAATAATTAGAAGACAATTAAATTCACACATTAATTTCTTTAATTGCTTAACATTAAACTACAAAGCAAATTAATTGGGGAATTAATGTCATAAGCACAAGGAAAACGAATATTTTTATTTTATAGTACTCTTTTTTTAGGCAAATTGAACAATATTCAATTAATAGCAATTTTCATAACTCCTTAAAACATTAAGTAAACCATAAAGTAAATTAAAATTTAATTTTAGACGTTGAAGTTTTATTCAAAATATTTTTTTCATAACTAATTAAGCGGGATAAGTTCCAATTACTATTCATTATTTCAGCTTTAAGTACAATATTTTTATTTTCTTTAAAATTTTATTGTTCACATAATTATATAAATACCAAAGAAGGAATTACGGTAAAAAAATTTTTTCTTGGGTTTTTTTGGTGTTTATTTTTTTATTATAATAGCATATATTATAACATAATTAATTTTTATATACCGGATTATTGAACATGTTAAAGTATAGATTCTTCTTATAATGAGCTTGATTATTATATTTATTATTTATATTGGTAAATAATGAACTATATTTATATCACAATATCGCTTTATTAATTATCCCTAGTAAATATGAATGTATTAGCGTAAATTTTTTGTGTAAATTCTAATTTGTTTTTATAAAATGTGATTATTAATGATTGGTAATATAAAAATTAATTTTAAATTAATAAACGGGAGAGAAATACAAGTTTTTAAACATAAAATAGACACACTCTTATTTAATCAATTTAATTTAATTTATTTTGTTCGATCATTAAAAGTATACTATTTTTAAACAATTAGAAAAAAAATAAAAAAACGTGCTTACGATTAATTTATTTGAGAGAAATTTCAGTAAAAATAAATTGCAAAAAGTATGTATGAAATATAAAGGCTATACGTTTTTAATATTTTACGTCGTCTCAATTTTCTCAGAAACTAAAATCAGAATTTTAGTTTCTGTTTGTTTTTTTAAGATTAGAAAGTTGTGGATGATGAATTTTATGTATTTAAAATATTAGATATGCAATAAAATATTTACAACCTTTATAAGGAATTATGAATAAGTGAAAATACATCTATTCACAATTAGTATATCACTTATTGTTTCTTTCAGAATATTTCAGGTTTTATCTATCTGATGGAAAAATTTAATTCATCTCAACTAATAATGGATGTGATGGAGTTATAAAACTTTTTGATTCATTTGAATAAAAGCTTGCTTATTTAATTATATATCCTGATTGACAAAGCTTAGTAATCAAAGTTGCGTTATACGACTTATATAGCCTGCGAATTCCTAAAAATAAAAGAAAATATTTTAACACAGAATAGTAGATAGCTTTCAACTTCGGGCTCTAGCAAGATTGTTCAAACTCCCACAACCTAATGGACTCTAAGCGGACCTTTTGCCTACGGTTCAACAGTTCGTGGGTTCGAATCCCACCTTGGGCATGGATGTTTGTAGTGGTTCGGTATCCACTTTAAACCGTAGGTCCCGGTCTAATTAGCCCTCGTGTGCAAAAAAATGACCGTTGAGCGACACACAAAACCAACCAAACACAAACCAAACCTCTAAGCGGACATTCCATGCATAGTAGGCGTTTTCAATCAACTTAAATAAATTTAAGAATTGTCAGTGTATGGGCCTCCTGCTAAGAATATATGAAACGAAACATCCATCTCCAGTTCATTTTATCGTGGTATAGTTGCAAAATTATGTTTTCAGAAGTAGATGGTTTCATGTTCGATACTAGCCATAGCTGAACAATGAAAGATTTATGCTGTATTTCTACTTCTTGCTGCTCTGGTTGATGCAAAGAAGTTTTCCTGGTAATTGGGTCCAATTGCAAGATACTTCAAATGGAGTATTTCTTCTTTCGTTTCATCAGGGTTGCCATTACCAGACATTTATCGCCAAAAGCTTGTCGTATTAAAACAAAATCAGTAAAAACTGAATTCCAATTTTCTTCAATTTCTTCTTCTTAACTGGCGTTACAGCCCTATGCAGGCCTTAGCCTCCAATACAACCTCCTTCCACTTTTCCCGCTTCAGAGCCAATTTTTCCAATTCTTTATCTTCATGGTCTCCAGGTCCTTTTCCACATTATCAATCCCTGTTTCCCTGGGTCTCCCCTTCTTCTTGCTGTTGAATAATTTACCCTTTGTAATCCTTTTTATGATATTTTTTTCATCTCTGCGGTGTACGCGGCCAAGCCACCGTATTCTTTGTGCTTTAATGAATCTCACTGTCTTTGTTTCTCACTAAGCTGCATTCATTCTTTATTATTTCTTCTGATCCATACACCATTTTCAAGCCTTGGTCCATAGATTTTTCCTTAAAATTTTACGTTCAAAAATTCTAATATATTCCGAGTCCCTTACATTCAATGTCCATGTTTCTCCGGCATATGTAACGATTGGTCTAATGAGGGCTTTATATGATTTGCAGTTTTGTTTTTTGTGATATCACTCTATTATTGAATAACTTTTTATTTGCGTCGAAAGCTCTATTACCAGATTGCACTCTCTCACATATTTCATTTTGCTGCAAATAAAAGTTCCAAAATACTTGAATTGTGACACTCCTTCAAAATGTTTACCCTCGATTTCAATACTTCTTGGTTCCCTTCTAGATTTTCGTTGGGCGATATTATCAAATATTTGGTCTTTCTTCAATTTAAGAGATAATTATACTCAAAACTTTCCTCCAAAAATACACGAAAACATATAAGTCACTTGTTTTTAGAGTGTATTTGTATACCATAAAATGTAACAGTGTTGCCTCCACAACAACATTATTTATTTTCTTTTTCTTTAAAAAAAATAAATAAATAAAATAAACTTAGAGTGACAAACGACGAGGAGCAGGACGATACCCCGTCGCCCGGGAGTGGCCGTGAGACCGCAGAATTTTATTCCTCCTCGGCGGGACACCTAAGAGCATAAAAGAGAAGTGAAAAATTGTTTCCCAGCATGCATCTGAATCCCCGAGTCTACGGAATAGGTGGTCTTCGAGCACCTTTCTATTTTTCGCCGATTCAGGTGTTATGGACTCGAAAAACTGGAAAATTTCCTCTCGGCTCTATGATTGATGCCACTCGGCCTCGAATCGTTTGACTTCGGAGGGAATGCGGGGTTCTCTAGATTTACAGATTAAATTGAGCTGTCAACGTTAACACAGTGCGCGCGTTTGGAGAAATTTCCACATAAATAGTTTTATTTAGGACTTCTCAAACAGAGACTTGGATCTTAAACATTTTATTAGTTTTTTTATCTATGTTAACGAAATATTTATGCTGTGTGTCTGCCGAACTTTTTAACCAAATATTTATCCATGCCTGTAGAAGGAATCGAACCCATGAACTGTTAGACTGAAGGCTACATTATCAGTTAATCGCTTGTGTATTAATTTCAGATATATTGGGTATCATTCCAAATGCCTTGGATAGGACGTCATTATTATCATCATAAATAAAATCATTATTTTGTTTGTCAGCTGAAATCTTGTCCAGAGTTGAAATGAAAACAAATTGGAATGAAACTTAAATCATAATATCAATCTTTGGCATAACGCTGATTTAAGCTCGATGTAAATTTTCTTATACGTTGCTGTACCGTGTTCCGGAATTTTACTCGCTTCAAAAACGGTGGCATATAAATTTTATATGAAACAGATGCGTGTAGAAACAAAATAGGCTTGACATTGGATCCACTCTTCTTTCTACATTTTCACTGCGTAATTTAAAAAAAGAGAAAGAAATTTACTATTTATTTGGCTTTTAAAAAAAGTCTTTTCTTCGGCGAGCGCGTTTTCCGTTTTTCCAATACGCCGCAGATATGAAATGCATATGAACATGATTGAAAGGAATCCTGAATTTCATATTTCATAACTGAAGAAAATTTTCTAGCACTCAACATTTCATTCAATTTATTTTTAGCTGATTTATACATCAGACTTCATTTTGGGGTGGAAACAGCGTTTTCCAGTAAGGCTAAGTAAGTAACATGTATCGTTATTTTTGCAAATGGTAATTTTTTCCCGAGATGTTTCCTATTGGAAAATACAGCCAGTTAATTTCAATCTTTATTTTTTTATGGATGATTGAAAATAAATAAAAAATAAATCAATATTGTTTTGTGTGACTACGCAACCTTTTGATTAATTTGGCTATGGAATCATCCAATTTTGCCAATGAGGACATTTTTTGTCATTTGAGAATATATTCTCTCGTCGTACTTAGCTCGTCGATAATACGAGTGAAATATTCTGTATAGACATGGGATTGAAGTATTTATTTATTTTTTAGTCATGCATTTTCCATAAGGTTCTTTTATAAATAAATGTATGTTAATACGTAACTGCTAATATGTATCGGTTAAAAAATACTTTTCCTTAGATAACTGTTAATAAATATTTGTTAATATACATATAATAAAATATTTGTTAATATATGGCAATGAATATTTTATGAATAAATATTTTTTCGATAAATATCTAGGTGATTCAGCATTTTCATGTGTTTACAAAATTTCTTTAAATAGATAATTCCTTCCCCATATATATATATATATATATATATATATATATATATATATATATACCTCAGGCTGGGCAAGGTTGACTCAGCCTTTCATCCCATCAGTGGGTCGATTAACTGAGTACCAAGCATGCTTGGGAACTAATCACTGGGGGTCTTACGTTAGGCTGACCACCTAACTGGGACATATGCTTCGCACCCCAGGGCCCTCGGTCATGAAAACAGTTATGGCCACTGTAGGATTTGGCACACATGGGCTGTCGTGCCATGGAGTTTATATATATATATATATATATATATATATATATATATATATATATATATATATATATATATATATATATATATATATATATATATATATATATATATATATATATATATATATATATATATATATATATATATATAGATCATCATCATAATTGGCCTGGTAGACCTGTATGAGCCAATGGTTTCCTGTGCAGATTTCTTTATGAAGACCACTGAAAAATCTTTGGCCTCCAACTCTTCTGATTGAATTATAAGAAAATCTGTGTCCATCGAATCAGGCCATCTTACCCACGGTCTTCCATGCTTTCTGGTTCCAGCAGGTCTAAAGTGCAGAACTTTTCTTATAGTGTTGGCATCATGCATTTGATGTACATGAGCCAGCCTGTTCATTCCGTTTAATTTTCTATATTTAACGATATCAGGTTGTTTATATATCCTATATAATTCTGAGTTAAATTTCCTTCACCAGTTTTTTTTTTCCTCCTTTACACCATCAAAAATACTCCTCAAAATCTACTCTTCAAATACCGCTTCAGCATTCATTTAGAAAGACAATATACAATAAATTGTATTAATATTAGAAGATAAGAAAATATCAACTAATTACAAAGAATGAGATATCAGAGTACTATTGAGTATTTGAAAAAGTTGCCAATGGGCATTACATTACTAAAAAGAGCTACAGAAAATAACCATAAATAGTAGGACACGTAACTAGCATAATTCAAGTTTGTTGTTTGAAAAGATTATCCTAACTACTTTTTATTTTATTGACGCAATTTTTTTAGGTGGTTAATTGAAGGTTGGTTCAGTTCATTTGTCATTCACATGTCATATTTTACAAATAAATACTAATGAGATTAGAATTTATATTTCAAAGTGAATGTATAACCATTTGAAACAACCATTTCGAGGGGAATCGAACACAAAAGCTGCTGCAACGTGGAACAAAAAGCTACCCATTTGGCTGGCAGGTCATAAAGTTCACTTTAGAAATATTGCATGTTTAATTAGTAAAATAATTAAAATAATGTCATTTTCACCAATAAATTACAATAACTTTACTAAATTAAGTTACTACAAAACTAATGGGCAGTAACAAAATTATTTGTGCCCGTAATAGTTTTGTGCTGTTTTAAAGAATTTGTAATTTCAATACATGAGTTTTCCCCTATACTAAATTAAGTTATTGCTGAACGTTAGGCATATAGAAAGTTTTTGTGCCTATATTAATAAATTCAAACCTTTTTCTCGCACTGTAATATTTTTTACCATTGCAAAGTATCTGTGAGGTCGCGGTGGCCTGGTAGGTTAGGACGACGTTCTCATTGTCCTAAGGTACTGAATTCGAATCCCAGCTTCATTGAAGATCCGTAGCTTTCACTAAAGGCGGCTGGGGCATGTTAAAACTGGGCATAGTCGCAATGTCCTCCAAGTGAAATGATACTTTAAGGTGTGGCAGGCCAAGTGTTGGGAGTCTTCTGCTTGGTATCTGCTTCAAAATCACGAAGACTCCACCCGGCTGCTTCTATCTAACAGGTAGAGCCCAACTCACGGCTAGATACAGAGAAGCATGATGGTGCAGCAACAACAAAATATCTGCAATTCACATCCGTAAATTCATTGGTAGGGTTTTGTTGCGCAAGGTTTTTTCACTCACAAG
This sequence comes from Latrodectus hesperus, assembly GCA_037975125.1. Taxonomy (NCBI): domain Eukaryota; kingdom Metazoa; phylum Arthropoda; class Arachnida; order Araneae; family Theridiidae; genus Latrodectus; species Latrodectus hesperus. The sequence continues at coordinate 14,265,883 of CM075850.1, read as the reverse complement.
CTACAAATATTTTGTTAAATATAGTTACCACAGAAATATTGAACAATTAGAAAGTTATTACACCTATAATAGATATTTGCCGACAGATGGCTGAGTGGTTAGCGCTGTGGGTCCTGGGTTCGAATCCCGGTTCGGGCATGGATGTTACTTTCTTTCTCTGTTCTCTCTGTGTTTCTCTATCCTTTCTTCCGTGATGATGTATGAATGTGGCCCACCCTATAAACGGGTTTGTGGTGGTATGACGCGGGTAACGCTATTCGCCTCCGTGACTTGGTTCACAGGTGCCCGCTGGGTAACGACAAATGAGTAGCAGTTTCTGGCCTTGTTGTGGCATAGGAATCAACCCTCAGGTGCACGTCGTTGGAAAAAAATAGATATTTAAGCCTTTTGCTCTTGGTACTGTAATTTTTCCGCCGTCACAAAATACCTGTAATTTTCATCTATAAGATTACAATCTCTTTATTAAATTAAGTTGCGGATAATCTGTAGGCAGTTTTTAAAATTTTTATTGCCTAAAATTGTCAATTTAATCATTATGCTCTTAGTTCTAGAACTTTTTGTATTATTTTAAGGTACTTGTGTAGTTTTCCATTATGAAATAAAATCACTTGGCTGAATAAAGGTACTACAAAAGTCGTAGGCAATTAGAAAAATGATTGAGTTTATGACAGCCAGGTCAACTTTTTTGCACTTGATACTGTAACTTTTGTGCCTTTACAAAGTACTTAGAATTTCAATCCATAACTTACACTCACTTGCTAAATAAAGTTATTGTAGCACTAACTGGCAATTTGATAATTTTTTTCCTAAAAACTCTTTTGGTATTAGAGAATTTGCTCAAGTGCTCTCAATTTCCATGTGTAAGTTCACTTGGGCAAATTAAGTTATTGCAGAACCAGTTGGCAGTTAGAATGTTTATGTCTATAAAAGTCAGGTCAACTGTCCTGCACTTGATACTGTAAGTTTTGTGCCTTTACAAGGTATTTAGAATTTCAATCCATAACTTACAATCATTTTGCTAAATAAAGTTACTGTATAACTAATAGGCAGTTTTTGAAAATATTTTTTCAATTACAGTACATTCAACCTTTTTAGTATTAGAACATTTGCTCAAGTGCTCATAATTTCCATGTGTATGTTACAATCACTTGAGTAAAATAAACTATCGCTGAACCATTTGACAGTTAGGAAATGTTTATGCATTTAGCAGTTAAGTCAACTGTTTTGCACTTAATACTGTAAATTTTTTGAACTTACAACTAAACTAAACTCCATGGCACGACAGCCCATGTAGACCAAGGCCAACAGTGCTCATAATTGTTTTCATGACCGAGGGCCCTGGGGTGCGAAGCATATGTCCCAGTTAGGTGGTCAACCTAACGTAAGACCCCCAGTGTTTAGTTCCCAAGCATGCTTCGTACTCAGTGAATCGACCCACTGAAGGGATGAAAGGCTGAGTCAACCTTGCCCAGCCCGAGGATCGAACCTTGGACATGTGTCTTGGGAGCGTGAAACGCTGCCACTAAGCCACCGGGCTTCATTTTTGACATTACAAAGTACTTGAAATTTCCATCCATAAGTCACAATCGTTTTGCTCAATTAAATTACCAAATAACCGATGGGCGTTTGGAAAAGTACCAAGTTATCAATACTTACCATTCTTTTTGCTCATGGTGCAACAGTTCTAGCACCAGGTCTAAAAATATGCAAAAGTCGGTGGTAGGTACAAAAAAAAGGTTGAATGTCCTTGCTCTACATAAAATAGGATTACAAAAATTAAAAAAAGCACTGTAACGAGAAAGTAAAAAGTCTCGCAGATTTGGAAGAGTGTGTGATGCAGGTAGGAAAGTTGAGGCCGATAATTATTACTTGGTAAAAAATCAGTTCAATGGGTGGCATGGCCCTTCCCATTCTTCGGGAGGACCCCCGCGGCAGAGGAATTAACACCCGACCCTGCCAGACCTCGGCAATCAAAAATCCATTAAGAATGAATCCGAGAAAGACAGGGACGCACAAGCTTCGTGGGCCAGGTGCAATCCTGAATTAAGATGTATTTTCTTTCTGAAGGTTTAAAAAAAGTGCACCCTCCCTTTGCGTGATCCACTTCTGCATTAATTTCGCTGTCGAGAAAAGACGAAAGGAACGCGTAAACAAGAGATAAATCTTAACTGTTAAAACTGATTAATTATATAGACAAAGGCTTTATATCACGAACTATATCATTTCATAATTCAAAACTATTTTAACTGTACAAATTTTATCAGTTCATAACGTAAAGTTATGCTACGCATAAGAACAATATCTAGATCTTAAATTAAAGTCATATTTCATCCACTATATCAGTTTATAAAGTAAAATGGCTTTTTTCTAATAAGAGCTTTTACATTATGAACTACATCAGTTCGCAGTATGAAATCATTTTACTCTTAGTTCTTAATGTAAAGTCATATTTCATCTGTTTAAACTATATCAGTTTATAAAATAAAATAGCTTTTTTCTAATAAGAGCTTTTACATTATGAACTATATCAGTTCGCAATATGAAATTATTTTACTCTTACGAACAACATCAGTTCGTAAATTGGAACTGTATCAGTTTGTTAGATAAAGCTATGTTTGCATACGAACTATATCAGTTTGTAATGTAAAATCATATCTTACCCGTTCAAACAATATTAGTTCATAATGGGAAATAATTTTGCATAATAAGAGATTTTATTTTATGAATTAGAATATCAATTCACAATATAAAGTTATTTTACGCTTATGAACTATATCATTTCGTAAGCTTAAGTCATACATTTTGCATGCCAACTATATCAGATCGTAATGTATATGTCATATTTTAAGTGTAGAAATGATACCAGTTCGTAATTAAAATCCTTCTTTCTAATGAATTTACATCATGATACAGTTTGCTTCAAACTGTATATTTTTTCATCTGTTGGGAAACTGTTTAATTTAGGATTGTTATAATCAACAACCATTATCATCAAAAACTCGATTCGATTTTAAAGCAATGAAGATCTTTGCAATTTTTATCGGAAATAAGAAAAATGACTTATGGAAAATATAATTATTAATATTTGAAGTAACTCTCATCAGTACCTTCTGTCAACGAATATCCAGAATTTTGTACTGTTAACTCCAAACCCAGTATTTCCTAGTTCCAGTTGCTCGGGTCACCCACTTTATTCATAAAGTCCGATAACCCTTTCATGGAGTCTAGGTGTAATTCTCTAGTATGGATGATGCCTAAAGAAGTTAATCTAGGGAGGGCAAGAGCCTCACATTCGTAAATGATATGCTTGGCCGTTTCCTCTTGCGTATGACATTTCCGGCAGATAGGGTCTTGCTGAAACAGTCCCATTTTAAAACATGCCAATAGACATGTAATTTTGAATAGGAGTGAGGTGACCAGATCGAAACCTGATTTAAATTCTTGCATTGTGCATAATATTCTATAACGCATTTCGCAAATATGTTTCACGGCAAAAAATGCTATGAATTATAATAAAAGGCTCTAAGGCTCTAATTATGCATGTAAATTTTTTTAGGAAATTTGTGAATGATTTTTAATTTATTTAAAAATGCTAATATCCCTGCCAATAGTTTCTCCATTAAATATAGTAATGTTTGCATCACCTTCGTAAAAATCTCTATACCGTCAATAATGTATTCGATATAAGATTCTATAAAATTATAATTACTTATATATAAAACTTATTTGACTCTTGTCTAAATATGATACACATTTACTTTTTTTGTCAACGGCTACTAATAAAACTTTTAATAGAGAAACTTTGAATTCTTGTAAAGGAATACGGAATTGCTAATGAGTCAAAAATAAAATCACCGAGAAAAAAATCAGCATACATACATCATTAGTGGCACCATTTGATTTTGGAAATATTTATTTTTACTTTGAAGTCAACTTATAATTCATTAAATATGCATCCGCAAAATTGTTATTTTTTGCTTTAACTTATCATAGTTGTTACATTTGTTACCAGTCATTTTAATATTAATAATAGTCATTTTAATAATAACATTTTAATAATAATGTTTGAATTGCATATTTTTAGCTGTTTCTTTACTTAGTCTGAATGTAAATCGCGGCATATTTTGTTATAGAATCATTTTGGCGCGATTTTGAAGAAACCAAAAGAATGTCGTAAAATTTACATAACTGTCGCAATTTTTTAGAGAAAAAAAAGCTGTACTTTTTTAATATCTAATGTCCGGCTGTTACTAGGATATTCCACTTATTTTAGCACCATAAAGGTCGGAAGTGATGGCAATGGGTGTGCCAACATTTCCCCGAAAGTGGGCGGGTCTTCATAATTTAAAAGCATGGACCAATCAGAGGACTCCCAGATTGGCCTGCCTCTCTCTGGCGTATCATTTCACAGGGAGGACATTGCGACACGACATAATTTAGGTGCTCTTGCCACCATGATTGAACACGACAGGTCTTCAGCTGGCTTGCGATTGGATAACGAGAGCACGCTTTTTAACCAACTAGGCCAACATAGCCTCAGTAAGTATTTAAATAAGTAAATTTAAGATAATTATAAATTCAAATAAATTATAAATTATTAGAACTTTTTAAGAAAGAAAAATACACTAAAGTAAAATTCAAATGACGCCAGAAATCGAACTTATGTAACCAAATTTAAGAGCGGAAAAAAAAACTAAATATTTCTTCCTTCCAAAAAAAAAAAAAAAAAAAAAAAGAGCAAATTTGAAAAAAAAATTTAGAAATTCCACGAAATATTTGAGTTTAAGTTTTACAAATCTGATTTTTATTATTTCAATATTAATTACAAGAAAATTTTTTATGTTGGCGTAAGTAAGGCATTAGTCTTAAGATTAAAAAGAGATTGTTTACAAATACTGCAATCATTCATTTAGAATTCTATTCATTAATGAAATTTTAAAAAATTTAAATCATTCTTGCCGATTTAAACTAACCACAGAGTGTGTGTTTTGTCATGTCTTTTTCTTTTTGCTTTTTCTGCTGTTCTATAGTCCTTGTGTCAATGGCGTGAATCAATGGAAAACGGTTTTTCAAACCGATGTTACATAAGAAATTGTTTTGTTAACAAAATGACACTCTACTCAGACATTCTATGGTGAATTTCGCCTTGTTTGCTGCCGCTGGAAAAATGCGATTTGAAATTCTTAGACAAGTCGGATTTATACAAAGTCTGAATATGGTGTGACGTAGATGAAACGTTATTTGACGTCATGGATATTTTAAACCAATGTGAATCGTAATAAAGTGGCGTACTCAGTATTTTAACTGTAAGAAATAACCGTAAATGGTTAATAATGCCAATTATTAATAAAAATGTAGGTAAAACTATAAGGTTTTAATATTTTTTAAGCAAAAGTAAAAGGTGCAAGGGTATGTGTCAAACTCGAATAGAAGCACAATAGTAATTAGTGGTACAAAAAGATATATTTTATTTTTTATAATATTTAGTTGTAGAATATTCTTAATATTTTTTATTCATTATTCTGCAGCAGTTTAATGTACACGGTGAGAAAAAAAATTTAAGTCATTAAAATATTGATCAAACTAAAAACGAGTGAAAATATTATGTGACAGCTGCACCGAAACTATTTATACTGTGTTTATTGCCATTTCGGAAAAGTTAATGTTAAAAAATAACAAAAAATTTTTCCTTCTAAAATATAACAATTTAAAAAATAAGAAAGTTCCGTAATCTAAATTTAGCTATTCAAATGTGATCCTAAAAATTCAATGACATGTATTTGAAACTACACAATTTATGATATTTGTTTTCAAAACTTACTCGACAATTTTATTCATAACATGTCAAATTAGAACACAAATTATGCGCAGAAAATGATATAGTGAAAAACATTCCAATTACTTTCAAATTTTCTTTCATACAATCAAATAAAATTAAAATATTATTTTATTCTATGAAAGAAAATTTTATTTAAAGTAATAATTATTTTATTTATTTTTTTCCGAAGAAAAAAATTATAATCATTCTAAATCTTTATAATCCTATTCTTATTGTAAAACAAAAACAGAGTATCAAAAATATTCTAATATTCAAAAAAATGAAATATACTTAAAATATCAAAATGAAATGTACTAATACTAATGGAAATTATGCTAGCAAAAAAATAAAAATAAATAGAACAGAAATTAATGAATAATTTATCATCATTGACAAAAAACACTAAAAAATAAGCATAGCAGCGTTAAAATTAAAACTTGTTCAATACCTAATATGGTCACTCCCATTGTCTTTCGACCAAATAAAAGCATCAAAACGCTTGAAGAATTTCATTGCAAAATATTATTTAATCATAGTTTTGTCTGAAAGAATTATTCATTGTGCTATATATTTACCATTTGCGATTGAAATAATACTATTTTTATCACAGATTAATGACTAAGATTTACATGATTTTTGCTATGCAACAATACGGAACTTAACGATGACAAATAGTATCCTGTAACTGAAAGTGAAAACAAATTCATCAACATTACTTTAGAGATTCGGTGGTAATGATTCTACGACAAGTGTTGGAATCAATAGCTTTGCGTGACCACGCTGACCTACATTTGCAAAGGACCTGCTTTATTAAGATTGTTTATTAACTGCCCCTGGAACAGGTGCACGAACAGTCATCTCCATCCCAGTTGTCGCCAATTAAATCAATCCATCAATCCGGCGCGATAATGAAGTAGCCAAAAAAACACCTCCTAATTCCCTCCTTCACAAGATGGTATACGGATTGATTTTGGAGCTTTTCCTTGAAAAAATGACTTAATTGTTACTTTATTCAAAAATGAATAAATAAAAAAATAAAGTTAAATATTTGTAGTTATGAATTTGGTAATAAAAGAGAAAAGTACGAATTAAATGTTTGAATTTCTAACATTTCTCATCTAATTATTGGGTTTACTAAAGGAAAAAAAATCAGTGGCGTATTCCTTCCGTTATTGCGTTGTTTCCGGTTGCCTATTTCCGCTCATCAACGATACTTAACACAGTAAACTATCTCGCAGTTTTGAACCACTTTTATATAACGACATTTAATTTCACACTCTACTCTCAAAAGTCGCGGTGGTCAAATTGGTTAGGGGCGTCGTTATCCTCATCGAAAGATAGTGGGTTCGAATCCCGGCTTAACCAAAGATCCGTCGTATTCACTGAAGGCCTACCGCCTTTAAAAAGTACTTAAAGGTGATGTGACCTAAATAAGTCGTAATAGCCATATCCTCTAAGTAAAATGATATCTAAGGGTGCATGTTAAGTATTAAGGGTCTTTTGCTCAATCCTCGCTCCTAAGTTACGAAGGTCCCCCCGCCCAAAGGGTGGTTCCAACTGCTAGCGCCTAACTCTGGGCAAGGTACAAGGTAGTATGGTGGTGCAACAGCAACAACACTCTTCTCTCAAAACAACAGAATAGATGAACATCAGAACCAAATTGACGCATAATGTACAATTCTGCTGTGGTTTCTTGTATCGAACCCGCTACCCATCGCACTTAGCACTAACATTCATCTTCTCTCGATTATTTCATAGTGCTTTATTGTACCACTTCCTTTTACAAACCAAATTTTGTAGTTTTGAAATTCGCTCAGGTATCGAGATGAAGGCCGCCTACCCTGTGTAGTGGTCAGAGTGCCTGACTGCGGATAGGGAGGTCCTGGTTTCGAATCCTAGTTCGGGCATGGATGTATTTTCTCTCTATGTCTATCCTGTCTTTGTCCTTTCTTTGTATGAATGGTTGCCTACCCTATAAACGGGTTCCTATGGCATGTGTGTACTGAGGAAGTCGGACTCCACACCAAAATATGGTTCAGTTGGAAAAGTGGAGCAGCGTACCCCATATTGTCAGCCTGGCTGGCACAAGACAACACCATCAAGATGAAGACCTAAATTACCATTCGCATTTCCAAACTTCCATGCCACCCCAAAGGAAGATTATAAGACCTCGATAAAATTTAAAACATGTGAGTCCACATATAATAATGACTAGTTCCTTGGACAACAGACTACAATGACTACAATTTATTAACCACCAAACACCCATCATTATGAAACAGTTAGTAATTTTGAACCGTTTTCTAATGATAAAGTTAACACATCTCTGAGCTGGAACATTTACCTCTAAATTAGAATCCAGCAGTGGAGAAACTGTATGTCCTATCAATATACCCGTAAAAATTCTTAGCGGACAAATCTCTAAGTCCAGAAAAGATCATACGATATCAATTATTTTTACCAATAAAATTGTGTCTTCCTATTCCAAAAATAAGGATGTTTGAGTTTGGTATTCAAACGGAAACAGGTGTTACCTTCCCTGAGAAAAAGCAACAGATTTCTCATGGCAATTATTGCTATACATCATGCTAGTATATACATTTCATAAATTTGACTGACAGTTCTTTTTAACCGAATGATAGGATTGCACTCTTCAAACTGGAGGGTCACGGATTCGAATCCAGCAACTGCTGAGCAACGGGAGATGAATGTGTGTTTCTACTTTTTGAATGTATGGCAGTTAGTATGTGTGGTTAGACGTTTTCGGGAATTCCGTCTCATAACACATAGATTCTTAATGGGAAATAATAGGGATAAAATGCCTCAACCTATTCCAGTTATTTGCTGTATCCATGTTTAAATCACGTGATAAAATTTCTATCTGAATAAGTAGTTCTGTTGATTTGTTGTGAAAATTTTGATTTACAAAAATTCTCTCCTATTTAACAAATACAAGATGGTAATTTTTAAGCATTTTGTATTTAGATATGTGTTTGATTGATATATACATATTAATAACCTGAAATTCAAAAATTATTTTTTTATATTATCATTTTTCTTTTAAGTAGCATTCTTCATTATTATATTATCATTTTTCTATCATAAGTATTAATCGTTCTTCTTTTAGGTAGCCCTTGTTTCCAGTTTTTCAATTTATTTATTTTTGTTATAAATAAAATTATTTAAAATATGGTTTACAAGGTAGAAATATAATTTGTATTCAATATGATTTTTTTTTATTTCAGCTATAAAATTTCCAATTGTTAAAATTTAGTGAATTTTATAGCTAAAATAGTCTTACCAACTATAAACAATTCACAATTTTTTTTTCCTACGTTCTTTCGTTGTAAACTCTAAAATAATTGTTAGTATATTTTCTAAAATCTGATAGGTTCTTATGTTAATTTAAATATTTTTGAAAATAAATAATTTCTTATATCAAGTTTTAATTTCCTTTCTTATATCAAGATTTAATTTACTTATATTTAATTTACTTAAATAATACTTATACTTGTTAAAAAGTTTCTCAAAATTAAATTTTTCATTTATGTAAGCTGTTATTAAACGTTTAGTATTTTATAGAAAAGGTAATTATTTCTCTTAAACTTACTTATTATTTCCCTTTATAATTCTGTTTTTCAATTCAATAATTAATATACATTTTTGAATATAATTTGTAATTCTTGATTAAATAATTGTCAGATTATATTTTTTGTAAAATAATATCGAAACATAAACATATAGACTTTTTCCTATTTCTAAAACAGATTCAAATAAATTTTTAACAAAAGGTAAATATGTCCACCAAATGTCATTTGTCATTCATTTTTTCGATAAAATAATCCCTACTTAAATATATATGCATGCACTTTACAATGAAATGTACTAGGATATCGTAAAATTGTTTTATAAGGGGCATATTTCAAAACCTTATATTTTTTCATTGATATAAATGTTTGCTATATATCTTCTAATAGATATCAAAAGTATTCTAAATTATATTGAAATCACAGTTTTTGAAGAACTAATTAGCGGAGATTTTTATTTATTGTAATAAAATTAAATGTTGCTAGACTTAATTTTACATTTTTTTGTCGAGTCCATTTTTTGTAATTTGTCTTTGTTTACAAATACTTCTACAAGGAGTAAAAATGTTTCTAAAATCAGTTTCCTATTTATAATTTTAAAATACTACGTTTTCATTATTTTTACATGCATGCAAAAATTTAAAAATCACTTTCTTCATGTTTTTTTAATCGCATGTGTTTTAAGAATTCAATTGAGAAATTGCAATTACAAATGCATATGACATAATTCTACTATGAAATTGATTCATTTATAAAACTAGATACAATTAGATATAAGAGGAAGATTAGAAATATAATTAATTCTAATTTTATTAAAAATAAATACTCAATATAAAAAATCTAATTCTATATTTAAAAATGTTTAAATACATTTATTTAATTGAAACCTTTTTAAATCAATTAAAGTAATTAATAGTTAAAGAGCAGAGCAAAAAAAATTTTTTTTTTCATATTCGAATGAACTAACTTTTCTTCTGTTCGAAAAATTTGCCTCCAATGTTAATTTATCCAGCTTTACTTATTAGAAACATAATATTCTCAATCGAATATTCTATGTGAATTCAAATAGAATGTGAAAAAAGAAAGCAATTGAAATGACTTTCAAATGTAAGTTCAAAAGGTGCAATCAATGTAAAAGTGATCAAATTACAATGAAATTTAAATATGAAAAACAAAGAACAATGAATTTTAACGCTAAAAGAAGGAAAAATTTCTTCTGATTTTAACGCGCTGAGACAAGTTAGCGTGACCGAAGCCAATTCAATGAAATACTGGTTCTAATAGTTATTCACAATAACACCTTTTATGAATGAAAGAGCCTCCAAATTGAAATTTTTGGCTTAAATAAATTTCATTTGGCGAGAAAATGAAAGAATGAAATGGATTTCGACACAGCTGTGGTGATATTTTTGGAGCACGCAATTTTTCATTCATATAATGCTACATCGTCACGCAGTAACAAAGTCTTTTCAAAGTAACTGATTATTGCACTTGATTAGAGTTTAAAAAAGAAAAACTTCATAGTTAAAAATTAATGTAGATTTTTTTGTTTTCTTAAAGAGTTTTAAACTCATTATATTTGCAATACTTGTAATATGAGAACAATTATATAGAAAGTTTATATATATATATATATATATATATATATATATATATATATATATATATATATATATATATATATATATATATATATATATATATATATATATATATATATATATATATATATATATATATATGTATATATATATATATATACATATATATAATCTTCTGTTATAAAGTGTAAATAATATTTTTATGTGCTTGAATTTCAAATAATAGAAAATTTTTACAATACTTAATTTGTTGAACTGTAGATTCTGATGCGAAAAAAGTATTAATCTAAAATATTAAAAAATTATACTTTCTAAAGAATATATATCAAATTTTCTTAAAATCTATATCAATTTTGAGTGTCTAATTTGTGCCGCTTAATTACTTCACTAATATTCCATTAAAAATTAATCTAGCAAATATGATTAAAAATTTTAAATACAAATAAAAATGCATTTGCTATTTATAAATTCAAATTACCTTGGATTTCCCTAATATGGAATATTAAATTATCAAATAAAATACTAGCTAAAATTTGTGTAAGTAGACAAAAAATTTATATGAATAAAATATCTTATAAATTGTTTGAAAAAGTCTACATGGGAAATATGTTTTCATTGATAAAAATTTTCTGATTTTATAATGATAGGGATCTTTTAATATTTCTGAAAGATACTTAACAATAAGCATCAAAATCTGAGAATTTTTTTTAAAAATTTTACTTAGAGAATGTTGTGGAAGAGGTAATTCCGAAACCATATAATATTTAAGATTTTTGCTTTTTTAAATAATTTATTATTGAATAAAACCTTGAGACTTTTGAAATCTATCCTTCAGTAATTAAATATTTAGTAAACATTTTAACAGTAATGTATATTTGTATATTCATAGTATATAAAACATGAAACAAATTCTCAAAGTGTATAAATATTCTAAGTATATACAAATTTTAGAAAAAAAAAACATTAAATAATTAGAATACTACATTAAATCAAGGATATAGTTATTGAGATCAGAATAATACCATAAACATGGAAAATAATACTTTGGAACCAAATGCAAAATCTCCATTCTTCTATATTACATAGTTTATAACATTTGGTTTCTAAAATAGCCAAATATGTGATTTTATCATTTTTGTATTGTTTTTTCATAATCCAAAATATCAGAAAATAACAGGTCAGTTTCACTTTGTCACTAGATGAAGTTGTTATTGAAACAATTCTTTCAATCTTTTGTGTGAATTAATTATAATTATCCATATTACCGCCATCTAGCACTAAAATTTGGAATTAAAAGCATTAGGGAAAGTAGAATGTTAGAATAAATCTCCAAATATTTGATAAATTTCGAAATTATAGTTTGATATTGTGAATCAACTTAATAAAAAGCAATATATCGCTTTGCTTCTTATTATTATTTTCGTTTTCATGAAAACCACAAAAGCATAAAATTCATGGTTAGTAATTGATTTTCACAGTCATTGTTATCAAAACAATGGCGACAGTATAAATGCGAAAATTTTGTCGCCAAATTATGTTTTAAAAAAGGTAGTTAAGCAAAAGGAAGAATAAGCTCAAATGGCTCAATTTTTCTTCTTTTTTTGCTGAATTCCATACTTTTTTTTCATTGTAGCTTATTTTCTTAATTTAAATCTAGAATTTTTTTAGCCCACTTTTGAATTAGAGAGGTAGTTTCTTAATGCATTTCAAATGGTGTTGTTTGTATTTAGTTTCATTTTGACTTTTAAATTTTCATAACTGTAATTATAAAAGTCAACTAACATTTCTGCACGAAATGACTTCTGTTTTGATGTTAATCATGCTTATCCCATAATTTATGGAACTGTAAAATTATGCCGGTTGATTTTTCTGTCTCACAAATATTGTGTTCCAAAATCGTAGGAATAGCAATCGTCGAAATGTGATAAAAAATTTTATAAATCAACTAATGTATGAAATAAATTGTGTTTTGTGACTAAAAATATTGTATTACAATTTGTTAGACTATTAAAATCCTGCAGGCTGTTTTCTTATAATCTCAAATGAAGAATTTGTTAAATGCATAGTCAAATCTGTTCCTGAATTAAGTCTCCAAGCCGACCGATCGCTGAGTGATTAGCGTTCTTGACTCCTGAGCTATGGGTCCTGGATTCGAATCCCGGTTCGGGCATGGATGTTACCTTCTTTCTCTGTTCTCTTTGTGTTTCTCTGTCCTTTCTTCTGTAATGAAGTATGAATGTGGCCCACCCTATAAACGGGTTTGTGGTGGTATGACGCGGGTAACGCTACTTGCCTCCGTGACTTGGTTCACAGGTGCCCGCTGGGTAACGACAAATGAATAGCAGTTTCTGGCCTTGTTGTGACATAGGGTTATACCCTCTTGTGCCCGCCGTTGGAAAAAAATTAATTCTCCAAAGTAAGAATGTAGTAAGTTATATACCTCACGTTGCTACAGGTCTGTTTTTACTGCAGAAACAGAAGTTAGAATGCTATCTTTTCTTTTATCACATATAAACAGTTGAAATTTTCCTTATTTAAACTAATTATTATGTTCAAAAAATTTTTTTCGTTTGTATTTTGGTTCCATCTATTTAACTGATTTAAAGATCTCATATATATTTAGTTTTTGATCAATATATACATACACCCCACATCCTGTCTAGTGGGCAGCGCCACCGAGCCCGGATAGAAAGGTCCTGGGCTCGAATCCCGGTTCAGGCATAGATGTACTTTCTCAATACTGTCTTTGTCCTTTCTTTGTATGGATGGGTTGTGAATGGTTGCCTACCCTGTAAATATGGTATATGAAGGCTGAGGAAATCGGACTCCACAACAAATTACGGTTCAGTTGGAAAAGTGGAGCAGCGCACCCCATATTGCCAGCTTAGCTGACACACAAGACAACAACAACAATATATTCATACTGAAAACTTGGCGACATCTGAGCTATTGTGATTTAGATTTATTCATAGCTCATTATTTCAGCCAAATTATATAGTCAGAGTGAAATAAGTTTTTGTAGACCATACTCGAAATTTAGTGGGATGATAGTTTATTAATCAAGGTATGTAGTGTCAAATTACTTGGTTTACTTTCTTATACGGACATTCAAATACCATATTGTAGGCTTATATCTTAAGATATTGGGTAGTTACTGATCTATATTTGTACAATTAGATACTTGCATGTGACGTCATCGGATCCTCGCGAATGAAATTGTCTGCTTACTTTCTCGAGGGAAATTGAAAATGAGCATGAATTACGATTTATCTTTTAAAATGTACTCAGTAATCCTTGATTGGCACAGGTGCCGTATAATCCATGCGCCAAATTTTGAGATTGGCAATTTTTTGGCAGATTTTCTTATGTATCTGGCAACCTCATTTTTGTTATGTCATACATATGGATACCTATAAGAATTATGCGGAAAATTCTATTTTGGTAACCCTAGTATTTGCGTCATCGTGCACGTCACGACACGCCATCTTGACAACATTTCTTCATCGCCAAAAAAATTCAGAATTTGGAATCATGGATTATACGGCACCTGTGCCCCTTGATTAGTTAGTATTAATCGTTTTCATACCGGAATGAAGAGGAAATAAATTAGAATAAACATGAAATAGACTAGTGGTAAAAAACATTTTTATTTTTTATTTATTTATTACATTACATATATTCAGACTTGTATGCTTGATTCTTGAGATCCGCTTGTAAGTCTTAGTCGATATTAGGACAAATAGCACAATGACAGATGTACAACGACAGAAGAATAACGAAGAAAACACCCAGGGCCACGGTGGGAATCGAACCCACACTCCTAGCTCTCAAGCGATTAGCAGTGATGCCTTTGACCACTCAGCCACGGAGCGCCCAACATATTTATTAATCCATTCAATTTTGGTAGGTCTCAAAAAGTGTGCTGGAACATATAAATAACTGTTACGTTTTCCGTCCTCAGTTGTTTTCTCTAAGTGAAAGTATCTAATTGTTATCTTAGTATGGGTAATTGAGACACTGCATGGAATGGGCGTAGTTCAAATTTGAGCTTGAAAAAAGTTTAATGGTTCCAAAATCTTAAAAAATTTCTCATATACCAAATAATTGATGTGATTCTAATATAGTCCCGTTTTCCATATATATTTTCGCATAATGATATCTGTTGTTAAATGATATCTGTTAGAGATTTATCATATCTTTTAATAGTAATATCATGTTATAAAATGTTTATTTTTTTAATAACAACATGATGATTTATTTCCATGTGATATTTTAGTTAAAAGATTCCTAAATGTGAACGTATTAAACTTTACAAAGAAAGGATTATGTTTATTAAATAAAACTGGAATCATAACGTAGTTCTCAATCACTTTCTTTATAATAAATAAGATTTATAGCTAAATAAAACCTATTAGATATTAGCCGAATTTGAATTTATTACATTTAATTTAAGATTATAGCAACGATAAAAATTCGAAATAAAAAATTCCTTACTTACATGTTCTTCAGAATTTTAGCTTTTCTCTTTTAAGATTACAGTGATAGATTTGTTATACTATATTAATTTATATTTCTCCCCAGAGTTTATGTTAAGTCTTTGAAAAATTATGGATGAATCAACACGCGAAGTTTTAAAATCACATTGGGGGGGAGACCATAATTATTATTTGTGTGAACTACTGTAGATTCTTAACCATCCACATAAATGATTATGTTGAATATTTCTCAAATTTCCCACCATTCTTTCCTTGCAAAAGAAATCAATTTTCTGAATTTAATTCCATAAAAAATCTATGAACGAACATCATCTTAGAGGCTAATTTCATTGTTCAAAGGTAGCCATTTTGTTTTAGTAAATCGATTTTAACCAATCTCTCAACCCTGTCTAATAGTATTAAGAAATGCAAAGGGTAATCAGTACCAACAGAAGCTGTAATTTAACACTGTATTGGACCGCCCGAGTGGTAATGACAGGGCCTTCCTTCAACAAAATAACAACCTGCAGGAGCCTTAATCTCCTGGCGACATGCACACGCCCAGTAAAGCTTACGGAACAGAAAACAACTGCAAATGATTGGTTGTTGGAAAGCATCTCCAAAACAATCTGCTGCTGGAACTGAAGAACCAAGAACAAATGAGCTGTTTGGTTTCTAAACGGTTGGCGAGAAACGTCTTAATCCAAAGCTGTAGGCAGGTCTTTGACTGGCATCAGTGGATAAGGCTCGGGAGATGCCAAAGTGTAGTGATTTGAGAAAGGAAATGGGCGACGCAAGAACTGTTGCCATTCTTGGATCCCCCCAAAAATTGTTATTAATGTTTTTCTGAATGACACTTCTATGGAGGGCACGTAATACCAGTTGCCAGATGGACTGAGGAGATAATCTTGAATCGATTTCTGAGTGAGAAGTGTTGCTTCGAATATTGATCTTCAAATTCTCTTGAAGTTTGTGTGTGTGCGAGGAATAACTGAGAGATTTGGTCACCAAGGGTTGTTCTAATCTGATGTTTTGTCGGTGCATAGTAATTGTCAATGCATTCACATCATTAACGACCTAAAAACGAAAGAGTCATGAGTTCATTTTTCCTATTAAATTGTTTTCGACAAATAAATGGCATTTATACTCAAAAATGTACATATGAATTCAAATATGAAGAATACTTTCCATTTTTTTTTTTTACTTTTAATGAATTAAATTATAATTTCAGTTGTCCCATAAGATCAGTTTGCGCATTTTTTATATGGAACAAATCATTCTAATGGAATTACTTATCATTTTTCAATACCCACGTGATTTTTATAATTCTCATAATTTTGTCACATTTTGATAAATCATTTGTATATGGTTATGGAAGTATGAAAGTTTCGCCTAATAAATATAAGATATATATATATATATATATATATATATATATATATATATATATATATATATATATATATATATATATATATATATATGAAGCCCGGTGGCTTAGTGGCAGCGTTTCACGCTCCCATGACACAGGTCCGAGGTTCGATCCTCGGGCTGGGCAAGGTTGACTCAGCCTTTCATCCCTTCAGTGGGTCGATAAACTGAGTACCAAGCATGCTTGGGAGCTAAACACTGGGGGTTTCGCGTTAGGCTGAATCGGGACATATGCTTCGCACCCCAGGACCCTCGGTCATGAAAACAGTTATGGGCACTGTAGGCCTTGGCCCACATGGGCTGTCGTGCCATGGAGTTTAGTTATATATATATATATATATGTATATATATATATATATATATATATATATATATATATATATATATATATATATATATATATATATATATATATATATATATATATATATATATATATATAATTATTTAAAGGCAGGTTTTATCTTAAGGGATTATGTGACTGAGATGGAATGTAATTAATAAAAATTTCGATCTTCATTTTGACACTTGTGTAAAAAATAAGGTTCAATGTGACAATGTAAAGACTTATTTAGAATCAAAAAATTACTAGTCAAATATTTTTATTATTTGGAACACGCATTTTTACTTTTCCTCTTAAGCAAATTTTGAAGTATTAATACGTTTCTTTTATAAGTACCTTGTAAAATATTGGATTAAAATACAATGCATTTTTAATTTTATATTTCTAATTTCTACTTTACTTGTGTGAATATATCATTCCATGACTTTCTTTTGTTTTCTAATTACGTTTAATGTAAGGAAAGATTCCAAAATTTACAAAGTACATTGCAAATTTTCGAATTTTGCATTGTACAGTTCAGCTGTCAGATTAAATTTCAAGCTGTTAATCTATCTTAATTTGTCCGATGCTACAGTTAATGAAATCAGTTTTAACACTTATGTTATGATAAACATAGATTATAATGTAGTCAAATTTGCTTATAATAAAATTTTTAGTTATTCGCCTTTTTGTTTACAATCTATGAGAAAATCCCACAATTTATCTGAATTTTTTTACATAAGTTGATGGCTTATAGCACAGACTCTCAAATTCAGAACTCTATCGTGCCATCAAAGAACCTGATATCCTCAAATACATAAAATTTTAAAGAATTAAATGGGCTGGACATGTTGTTGTTGTTATTCTTCTTCTTAGAGTTGGGTTTGTATGTCATTGGGCACCTCTGCTTTTATCAGCATTTTGTTCTATTAACTCCAAACCCAATGTTTCCTAGTTCCAGTTGCTCGGGTCACCCACTTTATTAATAAAGTCCGATAACCCTTTCATGGAGTCTAGATGTCACTCTCTAGTATGGATGGTGCCTAAAGAAGTTAATCTAGTGAGGGACAAGAGCCTCGCATTCATAAATGATATGCTTGGCCATTTCCTCTTGCGTATGACATTTCCTGCAGATAGGGTCTTGCTGAAGCAGTCCTATTTAATGGAGGTGTTTTCTGAAATAGTAGTGCCCAGTTATGAAGCCTACGATTAAACGTATCTTCTGCCAAGAGCATCTTAGAATTTCAGAGGCAATCCTCGCTGATGTTCCACAGATCATACTTTTAGCGTGGGTTTGACCAGGAGTGTTGAGCCAAGCTTCATACATCTTCCGTTTTTCCCATCTAAGAACATTGGTTTTAACGGCCTTCAAATGGATCCCACAAAAAGGTTCTGCACCGATGGAGGACATGTTTTTAGAATGAACAAAGAACATCCGACACAGAAAATATTCTTCGATAAACTCTCTGGAACAAGAGCAAGGTACCGATCCGATCTAAGATGGTCTGACTGCCTTGAAAGGGATATTGCCATTCTGAGAGGGATTCGTTGGAAGACCATTGCCAAATATATAGAGCCTGGAGGAAAATTCTTGGTAAAACCTGGGCTGTTGTTCCACTGGGGAAGGAAAAGTTTCTCGATTTACATTTCTCAAACAAGGTAGCAAAAATCTCTTCACCACAAGATGAAGGTTGCGAAACTTGTCAACAACAGACAGTATCAGGATTCTTTGGAAAACATAGAAATTCTAGAAATATATGACTTTTAATTTTTAATTAACTGGGTCTTGTAATCTGGCTAACAAAATCAAAGCAGTTTTTTCATCCACTTAGTCAGTGTTCAAATCCTAAAGAATGGCATCTGGTAGGATTAATCTTGTTTTGTTTTAAGTCATTATCTCGAAAGATTTCTTTGCATTATGCTCTATCGGCAACAGTCATCTGTAACTTTGATGTAACGTTGAAGTGTAAATTACAATAACATAAAACCAGATTTGATTATCTTATTCGATGATGTTTATTTGATAAGTGCAAGGCCTGTTATATTCTCCATTATTTTTGGATTTAATAACTATCTCGTTATCTTTGATTTAATCACTTTTTAATGCAATTCTTATTTCATCTTCTAATATCTTCGACTTAATTGTTAACTCATCGCATACTATCTTGAATTAAATCCTCATCTCATTTTTCATTATTTTAGTTTAAAGCATAACATACATTATTGTTCATTATTTTAGATTTAATCATTCTTTCATTGATTCAGATCACTATCTCACTATTCATTTTCTTGATTTTAATCTTTCATTACATGTGATTTAATCTCTGTGTTATCATCCACGATCTTAGATTTAAGCGTTATCCTATTATTTATTACCTTGAATTTTAATCATCTTACCCTTCTTAAAATTTAAACTATTTTAATAACTGAATGGTCAGAGTTTTTGTCTTCAGTTTAGTAGATCCTAGATTCAATTCTCACCTAGGATATAAATCTTGACAGCGATCTGGAATCCACTTTAGAACGCATGTCTCCACTGAGTTAGATATGTGTGCATAAGTGATCATAGAGTAACAAACGAAAACCAAAATCATTGGATTTAATCACTATCCTATCGTTCACTGTCTAAAAGTGAGTTGGGATTTTACAGATCCGATTTTGGTCGTAAATGGTTGTAACAGTTCAATATACACTTTAAATTTTCTCTCCCAGATTATTAATCATATTGTTAAATGTTCCTTGTTATCAGCCCTAATTCTTATTAATCAATTATTCTAAATTTATATAAATAAAACAAATTCAGAAAACATTTCTCCTATATTTTGAAATTTTCATTTTTAAAAGTGTTGCTGTTGTTGTCGTGTGCCAGCTAGGCTGGCAATATGGGGCGCGTTTCTCCACTTTTTCAACTGATTCCTATTTTGGTGTGGAGTCCGACTTCCTCTGTACACACATGCCATAGGGACCCGTTTATAGGGTAGGCAACCATTCACATCTCATTCATACAAGGAAAGGACAAAGACAGGAGAGGTAGAGCGAGAAATTACATCCATGCCCGAACCGGGATTCGATCCCAGGACCTCCTGATCCGCAGTCAGGCACGCTGACCATTAGACAAGTTGGGCGGCTTTAAAAATGTAAATTTTTCAAAAGAAAATCATAACAATACCAATCAACAAAAGTAATTATTTACATAAAAGTAAATTCATATTCTAAATTAGAGTTCTTTCTAGTTTAGAATATATATAAATGATTAAATAAATTATATCAGATTATTATTTTAAAAAGTTAGAAATTATTGCATAATGTAACCAGAAGTCATTGCAAAAAATGGCATGTCTATAAATCTATAAATAACGTTAAGTTTTTACGTAGATGATGCATGCAAATTATTCTTTTTTTCTGTTTGTTCTCAGCATTCCAAGACTCAAAATATTGGAAGAAATACGAAGCCAGAAATAAGAAATAATCTGTAAGGACTTCATAGATAAAAGTAGCCGAAACATAAAAAAATATGTGTTCTCGATTTATGGAAGCTTATGTTGATTTTTACCAGAGATGCCAAATTAAGTAAAAAGGCGAAGATGTTAAAAATGATAATTTTTGTTCGTTTGAGTGTGATATCGGGTTGGGGAAATCATTCTTCATCTGCATGCTAATTCGCGAGACTTCACAAACTGATAACAGCCGACCAGCGCTTTGAATAATTCATGCAATCTTCAATAGCAGATAAATCGTCTGCGCGCATTACAGTTTGCCATGATAATGAAAGCAGGCGAAGTGCGTTGCCAAAGATTGTTCTCGAAATTTTATGTGCACAGCTACAGACAGAGAAAGCGGCAACTGACGGAAACGCTAACAGAGGTAGCCGCATCTAATAGCTTCGATCTGATAAAAAAGCGAGAGGGACATTTCTTTTTTGCCCTCAAGCTGCGTGGGAGTGTGTTTCATATCTTTTAGAACATTATTGTTTGTTTTTAAGCAGGTGATTTGAATTGTAAATTAGAATATAGAGTTTTTCCCTCTCATATGTTTTCAAATTACCGCAGTTACAGTTTAATTCGTCAGTAAAATATTCATCGCTACTATCGTCACCTTAAATCATCTTAATTTAATAATTAAATTTGCTTTTTATAAATAATTCATTTAAAAGTAAATATAGTCTTCATAATACATATATCATAAAAGATATTTTTGATTAAAAATATAATTTGTACCTAGACTATTTAAATAAATTTTAACAACCATAAAAATATTTAAATATGTTCTATATTGCATGTAATTATTGAACTAAAATATTGGCGTGAATAAAGTAATTTTTTTGAATTACTGATAAGTCATATATATATTTATTTAGGGTTGATTTTAACAAATATTGGTTACTGAGAAAGTGATTGATTTAGTGTTCTATTAATAATCAATAAATATTCCTGCTGTCAAACGCGATTCGTTAAAAAGCAAATAACTGACTATTAACTTTAACTATAACTTAAAACATTTATATTTAATATTTCAGAAATGTTAAAAGTTATATTTTTATTCTCGAAAGCTCACTTTTACTTTTCTTTTAACGCATGCATTTTAAAATATACATTCAAAGAGCATTATATTTAATATTAAATGTAAGTTTTGTATTATCCTTTTCTCCTACATTAATAAAAATAATTGTTTAGTTTTTAAAACTCCTGTAAAATCGATTGTAAATAAATGTATAAATCTAAAAGAATTTCTATGCATTTAAAAAAAACTGTTTGTAGCAACATAATTTTAACAAAAAACTTAAAAAATATATCTTGTTTACTAAAATGATATTTATTTTTTTGAACAATTAAAAATAGCGTTTATTTTTCAATAATGGATATCACTTGGAATAATTTACTCATAGATTTTCCTCGAGAAGAATTCGTTATTCGTATATTCTTACATACTATTCGGATATATATTCTTAGGTAAAGCTATTCATAAGAACATTTACAGTCGCAAAATCAATTGTATAAAATAACCATAAGTATTTCAACTAGAAAATACCGCGCGTAAAACTTATTATTTAATTGGTAATTAATGAAGACCAAATAAGCAATAATTTTATTATTGTTTATTTGGTCTTTATAAAAATTTACCATATCCCTATAACAAAAATGAAAAAAAAAGTAATTAAAAATTTTTTATTTAATAACCGTAACTGAAAAAGAAAAACTTTTGAGCTAAGATTTTCACGGTTTGAAATTATTTTTGTAAAATCAAAGATTGCATAAAAATTTTCAGATATTTGTTTCAAAAGAACCTTTTTGAAACCAAAATTTGTCAAACTTATTTATAATAATACTGTACAATAATCATTGAACAATTGATCTGTAAAGTTATAATTTCGCATAAAATAAATTTTAATTGTTCGTAATTATTTTATTTTGAATAAGGAGATTAAAAGATTAATTTCATGTTAAATTATAATTTTGCATATCAATTCGTTTGCTATTTTCTGATTGGACATATATAATGTTTAATAATCGAGGTCTAATTTAATAGAATATTGGTAATAATTATTTACTATTATATTTTTCATTACTCAATAGTTTTAACATAATCATACTTTTAGTAGCGATTCAGATAGTTAAAAGTGTTTTTTATTCGCCGATTTAAGCAATAAACTTTGCATTTGTATACATTGTGACTACTTTATGTATTTTTAATTAATTCAGTGACTGTATTGTTGCAGGCGATGTCTTATCTTGGCCGATGCAATCCCCCTTTGCATCTGATTCGGAGAGCAGTGGCGGGCCATCCCCTTCCTGGGACAGAGTTGGGACGGGGGGACAGAAAAGGGACAGATCCACCCCCGCATCTAGTGTCCCAGAAGAAGAGGAAGAGCAGGAAGTTGATGAGGTATAAATTCTTTAAATTTCAAAAGAAAAATGAAATAATTATATTTTTGAACATTAACTTATGGTATTAAATACTTTTACAATAATTTTTTAATTTTTGCAAAATTCAAGGATAAATAAACAACTATAAAATCAATTTAAAATTCTGAAAAATCTAAAATATTTTATATTCAAATTTTAACTATACTTAATTTATCTAAATCATTAATTTGCATTCTTTTTTTATTTTAAATTAAATTTTGATAATTTCTGATGCCAAAACTCAAAACTTTAACTCTTAAAATTCTTTTAATTTTGAAAAGTTGTAAATTTAAAAAAATATTCTTAGACGAAGTTGGTTGAAATTAGATGAAGTTAGCAAATAAAAGTTTTTAGATTTATACTATTTCATTTTTGGTTCCTTTCGAAGTAGATTAATTACAAAATCAGTTTTATTAAAAATATTCTTAACTTTTATTTTTTTTATTAATACTTTTAGTCAGAAACTAATTGTTTCTTGAAGGAAACACAAAAATATATGTAACTTTTATATTTAAATTTATATATAATCAATGCAGCCAATATTGAATAAAAAGCTCCTTGGGAAAATAGCCAATAACCCATTTAAGCTCTCTCTAATGACGCATCAAAAAAACAAAATATTTAATTTTGTTTATATGCACTTTTGTAGTTAATTCACATACAAATATTTAAAAATACCAATTTTGTATTTATTTATTTTTTTTATAAAAAGCAACTATTTCAAAAAAACTTTTTTGTTGATCTTAAGTAATAATGTTTTCTGTAAAATTATACAGAAAACATTATTACTTAGCATAATATTCTACTAAATTATTTTCGAGAAAATGAAAGATTTGGAAATCAAAATTATTAAGATCTAATTTCACCAACCTCTTATTTCTGAAAAATTTCATCAAGAATAATTTAACCAATTGTTATCAAGATTATCTAAGTTACAATTAAAGCAAGACTAGCTAAGTTGTGATTAGAACAATATTACTTAAGTTATGATTAAAGCAATATTATTTAAGTTGGGATTAATCTCTCGTCAATATTTTTCTGAATTTGATGATTCAAGAATTGGAACGTTTCCTTGTGATAGTCAGTCTCACTAAGCCTTGATAAATAGCAATGATTAAGTTTTATATCCTTTAATCAAATTAAATGTTTTTTGTTTAATATTTTAAAATGTGCTTTTTATCGATCAATAGTACTAATCTAAGCATAATGTTTGTTTTGTTTGTCATATTTTGTGATCACTTTTTACATACAGTGAATCAAATTGATAGTTTAAATTATAATTAATATAAATTTAAAATGGGTTTTAAATTTTAACAGTATCCCCATTGGAAGAGAGAATCGAACCTATAATTTGTTAATCTATAAACTAGAGAGTTAACCATTCAACAACCATTTTAGTTCGTTTCAGTGATTGGTTTGTAGCCCAACGGTCACTTCTTTGCATACGAAGGTTAATTAGGCTACTTTTGAGTTCCGAACCACTAATAACATCTAAGCCCAAGATAGGATTCAAACCCATAACCTCTTGAACAGAAGGTAAGATCATTAACCTTCCGGCTGGCAGCTTAATTGCTAAGTTTCAGTGAGTTTTACATTAAATGTTAGTCTCACCAAATTCTGGTAAGTGATAATTCGATAAAGGATTTTGATTTCAGTTGTTCCATATTATCAATATGTAATGACGGGTTAAAATTCACTTTAATGACCGTTGACATAATTAGAATTTAGTAAGTCTGAAATTTTCCATACTAATCAATATTGTCGAGCTTAAGTAAGCTCTTATGGCCTAATATACGAGCTTGAAACAATCACTAAAAGTTCTCAGATTTCTGTGACGCAAGTCATTCAAAGGACAGGCATTAAGTATTAGGACTCTGTGAGAAGAGTTGAATAAAATGTAGAAAGAAGCTTTACAAAGCGATGATAAAATTAATCTAACTAAAACTATTAATCAAGTAGCGATAAAATTAATATAGATAAAATTAATTCAATCAAGTGGTAGTAAATTTATCGACCCAAAATTTTTCATTCATTCAAGGAACGATGAAATTAATCTAGCAAAAATCATTAATTCATTCGAGTGGTCCAAAATTTTTCATTCATTCAAGGAACGATGAAATTAATCTAGAAAAATCATTAATTCATTCGAGTGGTCCAATATTTTTCATTCATTCAAGGAACGATGAAAATAATCTAGCAAAAATCATTAATTCACTCGAGTGGTCCAAAATTTTTCATTCATTCAAGGAACGATGAAATTAATCTAGCGAAAATCATTAATTCATTCGAGTGGTCCAAAATTTTTTCATTCATTCAAGGAACGATGAAATTAATCTAGCAAAAATCATTAATTCATTCGAGTGGTCCAAAATTTTTCATTCATTCAAGGAACGATGAAATTAATCTAGCGAAAATGATTAATTCATTCGAGTGGAGATAAAATGAATCAAGCTAACATTTTTAGCTCATTCAAGTGGCGATAAAATTAATCTAGCTACAACTATTAGATCATTTAAGTGGAGAAGCAATTAATCTAGTTGAAATCATTAATTCTTTATGGTGGTGATAAAGTTCTTAGGTTATTCATTTGGTGATAGAATTAATCTAACTGAAATTAAGAGTTTTTTTACTTTAATTCTTAGATATGGACATTTTAAACAAGGATTCAAACAGCACTAATTTGCAATCTTGATAATTTTGGCGAGAAAATTTCAAATTATCTAGCCAAAAATTATCAGATTTTAGTGATTAAAGAGAGCGTTTCACAATGTTCCTTATCACGAACGATTATCATATTTGTTGATACATAAAGTTCTTTGTATTTCGTGATTTCAGTATAACCAACAAAATGTAAAAATGTCATTGAATCGATTTTTTCTCTCTCCAGGGCAGCGACGTGAACGAGGATCAGTCGGAGGGGAGTTCGGCGCGATCCCCCCGGCCGAAGAAGAGCAGCTCGACGGCCTCGCAGAAACGGCGCGCCTCCTCCGAAGCGGCCGCCAACCCCTACGCCGAATCCCTCAAAGGCCGATGCAACTGCCACGACCTCGTCAGGGTGGATTGCGTCCTCGAAAACAAAGATTTGTGGGAGAAATTCAACGAATTAGGCACAGAAATGATTATCACCAAAACTGGAAGGTATTTGCTCTTTTTGAACTATTTCAGAATATCAATCCCGGGGATTTTTTTATGTTAAAATCAACTTTAATTTCGAATTCTGATGATTACATGTGAGTAGATAGACAAAATTCCCATTAAAAAGGGTTTTAATAGAATTTTGAGGATTTAGCTTACTGATCATAACTACCCCGTCGACTATTTTCGCCAAAAAATGTGTTTCCAAATCTTACAAATTTTAATCATTATTTTTTGAAATAGGAGGTAAAAATAAAAGTAATTTATTTATATATCTACTTTGAAATAAATAGGTGAAAACTTTATTTTTAATAAATATTTTAATTTTTTAAACATAAATTTAAAATTTTAATGAATTAGAAATAAATAGGTAAGGCTTCAGTGTGTTCATTTAAACTCCAACATTTAACGATAAATAGAAGAATTCGTTTTTCGTCGAAATGTTCCATGACATAATGCATATGTATAAAAAATTTCTGTTATTTGGCGAGATGTTGTGATATATGTTGGCGAGATATGCGATAATTAAGCCAATGATATCGAAATTTTTCTTTTTTCTATTCGATAATTCGACCTACTATGATAATTTCTCTCCAAAATTAGTTTACGTAGTGAATATTAAAAAGGCCTTGTAAAATTGAAAAGCTTGAAAATCGCTGAAAAATGTATTTTGTAAATATTTTGTTTCAACATATTTTTGATATATTAACTAAAAACAAACAAAAATTTGATAAACAGAAATAAGTAAAATAAGTTAACTATAAATTTTATCGAAATTTCTCAATTAATTTTTATTACACTTTAACTCATAAAAATTTTATATATTCTTTGCAATGAAAATTAGAGAAAATAAAACAAAACATAGAAAGTAAAAATTCAATATGGTATTGCAAAAAATACCTGGAGACATGAATTATCAGTCTGAGATTGGATGATACTTCCTAAAAGTAACGTACAGATAGTATTTGCAGTACCAGTATGTATCCAAAATCGTACTTGCATTTCTTAAACTGATATACGATTATCAGAACTGTCGGATAAATAATAATTTTCCATGTTTCAGAATAGTGATATCGATAATTATGTGATGATACATAGATAAAATATTAAAAAAATAATGATGATGTAAGAGATAAATTGTTAAGAATAATGATTTAGAGATACATTTTAAAAAAGTAATATATAGATAAAAATAATTTTTATTTATTTTTTACAATTTAAGAGTCTGGGAAAGTTTTGAATGTAACTTGCTGGATTTGAAAATAATTTTGGAAGAAATAGCTAATGCATGAGTATGAAATAAGGTGGTATTAGTTTATACTGTTTTTTGCCAGTATAAATTTGATTAATACTTGATTAAAATTAAAATATATAATGACTGTGTGGTTATAAGTATTCATTTTGATACTGAAATAACACGTACTTGTACATGTTGTGTGTTAAATTGTAATCATGATATATAGGGGTGAACTTTTAAAAAATAATAATAATGTAGATAAATTGTTAAAAAATAATTATAATAATGATAAATTCTTAAGAAGTTGATGATGATAAATTATTACGAAGTTGATAATGATGAATTGTTAAAAAGTTATATTAAGAGGGAGAGAAATTATCAAAAATTGATGGCGCTGAAATCAATTACAATTACTAATAATGATGCAAAAATAAATTCTTTAAAAGTAATGAAAATTCAAAAACAAATTGCTTAAAAGTAAAGATGACCCATAAATAAATTGTTAAAATGTAATAATGCAAAGACAGATTGTTAAAAATTGATAATGAGGAAGTAAATCTACTGAGAGTAATATAGAAAAAAGTTATTAAAAAGTAATGATAGAGCAAAAAATATTTGTTAAAAAAATGATGGTGTGAAATAAATTGTTAAAAACTAACAATGCATTAAGAAACGAATTTCTAAAAAGTAATAATGATGTACAGATAAATTGTTAAAAAAATAAATGCTGTAATAATAAATTGTTAAAAAGTAATAATTCAGAGATTATTAAAATGTAATGATTCAAGATGAGTTATAAAAAATAATCATGATTATTTTTAAATAGTTCATCGTATTCATCCTCATTTTCTAATAGATTATTTGTATTTTTTAACAGTTCATCATTAAAAATAGTGCTAAAAGGACATTGTTATGATATAATAATTTAAAGATGAAATTAAAGAAAAATAAAATGACAGTTTGTAAAATAATATTACATTCAATAATGATGAATACTATGATATTTTAACTATTTTATCGTCTGACGAAAGTTATATATAACTTTTTTATCGTCTGACATAAGTTATACATAGCTTTTTTTATCGTCTGACAAAAGTTAAATCGCTAAACATCTCAACTCTCACAATGTTTTCTGTTACCGGATCAAGTTCCAGCGATTTTAAAGGAGAATAGAATGGAGAATTGCGTTGAGTGGGGGGAAAATTTGCGAAGTTGGAAAATAGAACGTGAATCAGAGCCAGGGGTGGCGAGCATTCCAAAGAACCACCCGGATGGAGGAAACCGAGCTCTTTCGCGAGGACCGGGACTAGCTAATGCGGTGTGAAGGCGACGATGCCGATCATTACTTGCCCATGACAGGAGGACAGACAGACACAGCAGGGTGGAAACCCGCTTCCCGCCGACACTTTTTAAAGGATTAGCAGTCGTTTTCCATTTGTCACTGTCGACGACTTCTCTCTCTCTCCTCTTGTGAGAGTTTCTGTTTGTTTTCTTCGCCGAGAAACCAAAAGGAGAAGTTGGTGGGCTGTATATCTTCGAATCCTGTCTCCGAGCAGGAATTCGAAAGACTTTGGAAAGTGGGAGGGTCGATCTCCTTTTGAGACTTTTTTTAAGGGGGATTTAAGGGTGTCAGCGCATTTCTGTTGAGTGAAGAGGGTGAAAGCCTTCCAAGATGAATATCAACTGTTGAAAGAATTGTTGAAGGTGTAAGAAGAAAACATTGGCGTCAGAAACAGTAAACAATGATGCATGGAAGTTGGCATGTTAGACACAGAGCAAAATTTAGCAAAAAGGTATTCAAAAAATGCTTATAATTGGAATACTTTTTTTTTTTTTGCAGAAATTCAAAAAGAGCAGAATTTTAAAAATAGCAGGCATTCCATGCAAATATCTGTTGTTGAAGGAATAACAGAACATGGGATCTGATTACGAATAGAAGAGTTGTTGTTTACTAATGACACTTGGACAAGCCAAACTCGCTATGCTATGATATGCGAATTAAGTCGATTGGGAGCGTCTTTCGTTTTAATAAGAGCACCATGAAGGTGAAAGTACGACTTTGCTCTACACACATGCCATAGGGACCCGTTTATAGGGTAGGCAACCATTCACACATCATTCCTACAAGGAAAGGACAAAGACAGGATAAATAAAGTGAGAAAGTACATCCATGCCCGAACCGGGATTCGAACCCAGGACCTCCTTATCAATAGTCAGGCTAACTGACCACTAGACAAGTTGGGCGGCACAAATAGAAGAGTTCAATTGATGAACGAATGGATTATTGAGTTGATTAACGAACAGATCAACTGAATTGATGAATGATTAGACCCTTGAACATATTTAAGACTAGGGAAGTTGAATTGATGAACGAATGGACTCTTGATTAACGAACAAGCCAGTTATATTGCTGAATAAAAATGTTAATTAATAAATTGATTAATGGGTCGAATTGAATTCATGAACTATTAGATTTTTGAACTTATTTATAAATAAGCAAGCTGAACTGATAAACAAATGGACCTATGAATGCATTAAAGAATAAGGCAGTTGAATTGCAGCACGGATGAACTGTTAAGCTAATTATAAATAGATCAGTTGAACTGATTCAAACAGGAAATTGAACAAATAGGCCGTAAGAAGTCCTAAAACATTTTTAGTATCTTCAAAGTTGGAAAATAGGACATTCTTAGTTTTAATGAAAAATAAAAGAATCGGTGATAATGAATTTAATAAAGTAAACAATATTATCCACACTCTATATTATCAAATTTTTAAAGTTTAAAATAAATTAAGTAGACTAGATATCAAAAATGAAAATGAGTGATTCAGAAAATTATTATTCTCTAACTATATAAATGGTTATATAAATTGTAAATATAAATTTCAAATGGTTATTAAAATACCTTAAGCAATATTGAAAATTTTAAATTGAATTTAATTTTTGACTAAATGTGTAGCATTTTTAACGTGTAATGTTTGAGAACACATAATTTAAACTATTTAATGTAAACTCGATATAGGAAAAGCCAAATTACTACCACTGGAATCATTAATATTTTTACATTTTTATAACGAACTAAATTATTTTAAAAAGTTTAATTAATTTCATTAGAAAAGGGGGAAAAAAAGAATGTTACTAAAAACATTTTTATAGCAAAATAAATTTTTATAAAACAATTTAATTAATTTTTATTAAAAAAAGAAAATAAATAAAAGAACACGACGCAATCATTAAACGTCACATTATTTATTACAGAGTTACAAAATTAATATTTTGCTGACACAAAAACAAATTAATATATTTATGGCAAAAATTATACAAGAATTTAAAACAAAATATAATTGAAAGCAAACTGATATTTTAAATTTTAAGGTAATTTTATTTTATGGTATAGTTTATTTTATAAACTAATATCAATAATTTGTTAATATTCACTTGCGAAATAATTTTGAAGTTCTAACATTATTCGCTTAAGAAGCATTCCTGTTTCAGCTACAGGAAAAATAAATTTTAGCGAACGATTTAAAGTTTACCTCATTTATTTTCAAATTTTCTCTGTTTGGAGAACTGATAAATTAACTAAAGTAATCTTTTCTGACGACCGACTCTCACAATCCTTAAAATCCAACTGTACATTTATCGACAAAACAATTAACCCCTTAAGAAAACAATCGAAACCACCTCCTTCTCCGAGCAGCCAAACTTATTCAACAGGAATAAAAATCTAACCATAACGGTG
The DNA here is from genome assembly GCA_037975125.1 of Latrodectus hesperus. Classification (NCBI taxonomy): domain Eukaryota; kingdom Metazoa; phylum Arthropoda; class Arachnida; order Araneae; family Theridiidae; genus Latrodectus; species Latrodectus hesperus. Next base: position 14,234,631 of record CM075850.1, on the reverse strand, counting down.
GCAAAGCGGATCAATATCACTGGGGCAGACGATCTTTTTGAAACTAACTTGATTGTGTCAGATAAAGTTGAAAACCAAATCGTTTTCCCCTTAATTTATCGTCTGCCATCGCGGTGTTGCCTTTTGTTGAAAGTTAATGAATGAAGGAGAACAGCAGGGACTTCCGTAATTTATGATCAAATTTTTAAGCAAATGTGTTTCTTAATTGTTTTGCGACTTGTTTCGTTGTTTCAGGGAAATTGAATAAGTGACAAGTGAACTTATTTTATTGTTTGGTGATATATAATCAGATAAATTTGGGAGAGTGTCAAAAGGGGTGAGAAATATTGGAGTTAATTAGAAGAATATCGACGGAATACAATTACGCAGATATTGTTGAAACTTTTGAAAAGTCAGTTGTTTGAATAGCTGTTCATTATACATTCTTTTATAAATAAATTTTCTAATTTATTTTTATTAAATAAATTTGGAAATTTATTATTTATTTTTTAAAATAAAATATGGGAAGGCTTAATAGTTTGGAAACTAAAGAATGTATGTTTTGACTCAATATTACGAAGTTAACCCGGCATAGAGTATATGTAATATTGCTGCAAATTTATGCATATACATACATACACTCACACACACACGCACACACACACACACACACACACACACACACACAAACACACACACACACACACACATATTGGCTACATATAATCCGATCTTTCAGATAACTCACAATTAATTTTCACATGAAATTTTGGGAGCAAAATCTCTGAAGATTTGAAAATTTGAAAACTAATTATTTAAAACAGCAGGTAATTATTGTGACTTTGAAAATCGTACTAACGGAAAAAATTATAATTGAAAAATATTTCTTAATTACTAGTAAAAGTCATGAATGGATTTTTTTTCTCATCGTCGACGACACTCAGATATTCGATGATGAATTTCGCCTTGTTTGCTACCGCTCGAAGAATGTGATTTGAAAGCAGGCAGCACATTCGTCGACAAGTCGGATTTACGACGTCTTCTCAATATAATATCGTAATTGATTATGTGTGACGTAGATGAAACGTTATCTGATGTCATGGATATTTTAAACCAATGAGAATTGTAATAAAGTGGCGTGTTTATGAAATCAACTGTAATGAAAGAAACAACCACTTTATGGCTGAAAAAATGGAATGAGATTGGCAGAAAATCAAATCATTTGATTGACATTTAAAAAATCCTTATTCTAGTAAAATAGAATTGGAATTCTATAATTCTAGTCGAATAGAATTAATGAAAAAAAGTTGTTGAAAGTATTGTGGTAAAATTGATTTTTAGAAGAAAAGTGTTGAGAAAGAATTCTAGAGAAATAGAGTAACAGGAAAAATATGTTGAAAGAATTCTAGTAAAATAAAACAGAAGAAATGAGCTAACATAATTTTAATATACATTTTTGGAAGAAAACTGTTAAAAGAATTTTAGTAAAATAGATTTTCATGAAAATTTCTTCCAGAAGAATGTTTCAAAAAATTCTAATAAACTAGAATTTCAGAAGAAAGTTATTGAAAGAAATGTACAGAAATTTTAGGAGAAAAGTATTGAATGAATTCTAGCAAAATCAAATTTTAGAAAGAAACTGTAGAGAGAATTTTAACAAAATAGAATTCATAGCAATGTTAAATTGTTTAAATGTTTTTTGTTAAATAGAATTTAAGGAGAAAGTTGTTGAAAGAGAAAGAATTCTGGTAAAATAGACTTTCAGGAGAAAAATGCAAAAAGAATTCTAACGAAATAAATATTCAAAAGAAAAATGTTGAAAGAATTCTAATGAAATCGAATTTCAAAATAAAACGTTTGAAAGAGTTTTAATTAAAAATAAAATAAATATTCAAATCAGGGAAAATTTTATGTAGTATAAGCTCTATTTCTAAATAAAATTAGAAAATTGTGTGAAAAAATATAATATGAAAAGTTTGAAGAATGAGCAAATAAGAATTTAAATATATATGTATGCAATATTTCTTAATAATTAAACAAATATCATAATTTGTTTCTAGTTATTAATTAAAACATAGTGAGTTTGTTGAAGTAAAATATACACTTTGTTTCTCCAAATATTTTCCAAGATTATTTTTATTTCCTATTTAAATGATTATTTGACTGACATGAAAAAAAAACTGTTTACTCTCCTCCCTTCTGTGTTTGACTAAAATATTCTTCCAATAAAATCATATAAAAATTTTATGTACAAATGATATTTTTTAATTCATATCTTATTAAGTGCTTAGTATAAAATGTCTTTAAAATTAAAGTATTTGCAACCTGGCGAGAAAAAGATTGAGTTAGGGAGGTTAACAAATTCGATACTTGATCTAACTGAAGTTCACCTCGTTGTTGTATCGTATGAAAATTTTTTCTCTATAAAGAAGGTAAGTCTTCCATTGGATTAAGTGTCCTTCATTTGTTGGGTTGTGAAAATTTAAAGCGTGTGACTCAGGTGTCAACCTCGTCTCAACGAAAATTCAATGTTACGAAGTGATTCTGTGTTTGACGGTTTTAATCTGCAGTAATAGGCGGCTAGAAACATATTCAATATTCTTATATTGTATTATTTGAGAGTTTCCCAATAGATCCTATAATCTTTGTTAAAAATTTCGTTAAAAAATGGCGCAAATTTCACAAAAATATATTGTTAAAGAAATTTTGTATTTCGTAAAGAATCAGCTTAAGCGTTAAAAATTTTTTACTTTCATTTTATCTTTAAATAATTTTACTCTCTCAGGGGGTGATCCTGAGAACGTGGTATACCACCACTTTTCAGAACGAAAAATAATTTGTTCGATACCAGTGTGACTAGTGAAAAATAATGTAAATATTTTACATTATGAATGCATTCTGTCTTGGTGAATGCTTGGAGTTTTCTTGGTTTTCTCTTTTGCGCCACGTGAGTTAAAGTAACTCATTTTGATGTCTTATGAAAAAGCGTTACTAAATATTGTTCAAACGAGTCTTACAACTACTTTTCACTGTTTACTACACTTTGTTATAAATTTTTGAAAGATTTGTACATCATTAAACTTTTAATTAAACATTTCATATATAGATGGCGACATTTTTGGAGAAAAGATAAATTTTACGCGATTGTTAAAAAATATAACTTTATCAATTTTTCAAAGATGGGTTTCTGTGATCATTAATTAGAAACAATAATAATTATTAATAATATTAATACATAATATAAGAAACTATAAAGTTCTCACAAAAGTATCGATTAAATTAATTCGCTTGTCAATTTTATATTCAGAAATAATGGAGCCTGCAATAGTTCGTAACAATGTATTTTCATACAATAAATAAATAGCTCAAAATAAAATTTTCAATATTATTTCATATAAAAAATTATTTTGAAAAAATATCATTATTTTTAAAAATTTTGTGTTGGATATTTGCCTTGCAGCAAGATTATTTTATATACTTACAAAACACAGTTTTTCTGTTTTTGTACTTGCATTAGTGATATTTTGTAATTAATTATTCATCGTATTAAGAAAAACCACACTTTTATTTTTACAGAAATTTTCTTTTTTTTTCCATAATAAATTAATATAAATATTTTTAGAAAAAAATCATTTAAAGTTGTGGAAGTTTCATAATGGGGGAAAAACCTTTCATAATCATAACATATTACTTAAAAAGAGTTATTTTATGCTATTTATTCAAAATTTTATTTTCTTCTCTGTCAGACAGCTTATCTCAACTTCACATGAAACTCAACACTGATTTACCAGCATATGTTTACCAAACGAAATTCAAGCAGGAGATGAAAGGGGGATTGCAGAAAGTTCGTCGCCCCCCGGCGAGGCTGAGTGAATGAAAAAGGAAGAGATTGTGAAGTCACGGGGCAGTCCGTTTAATTTTTAAACACCGTGGCCAACACCTCGCCATACTTAAGAGCCATTTATCAGCGCTGTCTGACAAAATGTCGCCTCAGGGTCCAATCGCGGCACGTGAGGAGAGCTTGGCGAAATCACTTGGCGACATTATCCTTTCTGCCTGGCACAGAAATGCATCTTACTAGTTTCCTCAACGCTTATGTAAAGCCCAATACTTAAATTATTCATATTCCTCAATGTGCATGTAAGCAACAATTACAACATGATTTATAGAGATTATATTATTAAAGATTTTATTTGTGTTTGCAAACAAAATATCTTCATTAGGAAGTTTATTATAATATAATGTTTGAAAATAATCCATGTGTGTGTGTGTGTGTGTGTGTGTGTGTGTGTGTGTGTGTGTGTGTGTGTGTGTGTGTGTGTGTGTGTGTGTGTGTGTGTGTGTGTGTGTGTGTGTGTGAAATATTTATAATTATATTTTGTTTGTATTGCAAACTCTATCATAATTACATTTTAATTTATATAATAAGAGTTACATTTTATAGAGTAATATTTTATTTTATATAATTAAAGTAATGAAATCAATAAAATGATTATGACGCGATACAGCGAAGATGTGCTAAACGGATAATATTTAGTAATCATACTCCTTATTTCTTCATAAGTATTCAATACTTATCCTTTTATAACGTATCAGAAGTTATCATCAAAATGATGATTTGAACTGATAATTAAACTGCAAAAAAGTATCAAGATAACACATCATAAAACAGTAAGGGCTATGTGACGAGTATCGTTATAAAATTAATTACGAATAATTATGGAATATGGTTAATACAAAATGTTATGAAAAGATTAAAAATAATTATTTTTAAAAAAATAATTTCTTATATTATCATGACTGAATGTGTATTAAGAATGTTTTTCATCAATTATTTTAAGAATAATTAAAACTAATAGAGGGAAAAATAATTGTTACTCTTTTTACATAAATTGAACTCAAAATAAATTCTGTAAACTGATGAAATTAGTAATTAATGAAACATAAAGACTGTGAGTACTGTTTGAATATTTATGAATACAAACAGTTGGAACTAGACTTGGAACTTATTAAATGTAATTAGCTAAAAATTTTAGGTGTCTAAAGGAATAATTTTTATTTAAAAAAAATAAACATTTTGAAACTAGCTTGATCCAATCCCTAGAATGTTTAAACATACATAAATCTGGAAATTCTACAAAAAAAAGTATTTTTTATAATCTAAGAGCAGTTTCCAAAAAAAGGCGAGTAATTCATTTTTAAACTAAGTGTGTTCTCATAAAAATTAAAATTCTTTTCTTAGTAAAACGATATTATCATTTAAAAACCGTGCACCTGAATCCCTAAAAACACTTTCATTTGAATAAAACTGCAATTAAAACCTCGTCAGATGCGTTTGGCGTAGAATAGTTTTAACGAAGAACCAACTTCGCCAAACAGCTCAGTTACAGAGGATGAAAACGAAGAGGGGAAACCTCGTGCAAATTATCACACATTAAGAAGTAGTCGTTACCCGTCTTCGCCACTAGGTGGCGCGTTCCGAAATCACAGGCTTTTTTGCTGCCGCTCTATTATTACGGTTGTGGGTAATGAAAGGGTGTTGGAGAAGTCACACCTGAGGCCTTGTGCTCTCTCCTATCCCTCTTCGTACCGGAATCAAGATCAAAGAAACCGCCACGTCATTACCTCCGCTGATTGGTTGCTTGACCAATAAGAAAAGAAATGAAAACGGTTTTGATTGTGATATGGAGTGCTTTTATTTTTTTCTTTTCGTTTAAGTTCCGACAGATACTTTCTTGTTTTTCATTTACCACATTTTTTTTGTGAATTATGAAATATTTAAGAGTGATTCAATCCGAAAATAATGAGTCACTTGAATTTTTTAAATAAAGCTTTTAATTTTTTAATAAGCATCGCAAAAGAAATCGTTTTCAAAATATTTTTTGTTCTTTTATAAAATTTGCAATTGATATTCATGATGGTTTAATGAGATGTTTTTGCTTTTCATTTCATTGAATACAAGGCTGTTTTTCAAATATAATTGCACACGTTATAAAATACACTTTCATCATCTTTAAATAAGAAAGATAAATTTAAATTGCAGATTGTTTAATTTGATTTTTTTTCAGTACTTCATTTCCATATTATCATTTACCTAGATTATTTTTCTTGTTATTATTATGGCAATTTAAAATTGAATAATGATTTTTTTGAATAATTATTTAAATAATGAGGAATAATTTATTATATTTTACAGTTAACAAAAAAAAAATCATAACGATTTCAACAATCTCTTAGTGTATTCATACAAGCCTCTCACATCCACTGAAGAACCCATTTTCTTAAATTATCAAAAATATTCGTATATACAGCTGACGCTTGATATTACAAGCTCTCAAGACCCGATAAAATAGTTCGTAAAGTCGATAATTAGTAAAATAAGAAAATATGTGTTAGATCTTCGTAAATGTATTTTTACTTAATTTTTTCTTTTTATAAATAAACAACTATGGAACAGAAAAATTCGCCCTGTGGCTTAGTGGTAGCGCTTCAATCTCACAAGGCTTCGAAGCTCTATCGTCTGGCTAACCAAGGTTGACTCAGCCGTACTTATGGTATTCCTTCAGTAGACCCATAAACTAAGTACTAAGCGCGCTTGGGAACTTCACTTAGGCTGATCGCCCAACTGGGACATATGCTTCGCACCCTTGTGCCCCTCGTGCCCTTGTGCCCATATATATATGGAAGCCCGGTGGCTTAGTGGCAGCGTTTCAAGCTCCCATGATACAGGTCCGAGGTTCGATCTTCGGGCCGGGCAAGGTTGACTCAGCCTTTCATCCCTTCAGTGGGTCGATAAACTAAGTACCAAGCATGCTTGGGAACTAAATACTGGGAGTCTTACGTTAGGCTGACCACCTAACTGGGACATATGCTTCGCACCCCAGGGCCCTCGGTCATGAAAATAGTTATGGGCACTGTAGGCCTTGGCCCACATGGGCTGTCATGCCGTGGAGTTTAATTTAGTATATATATATATATATATATATATATATATATATATATATATATATATATATATACATATATGTAAGTAAAATTTTCTACATTGTCTCCTCAAGTACCATAAATTTGTATCTAATTAATAAGTTATTTTTACGATATAAAAATTTAATCAAATTAAAAAGCTACAGAAATATTACAGCAAGAAAAGCAATCTGTAGATATTCTTTTACATTAGATCATATTATTATGTTACAAGAAATTATTTTATATATTAATACTTTCTGTCTCTCAAACCATTGTATGGTAATTAAAAAAACACATTTATTTGATTATATTTATTTGCTGAGATTGATTGGGTCAAAAAGTAGTACCAATTTCATAAATATGTATTTCGAAGTGTTTTGTTTTTAAATGAAGAATCGATATTCACAAGACATGAGTCATTATGATACGTTGCCGTGCTTCAAATGACTACAGATGGCAGAACTTTGTTTTGGTTACTATGAATGTAACATGATATATTAAATACAACAATAGTTCAATCAGTCACTGTACTACATAATCTCAAAATATGCATAGTAATTACCAACATTATTGAATCAGTTAAGTAAAAAAAACATATTGATGTTTTTCTTATCGAATATTTTGTATCGTCTAAATTTTGCCATTGGCGACAAGGTTTAGAAATCATTGGCGATATATCGCATTATTATGAGATCTAATCTCGTATCACGAACGAATCTAAAATGTCTCGATGTCTTCCGTTGCTAATTTATGATATTAATAAGTAGTACATGGAAAAGTAGCAAAAATGAATACATAGAGCATTATTCAAGCAAGAAATCTCTTCGGTTCGGTTATAAATGTTTTTCTAAAATATCGTTAATATCAAAATTATTTTCCAAAATACATTTTAATCTCATCAAATAGGTAATATAAAAACTATTACACATTATTTCTAAAGTTTTCTATTTCTTAAAATTGTCAACGAATTATAAACTGCATCTTCAGTCTTTTTAAGAGAAATTTTATTTTTTATGATGTTTTTTTTTTGCATACCTTACAATCAAAAACAATTTTATAATTAAAATAAATTGATGTTTCTTTTAGATAAATTATGAAAAGAATAGGAAAATAAGCAATTAGCATATTATTGTATATTTAAAGATAAAATTATAATTTTTGGTTGCCGTGTTTTCTTTATGCATGCTATATTTGATATATATTCTTCTTTTTTGTAGTGTTAAACGTAATGAGTATTATTTTTTAATTGTAATCGAAAAGTTCTTATAAATACATATTACATTATTTAGATTTCTTTTATTATTTTCTTCCCTTTCCATATATTATAATTGAAATGTACGAAAATATATGAAGATAAAATTCATATTATTTTATTACTTTTTGTATTACAGAAACGACTAAATTATTTTAAATACTCTATAATGCTGTTACAGTATTCTTTTTTTACAATTTAATTTAATGATAACGCAGCAAATTTTTGCAACATTTAAGGGTAATTTAGCACATTATATCATGGCATTTTACATTAATATATTTTAAGAATTTCGTAAACACCATTTTCTCTGGTGTAATAATAATATACAACAACCACAAATAACACCATTCAAATATTGAATTTTTTTAATCTCAATTAAATTTAAATTTCAAGAAAATATATATTTTTTATTTTTAATTTTATCTTCAGTTGTTTTTGCGCATAAATTTCATTGTTGTATTAATCTCATTGTGTTATATCCTTAAGAATTAAAATAAAGCAATATTTTGTATTAATTCAATAATTTTAGAATCATTTGCTGCATATATTTGAATATAAATTATTTTAAAAAATAAACCATGATTTATTTATGAAAAAAGCAGCTAATTCAATGAAAGACTTTAACAAATGTAATTAGAGAAATTTCCTTTATGAGCAAATTCATAATTTTTCCTAATTTCAATATGAAGTACCCGTTGATATTAAAATGCAATTTTGAGAGAAAGAATAGAGTACAGCAGAAAAAAATAATTTTTATCGCAGGTCAATCATATTCTTCCAGTAATTTAATAAAGGATATCCTGTTGCTTATAATCAAAAGCTCACGTTTTCGGTAAAGATTAGACGAGTCCTTTTTTCCTACGACATAATTTTTAAGTTGGCAACAGTTTTGAAAGAGGTTTTTAATCGAGGGCGTGTGGCAGCACAGTAGGGTCTTAGAATTTCCGGGAAAATTACGTCTTTTTAGTTTAGAACGATTAAGCGACTCGAATTGAGCTCACATCCAAGATGATGGATAGTAGCTTATTTTTGAAATATGGGCGTCTACATGCTGCCAACGACAATTAAGAAATTATCTATTAAAAACAAGATTGTGATGGATTTTTTTTCTCCTTAAAAAGCAGAACGGTATATTTAATTTTTAAGATTGTGTAAGATAATTCTCGTCTTTTTATATGGTTTTGTAATGGATTTGAATAATTATAGCCTTAAAAATTTTTATTTGTTATGATTTAAGGAACTTTGAAGAGAATTAATCTAAATATCAACATTCCCTTTTTATAAATCGTGAAAAATTTAATGTATCAAAAATTGTTTTTATTGAAAATATGTGGATTAAAATTATCAGTTCATGAAAACGTCCCAGTTTTATATTTTTAGATAAACGTGTTAAAATTTATAACTTCTTTTTATAGATTTCTGGTAAACATTCACAAATATATAGTTAATTTTAGATTTTTCAACTTAAATTCGGCTTAATTTCGTGTTTATTCTTCTTTTTTGTCTTCAATGAACAGGAAAATTAAACAGCTAACTTAAATATTGTTAGAATTTTTGAAAAATATTAAATTTAGATGAAAAATTCAACCGAAAAGAAAAAATACTACTTTATAAATTATTACTTTGCAATCAATGTATTTTATACATTGATTATAAGTAATTTTTTTCAATGCGATCGCAATGAAATCGAATCGCAATCAATGCAAATAAAGCTGGACACACTAGGTAATCAATCATTCAGGAACTTTTTAAATAAACCATGTACAAACATGCATACATTTAAGAATTTTTTTTACTCAAATACTTAGAGTAAAAAAAAATTCTTAAATGAATTAAATTAAATTAGTTTTTAAGAATTAGAATTAAATTGAAAAGAGAATTATTTTTAATGAGTTTATCACAGCTATTGAAACTGATTCAAGATTTAAAAAAATGTTTCATTTATAGTTTTCTCAAAATTTTGAAAGATCATAAGTTTTAAAATATTTGAGCCCACTAACTTGTTTAGTGGTCAGCGTGCCTGACTACGGATAAGGAGATCCTGGGTTCGAATCCCGGTTCGGGCATGGATGTACTTCTTTGTCCTTTCCTTGTATGAATGAGGTGTGAATGGTTGCCTACCCTATAAACGGATACCTATGGCATGTGTGTTGAGCAAAGTCGTACTTTCACCTTCATGGTGCTCTGATTAAAACGAAAGACGCTCCCAATCGACTTAAATTCGCATAGCCAATGGCATAGCGAGCTTGGCTTGTCCAAGTGTCATTAGTAAACAACAACAACAAAATATTTGAGTTTCTTTTAATTCACTGTATATGTAATAAAAAATGATAAGAAAATTTAAAATTAACTATTACTATCAATTACAAAAGAAATTATTTTCGAAAACGATTCACAAATAATATAATAATATGGGAAGTATTTTAATCAATGTTGCCAAATTTATTTTTGTTTTATATTACATAATATAGGCCATATTATATCTCATCAAATGTTTTTTTTTTAAATTTTCTATGTGATGCAACAACCTTATACTGTAGATTCCTTGAATTTTAGTGGTAGACACCAACCCTCCACTGTAGAACAACCCCAAATTATCTCTAGTCATTGTTAGACAATTCATTTGGGGATTTGCATTCACGTTTTTCGAAGTGCGTGCTCAAAAGTCTTCAAGAATTTTTTTTCTTATGACGCCATTTATCTGTGAAAAAATCTTCCCAGTAAGCAATTATGAAATAAATTTCAAAGCTTTATATCATTTATTTGTTATATTTTTCAACATAAAGTGTAGTAGATAATTTTATTAGCAAAAAAGTACCAAATTGTTTTAACGAACTTACCATTGTCTTGTGGTAAAACTACGTAATTGAGAGTATGAGGTGCCAAGTTCGATCCTAGAAAAACGATCCTATTGAAAAACGAAAAGGGAATATTGCATTAATATGATTTAAAAATAATAAATGATATTTTTTTTAAATAAAACAAAACTAAAACGAGTAAATTCGTGTCTTTTTAAACTGTTTTACATGTTCAATGGATTTTAAATTTTCTTTCGAATTTAATTCTCAAAATTCTAGTGACTTGAGAACCTTTTTACTTTAAATCTATTGAAATATTGAAAATCCTGAATCAAGAATCTTTTTACTGTAAATATTTATCATCCAATACATCAGAATGTTGAATAATATAACGTTTTTAAGTGAAATACTGATCGCCAAAGAACTTCTTTTACGGTTAGAATTTGTGGGAGCTGAAGTTATTTGTGAAAAGTATATAATTTCTGTGTAAGTAAGATGTAATTGCCGAAAAAAGACGCTCAAATTTGAAAACAATAGGACATTACTGATTTTTTTTTAAAAAAGAAAAACCGTAAGAAAATAATTTAAATTTTCCAGATGAAATATTCCTGAAATATTTAATGGATTTTAAATTTCTTTTCGAATTTAATTCTCGGAATTCTAAGATTTGATAATGGTTTTTACCTTTAATATTTGTTATCAAAATATACCAGACTGATGAAAAAAAGAATGTTTTTTAGCCAAATATCTTCTTTCGCGATCAGAATTTGGGCGCAAAAATTATTTGTGAAGAGTTTATAAATTCTGTGGTAGAAAATAAGGTGAACAGTAAAAAAAACAATAAATAAGTAAATTAATTAATTAAAGTTAAAAACATTGGGACATTATTGATTTTTCCTAGAAGAAAAAAAAAGCTATTAATAAGATAATTTAAATTTTCCCAGAGGGCTTGTGGACTTTTGAAATATTTGCTAGTCAAAAGATTTTAATGGACCTAGTTGGGTTACATTATGTTGGGGTATGATTCTAATAAATTTACTTGCGTAAATTACATTGATAAATTATATATTATATTGATAAATTATTTAAGCCACAGGTAAATTGACTAACGTTTTATAAAATATTATCTATTAAAATTTCGGTTAACCGAATTATGGATTACTCTATTGGTATAGTTAATTGACGAATGTTTCTGGAGATTGGCGTTCAATTACTTTCTTATGCTTCAATAATTTACTTTTAAAAATATATTTTTTTATTTTTGAAAACTTATATTTTAGTTCTAAATTTAATAAAGTAAATTTTAATAATTTAAAACATTTAAACTGAAGTAGTACAGATAATTTATAGAGACTTAGTTCTATTTTTATTAAAAGTAATTTTTCATTGTATTCCTCAATGGAATTCTAGGAAGATTGGAAAAAGAATTTTATTTAGAAAGTCTCTTTTTGATTAACTGTTGTTGGCATCGAATTTCTTTGTTGTTTCTCCTTTGCCTGAGAACACGACATTGATGGATTGATTGCGCTTCCGGAATGATTCTTTGTTTCGGTTTGCGAACCAATCAGATTCAAGATTTGTTTTCATTTTTAACACCAGCCTCCAAAACAAAAGTCAGCAAACTATTTTGAGAATCGACTGCAGCTATTAAATCCAGGATTGCGTTTGTCGGCAAACACAGCGAGACAAGAAATTTACTGCTTCCCTTCTCGTCACAATATAAATTGTATCACAATGGCGGCGTTAGTTGACTGTAAAATGAGCTTTATCATCATTTTATTGCTACATCAAATATTTTCTGATGATTACAGTAGATTTATTTCAAACAAAAGTTTGAGATTTCTACCATCCGACTGCATAACGAAGATTTTTTTAGCAAGTAGATAATTATTAATCTTTTTGTATCATGTACAACATTTAAAGAAGATAATACTTTAAAATATCTTTTCTTAAACAAACGATAAAATATTTCCCATTGTGAAATGTGTTTTGTTTTCATTACAATCAACTTCTCTATCAACTGTGGTTTTTTATAATTTCTTTTTCTTTGTGGACTATAAGTGTCAAAAATCCAAAGTGCTGGATATTTACAGTTATTGTTTACAAAAAAAAATTATTGTCTACAAAATATTATGTCACCTAACGCAGTTATAATGTCGTTTAATGACCACATTATAAACTGGTTTCCGAAAGGACTTAGTAAATAGTGGGCTATATTTACTTGTTGCAAGGGAGGAAACCAGAAAAATTCCAAAGGTCACCCTGACAGGAATGCAGGAAGAAACATCCATTTTCAATGTTGTGCTTTCTGCAAAAGATTACCTACAATTATTATTGCAATTTGAATTTTTCATGTAGTCACTAGATTAAATTATATCTATAAACTTTAAACAGCTTGTTCCTGACAATTCCAACAGCCTAACACACACTCATAGTTTTTATAAAATTGACAAAGTCAACACCTGAGTTGGTATCTCTTTCCAAATTTCCAAATCCACGGATAAAGATATTAGACAGATAAAGAAACCCCTTTCCGCAAGATACACACAACCACATAATAATAATGATATTAATTAGTATTTTTTATATTGTTGTTTTCATAATTATAGGTAGCGAATTTTAATATCAAAATTATTCATTGAATATGTTTTAATACGAAGTTGGATTAGAAATGTTTAATAAATATAACTTAATATATTGTATAGTTAAATACTTTATCTTGAGAAATACATAATTACGAATTTCAATACATATATAAATTTTGTAAAATCTTATATAATCGTTTCACTTATATTTCATTCTAGGAAAAATTGTGCAATTTGGATATTAAACATTTTAGGAAGATATTTAGAAAAAGATAAATGATAAAATATAAAACAACATAATATTAATATTGTAAATATTTTAATTCATTTTATATATTCAAAATTATTAATGATGGCTCTATTAAAAAATGCAATAAATATTGCATTTTTTAAAAATTACAGAACTCTTATATTTTATAAGCGAAATGTTTAAAAATGAAGATAATTAACCTGTTTACGAAAATAAAATTCTAAGAAAACTGAAATATATATTCTTATATTTTACTTAAATTATTCATTATTTTATATATTACTGTTTTACTCAGGCTTAAGTTTTTATAAATACTTTCTCAGTTAAAATAAAGATAAAAACTAGAGTTTACACATTCTTTTCCATTTATTAATTTCTCCAAATTGTTTCCAATTATAACAACATTGCTGCTCAATAAAGTTTAGCTTGGTCTTCAGAATCTTGCTAGCAGATTTTAAAAATGTTGGTCCACCTGTCTAGGAAAATTTTCAAAATTTTATTATCATTTAGTGGCAATAGTTATTTTATGACAAATATGTCACGAGGAAATGATAATAATATATATCGTTCAGAAACCAAAGTATATCGATGAAATAATTGCAAAAATTACGCACTTTTATCCATAATTTTCAAATAGACAACTATATTTATATGTTATCAAATTAATTTTTTTAAAACACAACCTAATAGTTATAAGTATAACAATTACATTATAAAGAAATTATAGAAAGTCACAAGCTATTTTACCTCTATAATATTCAACTGAAAACTCGTTGCCAATAAAGAATTTAAAAAATAATTACTAGTATAGTAAAATTGTAGAGGAAAGTCCGTTTTGTTACATTGTTTTATTACTCTGTATTTTTAGTTTTATTTGAATAAAAGGACTTTTGTTAGTTTCACGCGAAATATTTTTAAATTTTAGAACATTGCAAATAAGAGAATAAAAAGCTTTTTACACATAAAAAGCAATGAGATATATTATTTTGCGTAACAAAACAAATATTAATTCAAGATGTTTAAAAAATAATTTCTTTAATGAAAAAAGTAAAGTAAGGAAATAAAAAAAATTACATTTTCTCTTTCAAACATGTAAGGTTTTAATACGTGTCTAATATTTGCCGCCATGACAGCTGGTTCCCACAATTTCCCTCTTGTTACAAGAACATAATTAAAAGGCTCTCTGTTGCTGCGATAAGAGCACCCATGTATCACCATTCATTAATTCGCCAACACTGCACTGGAACTTATCGCCAGATCTCGTTATGGCGATAGCATTTCGATGTCTCGTGTCACTCAGTTGTTCCGAAAATGCACTCTAAATCTTCGTAACGATTCGATAAAGCTATAAATATTTGCCTATCAAGCAAATAAGCATCGCTCTGTTAACAGGCACAATCAATGAGAGTGGAAAACAATTCGAATGCGCTTCCAATTGTGTTCCACCGCCACATCAACGGATGACAGTCATCGAACTGCCGTTACGCACTGCTGCCAACTGCTGGAGAAGAAAAAAAAGACTGTTGCCATGGCAATTTTGTGTGTACACAAGAGGACAGATTAAATTTTTAATTAATCAGTTTTTTTTATCATTTAGATTCAAATCTTCCATTTGAATATGCTTTACGAAAACTATTTAAAAGTTGAAGAAATCGCCAATTTCAGGCATAGAAAACGTTTTTGGCGTTAAGTATTTTAAAAAATGCTTTTCCTAAATTTTACTTCTGATTTAAAGTAAATATATTGGTGGAGAAAGTTTCAATAAATAAATATTTAGAAATTAATAACTTGATTCTTCTACCATTTGGAAGAATATATTTCATCACTAGAAAGATTAAGTAAATTTGACTTTTTTTTAAGACAAACATAGTTTTATAAACTAAATAAGGAATCTATTTTCAAAGTGTAAGAAACTGAATTTTAGGTTAAAGAGAATAGTTTTTCAAATTTCACCCTTTCTCTAAAAATATCATATAGAAGTTTGAATCTCAATGTAGTTTCTAAATTAATTCAATTGTGTTAAATTAAAAGTAAATATTGCATCTCCAGAAAACTATTTTTTAATTTTTATCATATTTTACAATATTTGAGAACTTCATCATTTAAAAATTAACCATCTAAATTATATTTGAAGAACAAACAATATTAATTAATTTGAACGACCCTTCACATATATCGATTTTTTTATAAAACGATATAAAATAGTTTTCTTATAACACGACAAAATGCAAACTGATTTCTTTTTTTTAACAGACGATTCCTTCTATTTCAGACGAATGTTTCCGACTTTGAGGGTATCGTTTTCTGGTGTGGAAGCTATAGAGCACCACCATAGTAGTGGTACTAAGTATTCGGTGCTGATGGACATAGTCCCCGTGGACCAGAAGCGGTACAGGTATGCGTACCACCGATCCTCTTGGCTAGTGGCGGGGAAGGCAGATCCACCCTCTCCAGCTCGGTTGTATACTCATCCTGATTCGCCTTTCAGCGCTGACCAACTTCGGAAGCAAGTGGTCTCTTTCGAAAAGGTCAAACTGACCAATAATGAAATGGACAAACAAGGACATGTGAGTTCTTTTCGTGTTTACTGAGAAGTTTTTATTAACTAAAATAATAAATAAATGTCATTTTATTTATTTGTAAATAGTGTGTCTATTTTTTAAATCCCGAAATTTAAACTTTAATATCAGTCCAAATTAGAATCAATTAATTCTTTGTGTGATATCCGTCATTTTACATTATTTATACTGTTGATTTCTTTGAATGCTAAATCAGCTTGAAAATTCAGCAAATGTACTTGCTTATAAAATGATTTTCTGTTTAGTTGGACATACTAGCGCGATTCATAAATGCGTTATTTTCACATACAAAAGTATCGGGTTCGATACCTGACACAGTTGATGAGTATTGTGCTGAGAAAGCTCATTTATGACAAAATTTACATAAGGTTGGATCTGTCTTTGTTGTTGTGATGTGTCATTGCACTTGCAACACCAGTTCAGGTGTCAATTTTCCGATTACCCAGCGAGAATAGAATTAAAGGCTTGATTAACAGATAGAAAATGCATGTAAATTAAACATTTCCTCCCTTAAAAGATATTATTTTAATATGAATGAGTAATACTACTGATTTAGTCAGAAAAATTTATTAAAAAGATAAAAAAAAAAAGCTATTATTGGGGAAAATAAAATTGGAGAAATAGAAAAATAAAAACAGAATAAAATTTAAAACTTTTTACTGTTGCGATAATAGAATAGGGTTCGAAATAAATGAGTAAAATTTATACTGTTTCGTTGTGGAATGAATATGGATGCCACTCACAAATATACAAATTTTTTAATTTAAATTAATTTTAGTTTAAAAAGTTCGTTTTTAAATTGAAGCTGTTTTTTTTTCCTTTTTTATATAACTTCTCAGTTCTTATATACATTTATATATTTTCTACTCCAAGATTGAATTATGTAGGACTGATTTCTTTTATTTTCAGATAGTAAAATGATATCAGGCTAGCAATATAACTTTTCACACTGAAATTTAAACTCAGAAACATTCTAAACAGGACTTAAATAATCAGCTTTTAATCCAGCATTTTCTGATTTGCCTATAATCTGAAATATACATTGTATTTCATTACAAAAGATAAAGAAGAAAAATTTCCCACCAAAAGCATGCTGGGACACACATCGTGGCATTGTCGAGAAATTTTTCCAATCCATTGAATACCAACCAATTTGTTCACAGGTTGGAATCGAAGATAAATTTGTCGCCGATCCTCCTTGAACCATGTCCTTCGACACATGCAAATTTAAAATAATCTGCATGAGCCCTATCTTTGCAACACCGAAGATATAAAGACATTAATTCCGCTTGTGATCCAATCTGAATACAAAAAAGACACAAAATGGCGATAAGAGCTTTCGAAGCGTGAAGTTGTCACGATGATCGTCCATCGCCAGGTCCTTGTCAGGGATTTTCTTGTCGCTGACAGATCGAATGTAGCTTGGTGCAATCGTAGTGAGCAATCTCCGACACGATGACAGGCAACTCGCCACTCCAGCAGAATATTGATGAGATTGGAGATTCGACATATCGCCAATTTGTTCATAAAACTAGTAGGCAAAATGGCGACAACTTTTGAGGTTCGCATTTTGAGAAGTGTTATTGGCAGTTTTGTTAAGTATATGCTCTTTTAAAATACTGGATGGAGTGGGTTAATTTTATTGAAAAAAATAATATGAACTGATTGCTTTAGTAATAAAATATTTAAAGCTTCTTAATTAATTTCAATACATTTTCTAATATTTTGGAAACATTTATAAATTTGAGAAATAACCTCTATTCTCTTTATAGAACATTTTAAATAAACGAAATTTTAAATTTTTTAGGAATATATGAAGTTTTTTAAATTTAAAATGGTAGTTGCTTAAAGTATTTGAATTTTAAATTTACAGCCATATATTTTACAAGCTCTTGCTAATACGAAAATATTTAATCTAATAAATCTCACAAAATCCTGAAAAAAATTTAAAAAAAAAAATTTTTTTAAAAGTTTTAAATCTTAAAATGGTCATTTTTTTTGATTAATTCATATTGTAATGATAATAATTCATATTATTATCATATTTGTTTCAAAAGTATGCATCTTTTGAAAATTTCATAATGTCATTATGAAATATTAGATTAATAAATTCATTTTTTAATAATTTGTAATCAATTTGCTTAATTTTATAAGAATTTTTCCTCATAAATATTTTTTCCAGATTGTTCTGAATTCCATGCACAAGTACCAACCTCGAATTCATTTGGTGAGGCGGAAGCATGGCCATGGTTCCAACAGCCCGATAACCGACCTAGAGGCGGAAGAATACAGGACATACGTTTTCCCAGAAACTGTATTCACTGCAGTTACAGCGTATCAAAACCAACTCGTAAGATATGAAATATTTTTACATTAAACATTTCTCTCCTTCCATTTACACAGAGTGCGGCAGGTAAAACTGTAACCGTCCTAATGTTATATAATATTGTGTTTCTTTACCAATTATTTGTTTACTCTCATAATTTACGTTTTTGGCGATCAAATCCCTGTGTGTGGGACCCAAATTTTTTGAGACGACAGTGAATTTGATTTGGGGTTGCTAGAGGCGTTTTATTTAAACTTTCCAGAAAAGAAGCTTCAGTTACGTTGCTTTCTTCAGGACTGTGCAACATGTATCAGACCAGATCATGATTGTCCAGTGTGCATAAGGTGCTTACACCAGACAAGACGATCAGATAAATTTTGTGGTCTCCTTGGTCACCTGACCTGTTCACTTGTGACTTTTACTTGTGGGAACTTTCTAACCCAAGATTCGTGAAAAATGGGGTGTAAGAGCAGCTTCTGTAGGTACAGAGTACCTGGAGCACTCAAGGCAAAACCCAAGGGTAGAAGTCTGACTTTGCTACGTTGCCCCAGGCCTTAGCTGGACGTAGTGGAGTGGCCTTCACGCCTTGGGTGACCCTACCAGGAGATTACTATCCCGACGTATTTCACCCACTCCTCCCATGAACACCCCCTCACCGGCAACTAGTGTACTCTATGTGGCAGCCTGTGGAACTTGAGGGGGAAGTGGCCACCTGCTTGCTAAGAGACAAGTCTCTGGTACCAAGGTCTACCCTCTCTGTTCCAAATGTCGAATGGTTCAGGCCTCCCCATCTCATATTTCTCAGTGCATTGGGTGTGAGAGAGGAAACATGGAGTTGAGACCGGAGGAGGTGCTTGAGAGACTGACTATTTTTGGATTCATGGGCTGGTGTGACGGTACTGTAACGCCAGTCGGGAATAAGAAACAACAACTTGTGGGAATTGTTAAATGGAAGAATATACGAAACAAATCCACATTCAAGATCGGGATGTCATCAACAGTATCACAGCACAAGAAGAGCCGTGGTACCCTTGTGGTTAGGACATCGGCCTTCCGTCCGGATGGGCAGGCTTCGATTCCCAACGCCGTCAAAGACCCACCGAGTACATGCGATATACTTTATCATTATATCTGTGGAATCGAAAGTCCTGTAGTTGGTCGTTAAGCAGTTACCTTGGTTGTAATGGTCTGGAGGAAAATTCCCCCCTCCCCTCCAGATCAATGACAAAATGGAGGGAGTGGATGCTCTGGTGGTGCCATCTATCGGAGGAGCCTTAGAGTTAAGACATGCTTTCACCGTCGTGGTGCTCTGATTAAATGAAAGACGCACCCTATTGACTTAAATTCGCATAGCCAACGGCATAGCGAGCTTGGCTTGTCCAAGTGTCATAAGCAACAACAACAACAGAACCAAAGCATCGGTTTGAGAAACCGTTTTCCATTCATTCAAGCCATTAACCCGTTGACAAAAGAACAGCAGAAAAAACAAAATGAAAACGAAAGACAAAACGTGCACTTTATGGTTAATTTAAATCATCAAGAAAAATTTAAATTTTTAAAAATTTCATTAAATTATAGAATTTTTATAAATATGTGAAAACAATCTCCTTCAAATCTTAAGACTAATGGCTTGCTTACGCTAACAATCATACATTTTATGCAAATGCAAGCCAGAAAAATAAATATAAAATAAGTTTGACAAAGTGTACAAAGATTTTATACTGTCAATTAGACAGTATACTTTTTTATTAACTCATTCTAAAATTTAATTTTTAATATTTGTAAAATATTTTCTAATCCCCTTGTCATAAATTCTATGTCATTTTAGTCAAGCACTAATGCCTATCAGTTAATACTCTTCAAGTGTTAATGATAAAGTTTGATTATATTATTTCGATTGCATATAAAAGAGTATTGAAAACAATTTGTTCTAACAGTTTGAATTTCCCAATTGTTATAATATTCCTCAGAGATTTGAGAAGAGAAATAATTTAAGAGTTTATATTTACGATAAATATTTCTCTTAAATTTCTTTCATGAATGAAAATGATTTCTTTAAAAAAAATAAATACCCAATTAACATTATTATTGTTATTATGTTACGATTAGGGAAATTTATGCCAGAAATAAAGAAAATCTTTTCGAAAAACAATAATAAATACTAGGATAATGATATTGTTATAGATTCATGAAGAGAAGAATTTGTCACCATTAAAAATAGTTTCAAAAAAATAATAATCTACTATTTAATAATATTATTATTGACATCAGCTATTATGAAATGGATTTTAAAATAATGTTGTAAATAAAAATGATTTTTCAAAAAAAAAGTAATAATTGATTTAATGTTATCAATGTTATCATATAAACAATGCGAGGAATTTCTATTACAAATAAAAAGTTTCTTTGAAATAATAAAAATAAATATTTTGATAATATTATTGTCATCTTATGATGAGAGAAATTCTTAAACACATACGCACTCACACGCATACACACAGAGAATAATAATAGCAATAATAATTTAAATACTGAGAAAATATTACTATCACATATTAAGATGAGAGTAATTTCTGCCAAAAATAAGAATAATACATAATAAAAATGATGATGTTAATATTGGTATAATATTATTGTTATCATACGAGGGTCACTCTGAAATTTTTGAGATACAACTAGGTTTTAAAGTTATACTTACAAAATTTTAGGTTTGTTCAAAGTAGTCTCCACCAGCATCAATGCACTTTTGTAGACGAATTTTCCACAGATTAAATGCCTAAAGCCATTCATTTCTTCGAATAGATGAAAAAAATGCATTTATAGCCACATCAATCTCTTCTTCTGAATGAAAACGACATCCACGTAAGTTCTTTTTTAGATTAAAGAATAACCAAAAGTCGCACATAGCTAGATCAGGTGAATATGGCGGATGTTCGATCACTTTAATTTGTTTTTGTTTAAGAAACTCAACTGTTAATCCGGCTGTATGTGAAGATGCATTGTCATGGTGAAGCATGAGTCCCCTAACATTCAGTTCTTGTAGAATTTCTGGAAGACATTTAGTGGTATACCAGTTTGCTGTTACTGTCTTCTGTCCTTCCAACTTGATGGCTTTGACCCATCCCGTACTTCTGAAGAAAACGGCATACATCACATTTTTCAGTGCGCGTTGTTTTTTCACCATTGTCGGCGTGGGATCATCTTCAAAGACCCATACTTTGCTTTCTTGACGTGTTGGAACGTCAAAAAACGGTATGTACGTTTCATCATTTCTAACCTGTTACAATTTTAGAAATAATGCGGTGGCCACCATCATTCAGCATATTAAGAGTTTCTTTACTGATTCTGACACGCTCCTCTTTTTGATGCTCAGTTAGATGATGGGGAAGCTCAACGGCAAACTACTTTCTTCATATGTAATTCTTCATGAATGATTTTGTGTATGACTGCGGATCCAATGTTAAGTTCCTTCTGTATCATTTGATAGGTACAGCGATTATCATCCATTAACATTTTTCGTATGACAGACACATTATCCGGGATGACTGCCGACGGCGGCCTTCCTGTGTGTTCTTCATCCTGAAGAAAATTGCGACCTCTTCTAAATTCTCTAAACCATCTGAATACAGTAGCACGAGCTGGAGATTCATCACCCAATGCTAATTGCAACCGTTGAACGCATTCTTCTTGATTTAATCCTGCTTTGAAATCGTCGAAAATCATAGCGCGAAAATGTTCTCGCGTCAACTCCATTTACTCTTCTGTTTAAAATTTATTCCACGCTAAACAAATTGAAGTAAGTCAGTAAAAAATCGTCTTCTGTGTTAAAATACTTTGTACTTTAATATTAAACCGTTATTTTTATTTTGTAAATTCTCGCGTCTGCGCGTATCTCAAAAATTTCAGAGCAACCCTCGTATTATAGTGAACGGAATTTTAATCACAAATGAAAGGAATTCTAAATTTAGTTTACTTATTTATTTTTGATATTTCTTAATAAGCACTGAGAACAGATGAAGTATGAGTGTATTGATTAATACAAATTTTAACATACAATTTCTGCTTTAGTTTGCTTATAACTCGAAGATTTGACAAGATATTAACGATTAAATTTTTTTTTTCAGATAACGAAGTTAAAAATCGACAGCAATCCCTTTGCCAAAGGTTTCAGGGACTCTTCCAGGTTGACAGAATTCGACAGGTAATTGATAGATGATTAATTTTGTGTTTCTTTATTGCGCCTGAAATTCATAATTTTGGTATTTTATTAATTTCTCTCTGAAGTTATTCTTTGAAAATAAATGGAACTCATCAACATTTTTTCGGATGCAAAAACTTTGATAAATATTCAAATAAATTGATTTTACTTTGTTGATAATGGGACTCTCTAAAGATTTGGCCTAAAAGTTGCGAAAGTTGTTATTATCGGATCAAAGTATTTTTTGAATATTTTATTTCATCTGCACAAATTTCATTTTGGTTCAAATTTGTTAGAAATTTTAATCAAATCTAGTTAAATTTTATAAATTTCTTCTTTTTTAATTTAAAAAATAGTTAAAATAATAATAAATAACATTTGAATTTAGATGTAAGAAAATTTAACTTAACATCCAAATTTTTATTGTTGTGTAAAAGATTGAAAATTTATTTTCTGTAATTAATTTTAATACTAAAGATTAAAATCAAATTTTAGTCTAATATGTAATCAATATTTAATACATACCACCAAAATGATAATTAACAAACATTATTGGTAATGCAATTGATTAATAAGTCTCTTTATCATATTTAGTTATAGGCATCTACGAAAATAGCAAGTAAAAGAAAAAATAAACGAAGGTCTAACATTTATAGTAGAAGCCCGGGGGCTTAGTGGCAGCGTTTCACGCTCCCATGACACAGGTCCGAGGTTCGATCATCGGGCTGGGCAAGGTTGACTCAGCCTTTCATCTCTTCAGTGGGTCGATTAACTGAGTACCAAGCATGCTTGGGAACTAAACACTGGGGGTCATACGTTAGGCTAACCACCTAACTGGAACTAATGAGGCCCTGGGCTTCGCACCCCAGGGCCCTCGGTCATGAAAACAGTTATGGGCACTGTAGGCCTTGGCCCACATGGACTGTCGTGCCATGGAGTTTAGTTTAACATTTATAGTGAAAGAATGCATTCTACTTTTGTTCTACAAAAATAACAGCTAAATGCATAATATAATAGTTGTTAATATAATGAAATTATATAGGGCGTGGGAAGGATTGTGCCAGCTGATCTATCAACCACGTCACTCAAATGTGACACTCAAAATTACCAATTGATTGGTGTGCTAAGCTTCTTCGGTTGTCAAAAATAGGCAAGTCCAAATGCATAGCAGTTACTTGACCTACTCACCGAGGTTCAAGTGTAAACAATGGAATGGCACTTTTTTTGTGAAGCATCATGGAATTTGGTCCTAGAACAATGGCAGATGGATGTTGCTCTTACTCATGTACGTCTGCTGAGGTGCGTACTCAGGAGTTTTCCGGGTTTCCTCTCTTTTGATACGTGAATGTACGGTCCACTATCTGTAAAAAGTACGCAATGATTATTAAAATGCTGTAAACAGCAATATGTCTTTGGTAGCCCACAACACGATGTTGAAATATCCACAACAACACATGCGCATTAAAAAAGCAAAAATGCAGAATCTGTAGCACGGTGTTAAACAGTGGCTGGGATTAAACCTGGAATCTTCCCTTTTGAGCAACGCAGTATGACAGCAATCTTACAACAAAAAGCTGACACTAATACCTGACTTACCACTTCAAACGTAATTCTAGGAACCTATCATTTTCAGTCTTTGATTCAAATATTTGTATTCTTCATCAGTTTTTTTTTAAGAATCTACCCATTTTTCATATTCCATGTTCCTGCTATAGATATTACAATACTACATACCAGTGTTTTTTATAGATATTTTTTAATCAAGAAATAGTTTAACTGATTGTAAAGAATATTCTTTACAATGTATCGGAATTTCATTAGCTTACTGTAAAACTGTAACTCACTCTAAAACAACTTGAGATCCTTTTCCTTAAAATGCTTGCCAGAAAATGTAATTGAAGATAAAAAAAATAAGGACTTAAAAATAAATTGTTTATCATAGACTCAACATTGTAGTGATCCAACTATGAAAGTCACGCATATTACCTCTGATACCGAAATTATATTAACTTTATTATTACACTACTGGCCATTAAAATTGCTACACCAAGAAGGAGTGCAAATAACAACGATATTTATTGGACACATACATTACAGTAGAAAGAACCCGTAATTAGATTTGCAGGAAATTAGGATGTATAGATCTTGAGAAATCAGTACCCAGAGCAGCCACCTCTGGCTGCAATAACAGCATTTATCCGTCTAGGCATGGAGTCAAACAGAGATTGTATGGCATGTACGGGGAGCTCAGTCCATGCAGCTTCAACACTATGCCACAATTCATCGACAGTAGTGGATGGTGAGTGATGGCATGGAAAAGCATGCATCATATATTGCTACTACTAGCAAAGTAAAACGCATTTGGAGGTATTACATTTGCTTTAAATTAAGTTATTGTTTCACTGGTAGTTGTTGTATCAGTATATTTCCCTGTACCCAATTAAGAGTTGGGATCTACTAGTTAGTGGAAGCAACAGGTTGGGAATCTTCGCAATTCAGAAGCAGGTATCAAACAGAAGACCCCGCAATACTTGTCCTGTCACCACCAGAGGTGTAATTTCACTTGGAGGACATTGCGACCATGCATATTTAACATGCTCTAGACACATTTAGTGAACACGATGAATCTTCGGTTGAGCTAGGGTACGAATTCACTATCGTTTGATAATGAGAACAACACCCTAATCAACCAGGCAGCAGCAGACCTCCGCACTGGTACTTGGTAGATGGTTTTATTTCATGCCTAACAAATATGGACGCCATGGTAAAAGGATGATTACTATAATTCTTTAGCCATATGTTATGTGTGAGTGTGTGTGTTTGTTTACCAAACAAAATCGAATAATAGAATACCATTTTATTCAATAAATAAATCTTGAAATATGTCACAAGTTGCTTACTTTAAATGTTGTATTTTAGAAATCATTTTCACAAAATGGATCGGTTATATAATTCCTATTTTATAAACGGATCTTTTGATGCAAAGTTAAGACTTAATATATATGTTGAATGTAAAATAATTAATAGCAAATTCGTAAATGTGGTAGTTATATTTGACTCTCTACTTCAATAAGTGAAAGTATCAAAAAAGAAATCAAGTAAATTTTTTAAATAAAAAATTGTCGCTTGCTTTATTTCAAGTCCTTTGAAATTCCTTTCATAAATTTATGTTCTCTTTCTCTTTTTTTATATAAATTAAGTGACAAACAGGAATGTAAATTACTAAACTTTTTAAAACAGTATATTTAATTGTCTTTCAGAGTAATAGAGATTAAATTTTTAAGCCTGTCAGTCAAATAACACTGTTTATTTTAATGGGAAGCAGAATCAAGAGAAATCAAGCAAGCTTTTTCAATGAAATAATATCGTTTGCCTTATTTTAAACCTTTAAGAATTTCTTGTTTACATTTATTTATATTGGATTTTCCCTCTTTTATATAAAAAGAGTATCATACAGGAATATAAATTTATATACTTAGGTGAATTAATTATTTTATTGTTTATAAGTATCTATATATGCGAATTTATAAATCCTAAAGTTAAATGGGATGATTCATTTCAGTACATGAAAGTATCAAAAATATTAAAATTTTCTTAAGGAAATTAATATCGTTTTCTTTCATGCTTTTTGTTTATTTTTTGTAAATTAATAAACATTTGTTTTTCTTCCTTTTATATAATTTCAATTCACCCCAGGAAATGTTGACGAAATATTTTCTCGCATGCCAGTTTTTTTTAATTTTTTGTCTTCGCGTTAAACTGAAAATCACTTCGAATTGTCATCTCACTCTCTCCGACAGCTCAACCTCTCGGCAATCGTCACTCGGTTTTTAGCAGTTCGTAAATAAAAATAAAACCTCGGAAATAGGTGGACGAAAAAAAAATTCTCACAAAAACTGTCTCCTTGTTATCTATCCTTTCAACTAAATAGAATTTAAAAAAAAAAGAATAGAAACGCTCTTCAAGACCGTCTCTCTCACTGTCTCATTTTCAACAACATCATCACGTTCGGGAAATAAGAAAAAAACAAAACACAGAAAAAAAAAAAACTCGGAAAACAAGGATTCCCTTCCGCTCTGGGTAGTCTCGAATAACACGTTACGGGTTATTGGCGACCTCATCACAGAGGGGCACATTCATTGAGTGGGAAAATGGCGGAAGGAAATAGTTCCCCTCTTTCTTCGCTCTTCATAAGATGAATGACATACTTCGAACTGTCTTCCTCGACTCGCTTCGCTGTAGAACTCCCCCAAACAGGCTGCAAAAAAAAGAGGTTCTGTTTCAAGATAAGAAACTTAGAATTAAAAGCTAACTTGACGACAAATGCTAGTCTTAGCGTAAAGTGTCAGAAAAAGCATCTGTTAAAAACAGTGGTGGTCCATTTGCTTATTAGCTTATCTCCTTAGACTTACACAAGGAATCTGAAACTAGGCAAGAACTTATTACAATAATTATCATTCCAGCGATATATATATATATATATATATATATATATATATATATATATATATATATATATATATATATATATATAAGCATGATTAGAAGTATCATGGGCGAAAATTGAAAGGTACAAGAATAGATATAAAAATTGAAAGATACAAGAATAAATATAAAATTCTCATGCTTAGCAATACATTCAGCGCAAAAGCAGCTTAAATAGAATTGCTAAAGTATAAACAATTGTAAATTTTTATAAAATTAATCAAAAACCAAATGGAGAATAATAATAAATTTATAAAATTAGACAAAAATCACAAATGGAGAATAATAATCAAATACTATATGGAGAATAATA
Source organism: Latrodectus hesperus (assembly GCA_037975125.1). NCBI lineage: Eukaryota > Metazoa > Arthropoda > Arachnida > Araneae > Theridiidae > Latrodectus > Latrodectus hesperus. The sequence continues at coordinate 14,206,897 of CM075850.1, read as the reverse complement.
CATTGAAAATACGAACTATAGTAGACAGATGAAAATATGCTCAATATATAGTTTAAAATTTAAAAAAGAAAGTATGATAAAGGAAAATAGAATGAAGTACCAACACGGCCAGCTTCTTCAGGTGGTGTTAACCACATTGGCACAAAGTATGGCTTTCCTGCATTGTCCCAAGACTTAGTCTTAAATAAGCCAATACACTCCAAAGCCACACTAAAAATGTCAAACCAGAATAAACGAAATAAATGCCAAGCCAAAATATATAAGCTTAAATATAATAGTAAATCCAATGTTGCCAAAAAATACATTTAATTTGTAGTAATGAAAATTAAATCCAGATTCAAACTATTTTTATAAATTGGATAGAAAATTATTAATTTTATAATTTTATAGAATTTACTATATATATATATATATATATATATATATATATATATATATATATATATATATATATATATATATATATATATATATATACAAGACTCTGTTTGCTTTCTGAATTGCTTATTAACTGTTCATTGATTTACCATAGGGTTTTTATTCATCTTTTATTTATTTTTATTTTTTTATAGAAATTAATTCATTGGTTCTGGTGATCCTAAAAATTAAATTAAAAAAGGATGTATAATTTCTTAATAAGTTAATTAAAAAAATTAATGCATACATTTAGTCTTACATATTACTCTGTCCTTTTCATTTTTTGTTTATGGGATTGTTAAAGAACATGTCCAATGTCGAAAGCTTTTCTCTCTTTTCACAGAATTTTCCAGAAGTGATTACTAGCATTGTCGTTGTCAGCATCCCCAACCCGACTGACATCAGTTTTATTTGGGTGCTATATTGCTTTGATATACTCCCAAAATAAAATCGCAAATCACTCAAAATTAAATCAGTTTCGGTTTTTAATAAAGTAAAAACTATGAAACTTATGGTCTAATTTGGCTAATAAACATTAGATTAGAAAAAAAGAATATTTATTTCGATTTAATAGAGAGCTCTGAAGTTTTAATAAATAAGTAACATAATTTAGGAGAAATGAATAACGATTTTTCGTCCGTTGGGTATGGAAACTGCACATGATGCTCCCAAAGAAGAGAAGTGTTCGTCAGTATTCCTTTTTTTAGTTCGTTATCCAAATACGTGTTCCTTGTGTTAACACAAAATCTTTTATGAATACGAAAGTGTTCATTGTCCGATGATTTGTTCGCAGTCCAAACTGTTTGTTAACCAATCACGCATGGTGTGCATATATATATATATATATATATATATATATATATATATATATATATATATATATATATATATATATATATATATATATATATATATATATATATATATAACCCTGTTAATTAAAATCGGCTTTCTTAAAAAAATATATAAGCTGATTTTAAATTTTTCTCATTATTAGAAGTATCAGTTTTCTAAGCTTAAAATTTATTATTTGCTCCATAAAAGTCTTATTTTCTCCAATAATGTAGTATGTAATTTTTATAAATATTGCATTTTAACTCTATTTACTTCTGTAACTCAAAATTATTTGTAAGTACTGTTGTTGTTTACTAATGACATTTGGACAAGCCAAGCTCGCTATGCTATGGGAATTAAGTCGATTGGGAGCGTCTTTCGTTTTTAATCAGAGCACCATGAAGGTGAAAGTACGACTTTGCTCTACACTCTTGCCATAGGAACCCGTTTATAGGGTAGGCAACCCTTCACACCTCATTCCTACAAGGAAAGGACAAAGACAGGATAGATAGAGAGAGAAAGTACATCCATGCCCGAACCGGGATTCGAACCCAGGACCTCCTTATCCAGAGTCAGGCACGCTGACCACTTCACCAGTTGGTCGGCTGTAAGTACTAATATAATAATTATTAGTGCTGTACCAATGAATTAAGAGTTATAAGAAGGCTATAGGCCTTAATCTAGGGAAACTCTGTTTGCCAGATGTCTGAAATGTTCAACCGGGGTGCCGGAATACTTTCGTCCCCCAGCGTCACGTCTATAAATATATAACAAATGACAAGCATATAAATTTAAATATTTTATTTCCGACACCTTAATATTTATGAATAACTTCAGCGGGAAAAAAGCACTTTAAAACGAGGAATAAAAATTTGAGCAACATTTACACGCATTACTTATTGTTGGCCAGGACTTTCTTAATCTTATTTTAAATATTTTTATAAGGTAATCCGTTAACCTAAGATTTTTTTTCGTAAAACCTTTATCATCAGTTCACGCGTTGCTCATCAAAGAAAATACTCTCTGCTGGTGCTGATGGCCCGGGTAAGCAGAAGGCAACAATCTTGGTCAGATTGGGAGCTGCTATGTGATTCTTCTTTAAAAAAAAAAAAAAAAAAAAAAATTTTGAGCCATTTTTTTTCACGTGAAGCAATCACGCCCTCTGGTAGTCTCTTCTGTTCCCACTCAGTTTGACTGCTTATACACCTCAGCTGACACAACTTCGCGCATGGCCACGATTGGCGAGACAAGGCGTTATGATGACAATATTACTTATCAGCAAGCCATGATTTTTCAACAGTTTTAACTTTTCATACAATACAGAAATAAAGTACAAATTATTCTAAATAATCTTTCAAAGTTAACTGTTTTTACACGTTTTGGTCATCCATAAAATCAAATAAAATTTTTACCAGGACGTGAAGTAAATTTGACAGGACACCGAGATTTTGTCTGGTAACCGAGACATCTGGCAAGCAAGTGTTGCGTCACTGGAATGAAACCTATTTTGAATTTATCACATGAAATGATTTGTTTAAAAGCAAAGAAAATTCGATTGGTAACTATAAAACTTGAAAATTTCTTTCGTTATTTTTATATTGAATGATGGGAAGTTTCGAGTATGTGTATAGAATCCAACGAACAATATTGCTGTGTGTTTCTATCAAATGTGACTGAAAGCTACTTCAAAAAGCAAATTTTCATTTATTCGAACGTCACTGAGTAGCATTGCAACCTATAGTATGAATTTGCTTTTCGCTTGATTGGAATATTGAAGATATTGAGTGTTACTTCATAAGTAATGTGTAAAATTTGGAATGTAGAAAATGGAGAAAAAATCCTTTAGCAAATTACGAGTAAAGTTGTGTTGTTGTTACTAATGACACTTGGACAAGTCAAGCTCGCTATGCTTTAGCTATGCGAATTAAGTCGATTGGGAGCGTCTTTCGTTTTTAATCAGAGCACCATGAAGGTGAAAGTACGACTTTGCTCTACACTCTTGCCATAGGAACCCGTTTATAGGGTAGGCAACCCTTCACACCTCATTCCTACAAGGAAAGGACAAAGGATAGATAGAGAGAGAAAGTACATCCATGCCCGAACCGGGATTCGAACCCAGGACCTCCTTATCCAGAGTCAGGCACGCTGACCACTAGACGAGTTAGTCGGCACTTTCTATTGGTAATTTAAACTATTGACGGAAGGGGCTCGAGATAGGACTCAAATTTCTAACTAGCCTACGCCTCTAACTTATGAATTACTCCCTTTTTAATTAATATGGCAGCTCGTTATTCCTTGGGATTCCTTTTTTGTTCCAAGTAAAGTTGTAAAAGTGTTTTCAATGACAATTATCTATAAAATGCAATAGAAATAGATTTGAGTATTAAGAATATGAGTTATTCACATTTAAATTCGTTTGTTTGTTTAACTATACACGCTTATAAAATTTCGATTCTGTTAGTCTTATAAAATTTTTTTCATTCTTCTAGGGACACAATGGAGGCGTTAATAGCTGATCCCACTTACTTGCACTCCCCCTTTCGAGCACTTTTAGAACATCCAGAGAGAGAAGATCTTCAAGCAGCTCTAGCCAGAGAGAACTTGCTGGGACTTAGGGCCCCAATGCTGCCTTGGAAGCCGGCAGGGCCCTTGCCCTCTTTCACGGACACTTACGGCATGTTGGCAAATCTTCCAGCCATGTATGCCATGAACCCCGCGCAGAGGGCCATGTGGGCCCAATGGGGCACGGCTGGCCTAGGACAACATCTAGGTCTTCTTTGTGCTGCAAACGCTGCAACAGCGCAATCTTGTGGTGTTCTCCGGCCAACTTCTCTATCGGCTGGTTCGTCAGATAGTTATGGCCTTCACAGGTACATGCCCTACTTCTACAACACCAAGAAGGATAACGGCGAGGTGAACAAAGACAGTTCAACTAGCCACACACCTTACAGGTGAAACAAGCTGTGATGGTTTACCCCCTGCAAACTTTCTTCCTGGGCTCAAACGGCAGAGAGAGAAATAAGGAACACTTAATGTCTTTGAGCTGGTTATTTTTCCCGGTTATAAACAAGGGTGTGGTGACAGAAACTATGTACATATTCTTCAAGTTGGCGACCGATATTTCTGACTTTGGCGATTCCAGCTTCCTTCTGCAATATATTTACTTCAGTTTCTTCCGGCAAACAAGTTTTGTTCCAGAAAGCTGAAAATCTTAATGTTTCAAACTTTTTGGGTGGATGTCTAGTCTGTTTCACATTTTAAATAGGACCGAATGCAACTCAAATATTTTATTCCGAAAGCTTTTTTGTTTCAGAAAATATCCTTTCCTTCGTCTAAGAGGGTGCCACTCTATGTGATAAAAACAAAATAAAGAACATTATTGTTGTACTTAAAAATTTTCCTTTAAAAACCATACTATAATTTAATGATGGTATAAATGCAAGCTCACTGAATGAGTATTATATAGATTTATACAGGGGATGATGGTTATAAGAATGATTGATGCTAGAAAAGTATATTAAAAAAACTGATGATGATTAGCTATATAAGACAATAACAGCATCAATACTATGTATGTGTGATTTTCACAGATACAAACATGTAAATTTACATAAATATAAATGAATATTGCTAAAATTGACCACAGCATCTTATGACATATGGTTATTTATTTTTAACTATCTCTTTTACTGTATTTTATAATATTTTCTTTTATTTTTTGTTTTGTAATGAAGCTAATTTAAAAAGTTAAAGTAGTTAAATGGTACACTTTTTTTATTACTCAGAAAGTGAGACAAAGCCAAATATTGCTTACTATTGCTATTCAGAAAAGCATCCTTTAAATTTAGTGTTTTGGAAAATTTAATTTACCTTCAATCTATCAAATCATAAGCATTCTAAAGCCTGTGATCATTTAAATTATCAAGTTTTATTTCAAAATATCTGAAAAGAATTTTTAAAAAAATCTAAAAAGAATTTATTTCCAAATTGGCAAAAAAGCTATGTGATTGCATATGATTTTTCAATTTTGTAAATAAGCCTTTTTAACAGATTCAAATTTTACTAAACAATTTTATTTGTATTTGTTCTTTTTTTTAGATTACTTATTCATTACTTCTTAAAAATTATTTAAAATAAGTAAACTCAAAAACTAATAAAAATTGGTCTTAAATGTAATTTGTTATATCGATATATATAGCAGTTTTTATAAAAAGTATGGATTTCTTAACATATTATAAATTGATTTTGTTGTGTATGTCCTTTCTTTAAATAAGTTATTATGACATATAAAAAGGAATCATATTCATATTTTATTATTTAACATAAACTTGCAACTATCTTTTTAACTATTTAATGAAATTAAATTTAAGAATTTCTATTCATTAAACTGTCTCAGAAATTGTAAATATCTTTTCTTTGTATTTTTTTTTATTTCTCTATTTTGAATTTTACAATTTATGTTTCTACTACACCTGTGTAAAAAGACTGCATAAGCACATTTGAAAGAGTATCCTTAAAATTCCTAATAGATACAAGCTATTATTAAAGCTAAATACGACCGGTTTTATTTAAGAGAAATAAAAAAAATAATTGAAATTTCTTGAAAAATGTATTTTATGAAACTATATTTCCAGATTTAAATAAGTAAAAAGTTTATATTTATGATTGTGGCAGGATTTTTTTCCGATTAAAGAATTTTGAAATTGTAAAATAGAAACCTTTTCACAATTTTAAAAAGTTCTAACTATCGTCAAGGCAATTTAAATCTCTATCTTTAGAGTATTTAAACGTAGCACTAATCTAATAACTAAGCGAAATTAAGCGTTATTTAATTATTACGTTAATTAAGCATAAATTAATTAATTTAAACGAAACACTAATCTTAATATTTTATGAGTATACTCACATTAATTCAGATTCATTTTTAAAATTAAACTAACAAAACTATTAAAGCCAATTTATAATTGTTCTTCTAATGATATAAAAATTAAAGTTGTGCTTTTATTACAACGATTTATAAAACATTACCAAAAATTTCTTATTGCATTGAAAACTACAAAATTAAGATGTTTGCTAGGGAAGTCCTGATAGCAAACGATTTTTGAGATATAACTGTTGATTGGATGAACGATTGGCAGATTCCTAAATGGATTGTCCAATCAAAACCGATAACCAGGGACTAATTTTAAAACACAATCAGATTTTAGTACTGAAACTTCATTCATTTCAGCTATGAAAACTCAGCATTCACTTACAAATGATTCAAAAATAAAACTAAAAATTTTAAGTGTTCTTTGAATAGGATTAAATTGTCTCCATGTTTATAATAAATTAAATTTATTGGATTAATAATTCCCTTGAAATGTATGTAATACAAGTTTTGAAGAAAATAACTGATTTTTGAAGTTTACACAAAAATTGTGTAATAAAATGAAAACAAGAAGATGTCAACTTTCCATAGTGAACGCCATTTTTTTTAATGATTCTTTGAGAAAAAATAATTTTAGCAGGATTGAACTTCACAAAAATTTTAGAATATTTCTAAAATTGTTTTGGTGCTACTTCAAAATGTTTTTAAGGAAAAAAAATTTTTTTTGCCTTTAATTCACCTCTTTCCCTTTTCCTAAGTAAAATTTTCGTGAGGCTTCCATGCAATCCAATTAGAATGCGAATCATAATATTGTTCTTAGTTAGATGATGCATAATACTGTATTTTCCTGGTGAAAGCTCACAAACACGCAACTTTACATTCAGTGATAAAATTGTAATTTGTATTATCAATTATAATATAATAAAGCAGCCAATTAGCTTGTAAATTAGTTTATTAGTATATGAAAGTTGTCCATTAGAATCTTTAATAAAAATTGTTTTTACTACATTGTGTGTTTGTTTCTTAGCTTTGTTTGTGTTAAAGGAATTTACTTTTTACTATATTGTATTTCTTATTTTGATTTGCACTTACTAATTATGAATAACAGGGTTAGATACAAGGAAGCAGGCTGGTGCAACAACTAATTGTGAATAATTGGTGAGAAGAATAAGGACGAAGATAGCCACTTTTTGCTCTTGGCGAAAAAAATCGCGCCAAGTGTCTTAGAACCAATGTTAGGCTTAGTGCAAATAACATACAAGAAGTCTTAAAAGAAGAAAACATAAGCTTATACAAATGAAATACCATAGAAGTCATATATATGTAATAAATTTATTAAGAATAAGAAATAAAAATGTTAATAAATTAATAAAATTTAAACTAAACCATATAAAGCATAGTGCATTTATTATGAAAAAAGATGCCAATGAAATCTTAGGTAGCCAATCATGATGTTTCTCTCACGATTTTGGATTTCATTGTTTTTCGTTTAATTTATTAAGTTTAGAAAATAAATTTAACGTAATTTAAATATACTAAAAAAGTATATACAAAACTTATTTGCAAAGAATGAAGTACTCAATAAATATTTAATTAATAAAAATACCCCACAAATAAATTTCAATTAATATTTTATTGATAAAGTTATTTAATCGAGACAAAATTTTTTGACTATTAGATAAAAATGATTTTACACAGTAATCGAAATTTGGTAGCATAAATACAAAAAAATAAATAAATAAATAAATAAAAAATAAAAAAAACAGTAGAAGCTTCAATAAATTATTTATAAGAATATTTCTATTCTTACATGATCTTGTATCTTAAATAAAATAGGAATTGTTTTATATATTCTTAATTTTACCAAATCATTATATTTATCCTTTCAAACTTTTATTATTGATTTTATATTTTATCCTGCTTAATTTGAATAAAAAATTTTTTGTCGACCACCAATACAGACATTATTTATAAATTGCTAAAAGTGCAACAATTTATTAATTTTCCTCCAAAACACATAAAAAATATCTTAAAATCAAATAAATTTCTCAGAATAAAAATTTCAAAAAATTATAAAAGAATAAAAATATTCATTTGCTTCTTTTAAGGTTATATTTTTAATTATTGTAAGTGAGCGAATTTAGAACGATAGTTTAATTAAACGAATATTGTTTTTAGCTATTGGGAAAATCATTTTATCCAAATGGAAAAATAAAAGTAATTTTAGTTTTAAAATTTTGTAAACATAATAATGGCTATGAAATTGTAATTTAAAATATAGTAAAAATTATCTATAAATATAAATTACTTAAGACTTAAGGAAACTGAGTGAAATGAAAGCCGACTTGAACTTCTGGAATTTCACGTTGAAATAAAAGCGAGGGATAAGAAAACTGTTTCATCTTTTTCCATTGTTATCACTATAAAACACCTTAGCACATTAGAATAACATGTGCTAAGGTGTTTTATTTTAACATTAAAATCATTATTATGGACATTTTTAATTATCTTATCACATTTGTCGATTCTGATCTCATTACCAAAGGCAAGGAAGTTTTAAATGCTTTTTAATTTTCATTTAGAATGTCGCTATATCAATGCAACAAAGCTGTTGTTTGGAACATAACATGCCCTTCTTTTGCTCATATTTCATTCTTTTTAAAGGGCTGACGGCTTTTTGTATGCTGAGTTGTTGTTGTCGTGTGCTAGCTAGGCTGGCAATATGGGGTGCGCTGCTCCACTTTTCCAACTGAACCCTGTTTTGGTGTGGAGTCCGACTTCCTCAGTACACACATGCCATAGGGACCCGTTTATAGGGTAGGCCACCATTCACAACCCACTCATACAAGGAAAGGACAAAGACGGGATGGATAGAGCGAGAAAGTACATCCATGCCTGAACCGGGATTTGAACCCAGGACCTCCTTGTCCGCAGTCAGGTACGCTGATCACTAGACAAGTTGGGCGGCGTATGCTGAGTTAATCTCCCAAAATGATAGTTGCGTGTCAGTTTTCTAGGTTTTCTTTTTCTCGGCCCTTTAACTCCACAGTCAGTGGGAAAATTCTCCAATAAAAGAAAGCTATAGCAAAACCTTCGTAAAAGATTTCCACTGCCTGGCTATCGACTGGGCAGTGTCGAGTTAAAGCCTGTTTAATCCAGTGGCAGCTGATCATTCTACAAAACAGAAGGTTTCTGCTTCGATTCCTGTCACTGTTGAAGAACAGGAAACGGATGTTACGTTTCTGCGTTTTGTGAGCTCATATTTCGGAGTGGGAAGTTTGAAATTCATCGCGTTTCTTCTCTAAAAATGCATAAATATAACTCTCAAATTATGAGGTGATTATGAAAAGACAATACTTCGGATGTTGAATAGAATGTTCTGCTGTTGGAATGACTGTAACGCAGAATCAAATTCTAACATAACGATTTTGGTAACAATCATTCCAAAAATTTTGCCATTGTTATTAAGAGGATTTTAGCAAAGATTAGTCAAACAATAATAAATCTTTAGTGTTTGAAGCAAATGATATCATGATTACTCCCGGTGCTGAAATTTGTATCATCTAAAATTGTAAATAAATGAGTTGCTTGAATTTCATTACAACGTCCTTGCCTGAAATATTTTGACAAAGATAGGGTGCATTGCATTGAATGATAATGAAAAACTTGCACACGATTTCCTTTGAATATCATTGGCGAAAGCGGTTCTGGTACTTTTGCATCATTACTCACATTGAATAACCAATTGGACAATTGCATGATTAGCGTTTTAGCTTAAGGTTTAATAGTTCACCAGTTCAATTCCGACCACTTTTATGGATTTTTGTTGTAGCTTTGAATCTATTTTAAAAGGAATAACTCGATTTTACTCACTTTCTTCAACAAAAGATGACCCTTTAGTGACAAACTTACCATTTAAACTCCCACTTAATAGAACTATTCAGATTTGGTTGGAGGTACAATGGGGCACCTTTTGGTTCTTTGGCGATTTTTTGACTCAAAGTTTAGTGCCAAGGTGTGACTAACAAGAAGGCTGCTACACAAAAGCTATACAAAGATAGGGTTATCAGGATCAACAGACATTAAAGTGTATCGCCAAACCAAGTGGTAACCAATTCTACACCGAACCCTTGGTCCGACTATTTCTTATTGCCCAAGAAGATTAATTCACCTGGAATCGGCAATGTAAAAGGAATTAAAAATTATAGCAAGCATCCAACCGAAACTAAGATTCAAACTCACAAATTAGTGAGTGAAAAGCTTCAGAGACAATCATTTACCTGCCATCGCATCATTTAAGAATGACCCAAAGATATTCGTTACACAACAAAAAAATCCAGCACCACACTTTCAAGGCATTCAAGAACAAGAGAAAAATGAATCGTATACACGCTGATTAGGAGAGGGAAAATCATTCAACAAATACAGCCGACGACCCCGGGTAGTGTGAGAATGGCAGAAGAAGGGAACAACTCAGAGGGAGGACCTCACAGGTCGAAATCTGCGTAAACCGACACTCAACTTTGAAGACAGAGCGTTAAAAACTCGCCAGGAATGCTATCAGTCCCCCTTTCAAGAACCACCACCAGGAAACCAAAAAGCAGAAACAAGGCAACTAATTAACGTCTCGTGTAAGGGAAGTCTCTGAAAATAGAATCTCCTGGTGAAGGTTGGGAAGGGGGGAGAAGAGGCATGGAGAAGGCTGGATTTCCAAAACAGAAGGTTGATGATGGGTAAACAGAATTCGTTAAAACGAGGTTGAGTAGCCGTAAAATGAACACTCAAAATAGAAGATTTGTCAGATTTGTAACCATTCCCAATATTTATTTAAATCTAAAATGGGTATGCAAGACAAGCAAGTAAAGGCTAGAAAGGTCAAATCGTGTTTCGTTACATTGACTTTGTTTTTATAACAGTTTAAAACGTTTTTTTCACAGAAAATCAGTGGAGGTTCTTGTACAATTCATGTAATCGAACTGATATACCTGAATTTTTGGTTAAGCGGGATCTTAATATTAATCTAAATTTTAAATGCGTAACTCTGTTAAAACAAAGTTTTCTCCATAAAAATATGTCTTTCTTGTTCTCAATACTAAAAATTAGGCTATTCTTTTATTAGGTTATATATATATATATATATATATATATATATATATATATATATATATATATATATATATATATATATATATATATATATATATATCTGCACAGGCCTCACCTAGCCACATTTTATTTTGTCTGGGGCTCACCAGTCTCAAGATCCCCCTATTGGTAATAGACTTGTTTAGGTAAATGGGTCAATAGACCTGATTTAACTCTGCTGTTCAAGGGGAGGAGAAACAACAACTTCTATTAAGTTTTCGGTTGGAACAATTTTTAAGTCAGAAACAGAAATACTGCAATGTATTATAATACCGAATATTTTCCAATATAAAGATATTTATAAACTTAATTTAAACGCAGCTTGTCCTCAAGTATGTTTTCCAATGTAAAATTAGGGAATGTAGAAAATCTTTATTAAAAAAAATTTCAATAGAGTATTATATGTCTGTAAAATCGTTTTTCAACTGAAAACATGCATTGCCGAGAAGCTTAACGTCAGAAGAGGTTTTAAGGACGTTACAGTCTATTTTCAATACAATTTGCTTGTAAAACCATTTTCGAACTAGAAAGTTATTTTAAAGTCTAGAAAACATAGAAACCTAATTATTTTACTATTATTGTGCATAATTTTTTAATCTAAAACAGATGTATGTCTGTTTCTTGAAGATATTTCAAATCTAAGATAATGCAATGGGTCTATTGTAGACTGGAAGATCATTATTGCATGAAATTTAAAGCTTAAGATCACTGAATCTAATTTCAATTTTGTTTGTGAAACTATTTTCCAACTTGAAATGCATGTATTGCCAAGAAACTTAATGTCAGACTATAAGTTTTAAAGTCATTACAATCTATTTTTCGATACAATTTACCAATAAGACCATTTTTCAATTTGACGCAGAAGCATTGGGAAAAAACAATATTAGATAATTTGAAGTCGATGAAATTTAATTTCAGTACATTTAGCAGATAAAACTATTTTCCAACAAGAAAGTCTCATTGCAACATAGTTATTTTAAAGTTTAGAAAACATAGAAACCTAATTATTTTACGATTGTGTAGATAAATATATCAACTGAAACATAAGCGTAAATTTAATAACATAAAAGTATGCAAACCTAATTTGAATGCTGTTTGTCTGCAAAGATGTTTTCCAATCTAAAATATTAGTAACGAAATTAGAGAATTTAAAATTAAAATATCATTATCGCAATCAATTTAAAACCTAGCCTCACTGAATCTAATTTCAACATTGTGTGTTCCTGTAAAAACATTTTCCAACATGAAATGCATGCATTGAAATGAAAATTAATGTCAGACTCCTTATGTCTTTGAAGCAATTTTGCAACTTAAAGGAGATACATTGCAACAAAGCGTAATATATATCAGTCATTTTATAGTAAAATAATGTGTAAACTAAAAAATACTATGCAACTTTTATTTCTAGAACAAATTTCAATCTGAAACAGACTAACAGCAAAGAATCATTCTGAGGGAATTCTTACAGTTAAAGACATTTAAACCTGTTTTGAATACATTTGTCTAAAAAGATATTTTCCATACTGAAATGGAAGTCTTGGTGATGAATATATGGTTAAACATTTTATAAAATTCAAGGAAATATCTCTCTGTATGTATAAAAGTATATATATATAAGATAAAACATGAAGAATATTGAAACCCCAGAAATATAAATTTGGAAAAATACTAAAATATATGATGCAAATGAAAAGAAGAAGGCATAGGGACCACGTCTTCATCAGGAGGGAGATGGCCAGCTATGCAAAATGAACACTCTTTTCTGACATGCTCGAAGGACAAATGTCTAAAAATCTTCGAGCAATTTCCCCGAAGAGTGTTTGTATTAAAAGAATTGTAGTTCCTATATATATATATATATATATATATATATATATATATATATATATATATATATATATATATATATATATATATATATATATATATATATTATTACATTATATTTTCAGTATTGTATTTATTACTTTATATTTATATATATATTTTTTGCTTTATATATATATATATATATATATATATATATATAGCGAAGTCCTGTACACAAAATCCAAAACGAACCAAGAACCCAAACCACAATAACTTTTTTAATGGAGTCAAAATGACAAAAATGAAATCACAACCATGCCACACGTTTTTCTCATAACTCCGAACTCCAGAGATAGTACAGGGTGGGGGGGGGAGAGTACCTAAGCACCTTTTAGATTTCCTGTCTTTCGCTTGGCAGTTTACCACCAGGGAGGGTGGAAGAGGGTGGAGGGAAAGGGCAATTAGGGGCTGATGACATAGCAGTGAAGGATTTCCAAGCTGTAGGCTAAAATAATATGACGGAATGTAAGAAAGGGGGGATGCTCCCACGGTGGAGGATCTTCTCCTTCAGCTTGATAATTTGTCATCTACGTCATCATGATGGAGCATCATTAGGGCTCGGATTACACCAGGACTCATAATTACTTTCTGCCGTGGCATCCTCGGAATCGGTGGTAATCCGCGAAGATCTCCAAAAAAATTCTTCATCCTCTTTCATAAAGCGGAAAAGTTATGGATGATATATATTTGATATTTTTAGCATAAAAAGGAGCAGAAGCTATGATATATAGCTTTTGTTTACTATAGACATTAACTACAATGTACTTAGTTTCATTCATAATATTTAGTTCCTAATTTCCAAAAATTAACCGAGAACATAATAATTTTGACTTAAATTGAAATGAATGTTTTTATAATCGCAAACATATTCATCTTAATTCATGTCATTGAAAGTATGAAGAAATTTGTTTCCAATTTTCATGGTGACTTAATCATTGTTATGCTGTAAAAATTCGATAGCATCAAAACATCATTGAATAATATAACTATAGAAGCAGCTGTTTGTATAATTAATCTGAGAACTACATTGGATTAATAGTGGAAGGCAATGATTTTTATTTGATAATATTTACCGATTTCAATATTATGTCAGACATGCATACCAAAAGTATTTCATATTGGCTACTTTGTCATTATACGAGTATTTACTATTCTACTTATAAAACTGCTCGATTACAATTGCACCTGACATATTACACACAATTGAATGATTAGATTATACATTGTAACGTCTTAGCTGTTTAAATTTTAGGGTTACATTTATTCACGAAAATATTATCTAATATATTGATTTAATAATTACACGTTACAATATAATGCGTTATCAAGTAACTATTTTACATATATTTGTAAATCAATAATGGGAATGATTTGTAAATTCGCTAAAGCCTTTATGCTTTTAGATCTTTTGTAGTCAGAGAATTCTAGTTTTTTATTTATTTATTTATTTTTTTTACTTTGTTAACGAAAGGAAGAAATCATGTATTTTTTCATTTCTTCTCATTAAAATCTTAATGTCTTCCATCCAGTTTTCCTATCAAGTTCAAATGACTAATTGCTCTTACTAACAAAATTTCAGTATCGGTTAACCAACCATTAATTCTACTTTGTAGCATTTCAGAATTATATAAATCTAGTAGTTCTCCCTGTAACAACATTCTGCATTGTCTAATCGGTGGCTCTAATTTTATAATCTCATCTGATGGATGGATTTTATTCAACTGGCTCTCACCTGACTAAATTTTCTTACTTTACAGTTTTTTAAATTGTTTGAACAATAGTTATTAATATACAAATGCATCTAATTAATGATTCCAGTTTTATAGCGTTTCTAAATCATTTGGCTAATTGTGTTCTTACATTACAGTTTTATCTCAGCGATAGTTTTTCTTTATAGTTTCATATTTGATTATTGATTTCAACTTTAAAAGATTTTGGAATTATTTGAATAGTAGTTTTCTTTTTTATCGTTTTAATTTATAAATAATTCCAACTTTATATGACTTCAGGATCATCTGACCAACAAGCTTTTCCTTTATAATTTCATCTGTTATAACTTATTCCAACTTTACAGGGTTTTTGGAATCATCTGACTAAGTTTTCCTATTATAGTTTCCTCTGATCAATGGTTCCAGTTTTACAGTATTTCAGAATTATTTGAATAATAGTTTTTCCTATATATAAAACTGATCATTTATTTATTTTTATTATTTACAAATGCCTGTCGTTTAGCCACTAGGCCATCAGACAACAGGCTCTCCAATATCTTACAACACGACGAGAAAAAACAGATAATGCACTCGTCCAAATGTGAAGCAGTCATAACATGTCCAGACATGCAAAGAGAACACGCAGGGAGTCCACAATGTTAAAACGGAAGAGATGGACACGGAGACAGTCGTGACCAGTCAGCAGTCTAAGTGTAGCAACTGCAGTCGCTCGAGGGCAGTCAGGAATAGTGCTTGGAGCAGAGAAGAGTCCAGTCCAAGGCTTGCCATTCGAAAGGTGTGAGGCAGTATCACGGCGAAAGCGCCAAGAGATACTAGAAATTTCAAGTTTAGATGAATGGAATCTCAGTTTCACAAGGGGTCTCTGCAGAATGAAGGTCGCCTTCTCGGCAAGGAGGTCAACTCTCTCGTTTCCCTCAATGCCATAATGGGAGGGAATCCACTGGAAGGACACTTTATTAGGGAATCTCTCAAAAGCAAAGTCCTGCAATTTAGGACTCTTTGGTTCTTAATATCCTTATTAGTAGAAAGAGCTTGAAGCGCAGAAATAGAGTCCGAAAGGATTACGGCTCTTTCAAAGGAGTTTTGTCGTATGGGAAGTTGTTCAAGTGCAATGAGAATAGCTTCCATCTCACCATCAAAGTGGATCGAGAGAATACCAACCGGAAGACGAAAACAGAAAAGTTCACTAAAGATGCCAGGACCGGCACTTTGAGAAAAATCAGAAAAACTGATCTTTGCTCGAGCTTTACAAGGTTCCGTAATCATCTGACTAATAGTTTTTCTTTCATAGAGAGTTTATTCTAATTAGTGTTTCCAATTTTTTTCAAGGTTTCGTTTTCATTTGACGAAATTTAAAAAAGTATAGTTTCATTTCTACCAAAATGGCATCACTCCTGAAATCAGATAGAGGATCATTGCCGCAAACCGTTGTTTCTTTGGTCTAAGACCTCTTTTGAAATCTCACCTAATCAGGAGAAGGACAAAAATAATGTTATACAAGATATTGATTAAACCAGTTCTAACCTACGCCTCAGAGACATGGACCTTGACGATAAAGGAAGAGAAAACATTGGCGATTTTTGAGAGAAAGGTCCTAAGAACTATTTTTGGTGCTGTCCTGAAAAACAACGCCTGGCAAAAAAGGTATAACTTTGAAATGTACAAAATTTATGGAGAAGAAGACATCATTAAATCAATAAAACTATCTAGAATGAGATGGGTAGGCCACCTCATGAGAATGAGTACAGAGAGAACATCAATAAAGTAATCACAAATCTTCAACACCACCCCTTTCTGTAGTAGACCAAGAGGAAAAGACATGGAAGGACTGCCTGGAAGAAGATTTCAACATACTTAAAGTCAAGAACTGGAGGTCGATTTCTAGAAAAGGGGCGGAATGGCAGAGACTTCTGAAGAAAGCCAAGGCCCACAAAGGGCTGTCGTGCCAATGCTGATGATGATAGTTTCATTTGATCAATGGTTCCAACTTTAAAGGGTTTTGTGTCATTCTGATACGTAATTTTTCTTCTTCTATTGATACGACAACCCAGTATGGACCAGGGTTCTCTCAAGAACTCGCTTAAATTCTACTTTCTCCTTAGCGATAGTTTGCCAATTGTTTACCTTCAATATTAAAAAGTCATTACTAAAGCAGTCTGTCCATCTTAATTTGCGTTTTCTGCTTTCTCTGGTTCATATAACTTTGTTATTGAATATTCCACAAGTCAAGACGAAGGGTACAGATATATCTAGTAAATTATACTGGATTTTTAAAAACTTTACAAAGTCAATTTCTATATATAATTTACACAGTTCATTAATATATTGATATCTTCATAATCACACCGATATTAACTGCACCAAAAATTTTCCTGAGTACTTTTTTTTTTCGAAAATACTTAGATCATTTGTTAGTAGTTTGGAAAGTGTCCAAATCTCCGAGACATATACATAACAGTGTTGGAAGACCCCGGACAGTACCTTAAAGTTAACAGGTGCCGTCTCCCCAACACCAAGTGTGCTCCACACCTCTGCCAGGTCCCTGAGGGCGCCACCATCGTGGCATTTAAAAAGGCTATCAAATTGTGCTTACAAATTGGTAGTCAGAAGTTACAAAACATTTTAAGGGGCTTTAAGCCCTTTTGAACATCAGGCAACAGCATTAAATATTTTCACTGAGTTAAAAGCAAAATTTGACAGGATGATACATACAACAAACAATGGAGAAACAAATTACAATCAATGAAAAGACAGTTAACAACTTATAGAGTAGTTATGACATTAAATACATTATATACATTGAAGGCAATTTTATAAATAGTATGAACACTTAATTATGAAAAGGGAAAAAAATTGCATGATTCGAAAGTTGATGACTATATACAGGCGAGGAGTTTATATAAGTTTAATAATCACCTTAGCTTTTAAAAGTATTTTAGGTTCAAAATAATTTAAAAAGGTTTCTAAGATACTACTAAAAGTGAATAGGATTCAAAAAGTTTTTAAAGTTCTAAAGCGAACTCATAATGTTCGAGAAGTTCAAACAATTCGAAACATAAAGTTCATAAATTTTATTAAGTTCATAAAAAATTTATACTCCATTACTAGTTGTGGAAAAGAATTAACTTTAAGAAAGTTTTCTGACTCGTCTGCGGGAGCATGGCCTGAATCCTGACAAAGTTCTAATCCTCGTTTGTTGAGATGAATCATCAGCTTTGTGAGGAGTAATCTGCGGTAACGATCTTTCAAGCAAAATCCCAGGAACACCATGTTGGTCTGTTGGGAGTTCTTTTTTAGGTGGTATTTCTCAGTCTCTGGGCACTCTAGGACATAGTGGAAAGGATCCCCTTGGGCTCTACAGATACAGGTGGATCTCCAAGACAATTGATCTCATAATGAACTTTATTTGTCTTTCTTTACGTTAACTTTGACCATTGTTATGCGTCTTCAAATTTCTGAGTCTAAATTATTTTGCGCATTGATATTTGACCCAAAGTAAGTGAAATTATCAACCATACCAAATTTGTAATCCTCACTTTCCAAATATTTGATATTTGTCAGTGCTTTAGCTACTGTCTCTTCTTACTCTATGTGGAATTGCATTTTGGCTGACCTGTCGTTTTCTCTTCATAATTTCACGTGATCAATGGATCCAACTTTACAGGGTTTTGTTATCATCTAACCAAGTTGACCATGGTTTTATCTGATCATTTTTCGAACTTTTCATGGTTTTGTAAACATTTGACCAATAGTTTTTTTTTTTATCGTTTTATCTGTGATTAATGATTCCAACTTTAGAGTTTCGTATTCATTTGACTAGTAGTTTTCTCACTTTATAGTATTTTAAAATCCTAATAAATATGTAAATTGATATTAGATCTAATATATCTTCCAGCCAGAATTTTTAATCAAGTTTTGCTAGTCGGACGAAAGAGATGAATTTTAATGAAATTACAATAATATGTAATTTATTTGATGGATTCATAAAGGTAAAGAGAGATAAACATGTGTTTGTAATCATGAGCAAATTCAAAACTAAATTGGGGAGATATTTAAATGAGCTTATAATTTGTGTTGTTGGTGTTACTTATGACACTTGGACAAGTCAAGCTCGTTATAGGAATTTAAGTCAGGAGGATGCGTCTTTCATTTAATCGGATCACCGCGAAGATGAAAGTACGACTTTGCTTTAAGCTCCTCCGATAGATGGCACCTTCAGAGAATCCACTCCCTCAATTTTAACATTGAAATAGAGGGGGAGGAAATTTTCTCCAGACCATTACACTCACGATAAGCTTATAAATTTTCACGTTAAAGAAATTGTTTCAGACAATTGATAAAGACAGATACAGAATCGGAACTATATGGATATTGAGATAATATAGATTAAGATTTTTATTTGTTGAAATTGTGAATGTATATTTCACTGTTAGGTGTTTAATCAGAAAGCAATTCTTATAACCAAAACTTAATGTTGTCGTTCTTTGACAAAGGTAGTAAAATTTGGCTACAGAAAACCGACTTGAATTTTTCTGTATCGGAGCTGCTTCTGAGCCTGTAAACGTATTTTGGTTGGTTAATTTGGTTTGTTTAACGTTTTCTAAATACTTTTTGCAAGTGAGGGCTATCTCAACCGGAATAATAGTTTAAAATGAATTTCGAATCACTATTAACATCTATTTCTAATGTGGGAACCAAAATCAAGACTTATTGAACCAAACGCCAGAACACTATTAGCTCTAAATTGATTTTTATTCGGTCACAAAAGTTATGGTTCCTGTAAGAAAAATGATGGTATGCTTCGATAATGAACCGGGCCTCACTAGAAAATAGACGAAAATTGTCAAGCATTGTAATATATGGTGGTGGATTTATAACGAAATAGGCTGTTTTAGCATGACATTGATTGTGAGTCCTTTGGTACAATTTAACCAATCATAGGCTAAGAACAATTTAACCAATCATTGCTTGAGTGGATTCAAATCATGGATGATTGCAATGGAAACAGTTCCAGGAGTTAAATTCATCTGGAACTGTGTGTTTCCATTGTAATCATCAGCGAATTGAATGCACTCAACAATGAAAGAGCTTTATAAGATGAAACTAAGCCATGTCAGCTAACCAAAAACATTTGCATCTAGTTCGAGGAATATTACGAATGAATGATTCGTCCACGTAGATCACCAGACATGAATCCGTTATGAACATCCATAGCATATGATGACAACTATACTTCATGCGTAAAATCTTATGTTCACAATTATGGAGGGCTTTTAAAGAATAATAGTTGAATAACTATTTAGTGAATATTCAGTCATGTTTTGAGAAATGTTGTTTCGAGTTACTCTAGCTATCTACTTCATAAATAGTTTCTGCAATGAGTCTGGTTAGTGGCGGTTGCTACAGTAACAAGAGCTGCTTATTTAAGATTAGGTTTAACAGTGTTATAAACTGGCGGTATTTACGGGATAGTATCTCGAAATATTCTAAGGGCATTCTAAAGCCGAGGAATATTCTGAAATCAAAATTGGTGCTTATTTTCTGACTCCTCCCTTTGAAAATGGAACATGCCTTGTCTCCTGGGCAACAGATATGCACAGACAATTTGGCTGGAATTATTCTTGTGGTAAACAGTTTATTTGTTTTAGAAAAATTGGTTCCACATAATGTAAGAATGTATCTCAAGATATTTAATACTTTAATATCTTCTTCTTCTTCTTAGTGTTGGGTTTGTTTGTCTCTGGGTTCTTAGAGTTGGGTTTGTTGGGTAGTTGGCACCTCTGCTTTTATCAGCATTTTGTACTATTAACTCCAAACCCAATGTTTCCTAGTTCCAGTTGCTCGGTTCACCCACTTTATTAATAAAGTCCGATAACCCTTTAATCGAGTCTAGGTGTAACTCTCTAGTATGGATGATGCACAAAGAAGTTCATCTAGGGAGGGGGGGGCAAGAGCCTCGTATTCGTAAATGATATGCTTGGCCGCTTCCTCTTGCATATGACATTTCCTGCAGATAGGGTCTTGCTGAAGCAGTCCCATTTTATGGAGGTGTTTTCTGAAATAGTAGTGCCCAGTTAAGAAGCCTACGATTAAACGTATCTTCTGCCTAGAGCATCTTAGAATTTCAGAGGCAATCCTCGCTGATGATCCACAGATCATACTTTTAGTGTGTGTTTGACCAGGAGTGTTGAGCCAAGCTTCATAAGTCTTCCGTTTTTCCCATCTAAGAACATTGGTTTTTGCGGTCTTCAAATGGATCCCACAAAAAGGTTCTGCACCAATGCGAGCAAAAGACGATCCTTGTTTTGCAAGTTCATCAGCCCTTTCATTACTTTCGATACCTTTGTGCCCTGGCACCCATACAAGGATTACCTTGTTACTGTAATGTCTTAGAAAACATAAATCCACTTTCAAGTAATAAAACTGAACTGAATACTTTATATTAAATACATAGAATGTAATGAGAGAAAATATTTTTTATTGTTGAAAAGTAAAAATAAGGAGCAATATTTCTTTAAAATTAAGGAGACTATCCCAAATTTCAGTAGTCGAGATAGTAGTTGAATGATCTGGGCTTTCGGATCAACAGTTCGTGGGTTTGATTCCCGCCATAGACATGTGTGTTTGTAGCTATTCAAAACCACTTCCAAATTCTGCTGTTCAAAATCTAATCCTCGGTCTAGATGTCAAAACGATCGTTAAGCGACAAACAAACCAAATCAAAATTTCATAAGCAAACAAAAATAAAATTAAAAAATTGGAAGTTAAAAGTGAGCTTATTATAGAGCTATAACTTTTTATAGAATCTAAACAATAAAAATTTAAAATTATAATGAAATGATTACACATTTAACTTTTATCAATAATAGATTTCGTACTCCTTTCTGTTCAAAAAAGAAATCTGAAATGCAAACGATAAAAGGGAATCTAAATATCTCTTCCGAAGTGGGAAAAAAATAGATAAATGAACAGAAGAATAAGCTACACATGTGTCGGCCTATCAAAACAAAGCTTGTTTTGATACATTGCCATTCGGATGCAGCGTTTCGCACACATCCTCACTTCCACCCCAGCTTGATCATCCGCGAGGAAAGGATATTTTTTTTGACACTTGGAGTTGTGCGCTGACATTTGCAAATCGTCACCAGACTCTGCCACCCATGAGTGTGTTGCCAACATGCTCGCCAATTTCGTTTTTTTTCCCTTTCCTAACGTCTTTCATTTCCACTATTTTATACTTTGAAAAAGTAAAGAAAAAAAGAGTGAACATAAATCCATTTCCGAGTTCATTAGAAAAGAGTACTCTCTTGAAAGTGTGCCGCTAAAAAGAATATTTTCATGATATGGAATTCCGAGTTATAACCCCCCCCAAAAAAAAGAAACTTTGCTTTTTTCCATCGGGATAGATTGCAAAAAGGCAAACGATTTTATATTATAAAGAGAAATAAAGCAGTCAAAAAAAAAAAAAAAAACCAAACGATAGTTAAAAAAGAAAATTTTATTTTTAAGTGTGCAGCATATAATGAAGCAAACGATAAAATATCTTAATTAGAATGTTTGAATTTAAGTTCAAAAGTTATTTATTGTGTAGCACGTAAAAAAAAGGGGGAAACATTGTCAATTTTGGTGATCATCATAATGATAATACATTTTCATAAATTAATTTTTCTAAATCAATAATTTATGTTAAATATTTACAAGGCTATATGAAGTCCAAGAGAAAAAAATTATATAAGAAAGGATTCAAATTTACAATAAATATCTTATGTTATACTTTATCACAAACGTAAATAAATGTTTGATTGTTATATTACTATGGAAATAAAATTTATTTACAATTATGGTTTACTTGATAGAAACTTTGTATCCATTCTGCGAGATATTTGCTGAAATTTGCTGTTTTTTTATTTAAAAAATATAAAAAGAACCCAAATAATAGTGTCAAATAATCACCTAGAGATCCTTTGCAATTGGCAGTTTGAGAGTACATGTAAATAAAAACACTCACACATTTAACGACCTTAACATTTTTGCATATATCTCTCAATTTAAGACAGATTATTGAAACCTGCAATATCCCAATATAAAGTAAACTAGGCGCTATTTATAATTCATGACCCAAATCTATATTAGTTACTGATAAATGAAATATTGTATATGTCATTTAAATTTTTGCTTGAGGTTAAATAAAGACCTCCACATAGAATATTTTGAAACTTTGAAAGCAAGAAAATAGTGAAGAAGGTATTGACTCTTAAATTCCAGCAGCTTTATATAGAATAAATTTTATAAATTCTCTTAAACTATAAATAAATAAGGGCGCATTTTGATTTTAAAGATATAGCATCAAAAAAATTGTATAACCTTATTTTACTTAAATATCCTTAGTGGAATGGATTTATGAAGACATCTTCTTAGAGAGAGTGTGCATGACACAAACATTGAACATCTAAGAGCACGCACTCTGACAAATATGCTTTTCTCAGGTGGAATGCTTGGCTGTTTTCGGAGTTTCCTCCCTTGGAACGCATGATTATTGCCCACTATCTTTGAAAAGCCCTCCCAGCGGGCAATTTACGCGGTAGGTATTAAAATCAAGCCCGGTGGCTCAGTGATAGCCTTTCGCACTCCCAAGCCACTGGCTCGAGGTTCGATCCTCGGACTGGTCAAGGTCGACTCAACTTTTCATCTCTTCAGTGGGCCGATAAAAATGAAAACGAAGCATGGTTAGGAACTAAACATTAGAGATTTCGCATTCTGACCGCCGAGCTGGCAGCCGAATGGTTAAGCGCTCTTTCCTTCGGTTCAACAGTTCGTGGGTTCGAATCCCACCTTGGGTATGGATGTTTGTGGTGATTCAGAATCCACTTTAAACCGTAGATCCCGGTCTAATTAGATATCATGTGCAAAAAAAAAATGACCGTTGAGTGACAAAACAAACAAACAAATCGCATGCTGACCACCAAACCTGGACATATGATTCTCACCCCAAGGCCCTCGGATATAAAAACAGATATGGGAATTGTAAGTCTTGGTCCCCTTTGAGCTGTGGACCACTGAGTTAAGTTTCAGGTATTAAAATGCTTTACAGCATACTTGGGTTCTTAGGTTGTCACCATGCGGTTATTGTTGTTTCCCATACCAGAGTCAGGCTCTACCAGTTTGACAGAAGCAGCCAGGTGGAGTCTTCCTTTTTGAAACAAGGACAAAGCAGAATACACCCAATACTTGATTTGCCACCACAGAGATATCATTCCACTTGGTGGATATTGCGACCACACCCAGTTTTAACGTGCACCAATCACCTTCGACGGATTTTCGGTTATGCCGGTATTCGAACCTTCCGATGATGAGAATGACGCCGCCCTCACCAATCAGTCCACGGCGGCCCCTAATCACCATACGGTATCAAAAATTCAACTTTGACAGGGAAAAAGATAATTTTGTAGTTCTACTATGGTATAAGCGCAAGAATTGCAAAAATAACAAGATGTGCACACATTCCCAAAGATAAAATACAATCTAACTCTTGTTTAGTGATCCAGGAATATATTCAGTGCATTTACTATTAACCTCAAGCTTTAGATTTGTTATTTTTTCGTACCATTAATATAATCAGACATTTATGGAGCAGCCGACTGAAGGAAGAAGAGTCATGATTTTCTTACTGGCAACAGTGACAAACGAAACGGAAAAGAAACAACTTCAAAAGTGTTCCGATACTCGGAGGAGAGGGGAATAACGAGCTCGTATTTATAAATAAACACTCAACAGTCACTCCCACAACCAAACGACAGATTTATTCTCTCAGACGATTTTTGCTGATTTGTTTTGCTGGGGGTACGCGCTTGTTTCACTTCGGTTCATTTGGAAGAAGGAAGGTCCACAAAGATCATTTGGTGGAGAGGAGAGGAAGAGAGTGAGAAACAGTTCTGATTTTGCCAATTTTTTTTTTTACTATTCCATTTTAACTCGCACCTCCCCTGTCCTAATTTTCTCGTTTTCACTTTTTCATCTACCGGAAGAACCGCGCGTCAACGTCGCGTCGTTTTGCGAAAAAGACGAAACACAACCAGATGAAAGAAAACGGAAAAGTAAAGAAACTCAGAGTTGAAATTAAAGAGGAGAAAAAAAGAACTACATCTCTCTTGTCGTCTGTCACCACGAGTTCCTGCCGGGGGGAGAGGAGAGTGGCGCGACACGTTCGGCGACCCGTTCGAATACGTGGCGTGCCACCACCCCTAGTTGTACGGGTGGGCCGACTTGGGAGGTCCAAGATCTAACCCTAATTAAGCTCCTTCCCTCTGCTGTCAACCAGAAAAAGTCCCGCATAAAAGAGAAGTGAAAACGATCTTTGCCAGAGAAACAGAGGGTTTCCTCTGGAGTAGAAATCGTCTGCATGGGTTTCCAAATTTGGCTTTTAATTGCCCTTTGATGCAGTTATTTATTTACAATTTAATCATTATATCAATTTAAAATTGTAAACATGCAAATTTATTTTTTGAATTATTCTTAATTAGCAAATACCAAGCTGATCACTGAACTTCTTGTGCTCTGGTCTCCGGTTCAACAGTTCGATACCTGCCTCAGGATTGATTGTTTAGAGTTGCTTAAAATTCATTTAATACCTTTTTTTCACATTGAATTAAGTTTTGTGTGCGAAGAATGATCACAAAGCAACCAATTAAAAGCAATATTTATTAAATTAGAATAAAAAATACTTATTTTAAAAAATATCAATTTTGAAAGCATAAGTTAGAGGATTTCATACAACATTCCCGATTTCCAAGCACTTTTCTATAATTTGCTTTTATTGTTAATTATTAGAAACTCAATCGAAATATTATTTTGGAGAAATGTAAAATAAAGTTTTCATTAAATTAAGCAGTTCATAACAATATGCATAGTTTTATAAATAAAATACTTTTAAAAAAATTCTATGCATATAACCTGAAATAAACAATTAAACTTGTGTTCTATTTATCGCTGTGCACTCATAACACTAAATTGCTATATTATTTTAAAAATCTAATCTGGTTAAGTTTAGTTTTTGATATTTTTTGATTTCT
Source organism: Latrodectus hesperus (assembly GCA_037975125.1). Taxonomy (NCBI): domain Eukaryota; kingdom Metazoa; phylum Arthropoda; class Arachnida; order Araneae; family Theridiidae; genus Latrodectus; species Latrodectus hesperus. The sequence continues at coordinate 14,180,963 of CM075850.1, read as the reverse complement.
ATAAGTTTGAATGCAATAAATATATTCTTAGATATTAAAGGATTGCTCTACTTTTTCTCTAAGTTAAAAAAACTTAATTTTTTACACGGTTTTAGAACATATTCATAATAATTTCAAATTCATTGTATATGAGCTCACTTTTAATATTTCGATTATTTAAATAAAACGGTATTATATTTTCTCTATAGATAATTATTGGCAATAATGAAAAAAACAACAATTTAATAAAATTATTTAAAACTGTTTGAGGTGATACCCTTTAATGAGGTTGATAGTCTCAGTGCTCATCAATAATCAATCAATCAAATTAATCAATGTTTGAGATTGAAAAAAACTTTTAATTTTTCAGGGAATTTTACTTTCACGTTGTTTTTTAACTTTAACAAAAATTGAATATGTTTGATGCAATAATTCTAATTTTTGGCAAAAAATTAAAAATTGCATAAGAACCTTTAAATGCTCGTGAAAATTTATCTGTTATTAAAATCAACACTCATTATTTTTTATAATTACTGAAAAAACTTTTAATTTCTTAAAATTGTCTAAATAAATTGAATATGAAGGTGAGAAATATCTAATAAAATTGAACACAGTGAAAAGTGTATACTTATTGATATTGATTGCATTGTGAAAGGAAAATGTATTTTGTTAATGTTTGTTGGGAATCAGGTTTGTTTTGTTTTGCATGCTATAGGGTAAGTTTAGTGGCAGCGTTTCACGCTCCCATGACACAGGTCCGAGGTTCTATCCTCGGGTTGGGCAAGGTTGATTCAGCCTTTCATCCCTTCAGTGGGTCGATTAACTGAGTACCAAGCATGCTTGGGAACTAAACACTGGGGGTCTTACGTTAGGCTGACCACCTAACTGGGACATATGCTTCGCACCCCAGGGCTCTCGGTCATGAAAACAGTTATGGGCACTGTAGGCCTTGGCCCACATGGGCTGTCATGCCATGGAGTTTAGTTTAGTTTAGTTATAGGGTTAGAGTTAAATTTACAGTTTAAAATAGCTTCCAAAAACCAAGACAAACATTTAAGTCCAAGATGGGATGGAAACTTAGGAGATGTTGAATCAAAGTTAAGAGCGCCAACCATTTATTTGGCAGTCACCATGACTTTGGAGCTCAGTAAACTTTAACCTGATTAAATAAATTTGCAATTTTAGACACAAGGTACACTACAAAACACTAACCGAAATTGGACAAGTATTGTACTCTGTCTTCAAGGGAGAGTCCAAAGAAATTGAAAAATGGGGAACGTCAGTATTGTATCTAAGCATTCCCAATCACTTCTGAAACAGACTGCTTCATAACGAACATTGAAGTCAGCACAAAAGTAGACGATGCTCTTGATAATGGTAGTAGACGATTAATCAATGAAGAATTTTGACCGAATCTCAATCACTGTGGAAATCAGTGATGGGTAATGTTCAATGATTAACACTGGTCGATACTCAATTGCTTTAAAGGAGCATGATGGTTTGGATATTTCTGGTGGTTGAAGAACAACTCATTGGTGAATGTTGGATTATTACTAGTCATAGACATTGATTGACTGATTGAGATAAATATATTGATGCGTGACCATAATGAATAATGGAAATGTATGGTGCATGATCACTTTGGAGATCGATGGTAAGCAGTGCTCAACAATAAACACTGAGAGGTACACAAAATCTCAAGGAAAGCTGATGTTAGGGAAGGCTGAGTGGGAGAGTAATCAATGGCAGTCACTGAGCGATTTCCATCTCACTCGGAAAGTTGGGAATGCTTCAGTTGTTTTTACTATACAGTACTGAAAAATGAACGTTGAAAGATAAAAAGTCGCTCAGGAAAAAGTCGACCCACTGTAAGTCTGTGATGGTAGTAACTTCCATTGAGCACTATCCACCGCATTCTGGAAGAGAATGCAGCTCTGGTAGTTTTTGGTAGACTGTGTTGAACGAATGTTGAACGATATACAATCTGAATCATGAACGTTGAAAGATAAAAAGTCACTCAGGAGAACGTCAACACACTGTAAGTCTGTAGTTACACCAGCATGGCTTCCTGGACCCATCCCTGAATTGCGCTCTGCAGTTAGACAGAAGCAGCCTGGTGGAATCTTCGTGATTTTGAAGCAAGCAGAAGACCCCCAATACTTTGTCTGCCACCCCTGAGCTATCCCTTCATTTGGAGGACATTGCGACCACGCCTTCTTTTAATGTATCCCAGCTGCCTTTAGTGAACATGACGGATCTTCAATTAAGTCGGTATTAAGACTCACTGCATCTCCGATTATAAGAACGACACCCTAACCAAGCAGGCCACCGCGATCCTGTAAGTTTATGGTGAATGATGGACAATGACTGCTCATTAAGCACAATCCACCTCATTCTGGAAGAGGATGCAGCTCTAGTAGCTTTTGGGTGACGGTGCTGCATGACGAATGTTGAACGATACTCAATCACTCTGAAGATAGATCCCACTCGGATAGTCAGAGGTTGTTGTTGTTGCACCAGCATGCTTCCCTGTACCTAGCCCTGAATTGGAATCTATTAGTTTGATAGAAGCAGCCTGGTTAAATCTTCGTGATTTTAAAGCAAGGACCAAGTAGAAGACCCTCAATAATTGGCCTGCCACCCAGAGGTATCATTTCACTTGGAGGACATCACGACCACGTCCAGTTTTAACGTGCCCCAGCCACCATAGTTAACTCGACGGATCTTCGGTTAAGTCGGGAATCGAATTCACTATCTTCGTATAATAAGAACGATGCCCTAACCAACCAGGCCACTGCGGCCCTGTAAGTCTGTGGTGGATGATGAACAATGACTCCCATTGAGGATTATCCATCTTTCTGGTAGACTGTGCTGCATGACGAATGTTGAACGATAAACAGTCACTTTAAAGATAGATCCCACTCTGTAAATCTGTGGTGGATGATGAACAATGAGAAATTCTGAACACTGTCCACCTCAATTTGGAGGAGAACAATGCTCCGGATTCTTTCTGTGTACTATGCTGAATGACAGATGTTCATCAATACCCAGTCGCTCTCGATGTCCATGGTAGACATTGGTCCACAGCAGACATTGAATGACATTCATCTCACTCAGGAGGACAGTGATTGGAGAGCTTTTTGTAGACTACAGTGAGCAAAAGATATTGGTCAGCTGATGTGGAGGAGGCAGATGCTCTTAAAATCAACTGTAGACAGTAATTAAATACAAACACTGGATGATTCTCACATCAGTGTGTTAGTTGTGAGCTATATTAGACTTAGCTTTGTTTTCCGTCTTTTTAGAAGTCTGCGATGGAGAATATTCAAACAGAAAGAAACGTGAGTACAGTTCATTGCAACTTTGAACGGTATTTATTTGATCTGAAAGAAGGTGATAATTTGGATGATATTGATCATAATAAATGGGAATAATAACCATAGTTGCTGAAATTGAGCTCTCAGAGAAATAAAATTTAAATTTTTCATTTTTTTCTACTTTAAGTTTGATTTAATCTAAGAAAGTAGGATTTTCAAAAATAGATATAATGATCCCAAAGCCATCTGTTTGTCCTCTTTAGACAGAGTCACGTGTTAAGCTAATAATTTGCTTCATGAAAACAGAAACGGAATCATGATTCAGCCATGATTTGCCCATAAAAGTTTATGATGTTTTTGGGTAATTTAAAAAATATTCTAATTTTATTTAAAAAAAGAAAAATTGGCAACGTAAAATATAGATTAATGTTGGCTCATCTAATAAAAATATAGTAACCTACTTTATTCAGGAATTTGTAGCAAAATACATTTATACATCTGAATGGATAGTTAAAATTTTAACTGTCAGAAAAATTGCAAGTTTTATCGATCAGTTCAGGAGTATGTAATTATATTAATTAAAATTATAAGTATTTGAGTAAGAGTTTATATATAAATTGCAGGAGTATATTATTGAATTTGAGTTACATTGTATTCATCTGAAATTTAATTATTATTGAAATTATCTAATAAAGTGAATCGTGAAAAATTTAAGATAAATTTACTTTTTTTTTTGAAAAATTATTCCATTTTACCACAAACTCGGAATATAAGGATTATTTTCAAAAATGTAGTAAGAAAAATTAAATAAAATTATTTTTTATGAAGCACATTAAAATTAAAAAGAAATTTAGGAAAAAGAGATCAATTTGTAAATCATATCATAATGAATGATTTAGAAACTTAACTCTTTTGTTCCTTTCTTTTGAATTATGCCTTATATTTCAAATACACGTTGAAAAATTTAAACCAAATAATGATTTTGGAAAATTTACTATGATTAAATAACATAAACTAGTGTTGTGTGTGTAGGCAATCTTTATATTAACTAATTTGTATAGTTAAGTGTAATTAATTTGTGATATAAACTGTTACTACAATTTAGGATAAAACACACTTCACCAATAATTAGTGATGAGTCTAGCTCTGATCCAAAACAAAAATTAAAAAATGAATACGATGCAAAGTATATAAGATACTCATCTTATATAATTCACTCTTAGACATTTTAAATCAAGATCAAGGGAAGAGGACAAAACCCTGGTTGGTACTCTCGTCTCTATACTGTACCAAAGCAGCAGAGAAATGTTAATTATTTTGATAATTTAACACGCAACCAAACAACATATGGATGGCCAATATTTTTAGAAAATACTGATAGAATGCTGCAAATGCTTAAATGTATTGGTGCAGCAGTTGCACCGACCACAACGCAATGTCCAATATTTACTCCGAAAATAAATGATACTTGCATCAACCATGTTTTTCTATTAATTAAAAATAAATATTCGTTTCGCTATATAACATATTTAATTCTATTTCAGTTTCAGTCAGACGTAATGTTCCCAGAAAAGTAAAACACTGCAGAAAATTTTCAACTCCGAAATGTTTTGCATAAAATATTACATATTATGATAAACAATTAATTAAAAATTCACAGGAATACATATACTGAACTTTTCAATGATTCTTGTTAAGAAAAAATTAAGACCTTAAGAAGCTTAACCAATAGAACAAGAAGTTGTATGGAATAACACAATAAAATAACAATAAACACAATAAAATAGCCTTTTCAATTCCTCAATCATTGCCAAAAAATGATACAACCAAACTTAATCTGTTCATTCACAAACTGGTTTAATTCACAGGAATACATATACTTAACTTTTCCAATGATTCTTGTTAAGAAAAAGTCAGACCTTAATAAGCTTAACCAATAGAGCAAGAAGTTGTATGGAATAACACAATAAAATAACAATAAACACAATATTATAGGCTTTTCAATTCCTCAATCATTGCCAAAAAATGATACAACCAAACTTAATCTGTTCATTCTCAAACTGATTCAATTCACAGGATTACATATACTGAACTTTTCCAATGATTCTTGTTAAGAAAAAGTCAGACCTTAATAAGCTTAACCAATAGAGCAAGAAGTTGTATGGAATAACACAATAAAATAACAATAAACACAATATTATAGGCTTTTCAATTCCCCAATCATTGCCAAAAAATGATACAACCAAACTTAATCTGTTCATTCTCAAACTGATTCAATTCACAGGATTACATATACTGAACTTTTCCAATGATTCTTGTTAAGAAAAAGTCAGACCTTAATAAGCTTAACCAATAGAACAAGAAGTCGTATGGAATAACACAATAAAATAACACAATAAACACAATAAAATAGCCCTTTCGATTCCTCAATCATTGCCAAAAAATGATACAACCAAACTTAATCTGCTCATTCACACACACAAACTGGTTTAATTCTCAGGAATACATATACTGAACTTTTCCAATGATTCTTGTTCAGAAAAAGTCAGACTTTAATAAGCTTAACCAACAGAACAAGAAGTCGTATGAAATTTAATCCATGTTTGTTTAGTTCAATCATGGAGAATTCCCCTTATTTATTGTCAGTAATTTTAGTTTTAATCATTTTTTCTCATAAGTTGTATGCAATTCTGATTCTAACAAACGTCTATTGGAAGATACAGATACTGACAGAGGGAATATGTTAAGATGAAATATTTTTGAACCACTTTAGATTCGTAGATTGTTATTTAGCCTTAAAACGGCCTCTAGCACCTTCCAATCAATGGTACATTCTCTAACTAACGAATTAAGTTGCAAATGGGTCTTTGATTTTAGTGCTTACGAAAATGTTTTCTAAATAGGTGCTAACGACTTCGTTAAAATGATAGAGTGCTGTTGTTGTTGCTTATAACACTTGGACAAGCCAAGCTGAACTCTCACCAATCGAACACGTTTGGTATATGATTGGACGCCATTTGCGAACCTTGCCATAACCTCGTTCAGAAGATGCTCTTTAATAAATGGTTGATAGAGAATGGGGAGCCATTGCTCAGGATGACATCCATACTCTCATTGACTCTTTGCCTAGACGTGTTGCTTCGTGTATCGCCGTTGATGGAGCTCCTACAACCTACTCACCCGGCCCTGGTCTCGCTCTGTATTATGCATATCATTTTGAAATACAGATCACTTATTGTTTGTTGCAGTCTCTCCCTGTTTGCCGAGTTTCGTCACTTTTCGGCATCCCTTTCTTGATGTCGGTTTTCAAATATCGAACAATGTTTACGACAAAAACAAAAAAATGTTTCAAGAATAAAAGTGAGATTGAATTTTTGTATGTAACAAGATGATGTATTAATATAGTCATTAAGAAAAAGTATGAAAAAGTTGAAGAAAAAATTAGTAAAGTGCGTAAGAGTATCTTTCAGTTGTGTTGTTGTTGTTGCTTATGACACTTGGACAAGACAAGCTCGCTATGCCTTTGGCAGTGCGAATTAAGTCAAAGGGAACGTCTTTCGTTTGGATCAAAGCCCCACGAAGGTGAAAGTACGACTTTGCTCTTCTTAAGGTGCCTCGTCATTTTGAACCACGGTCAGATGACGAGGCCACACCTGAGCTGGCACACTCCTCTTCACACCCACACCACACCAGCGGAAGGACTTTGGACATCACAGATGAACGTGGACACGTCCCCAACCCACGGAGTTCCAGCAACCCAGTGAAGGAGAGTACCCCGTGGTCACCCTCCCAACCACTGCCTGCGGCAAATGATGCTTCACTTTGCTGAGCTTACGGGAAACGGCGTGAAGCTACTGAGCCACTGGAGCTCCGATAGAGTGCTTTGTCATTTTGTCAAGTTTTATCTTGTTTCAACCACTAAAAATATCTTCTTACTCTAATCATCTAGTATACGAAACTAATGAAGATCAAAAATTTAGTGGATTATTTCTTCGAGAAAAGATGTAGAAACTCTGATGGTGACCTAATGGAAAACCTGGTTGGATGACATGAAATAGAATTCAGAGGAAATTACCGGACCCTCCCCCACCTGAATGTCATGCCAGTAAAGAAGACTAAACAACAAAGTTAAATATTAATTGTGTAAAAATAAAGATTTGTATAAAGTGAGTACAGTACTCAGCGGCTCAGTAGCTGCCCGTAAGATCAGCAAAGTGAAGCATCACTTGGCGTGGTGAGTGGGAGGGTGACCACATACTCCCCCGCACTGAGTTGCTTTAGCTCCGTGGATTAGGAACGTACTCACGCGTTAATCGGTGACTTCCAAAGAGCTTCTGCTGGTGTGGCGGTGGTGTGAAGAAGAGGATTGTTGTTGTTTTGCATCAGCTTGCTTCTGAATACCGAGCCCTGATTTGGGCTCTACCATTTTGATAGCGGCAACCGAATGGAGGTTTAGTAATCTTGAATCAGGAACCAAGCAGAGCATCCCTAATACTTGGTCGGCTATGTCCAGAAGTATCGTTTCACTTGGAGGACATTGCGACCACGCCCTGTTTTAATTTGCCTCAGCCACCTTTAGAGAGCATGACGGATCTTTGGTCAAACTGGGATTCAAGCTCACTACCTCTGGATAATGAGAACGTCACCCTAACCAATAAGTGCAGTGTCGACTTAATCTATATAATATATTTACAGCATGATAAAAAAACTATTTTTGTATAAGTGAGCAATTATTGTCAACAAAATTTAAGAATAGCTACTGAAAATAATTGTCTCGAGTTTGCCAGTCATTAGTTTCAAGGCAAAGTCTGTTAGACTAAGGACCAGCTTCGGCCTGATTGATTTTTGATCGCTTTCGCGCATGCGCGAAATAGCCAGAACCGAGGCATCAAACAATCATATGCATATTATCATGGCCAGGTCTGGCTCGGGCTTTTGACAGCAATAGTGTGTTTGCTGGGAATCAAATTAAATATTGATTACATTGTTGTCTCTTTAATGTCAATATTTAATAATTTTAATTCGTTGTTTATAAACGGATAGAGGCCATATTAGGTGTCGACTTCATCACTTTGGTATGGATCAAAATTACGAATTATTTCATGCCCATTTCGCACTTCCTCTTTATTTGCTTAGAAATATTTGAATAAATGCTTTAAATTGATCAATTAAACAAAAATATTTAAAAAAATAATTAAAAAATTTAAATAATTAATTAAAATGTAACTAATAAATAACTTTAGATAACTATAAATAATTATTTAAAGAAACTTAACGATATATTTAAATAGTTATCTTAAGTATTTATTAAGAGTTAAGTGTGTGTATGTGTATTGTACAGTTCTTTTTGTAAAATATAAAAGTGCTGTGCTTTTTTAATTCTAGAACAAAAATATTTGTGTATATTATAAGAATTTTAAAAATTTATAATGCATATTTTTAAGACATGCTTTACAATGATGCATTTTCATTTTTATTAACATTTGTTAAAGTGAATTAAAAGTTTAAGAGGTCTGTCAGATGAATGTCGATCAAAAGATAGTGCAATGTAATTGAGTAATTTCATGTCTGTGATAGATCACGTCTGTATTGATTTGACTCTGATATTTCAAGTCCTTATGGAAAAGATAAATATTGGATAAGCCATGATTAAAGAACGGCATTCTTTTAGGATCGGGAATGATCGCCAAAAACTAGTATCTCTGTTACCAAAATTCAACTTCTTTAGATGATTTTAGAAGTATGCCATTGTATTCCAGACTGAAGTTCTCGTTCTTATTAATTGTTCATAGTTAACTAACTACACATTAAATTCCCATTAATATGACCACCTGTCAAAAGCCAGAATAACCACTTTTCGCAGAGAGCACTGCTGCTATGAGTAATGGAAGAAAGTCATTTACTTTCCTGAAGGCTGTTGAGAGAGTGAGCCATGCCGAACTTCAATGGTGTAAACACCTTCTCTAGATTACGTGGGTGAGAATCCATGCTGTGTACAATTCGATCGAAATGGTCCCTCAGATTCTCGATTAGGCCTAGGTCAGGTGAGTTTTCTGGTTAGGGAAGTACGGGAAGCTCATCTTGGTTCTCTTCCAACCACGCACGTACACTGCCAGCTGTATGATACCTCGCATTATCCTGTTGATACATGCATTGATCCAGTGGAAAACAGTGTGAATTTAGAAGTGGATATAGTCCATAAGGACACATGCGTAATTGTATTAATCCATCATGCCGTCCAAAATGGTAAACGAACCCAGAGAATACCGGAGGAATATATCCCAGACCATAATGCTCTCGCCTGCACCCTGACCATTCCGGCAATGGTTTCAGGTTGTTTACTTTCCGAGGTTTCACGTCCATCTGTCTAATAGAGCATAAAATGTCATTCATGGAAAAGCGCTACCTGTCACCACTCAGTTGTCACGTTCAAGGTCGCACATTCTTAAGGTGCCGCATAAAGAAGCACTGCGTGTATGGCAGCTGAGGTGGAAAAGTGAAGATGTTGGTCACCAGACCTTCAGAATCTTTGGAAGTGTCCAAAAAAGAGCTTTTGGAAATGCTATCATAGTCCAAATAGCGACTGAACACGGATGTGTACCAGAATATCTTCATAAACGAGGGCATCCGATTAGTGAGCTATGTCGCTCGTGCAATGTGATGGGGGATTGCCTCCACTTCGTGCCGTCTTGTACCAGGACCGGGGAAGAAAGGAGCAAACTGGTGTACGATAGCGAATGCTTGAGTACCATCTTGGACCGGCGCAATGGGTCGATCTTGAAAAGGATCATGTTCATTGTGTCGGACGACATTCCAATGGAATACCAAATTGCCACCGACGATGGTCCAGTCGAGAACAGGGATATAGAGGAATAGTATAGGTATTGACGGTAAATAAAGAATTGTGTAGGAATTGACGGTAAGGTGACGTAGAAATCTTCCACGAGGTGTACTGTTTGCCAAGATTAGAGAGTGGGTGCCCGCGACGCTTCTCGCTTCATCAAGGTATGGTTCTGTAGCTCATCTACCAAAGCAGGTGCCGGCTGTTGGTTGGATGGTAAATTTGAGTTTACCATCTTCGAGTTGCAAGGTACCAAAATTAGTTATAGAAGCCTCAGCTTCTGGCACTAAGCCTCGCAAACTCGATCCCCTTCTGTCTGTCACCACTCAGTGGAAGTCCACATGCGGTACTCGAGTGCAAATGCCAGCTTTTGTGACCAACAGCAATTAGCATCGGTGCATGAACCAGGCATCTGCTCCGAAGGCATAGAGGCTGAAGTGTTCGCTGAGCAGTAGTTTGGGAGACATCTTTTGATTCATGTAGGCGGTTAGCTGCTCAACGCGGTAAGCACGTCTGTTCACCCGAAAGCATATCAGCAGTCGACATTGACTTTTATCATCTATTGCCCGTGCCCTCACATTTGCCCAGTTGCTAATTTTGGACATTCCTATTCTGCCACGTACAGTATATTTTTACCACGGTGGCACGTGAACAATTTACTTGCTTAAACTTTTAGGAAATGCTTTTACCTTTATCAAGAAAGCCAATGATCATTCACTTTTGGACATAGAGTAAATCACGCCGTTTCTGCATTACGCCACCCAATTGTATTGTTTTCCAAAGCTTTCACACACACGCTTTATATACGCTCAACTGCACTGTGCTGCCACATGCCTTCTGTGATTGGTTATTTAAAGTTGGAAGTTCGTTGTGGTTCCATTAATATTGACTGGAAGTCTGTATAAGAAAGGTTGTCAAATCAAGTGGGCTCTTAGTATTAGTAGCATTTAATGTTACAAAAATTAAGAAGTTACTGTAAAAATAAACAAGATGATTTTTGTATGGGTGTCCAGAAAATTAAAGGCAATGAATGAGCAGAAAGATAAACTTGTATAACCAGATATCTTTATTTGAAGCATTTTACAAAATCCTTTCATCATCACTGAACTCTTCTTTGGAACTGATAAAATTTCCTCTACAGAGAAGATTTTATCACTTCCAAAGAAGAGTTCCATACTTACGTTCTTTATATCATTTTCATTAGTACAAGCAGTTTTTCTAGTGTTTGTCAAGCTTAAAAATATAAAAGTCGAGATTAGTATTGCTCAGAAATAACCACGTTATACAGTAATAATATAAATACTGTGAAATCAGTACTTCTTAAGTAGAAATGAAAGGTTGGTGAATATGTTTCAATTCATCTGATAAAATCTCATGAAAAGTACGATTATCAAATTATCAGTGAACGATACTTCTGAAATCTTAAAATAATCAAAGAAGAAGATTCTAACAACTGTGGGCTTCACATCACAGGTAACACTATCCTTTCACAAGGCACCTTCATGCAACCGATTTTTTCAGAAGACTCCCATCGCAGGAACAAGCAATAAGGCAGCAGGTCATTGAAGAGAGTGGTGCTGTGTTAGACCCATTTGAATGGATCATATTTAGAATCCTCTTGATCAAAGAGTGACACTTCAATTCACTTAAAATGTTGTCAAACTTTATAGAAAGCGTGGATGATTCCAGTGCGTCCCCGGTCGGTGGTTAGAGGAATGCCTCCATTGGTTTCCTTTGGGGGTGGTAGAAAGGAAATAAAATACTCTCCGCGGACCAACAGCCAGAAGTTCCTTTGAGGCCCTGGTAGCTTTTTCTCCGTGCAAAGATAAAGCTGTAGAGATGGCCAGAGCTGTCTTCGGCAGGCCGCAAACTCGGTAGACAATCCGATTGAGACGCCGTCTTATAGTAGATAAATGTGATCTCCTCGATGTCTTAGTGTGACGTTGCTAAAACGTTGTATCTGACGTCATGGAATTTTAAACCAATGAGAGCACTGTCTCGCGGAAAGTTGCCTGATATTTCGAACCTGCTTGAAAAGGCAAGAATGAAAGCACAAGGGGGAGGAGCCCCTAACAGGAAGGAGAACCAGGAACCATTTTCTGTTTTACGGAGCGCCTGGAGTAAAACTTCTATCTCCAGTCTGAAATTTTATGAATTTAAGTGGAGGGATGGAAAACAAAATAACGACAGCTGTGATCGAGGATTGACCTTGGACTGCACTGATTTCTCCATCGAGTAGACGCTTGTGTTTCATGGATCCTGGAACAACATTACACTCAAATGGAAATAAAATTAAGGAAAACCTTAGCATTCACTCCTAATTAGGAAAAGGAAAAAAAATAAAAGGATAAAATAAAAACATATTTACCTTTCTACTTTACTTTGATTTATTACCTTTTCTCTCTATATTCAAGAAACAGAGAAATTAAATGTATTTCTCTTTCTTCTATCATTGTCTTTGATAAAAAAAATAAATGGATGAATAAAAATACATATATATATATATGTTCATGTGTACGTTTGTGTATATGTATATATATATATATGTATATGTATATATATATATGTGTGTGTGTGTATGTATGTGTATACATATATACGTATATATATATGTTCATGTGTGTATATGTATATATATATATGTATATGTATATATATATATATATGTGTGTGTGTGTATGTATGTGTATACATATATACGTATATTACTCAATGTACTCAAGATAACTTAATTTGTTATTTATTTATTTTTTATTTATTTATTATTTTTATATAAAAAGGAGCAATAAACTCAATGCACCATAAGGTTATTCCACTTAAATTCATAAAATTTCAGACTGGAGATAGGAGTTTTACTTCAAGGCGCTCCGTAAAACAGAAAATGGTTCCTGGAAATCAAAAATCGTCTCGCGCTCCACCCCTTTTCTAACGTAACTTAGACATCAATAACGTTATTTGGTCTGACGCGATTCTCGCGAGACAAGTCTCATGCGATCATCTAAGAATTTGCGGACTGCCTTCGACAGCGTCGGGGACATTTAGGGTTTTTGCACGTATTCCATGGACACGACATCATCGTCAAAGATGGAGAATTTTGGCGCAAAATGCTACTCTAAAACAGAGGTGCTTCTCATCTGAAAAACTCAACCCACAAAAGATAAAGATTAACTCTAGTCGTTGCTACATCAGCAGGACATGTGCAAGTCAGTTTTGCGCAAATATTTTCTTAGGGGTGCTTCCGGATGCAGTCACTATTTTCGTTTGAAAACATGAAAGCATCCAGATACAGAGTTTTTCCACCCCCTCCCACTTTTCATCCAAAGTGAGCTGCTTGAGTGGAGGTGAGGATACAAATTACTCAATTATTTTAGCTTCAACCCGTCGGTACTCTCTAACAAGCAACTGTTGCTCGGTGTCGGGTTTCTGCCACCCACGCAGCCACCGTTGATAGAAGACGACATAAAAAAATATTTGCAGTTTTTGAATACACAATGTTCTTTTATTTTACTTTACTTGGATAATTTTAGTAGTTTTAAGAAATTATAGTGCAGACCTGCCTGTATAACTGCAGTTAAAAATATAAACGCATAAATATTATAAATGTATTTCTTCCGTTTGTTCTGGCTGCTCCTTTTAGCTGATCTACCCCGCATTATTTAGGCTATAATCTAAAATGATGTTGAAGTGAAAGTGATAAGTAAGCACTTATTCGGATTTTAAATACAAAACATGCAATACATAGTAGTATAAACAATATATGTATATTGTATATATTATATACAATACATGATTTTTTGAATGCAATATATGTAACGTTGCCAGATTTTATTGCATGGGAAGTAGAGCAGTTTTCGATCCATTTAGTAGCTGTAAAAGATGGAGTGAGCCGCCTAACTTGTCTAGTGGTCAGTGTGCCTGACTGCGGATAAGGAGGTCCAGGGTTCGAATCCCGGTTCAGGCATGGATGTACTTTCTCTCTCTATCTATCCTGTCTTTGTCCTTTCCTTGTATGAATGAGGTGTGAATGGTGTCCTACCCTATAAACGGGTCCCTATGGCATGTGTATACTGAAGAAGTCAGAATCCACATCAAATACGGTTCAGTTGGAAAAGTGGAGCAATGCACCCCATATTGCAAGCCTAGCTAGCTAACGACAACAAGAACAAGAGATGGTGTAATATAAGTAATCTAAAATGATGTTGATGTAAAAATGATAACTATTCCATTCGATAAATAAATCTGATTTTATATACAATGTAATCAATATATATTATGATATTATATTCATTGTATGCAATGCTACTGACTTTTTATTGTCTACATATGATACCAGATTTTTATGTAAGTTAAGTTTTAGTTTTCGAACAAGTTACCTGCCGTAAAAGATTGGGTAAAATATGGTAAAATAAAGATGGGGTAATCAAAATGTCATTGAGGTAAAAATGATGCGTATGTTTTTCGATAAATAAGTCTGGGTTTATGTACTTTATATATATATATATATATATATATATATATATATATATATATATATATATACGAATTGTGGCTGTTAAATAACGAAACTGTCGTTGTAAAAAGTTTTATTTTTTATACATAATTATTTATTATCGCCTTCAATGTGCACCCCTTTTCTATCCCTGCAACGCTCCATGCGAATTTTCCATTGTTGGAAACAGTGCTGGAAGTCATCTTTTGTCAACTCCTTCAGTACTCTTGCCGCCTTCTCTTTGACAGCTTCCACGGACTCAAATCTTGTTCCTTTTAATGCAGATTTCACCATAGGGAACAGATAGAAGTCACACGGTGTCAGGTCTGGCTAGTAAGATGGATGCTCTAACAGTGGGATGCTGTGTTTGGCCAGTTTTTGCGAGTTGCTTGTTGTTCAAATGTGAGAGTTTTTGGCACCATTTTGGCGCACACTTTTTTCATGTTCAAATTGTCATGTAAAATTTGCCGTACACATTCTTTATCAATGTTTACCCTTTCAGCTATTGCACGAATACTCAATCGACGATCAGACCGAATCAAACTAGCAACTTTTTCGACATTTTCACCCGTTTTTGACGTTGAAAGGCGACCTGGACGCGAATCATCTTCAACGTCTTGTCGGCCATCTTTAAAACGTTTAAACCATTCAAAAACTCATGCACGGGATAAACTTCTTTCACTGCCGTACACTTCTTTCAGTAAATTATAAGTTTCAGTAGCGGTTTTTACAAGTTTGAAGTGAAATTTAACAACAATTCGTTGCTCTATTACTACACTAACCATTTTTTCGCCAAAATAAAATAACAATGTTAACGGAAATGAAGGTTATGACTAAACCGATGTTACTTACGCAAATGAGGCTTTGGGCATTTTGAAGAGAAAGTTTCACACTAAACAGCTGACAGTCAATGGCGGACTACGCATGCGCACTTTTGCCCCCGCAGCGTCAGTCTCGTTACAAAATAGCCACACCATATATATATATATATATATATATATATATATATATATATATATATATATATATATATATATATATATATATATATATATATATATATATATATATATATATATATATATATTATGACATTATATGCAATATGTGCATGCTGCTGTAGTGTAGTTTTCGACCAAGTTAACACAGCAGCAAAATATAAGGTAAAATAATTTAGCTTAAGTGACATTGCTGTAAAAATGATGCGTATGTGTTTCGTATAAATAAATCTGACTTTATGTAATATGTAGGCAATGTGTACTAATATATATTTAATGAATTTGTTTGCAATGTGAAAATGATATAAATACCTGTCAATAACTATAAATGTATTCATTATCAATGAATTATCAATGCAAATATATTTTTGATGAACAAAATTAAGAGGCGCATTATTTCTTAACTTAGTAACTAACTACTGATGTTCAACAGCCAGAAGTCTCTATTTTTAATCTTTGAAATTTTGACGTCCTAATTTTCACTTCTTTATGAGTAAGATAAAATAATGTTTGTCCTTAAAGCAGGAAAAAAACGTCATTTCCTACTGTCTAGCAGAACATAAATAACACCAAAATTAAAACCTAGATGCATATTTCTTAAACTAAACGTACATAAACTTTCAAACATAAACACGAAAGTTTAATTAAAGCATTTTGTGATAAAAAAACGTTGAAATTACCTCGAGAAAGAGGCAGAAAAATAATATTTTTAATTTACGACTCGGAGAAACCCATAAAAAATATTAGTGCCAAAACTTTCTCCACCAAAATTTCCTTATATTAAAACAAAAAGGGGCACTTTTAACACATCTAAAAAGAAATAAGCTCTTCGAAAAATTAAATGCCCATTGCTTTAACTGTAACCGCCTAAGACGTCGAACGCCGCTCATTACTGTGAATCACTAAATAGACTCATTGGAAGGTTCTTTCGTCAATTTGGCTGAATAATTAACTTCTAGGGAAACGACGCGATAATAATTAACAGTTAGAAATTAATTGCCGTACGCGGAAATTTCATCTCTATCTACCTAAGTGGTCATCGTTAGTAAAAACGGTATTACCAAGGGAAGAAAATCAAAAAACTCAAAAACTTTTCTCATCTCCACCCCTTTCTAATGCTTCTTAATAAAAGAACGGGTAAAGTTGCAGTGAAAAGCACCATTAAACGCATCAGCTACTAAGAAAATTAAAGTGTGTAATAAGCTCATGGGATATTTTTGTGCGATTATTTATTCATAATATTAGCAAAGAAAATACAGGTGCGGTAAGAATGGGGGGTGGTTCAAAGGGGTGAGAAATGAAGAAGAGATGGCGTGGGGATGTGGGTGGATGTATATCTATATCCGTGCACCACAAATACATTGAGAGAGAAAAACGGATTTAATTTCTAAGCTCTGGTGATTATAGCAAATCCTTACTAAGGAGAAACAAGATTTTAGCGTAAAAGGGTACACGAGGGTAGGATCTGAGGCATAATTAAATTTAGACCACCCCCTACCCTTTGAGAAGGGTTGCTTTTGCATGGGATGCTTTAAAAATGACATGCCTGACTAATGGCTGGAGGGTGTTAGGAAAACCCTTTCTTGAACGCGTGTTTCACGATTTTTATCGCAAAGTTAGATGTGCGTGACTTGGCTTTTTTTCTTGTGTGGTTTTTTCTAAATAGTGTTTATGCTGCTTTTTTTATTTAGCATTTTTGGTTTTAAATTATTCATGAGAGTGTTTTCTGTACTTCCACCAGTTTAAAGAAAGGGGTTGAATTATTCATTTCCCACCAAAAAAAGCGCCAATGGAGCCAAAGAAGGGCGCGATTTACGATGCTGTGGCCGGAAAAATAAACTACTAATAGTCTCTTTCTGGGGTAGATTAGAGAGAGAAAAGCCTTCGTTGTTACTCCAGAGATGAGAGAAAACGGGAAAAAAATATTTATCTAAAGAGCTTGTTATAAAACGTATGATATATTTTTCTTGCAGACTTATAGATTTCAGTATTAGCAAGAAATGTATTGTCAATAAATTTTAATTATTACGGAATACATAATAAAAATCAGAATCTTAAAAGTAAAGAAATGAGTCGTTCAAATTCACTAGTCATCGAATTTTAAATTATATTTTAACTTCGAAATCTGGATCTTTCATTACTAATTACTTAAAATTCGATAATCTAAATTTATTAGTGATGTCGGGTGGCTTCTTCTTCTTCTTCTTCTTTGAGTTGAATTTGTATGTCACTGGGCACCTCTGCTTTTATCAGCATTTTGTACTATTAACTCCAAACCCAATGTTTCCTAGTTCCAGTTGCTCGGGTCACCCACTTTATTTATAAAGTCCGATAACCCTTTAATGGAGTCTAGGTGTCACTCTCTAGTGTGGATGATGCCTAAAGAAGTTAATCTAAGGAGGGCAAGAGCCTCGCATTCGTAAATGATATGCTTGGCCGTTTCCTCTTGCGTATGACATTTCCTGCAGATAGAATCTTGCTGAAACAGTCCCATTTTATGGAGGTCATACATTTTATGGAGGTGTTTTCTGAAATCGTAGTGCCCAGTTATGAAGCCTACGATTAAACGTGTCTTCTGCCAAGAGCATCTTAGAATTTCAGAGGCAATCCTTGCTGATGATTTACAGATCATACTTTTAGCGTGGGTTTGACCAGGAGTGTTGAGCCAAGCTTCATACATCTTCCGTCTCTCCCATCAATGAACATTGGTTTTTGCGGTCTTCAAATGGTTCCCACAAAAAGGTTCTGCACCGATGGGAGCAAAAGACGATCCTTGTTTAGCAAGTTCATCAGCCCTTTCATTACCTTCGATACCTTTGTGCCCTGGCACCCATACAAGGATCACCTTGTTTCTAGTTGCCAGTTCTATAAGAAGGTTTCTACATTCCAAAATCATTTTAGATTTGATTTCGAAAGAACTGAGTGCTTTGAAAGTGGCTTAAATGTCACTGAAAATGAGAATCCACTTACCGTGGTAGCCCTTCTGTCGGGTGGCTTAGTGGAAGCGATTCATCCTAGGTTCACTCCTCGGGTTGGGCAAGGTCAACCAGTCGTTCATCCGTTCAGAGGATCGATAAATTGAGTAACAATCATGTCTGGGAACTAAAATTTGGGAGTTTCGTGTTAGGCTGACCACCTAGCTTGGATTCTCACCCCAGGTCCCCTAGTCAGAGAAACAGATTTGCGCACTGTAGCCTTTGCCCTACATATGGGTTGTCTTAGTTGTGAGTTAATTTAAGTTTTTATTAATTAACCCTTTTAACAGAAAATTCAGGATATCAAAAGAAAAAAAATTGATCAAACCTGAAACTCAAATATATATGAGAATGGAAGAAATATACTCACTATATTTTCAAAATACTTTAGGTTATTTTACGACATAAAAGAAACATTTTTTTACAGAGTAAAGTTAATTAAATACTGAAAAATAGGTTCATATATTTCTCTTAATGATTGATAAAATTGTGTAAATATGTCAAGTTTTTATGGACACGAAAACCAAATGAAAGATACATGTTGCCATGCTCGTAGTGAGATTTAGGATGCGCTCTGTGATTATACGAAATGGTAACAGCTTGTTGAAGTTCTGAGAGATGTTGGATGTGAACAATTTCATGAATCTCTTTTCCAAATGTGTTTGATGGGGTTCCTATTGACTGAAAGTGGGGAAATCTGAAAACTTAACGATTTCCTCAAAATCTGTGTAATTTGGAGGAGTACTTTATGGGGCAATGTGCATTATTACCCAATAGAAATCTTTTGTCTATTTTTTTTATCAAACAAAAGAAAATGTTATGGAATTTAGAATGTTGTCTGTAACAGTTCACTTCAACAACAGGTATTCTGTATCCTCCAATAATTTCAGTCTAAAACATCAAGGAATATCTTTTTCGATGAGTATAACATACCCATCAAGGGAGATATCTCTAGATTGCATAAAGCAAGTGAGAATTCCCAAGTATTTTTCAACAGTGTTCAATTAAAGATTACAATTTTCCATATGAGCAATTCTTCTGAAGAACCATTATAACTACACAATTCAAGATATTATAGTTCTAGAGTCATTGCTGCTGTATCCATCTGTTCTCTAGGATGATACTCCAGGATTTGAACAAGAAAATTAAAACGTACTAAATTTCAATCTAGGAAACAAATCCAATTCAATCAGGAAATTAAAATGGGCAGTGTACCTGGGATATATTGTATTGAAATCTGTTCTTTGTGTTCCTTACGATACAAAATAACCGATTAAGTTCTCCTATTTTTGCTTTCCACTTGAATGAAATGAGAACAGGTATGCAAATTAATATATCACGGTTATTATAAACCTGTTGGTCTTGAGTAGTAATATTAGTACGTCTTAACAGTAGGTTAATTACGCATAACACTTCAAAAATCGTAACTCTTACAGTAGCTAAGACAATTCGAAGATTCCAAAGAGCATATTCGATGTTGTTTGCATTACGACATCAAAGTAGGCTTATCAGTAGCTGTATGAAATCGCCAAATGCTTGCCAAGTCTTATGAACAAACGTATGGCTAAATATATTTTAAAAAAATACAGATCAATGATTTAGGCAGTCACAGAATTCTTTGCATTGTTCAACACTACCATGTTTTACAGCAGGAGTATTTGCTTACTGCTAAATATCGATGACAGCTCCATCAAGGACTACTAACACAGAATTTTAGTAAGCCCCTTTCTTTTTGACTAAAAATGGCAAAGACTTTATTAGTTACCTTATACAACAATTTTAATTATTATATAAAAATATTTTACATTACTTTTTTGCAGCTAGTTAGCTATCAATATCGGCCACTTGTGATAATGAAGCGTTATTTGTGTCGGCAGAGATTTTTGAGGGCGACCACATACGCCGTAACTGGTTTGCTGGAAGTTCATGGGTTGGGGACGCGTCCAACCAATGACGTCCAAACTTCTGCTGGTGTTGAGTGGATGTAAATAAGAAGGTATCAAGACAGTTTTAACATTGTCACCTGACGTGGTTTAAAATTTAGAGGCTTTTGGTGATGGGTGACTAATCCAAACCCTTTAAACATAAGCTACAGTCTGGGTCTCACTTGCACCGCTATGCATGCATGTAAGAATTGTCACATGAAGAGTGTCTTGGTGTGTACGTATTCAAAACAAAATATATAAGTTGATAACGATTGTAAGCCTTCAGCCAGATAAAAAAATGTAGCACTGACACGTTGAGTGATCTCACCGGATCATCTTTTATTTATAAATCTGTCTTAAAACCTGTATCAAACTAAGTGTTTTGATCAGACATGTCTTCC
Organism: Latrodectus hesperus; assembly: GCA_037975125.1. Taxonomy (NCBI): domain Eukaryota; kingdom Metazoa; phylum Arthropoda; class Arachnida; order Araneae; family Theridiidae; genus Latrodectus; species Latrodectus hesperus. The sequence goes on along the minus strand of CM075850.1, from coordinate 14,160,038 downwards.
CCCAAACAATACTGAAAACAGTCGCCAACACGAAACGCGTCCCACTGACCCCCAAATGCAATTCTTTCGAGAGCTGAAGATGACAGATTTTTACCATCATTTTCAATTGACACTCTACTCGATTTAATAACTCTGTATTTTACAGAATAAGACACATAAAACCGGTCCGTTATAATATAGTAAAATATTGGACTTTTTACAGTTATTTATATTCTTCCATTTAGCTTTTGGTGACAAAAACCTTGTGTGTGAGTCTTATGTTGTATGAGATGACAGTAAGCAGTGAATTCGATTTGAGAACCTCATAGGAGTTTTACTCAAATTTTAAATAAGTTTCAGTTATGTTAATTCTTGTAGAACTATGCAACAGGCCATAAATCCCATGTGTATGAAGTGTTTAAACCTAAGAAGACAATCACCAAAGGCTTGTGGTCTCCTCGGTCCCTTGGCATGCCCACTTGTGACGTTTACTTGTGGGGACTGTTAAGGGGAAGAAGAGAACACGAAACAAATCCACACACTGAAGAACTGAAGATCAGGATCCAAGATGTCCTCGATAGCATTGCAATATAAGAACTGACCGGAGTATATATAAATTTACTCAAGTTTGCTCATATTTGTGGTGAAGGGGTTGGAGGACAGCATTTATAGCACCCACAGTGCGGGGGAGTAACCATGTTAAAAATTTTTCATTTTATTTTATGCTTTATTTTATGACTTTATGGACCATGTTGCAATAATGCCATCAGCTAACGTTTATAAATCAAGACACATGATTGTTTTAATTTTCCCACCCAAATTTTTATTTCTTTCAGTTTCAATGGAGAATCATCAAACTTTTTTTGATGTAATGAATTAATCCATTTGAATGTTTTGTGTTTTTATAGTAATTTCTAACTATTTTTTTAAACTAGACAAATAAAATGTGGTTTTTAATTAATAGATGCGTCCTAAAGCAAATATTCATGCATTTCTTGAAAACTTCGTAAATAACAAGAAAACAAGAAAAACCTTTTATCGATAGTTAGTAAAACTATCCATAAAGAATCATTTTATAGATAGGTAAACAAAAAATTTAATTTTCCATAAAACTCTAAATTTACGAAACAAAGCAATCACTGTTATTCAGAAACATTTTTATAAATTTTTTAAATTTAATTACCATGATTAATTATTCATTACTATTTAATATTAAATCCTTAAGATTATGGAAATAAACTCTCGATTGCTTTTCAAGTCATTTTTTCGATTCTTTTGTATGTTCTGATATTAAGAAATAGTATGACTACAAGTATAATATTATTATGAATGATATTTGTGTGCAGGTAAAATTATTATTAATGTAATGCTATAGAAATGTAGATGTATTACATGAGATACTAGCCTAGAATACAAAGTTAAAGTTTTATAATTTACATAATGTCAATTTGAAGGATTATCTCACAATTTACACTCATAGAAAGCTTTATGGGTAAGAAATTAAATCAACGATTAAATTATATACGAGGGTAAAACTATAGTATAACTTAGCTGATACTTTTATTAATTTATACTTTATAGCTACAGTCTGGTTAAGTTATGGTCATTCTTTGCATTTTGTTCGACCAGAACTTATAGTTTGAATACATTGAAATCCCAAATGGATAACCTAGTTGGAAGAGAGAATCGAACCCATGAATAGTTGAAAAAGAAGGCCACAGTTTCTTACCATTCACTTGACAGCTCAGCAGAACTGTGACGTCAATGTGAGGCCTTCTAGTGTCAGCTTAACTGTGAGGCTTTATAAGGTTAAGGGTTGTGACACGAAAACTTATCGACAATTTAGAATTTGTTATTTGTTTCCAGAACATAGATTTTTCTTTATTTTCTGCACACTTTTGAGTAATAAGATAATACTTTATCAGAGTCGTATTCCTCAGTTCTTTTTAAACCTTTCTCTATTTTTTCTCTTTGTGTGCACATTTCTTGCAGATATTTTGGCTAACAGAACCTCACTTTATGGCAGTCATATTCCTCAGTCGTTCTCTGTTTGTCCGCTCTCTGAGCATTTCTAGTAGATATTTTGATTAACAGAACATCACTATATCACTGTCCTTCTGTCTATTCTCTGTTTACCTGCTCTCTGTATTTTGCTCGTAGACATTTTGGCTAACAGAACATCACTTTATCACTGTCCTGTCTATTCTCTGTTTACCTGCTCTCTGTATTTTGCTCGTAGACATTTTGGCTAACAGAACATCACTTTATCACTGTCCTTCTGTCTATTCTCTCTTTTCCTGCTCTCTGTATTTTGCTTTTAGACATACTCTTCTTTCATTTTCTATATTTTCATATAGACTCCTTTCTCTCTGAACTAATAAAACTTATATTATCACTTTCATTTCTGTCCTTCTTCAATGGTTCTCCGTCCGACATCTCAACATTTCATTTTCACTGATCTCTTCACTATCATAAGGCTCATATTTTCAATATCATTCTCCATTATCCTTATCCAGTCTATTCTCTATTTTCCTTCACCTATAATTTTTAAAGCTTTCTTTACTTACTTTGTGTCAAATTGCCATATGTATTCACCTCTTCACATTCGTGTTTTCTCGTTAATTGCTTCTCACTTGGTTTTTTCAATTACTTTGCATGCTTGAAGAGTCATTGAAGAAAAATAATTAGAGCGATCAAAAATTCACTTATCTTTTAATACTTTACATTTTGATTTTCCAGCGCCAGATGTCAACACATTCACAGCAAAATTCAAATTACCTTTTTTTTTCCATACTTCTCATTGTGAAGAATCGAAATACATTCAAATCTTTTTCATATAAGACGAAATACATTAATTTCACGTAGATATTGGATTAAAATCAACATTTCAAATACAATCATTAATTTTCAATATCTATCAGCCATATATACCACGGTAGACACACAAACTGGAAAATAATAATTCAATGTTTTTATGACTATCAAGCTCAGTAGTTTCACACCGCTTCCCCATAACATCAGCAAAGTAAAGCATCATTTGCCGAGGGCAGTGATTGGGAGGGTGACCACATTATCCCTCACAGAAGTTCGGTGGATTGGTGACTAGTCCACGTTCATCTGTGATGACCAAAGTCCTCCCCTTGGTGGGTCGTGGGTGTGGAGAAGGTGTAAGTTTAAGTGTGAACTCGTCATCTGAGGATGGTCCAAAATGACCAGGCACTTAGTGATTGGCTAGTATTTCAAACTCGTAAACCTTATAGTAAAATCCAGGGCTCACTTGTACCACAATGTATATATATATTTTCACAATTCTCCATTTTCTCAATTTCAAATTTTACTTATTCCATTATTAATCTAATTATTTTCCTTTGTTTTCTAAATATGTCTCCTTGTTCTTATTAGCCGAGCTGGCAGCCGAATGGTTAGCGCTCTTGCTTCGGTTCAACAGTTCGTGCGTTCGAATCCCACCTTGGACATGGATGTTTGTAGTGGTTCGGAATCCACTTTAAACCGTAGGTCCCGGTCTAATTAGCCCTCGTGTGCAAAAAATGACCGTTGAGCGACAAACAAACCAATCTTGTTTTTATTAGAAGAGCTTTTCTAATTTTTTCTGTTTTGTGTGATTAAAATATATATTTTTATTTTTTCACATATTATACTTTAAATTTCTATATAAACCTTTTTAGTTAATTTAGAACTTTAATTTTTAATGTAAGCAATGTAAATAAACATTTACACTTGCACTCTATCTATCTCTATTTATATTAGATATATACTTTCAGAAATTATAAGATATTTATTTTTGGCTACAACTCTCAAGACTGTTTAAGAGAATTAAAAAATGGAATTTCTAATTCCACACCTTTAAAACGAAGATACCTAACACTTTTTCACGTGATACCTTTCCTGTTGAATCAATGGCTCCTTCGATTTCCTAGATGACAGATCAACAAAGGAGGAAAAGATAATAATAAAATATAGTGGATCCAGTCTATAAAATTTAGGGGAAAATAAAATAATGCACGTGGCGATATTTTTCAAAAGATGCAACACATTAGCCATATTGCGTTTGCAGCACCTTTTGCATAATGCAAAACTCACTTCCGCCTTCTTCAGACAGAAAAAATGCTTACCTTATGTTTCTTCTTTGCTGGGTTCATATTTCAATTTCAGAAGGGGGAAGAGGCAGATAAAGTGTGCGAAAGGGGAGGGGTGGTGCTGGAGATACCGCGGAAAATGATGATCGTTTGGAGTTCAGCACCTTAGACGTCAAGTGGAATTTTAGTTTTAGTAGATCAAAAAACTTTTTTTTCAGAGCTATTGTTTTTTTCTCCAGTTCACCCTGCTTCTCTTATAGTATGAGCTGCTTGAACCGATGCAAAACAAAGAATATTTTTGAATATATTCAAGTGCTTTTAGAATTGCGCTGCTGTTATTGGATACTGTGCTTCTTTAATATGGTGCTATGCTGTGTGAGGAGTCTGAAACGATAAAAGATCATTAGAGAACGCTTTTTCAATATTTGCATTGAACTGGAGCTGATAAAAATATTATTACTGCAGAACACATAACTCTATGCTCCCAACGGATAACATTTTAGATTATACCTAACATAATAATGTCAGCCTCTGTCATTTTTCATTTGTTTTTAAAACAAGGATAATTTTTATAGGAAAGAAGACATTAGTTTTAAAATAAAGCTTTACCAAAACTAGTTTTAAAATTAACTTTATCTTTAAAGTTAGATTATGCTACTGCAATACGTTTTGGATTGCCTGTTTCCACCAAATTCAGCTGGAACGTAATTTTGCATAACAGTCAAGCGACGAAGTCAACACCGTGTGCTGTCTTTAACGTTTGGTACCTTTCTTCTCTGTCAGTAGAGTCATCAGTAGATCAGTAGAGAGAGATTTAAATTGTACGTAGCATTTTATATTGTACAGGCCAACTCAGTACTAAGCGTTTTGGTCGTGTCATGTATTGAAACTTATCGTCTTTGTAAATTAATTGGAAAATTTTAATCACCCTTGGTGTCAGATGAGTGCATTATGCAAATTACTCGGTTCTTCTTCAGAGCCCCTCTTTCCATCGTTTCACTATGATGGAAACAATTTCAAAAATGCCAGAGAGTTGATTGAAAACTTGCGTCGCCTCGCCGTAGCTTATGATCGTCACGGAAGGCCAATATATTGTTGTTGCAGCCGAGTTGAGTTGAATAGTGACATCCACACATGAGATATCTTTGACTGCAGCAAACATTTGGTAAACCTACACAATGTTATGTTAAAAAATTTAATCATAGAGCTATCTCCACAAATTATTTCCTATAATTGCAACAAACGTTGTTAGATCTATAGATTGGTGTTGTAGACAAGCTAAATCAGAGCGACATCTGCCTATGTCTCGTCGCCAAAACTTATGACCGTCACTGAAAACAAATATATTGTTGTTGTTGCCAAGTTGAATAGTAATAAATAGTAAGTTAAATAGTGGCTTCCACACATGTAATATTTTTGCTTGCAGCAAACGTTGTCAAATATATAGATTGGTGTTGTAGATAAGCTAACTCATAGCGACATTTGCCTATGTCTCGTCGCCAAAACTTATGACTGAAAATAAATGTATTGTTGTGGTTGCCAAGTTGAATAGTAATAAATAGTAAGTTAAATAGTGGCTTCCACACATGTAATACCTTTGCTTGCAGCAAACGTTGTCAGATCTATAGATTGGTGTTGTAGACAAGCTAAATCATAGAACGACATCTACGTAAGCAATATCTATGTATTTTAATGGACCCTATAAAAACATCTTCCCCTACTGTATGTAGAAAACTACACAGTTTTTATTTTAACTATTGTACGTTTGGCTGCATAATTTTTAGTTCCTTTATCAATACAGTCAGGGAGGCATAATTAAAATGGTATCACCATCTTAAAATTGGATTGTGTATGACTGAGGCAAATCTGTGTTCAAAGTCAAGATTCACAAGAATTGTTAGAATCTCGGATTACGTGAGGTTTGCCATTACTGAACACTTCATATTTTGAGAAAGCAAAAACATGTTCTGGATGAGATTTTCTTTATCGTTGCACATTTACATTTATTATTTTTATAGATGTTTATCACGAAGCAGGTTGAAATCCTAAATCTTCTTGTAAAATTCCAACGCTGTAAAATCAGTGGAAGATATTGCACGTTCTAATAGAGTTCTCATTGTCGAAGACTACAGGATAAATGAGGGAACTGTACCTATGGAGTAGCGGTCAGTAAACTCGCCAAGCTTGTATCTCACTAAAAAGCTTTTGAAAATCTTAGAGAATTAGAAATTGCTCTTAGAAGGAATGGTTATCACTTGACTTCTCAAAGTTAGAAAGCATATTTTTAACATCGTATACAACTGTAAGATACTCATACGCGCTTTATTAATTTTTTCTTCAACTTTCTCATGTTGCATATGACACTTGGTCAAGCCAAGCTCGCTATGCCGTTGGCTATGCGAATTTAAGTCAGTAAGGAGCGTCTTTCGTTTAACCAGAGCACCAAGAAGGTGAAAGTACGATTTTGCTCTATTAAGGTGCCTCGTCATTTTGAACCAGGTCAGGTGACGCGGCCACACCTGAGTTGGCACCCTCCTCTCCACATCCACGCCACACCAGTGGAAGGAATTTTGGACGTCACAGATGAACGTGGACACGTCCCCAACCCACGGAGCTCCAGCAACCCAGTGAAGGAGAGTACACTGTGGTCACCCTCCCAACCACTGCCCGCGGCAAATGATGCTTCACTTTGCTGAGATTACGGGAAGCGGCTTGAAGCTACTGAGCCACTGGAGCTCTCAACTTTCTCATACTTTTTCTTAATGACTATATTAATACATCATCTTGTTACATACAAAAATGCAATCTTACTTTTATCCTTAAAACATTTTTTTTGTTTTTCGTAAACATTGTTCGATATTGAAAATCCGACATCAAGAAAGGGATGCCAAAAAGTGACAAAACTCGGCAAACAGGGAGAGACAGCAACGAACAATAAGTGATTTCAAAATAATATGCATAATACAGAGCGAGACCAGGGCCGGGTGAGTAGGCTGTATGAGATACGTCAACGGCTATACACGAAGAAACTCGTCTAGGCAAAGAGTCAATGAAAGTATGGATGTTGTCTTGAGGAATGGCTTTTCATTCCCTGTCAACCATTTATTAAAGAGCATCTTCTGAACGAGGTAGTGGCAGGGTTTGCAAATGACGTCCAATCATATACCAAAAGGTTTTCGATTGGTGAGAGTTCTGTCGAGAATGGTAGCCAGGGAAGCAGCTGTATACTTCGCAGGACATATTGGCTGACGCGAGCAATGTGCGGTTGGGCGTTATCCTGCTGATAATGGGTAATGGGCACCCCCTGATAGTAGGGGAATGTCAGTGACCACAGCACATCATCCACGTAACTTTGGACTGTCATCGTGCTTTGAATACGAACTAGATGTGACCAGAAATTGTAAGCAATTTCGTCCCAAACCATGATGTCACCTTGTCGTGCGGTGGGGCATCCCGCAACTACTGCAGGATTGGACCTGTCTTCATGTCGACGCCACACGAACAATGAAGAAACAGGAAGATCTGACTTGACTATCACTGAAGAAACAGGTCGACAATAACTTAGCAGTCCATCGATGATGGACTGGCATTTCTTAGACGATGGGCCGTCATTCTCTGCTATTACAAGAGCTCTGTGCAACAAGAACAAACTTTCAACGATGATTTTCCAAGCAGCAAAAACAGCGCTAGTATTTCCGACTCTGCCAGCTTCTCACCTTATATTTTAACCTACATGCGCTGGAGAGCTTCGTATTTTACATCATTTCCATAACTCGGTAAGGTATACACCAATAATGATGTGATTTGGAGGTTTTAAATTATTCTAGTTTCTGCACCAGCATTCTCTCCTGTAACTAGCCCTGAGGTAGGCTCTACCAGTTAGATAGAAGCAGCCGGATGGAGTCTTCGTGATTTAAAGCAGGAACCAAGTAAAAGACTCTCAATACTTGGTTTGCCATCCCCATAAATATCATTTCACTTGGAGGACATTGCGATCACGTTTAGTTTTAACGTGCCCCAGCATACTTGAAAAGCCCTCCCAGAAGGCAATTTTCCCAGTAGGTAGTAAAAGTAAGTCCGGTGGCGCAGTGGTAGCGCTTCGCACTCCCAAGCCACAGGCTCGATGTTCTATCCTCGAGCTGATCAAGGTCGATTCAACTTTTCATCTCTTCAGTGGGCCGATAAAACTGAGAACCAAGCATGTTTGGGAACTATGTATTAAGGATTTCATGTTCTGACCCCTAACCTGGATATATGATTATTACTTCAGGGCCTTCGGATATGAAAATAGATGTGAGAACTGTTGCCCTTAAACCACTATAGGTTGTGGGGTTAGTTTTAGGTATTAAACTATCTTATACAGCAGACTCAGGTCCTTAGGTTGTCACCATGCGGTTGTTGTTGTTGTGCTAGCATGCTTCCCTGTACCTACCTGAGTTGAGCTCTACCAGGTAGATAGATAGTAGCAGCCGAGTAATGTCTTCGTAAATTTGAAGCAAGGAGCAAGCAGAATACCCCAATACTTGATTTGTCTCCCCAGAAGTACCATTTCCCTCGGAGGACATTTCGACCACGCCCAGTTTTTACGTGCTCCAATCGGCTTCAGTGAACACGACAGATACTCTTTCGGCCGGTATTCGAACTCACCACCTTCCGATATTGAGAACAACACCCTAACCAACCAGTCCACTAACGCCTTTGCAAAGCACTGTAGACATAAATGAAAAACAAACGTATTACATGATTATTTCAAGATGTCAATAACGTCCTAAAAAGAATTAACTCCCAATCATACATTTGCGTGGAAAATAATTCTTTATTTACAAAGATATGAATATTTAGTCTATTTATGAATTAGTCTATTGTGATATTAAATTCTTTATACTTTTCATTCTCCCAGTAACGCATTTAAATCTCATGTATTCAAAACAAATATAAATTCCTGCTCGATCAGCAAGGAAACACTCTTAGCATAACTGAAATTGGGGAATCACATTGTTCTGCAGTTCTTGGAACCAATACAACTCTCTTCCACAAAATATCCAATTGTGGAAAATTGTGATGGCCTTAGGATGTTGTCAGAAGAATGCGATATGAACCGAGGACGAATGAATATCCAACAAAAGCATATTAAAGACACAATTTGCCACCTGTTCAGTGGTCAGCGTAGCTTGATTGCGATCTTGCGTTCGAATATCGGCTTAGGCATGGATGTACCTTCTCTCTCTGTCTATCCTGTCTTTGTCCTTTCCTTGTATGAATGTGGATTAGAATGGTTGCCTACCCTATAAACGGGTTCCTATGGCATGTGTGTACTGAGGAAGTCGGACTCCACACCAAAATAGGGTTCAGTTATAAAATTGGAGCAGCGCACCCTATATTGCCAGTTTAGCAGGATACGAGGCAGCAACAGCATCCAAGAAGTCATTTAGAAAAGCTTAAGTTATAGGATTTGATCGTAAAGTAATCGTTCTAGGTGCAAGAATAATAAGTTTTTTTTAAGGCCACTTAAGGGGAACTTAAATAGGGTTATTTCTGAAGATTCCTAAGACAATTCTATGAAAACAAACTAAACTAAACTTCATGGCACGACAGCCCATCTGGGCCAAGGCCTACAGTGCCCATATCTGTTATCATGACCGAGGGCCTTGAGGTGCGAAGCATATGTCCCAGTTAGGTGGTCAGCCTAACGTAAGACCCCCAGTCTTTAGTTCCCAAGCATGCTTGGTAATCAGTTAATCGACCCACTGAAGGGATGAAAGGCTGAGTCAACCTTGCCCAGCCCGAAGATCGAACCTCAGACCTGTGTCATGGGAGCGTGAAGCGTTGCCACTAAGCCACCGGGTTTCATGAAAACAAAACAAAACAAAAAATGCCTTTTGGACAAACCTAGATAAAGTGTTGAGCTTTTAAGCAGAGATTTGTGCACAGATCAAAATACTAGGACCATTATAAACGAAGACACTACTGAGTGTCTTCTTTTATAATGGTCCTAGTATTTTTATAATGGTCCTAGTATTTTAATGGTCCTAGTATTACAGTGCTAATGTGCTTCGTTGAGTTTTTGCATAAATCTAGGTTAGATTTTCATTTGTGAATATTTCTGGAGTTATTAAAAGAAAATATAATGCGTTGGTATATTTGAATATTGATTAATGATGAACTTTTTTAACCATAGAAGCTTAAGAAAATATTCTGCAGTGAAATTTTCCCCACTAATTTCAAAACACACTTTTTATTACAAAAGAAAAGGAGAATTTTTCCTTCATCTTATTTGGGCAATTTATAAGCTTTTTTTTCTGATTTTATTGTGTTCGTATTCAATTTGAATATTTTCCTATTAACCATAAAATTGTTGTTTCGTTTGTTGCAGTTGAGATCCTGAGTACGCCGCTTTGTTACGATTCTCATTGGTTAAAATGTTCATGACGTCAGATAACGTTTTATCCACGTCATATCATATTAAAACGGCTTTCTAAATTCAATTTGTGAATGAATTTGCTGCCTGACTTCCAATCATATTCTTCGAGGGGCATCAAACAAGGCGAAGTACACAATCTAGTCCCTGAGAATAGTGTCGAAGTTCATTTTGTTCATAAAACGGTTTTTTATAAAAGGAGCAAAGCATCAGTTTGAGAAAGCGTTTTTCCATTGATTCAAACCATTAATACATGGACAATAAGGCAGAAGAAAAAACAAAATGAATAAGACAAAGTATGACAAAGCATCGACTTTAAAGTTAGTTTAAAAGGGACAAGGATGATTTAAATATGTTTTTTATTTGGCCAGCTTAAATATATTAACTGAAGTAAAAATGTTCAAAAAATACTTAGAACATTTTTATTACTGTTAATGCTAATTGTTTTTAATTGTAATTTAAGAAAATTTACGACTACTTGAATAAATATTCTTCTTTTGGGTTGCATTATTTATTTATTTTTATGCTTCACTTTGATTTCTATGCATTCTTATAAGTTTCTGAAAATTATAAGAAAGAAATGAGCGTACGTGTTTGTGTGTGTTTAATAATTAGTTATTAGAAATTCTAGCTCATTCTTAAAATCTGTGATTTCATTTATTTGTTTTCATTTTCTGATAGTTATTCAAGTTTGAGATTTACATATTAATTTTTCTGATTTACATATGTTAAATACTACATGCACATGTTACATGTTAAACTTTTATAGAACTTATCATTTATGTAATTATTGAGGATATATAAGACATGTGATTCTTTTTTTGTCACCAACGAAATTAGAAACGAAGGAATTCTATGACATTTATCTTATATAATAGTTGGCGATATATTTTTCAGATGAATTGGTAAAAATACATGCTAAGGATGCCAGTTTTAAGGATGAAATCTTTTTGAGTTAGATTGAAGACAGACTCTGGGAAATCCAAAGGAAGAAATCGCTTTCATAAACAGTAATAATAATTTTTTTTATGTGAGTTAGACTTACATTCGACCAAATTTAGGGAACATCATAAGTATTTCATTGTATATACGTAATAATACTCCTTTCTTTCAGCGGCAAAAATAATAATTTTTATACACATTTCTCTTCAATTTTTATCATTTCTGCTGCTAAAAACACACCATTAAAAAGCACAATACAATCGTGTAAAAAAGGATGTCGGAAATCTGGTTTTTAACGTAAAATGCTTGAGCCAAAGAATGGGAGACCCGATTCGAGATAGAGTAGTTGGCAACAAAATCCTACACGCCCTCTCTTAAGAAATCCTGATATTAAAAAACCTCTCTACCACAGCATTCAACGTAATGATACAGCTTGAGTGTAATTGGCGTTTGTCGCTGATCGCATGTTCGAGAAGAAAACCAGCCGAAATCCGCTGGCCCACACACAAAACACTTTTCAGAACGAATTTTACCACCTGCACACGACCGACTATATCTTCGAATTCACACGTAACAATTTACAACACCCCCTTGCGCCCCTACCCCAAAGTCGTTCGAAGCAAGCGATTGCAATAACAAAAACAGAACTGGGCTTGTCCGCCATATTAAATTACAAGCCGGCGAAGTGGGTAGGTCGCGACCTCTGCTGGTAACTTTCACACCTCCCTGTGCAATTTAAATCCATTAAACGGCCATGTATAGTGGTGTCTTCTCTTGTGATGGATTGAATAGACCTCTCGTGTAAGGGAAGAGAGTGGAGTAACCGAAAGAGTTTTTTCCTGTCTCTCTAGCGTTAAATTGTCGCTTGCACAAATGGTGAATGGGCACGGAATTACTCTTCGTCATGGTGATCCTGTTCTGCTATTGTTGTTAATTACCACTTCTCATAAATTGATGCACTCATTTTTTTTTAGTTGTATTTCATAATGATGAATTAAAATTACAAATTATTCTTCCTCAAAAGAACTGGTCAGGATATGGTATGCTTTGCATGAACTTTTTCTCCAGTTAATTCTCTTTATTTTGCTCTCTTTTCGATTTGGATATCTTAAATTTGAATGCCTTGCGCATAATTAATCCAATTTTTTATTTGTCCATTTTTCTAATGCCAGTCGGTTGGGCGTAGAAATTTTTTTATTGCGTGTTTCTATTAATTTTTTCGATTCGACAACATAGTCTTCCAGTTTTTGTCATTTATATGAAATAAATTTCTTCTTTTTTATAAAATGACTTACAGTTTTTACATTAATTTTAAAAGATTAAAATCTTTTATGAAAATTAAATAAACCTTATCTTATGAAATTCATTCATTGTCATATTATACATTATAAACAATTTATACATAATAAACGATAGATTTTTAAATTAATTTTCATATACTTCCTGGTTTCACTCAACTAGTCTTAGAAACCGAAACTAACGAATCCATCAACAGGAGAAAAACAGTTCAACTCAATACATCTTTAAAACAAAACTCGAAACTAAAAAATCAAAGAGCAGGAAAAAAATAACTCAACTCAGCAGCAGGAGAAAAACAACTCAAAACTATCACAAAAGTTTAGTTTTCATTCGTTTTCACACGGCGAAAACTACACACCAAAAAAAAAATTTTTTTTTCAGAAAATAATCCAAAAACCTTTTACGTATATTGATAGCATGAATTGTTAATCTTGTATTTGTATGGATAATTTTAACTCACATACACTTTAGATTAGACTACTGCTGTATATCTCCGTCTGCCTATATTTTTTCAATCGAAGTCGTTAAATACAACCAAGCACTTACAGGTTTGCCATGATTAGGGCTGACGGGGTCGACAGCTGAGTTTACACTTTCCTCTCCACCTCGCACCCCACCAGACTTCGAACATCAGATCCTACGGAGGTTTAAGCATTTTCAGAATGACAGTCTTCTTCTGGGTCAAGTTTCGAATCTCCAACTTCCTGTTCGACGCACATGCACATTTTCGTTCGATTTTTACAAATCCCACTTGGCGATGAAATTTTAATATTGCGCAAGACAGATGAAGCAATTGGTTCTTTTAACTTTCTAGGAAAACATTCATAAAGAAAAGACTAAAACAAAAGAAAATTCGAAGCACTGAATTATTTTAATAAAAGAAAATAACACGCGATTCTTGTTCCTAAATGTCTAGTCACGATCAACAATTAACGAATATTAACCGAAACACGCTCCTCGAGGAAAAAACTACCACAGCGATGGCAACAGTTCGAAATTGTTTTCTGATTTTTTTCAGGAATTAAATTACAGCACTACAAGGCGTAATAAAGAAGAATAACAGCTGGTGATGATTTCGCTAACGATTTAACACCCTTTCAGAAAATATAGCCCGGAATTAGAAGCAGTTATCGTTCCTTTCTAATATGCCGACTGCAGATGGATTATCATTTTAGTATTCTGGTTTGGCAACGCTGCGGACAGAACGCCTCGTAGATTTACAAAGGCAATACGAGAGAAGAAAATAAAAATACGAAAATCGTTTGGTTATTTTTCCTTTTTACTATTTTTGATTTGAAAACGATAACGATTTTGATTTTGAGATAATTGCAATGAATCGGCTCTGAAAGCAGTGCACTTTTCATTATTTTAAATCGAATAATGTAAATAGCAAAAAATAATCGAGCATGAATTTGACATCTACAGATGTAAACATGAAAGAGCGTGAATTGAAAAAAACAAACTTATATTTAGTTTATTTCTTTTTATTATCTTTAAAAAAAATTCGTTTCACAGCTTATTTTTAAGAAAATCATGTAAAAAAGGAAAAAATCACAATTAAAAGGAAAAAAGTAAGAGAAAATATTTCTTTATTCCTCTGAATAAAAGTAATATATATATTAGGTCTACCGGAAAGTTCTGTCCGCTCCGGTTACAATCAGTTTCAACAAATACGCGCATATTCCTGTGACACATATTTGGCTCTCTCTTTTGATCGCTAACAATGTATACACATTTTCGTCGCAGATGAACTAAAACGAAGCTCATTTACTAATTCCAACAAGGAAGAAATGCTACAGAAGCGTATAGAAATTTATTGAAAGTGTTTGGTGAAGGTACAGTTTCTGATAGAACATGCAGAAGATGGTTCAAAAGATTTTATGTAGGTGATTTCGACCTTTGATAAGCCACGCTCTGGGCGACCATCTTTGATCGACGACGATACTGTCAAGATCATGTTAGAGCAAGATCCTTTTTTGACAACATCGGAGATTGCGGAAAAGCTTGATTCAGCTCAACAAACCATTTCCGACCACATTCGGAAACTAGGGTTTGTGTGTAAGTATTCGAGATGGGTGCCACACAAGTTAAGTCAGAAGAATTTGAATGATCGAATCATCATATCCACATCTCTGCTTGCACGCAACAAAATCGAACCCGTTCTTGGACCGGATCATAATTGGGGATGAAAAGTGGATTACCTATGAAAACATCATAAGAAAAGGAGCATATTGTGAACTCGGAAAACCTGCCCTCTCTACCTCTAAACCGAAGTTGAGCCTGAACAAGAGAATGTTGTGTATATGGTGGGACATTCGAGGACCAATACATTTTGAACTGTTGAAACCAAACGAAAGGCTAAATTCGGAGAGGTACTGTCAGCAATTGGATAAATAAAAACAGCACTCCAAGAAAAGAGGCCGGTGATATTCAATAGGAAGGACATCATACTGCTTCATGACAATGCCAGGCCACATGCTGCTTTGGGGACTCGTCAGAAAGTCGCAGAGCTAGGCTGGGAAATTCTGTCGCATCCACCATATTCACCGGACCTAGCACCATCTGATTACCACTTGTTTCTGTTCTTACAAAATTTCTTGCAGGGCAAACAATTCAAGAACGAAGAAGATATCAGACAAGCACTGGTTCAATTTTTGGCTTCTAGATATAAGACATTTTTTAAAAATGGGATATACAAATTGCCATTTCGCTGGCAAGAAGTCATAAATAATGATGGCAATTATATTATTCAATAAAGTTTATCCAAAGTATGAAAAAAATGTATTCCTTTGTTTCATTCTAAAACGGACAGAACTTTTCGGTAGACCTAATATATATTCTTCAGCTTGTCAACCTTAATTTATAAGTCCATAAGAATTTTTACAAATAAAAATTTCGCTTATAAAATCAAATAGTTAAAGTAATGAACTACTTTATATTAAATTATCAATGAATAATTATAAAACTGTTTTTAAAATTTTACTTTACATAACATCAAAGTTACTTTCCCCTTGGAAATTTCTATACATATATAACGGGGAGAAACTGATGAGAGTTTGAGGGTGCATTTTTTTTCATATTAGTCAGAGAGGGAATTTTCTTGGTTTTCTCCTTTGTGGTATTTAAATGTAACCAACTGTTTGATAAAAATGCGTAAGGCAATATGGATCTTCACACGCTTTACAATAAGTAACTTGTTTTTCACGAGACGTCAAAGAAATGGTATTAGCTCATTATAAGTCTGGGTATTAGCTTATTATTCTAGGTATTAGCTTTGGTATTCTGCTGCTCAGCGTGGAAAGTCTTCAGGTTCGATCCCTATTACTGTTGAAAAACGAGAAATGGATGTTATATTTCTGATATGATCTATGGAAATCGCCTCCACAACCATTAAAATATTTTATTGGTCAAGAATAGAAATTTGGTGTTGAACTAGAACTATTTTATAAATCGTTTGAGGGAAATAACATGTTAGGAAATGGAACAACACATGTTTCTCTCTTTTCCAGATTTAGAATTAATATATTATTCAGAATTAAATTATTACATTTATATATGATTAAATGCTTAAAATATTCAATTTTATGTGCAATATTTAAAACACTTGTATAAATTAATACAGGTGGTCCCCTTTTATTTAAATTCTGTAAAAAAAATATTAGTCACATTTACTCGTTTCACAATTCATTTTCAAGATCATATTTTTGTTTTAAAAACAAGCTAATGTTATAAAAGTAAGAGATACATCTTTTCTGTTAATTTGTTTGGTTTATTTGCCGCTAAATGGTCATTTTTCTACTCACGTGCGCGTAACTGGACAGATACTTACGGTTTAAAGTGTGGATTCCGAATCACTAAAAACAACCACACCCAAGGAGAGATTCGAACCCACGAACTGTTGAACTGAAGGTAAGGGTGCTAACTTCTCGTCTCGGCTTCGAATGTTCCGAAAATTTCCAACCTTCCGGCTGGTAAAATTATTTGCTTTTTTGTTGTTTTACGAAGACAATAAAAATACTAAAATTTCTTAGTTTCATTATCTCCTAAATAAATGAAATTCACTAATTTCGTTGCCGCCCGCCCTGTCTAGAGGTCAGAGTGCTTGATTGCGGATAAAGAGGTCTTGGGTTCGAATCCCAGTGCGGGTATGGATGTACTCTCTATTTATCCTGTCTTTGTATGAATGAGTTGTGAATGGTTGCCTACCTTCTAAAACGGGTCCCTATGGCATGTGTGTTCTGAGGAGGTCGGACTCCACATCAAAATATGGTTCAGTTTGAAAAGGAGAGCAGCGCACTCCATAATGCTAGCTTAGCTGGCACACAAGACAACTAATTTCTTTAATTTAAACTATATTTTCTACATCAGCGGATTCAGAAATTAAATTTTCTTTTATGTTGACATTGCAGATTCTAATTTTAAACTTTGACAAATTCTTAGGAAAAATGAATTTATTTACAAACTTAAATAAGAATAGTTCTGATGAGTAATATTAATTATATAAAATAGAATGTGTCATATGACGCATTTTTTTATTGTTTCGTATATATATCATTCTCTATAATCTAATATGCAACGTCATAACCGTGGATATGCTGCTATGAATTAAATCACATCGAATTCCTCAATTATTGAAGAAGTGATTCCATTATTTTCTACATTATTTGAATGATTGAAGCAATAATTCACCTTCTTCCTAAGGCACTGAGGTTTTAAACCTCAGGCTCATTGACAGGGTTGTGGAAATGTATGGGACTTCCTAGAGCGTATCACTCATAAGCTGTAAAGTTAGAGAAAATGTTAAGAAATTAGACCATCCTCTTTCTAAACTCTCATATAATTTTCATTAAAAATAATATTAATCATTCTTATTTTTGCCGTTTACAAAGCATGTGTTTACGTTTTTCCCAATATGACACCGATAGCAAATGCAATGCAGTGTGGGTAAAAGGAATCCGAACCTAAATATTTAATAACCTCGTAAAGGAAGGATAATGTTAAGCATTTCATATGTCATTCTGAAAATAACGATACTTAACTATTTTTGAAAAAAAAAAGCATTGTTTTTATCCCATGCGGTGAACTTGATTTTTATTTTCACATTACGCCGCCAATCCAAAGTGCATTTAAAAGTAAATGCAAGTAGTTATGCAACATCCTTATTTATGGATTTCGTCATTAAAAGAAGTTTTCACTTGCTCTACTTCTTATTTGATGTCTGATTTCAACCGAACTCTGCGCAAGACTACTTCTTGAACTCCTAAAAGCTGACAGACTTGGTCCATTGGCCTTAGTATAATTTCTTCGTTTCATTTCATATAATTTGTTGAACGTGAAGCTGGCAGCCGAATGGTTAGCGCTCTTGCCTTCGGTTTAACAGTTCGTGGGTTCGAATACCACCTTGGGCGTGGATGTTTGTAGTGGTTCGGAGTCCACTTTAAACCGTAGGTCCCGGTCTAATTAGCCCTCGTGTGCAAAAAACCGTTGAGCGACAAACAAACCATAATTTGTTGAACTTGTTTTCTATTTTTACATTATTTTGACAACAACCTATGTATTTATGTTATATTCATTTTTTATATTGTATACAATTTTTCTATCTTGTCCTTGATAAAGAACATTTATAAAAAACATTCTATTTTTCTCTGCTAATATTTAAAAATAATGCTTTATATTTTTATTCTGTTTTATTTTACACAGTTAAACAGAAGAATATGAGAGACATGCGAGAATTGAGGAATCCCCTAAATGGAAATTTTGACTCCAGAAAATGTAGGCATGGCCCAATCTTTTATGACGACATAAAATCATATGTTATTTGCTTATAGATGACATACACACAAACACACAAGTGACGTAATAACCTTTACCAATCGTAAATTAAAGTTATTATTTTGACATGATATTATTATCAACTTTTCTTTGAATGGTAACTTTTATGTGAGGGGTACTAAGGAAAAAGTGTGGAAAATTTCCAGTGAATGTCTCAGAAACATGTACTCTCAAAACCACAACATACAACTCCTTTCATTCAACTATATCTAGGTTTGAACCTATGAACTTCCAATCATAAACAAGCATTTGTCAATGAAGCCGTTTAATGACGCAATCAGGGTTTATTTGTTTGAATATTTGGTAAATGTTTCCAGTTGCATATTTCTGTTGATTGAACGGCAAAAAAAAAAAAGAAAGCAATGGCCTCGTAATTTTGAGCCACGGTCAAGTGACGATGTCGTTACCTGAGCTGGCACAACACTCCACCAGCTGCAATTTGTATCAGAATAGTAGGTTACCTAACGATTAGAAATTATTAGCAAAAGTTAATTTAATACCAGCGCATTTTGCTTTTAGTTTTGTCGTTCATATTCTGTCGTATTCGCAAACTGAAAAAAAAAAAATCAGGAAAACTCCCAAATATTTTGCTTAACACACGTGCAGGAAAAAAGCAGACACACTATGTCCATTTCCCGTTATTATCATTGACTAAGTTTGAACCTGTAACTTTCCTCTTTGAAGAACATATTATAACCATTAAGACATGTTGAAGAGCGAAATCCAACTATAAGCACACAGTGTAATCACTTTTTAAAGCATGCATTATCCTCCGAAAGAATATTGATAATAGGTCATATTCATTTACTGTAAGAGGGAAAAGCTGGTAAACCTTCAAGCACTCACACTGACAAATATAGGCACACTGTGGCCTGATTGGTTAGGGCTTCATTCTCCTTATCGGAAGGTATTGAGCTCGAATCCCGGATGACCGAAGATCCGTCATGTTCACTAAAGGCGATTAGGGAAACGGGTCGCAAAATCCTTTAAGTGGAATGATATATCTGGGGGTGGCAGGCCAAATATTAGGGGTCTTCTCCTTGGTCCCTGCTTCAAAATCACGAAGACTCCACCAGACTGCTTCTTATCTAACTGGTAGAGCCCAGCTCGGGGCTAGGGACAGGGAAGCATGATGGTGTAACAACACCGACAAATATGGATAGAAAAAGCCGAAAAACTTGTATTCATCACTCAATTTCAATAAAGTGCTCTTGGAATCGAAACTAAATGTTTCTAGCCTTAAAATCACAGTCCAATGATAGGATACGGAAAATGCTTCGCAAAAACTTTAAATATCATATTTAATGTTTTATAAAAAGTTCTAAAATGTTGCAGGCCTAATCATTTTTCCGGTCGTGGTTTGACATCTCTTTAATAGAACTGGAATATTAATATTGATGAATTGATTGATTGAGAATTATATATCATTATCATAGACCAATATAAGTAAGATTTCCTAAGCTGTAGACCAGAGGGAGGAATAACGGTATGATATTTGAACAATTGTGCTGGTAAACGGTACACGGAGCACACTGCGCCCTCTATCGGAATATTTACTTTTCTGTGTTCATAACCATATACATCTCGTGAATAATATTTTCAAATTGAAAATAAAATGATAAAGTAATTATAAGTAAGTGTTGATTGAAATAAACTTGATTTTTTTATTCTATTAAAATAATAATATATATAAACTATGACACATTTTTTAAAATTTAAATTTTAAAATTATTTTAGCATAATCTGTTAAGTACTTTACACATTCATAACAAATATAGCTAATAAATTAAGCGCTAAAATTTTTATCTAACTTAAAAATGTTATTTAATAAATGGACAAAGTGTAGGACAAAGTTAAGGGATTAACAAAACAAATTTTTGGCACTTAAAAATAATTAATGGTTTTATTACTTTGAAAGCAAAATATATGGGAGAATACTGCTGTTCTAGTTAAAAAATCTGATTCATTTTATTGTTTTTATTTTAGATATTTTATTTATTATTATTATATTTTCCATAAACATAGATATACAAAGATAATGAACCTATTTATATAGATAATTTAAGACGATCTAAACATCTGTAAGCCGTAAAGATGAATAACATTCAATAATTCTTAAAATGTAAATATATTTACATCAAAGAAAACGCAATCATTTTTTGCAGAATATAAATTTTCTGATCATTACATTCTAAATTTAAACTGATTGAAAAAGTCATGGGTGAAAAAAATTACAAAATAAATAATAAAATTAAAAAAATATATATATCTGTCATTCTTAATAGGAATGTTAACAAGAGTACTTTTATATTTTTAATAAAATCTTATTTATTATTATTGCTATAAATAATTAAATTGCAAATCAAATGCTTAGTTATAAATAGAAGAGCTTTTTTTTAAAACTGTCTCAAATGTGTTACTTTGATTTTCTCATTTAAAAATTACATAAAAATGAAGTAGTAAAATTCATAATTCGATCCGCTTTGTGGTGCTGACATCACAACTGTTATGGCATTCACCTCTTCTGAAAACGTTTCTTGTTTTTGAGAGGCTGTTTCTGACTAAGAATATAAGAAATCTTTCTATATATTGATCAGTGGCCATTATCGTGTTCATAAAATATTTATAGTATAATTATTATATGAATAATTATATATATAGATTTTATACTTTATAACAGAATAGGACGTCGTGCAGCTGAGACATTTTTTGCTCCTTAAAAGTTAATTGGATCTAATGTCACTTTTCAGATGTGATATATAAGATTTGTGATCAATTTTCAAGTGTGGGCTTCTGCAAGTGATGTGATATAAAAAAATATGTGTTTGGCTGTTTCATTCTGCAGGAATGGCAGCCGGAAACGTAGCAAGAAATCATTTAAAAAAAAAAAAAAAAAAAAAAACTTATCTCTTTATTTTGCCGATGGCTGAGTTGGTTACAGTTAAGAAACAAATTATCATGAATATCACGTCCTCTTGGACAAAATAATGAAGCAAATTTCACCACCTTTCTAAAATTCTGCAAAAGTATTACCTGCGGCATTCCTCCATCCCCGCCCAAACGATAGCATTTTTTGACGGAAAACCCACACACACACGAGAGAAGCGCCGCCGCTGCATGTCAAGCAGGCGATGTCCCAGAAACCTCTTGTTTAACTCTTCAAAATGAAGTCAGAAGTTGCCCGCCCCTCGAATTAAAAAAGTCGTCTGCGCGCGGCGAGATCAAAGGCCACCGCCGAAAGGAAGGTCCTTCGAAAGCAAATTCCCCAGTCGATAACAGCAATTACGTACACCTCTAATGAAATGTGGGTAACTAAGTGAGATTATGTCATTATGCGGGTACGTGTCAACTATTGTTGTCGCTGCTTGTGAATCAGGAGGGGAACAACTAAACCCCGAAATTACCCACTTCGCAAGTGTTACATTAAACCGCAATTTATTTTAGAGGCAGAGATATTTTCTGGAATGGGGTGCTTTTGAGTGAACTTTGATATTTTTTGTGTGTAATTCAAAATTTCTGAGGTTTTAATGCAATATTTTATTTTTATGAACACTGTTCTGCTTATTTTTTATGAACACGTTTTAAAAAGTTATAAAAACTTAATATATTTCATATAGTTATAAAAATCGTTTTCTGTCATTGCTTTTTTTATTAATAAAGCATAAACTGCTTAAAAAATTACACGTGAATTAAATCGTATGCGGTCAAATATTAAGCAGTTCTAATGAATTAGTTGCTAAGCTCTAGTTCGTTTATTGATTAGTTCGTGTTTTTTTCCTGTCCTAATTTGAATGTGCATTCTTAACCCCTTCAGTTTGTTTTTTTCCTGTCCTAATTTAAATGTACATTCTTAGTCCTTGAAGATATGGTATTATTATTAAATCTTTGTTCTGATGACGTTTGGCCTTGTTTTTAAGAAAATTGACATGTCCCTCATTGGACAAAATACTTCTTCACTAGAATATAACTGAAAATGTCATATTCATTAGGACATGCTGTGACTATTAGGTGACGTTTAAGCGAATAACAGGAGACAAAACTGGAAAACTCCCAAGCACCCACTTGGACGCATGTTCATGCCTAACACTCATCCCTAGTTGTTCAACTATGGACACTATTAAACTAAAGATCTTCGATCACGACAAGTGCGCTCTAAGGCCGCGGTTTCCAAGTTAGTTGGGGCGTTATTCTAACTATCGGAAGACAGTGAGTTCGAATCTCAACTGAACCGAAAATCTGTCGTGTTCGCTAATGGCGGCTGAGGCACGTTAAATAGGTCGTAGGCGCAATGTCCTCCTGGAGAAATGATATCTCTGGAAGTGGCAGATCAAGTACTCGGAGATCTTTGGCTGCTTTCATCTAACTGGTAGACTAAGTACAGGGTAAGCCAGGGCTAGGTACAGGTGATGCATGCTGATGAAAGAATATTCATACATAGCGTTTCAAGTCAGCCCCGGACTGTAATTTTAAGTTAATCGGTTGGAATACTCTTCCATTAGCAATTGCCTCGTAATTATAAATCACGGTCAGGTGACAAGGTAATACCCTCCTTTCTTTAGGACTTCTTAGATGGTTGGAGACACGCTCCCAGCCCACGGAGCTCCAACAACCTCGTGAGGGAGATTACGTGGTCACCCTCCCAATCACTGTCCGCGGCAAGTGATACTTCACTTTGCTGATCTCAACGAGAAGCGGAGGAAGCTGCTGAGCCACTGGAGCTCGGCGCCAGGACAACAAGTGTGTCCACTTTAACTTTGTGTAACATCCCTTAGCTTTACATGGTAAAGTACTGTAATCTGTTCGCTTTTACGTTGTAATTTTACAAGATAAGTGTACAGAATGAAGTGGGTTTAATTTTGGCGTGCTTCATCTTCCAGCAGCCATTTTTCACGAGGACTAATACCAAGATCTACAACTTATATTGGATTCCGTACCACTACTAGTCCGAAGTGGGATTCCAACTCACAAAGTGTTGAACCGAAGGGCATAACACTAATTGTTTTGGACTAATTTGGCATGGTGGCTTATGATAATGTTATGCATGGCATACAATAAATTAAATTGCTGCATATCAATTACCGAATCCTATGTCTGAACACCATCAGTGGAAAGCTCATTTAAAAGCATCATTCGCTCATTTTACTTCCAACTTTGTTCCTATTTATGAAAAAAAAAACTACTTATGAACTTCCTACTTATGAAAAAAATGTTAAATAAGAATTATGAACATCAGAATTATATTTCTTCCCTGCAGGCAAATATTTTATGGAATATCTATACTTTTAATGTACATCCATCATTAATCGAATATTTAATTAACTTTATATAACAAGTATATTTAACAGGTATCGCCTACCAACTTAAGTAAATGAGTAATGACTTCACTATTTGTTTGTAAGTTAAATATTCCATTAGTCATTGAAGTTAAAATGATGATAATAAAAGAATGAAAACTGACTAAGAAACAAGGGTAAAAATATCTTCTAAATACGAATGTTAAGCGAATGCAAATACTAGTCTAGAAAAACAATAATGACAAAAATTAAAGACTACTTTGCGTAACAGGTATAATTAGCTGATATTTATTTAATAAATAAAGCAGCAACATCGCCTTCATTTACAAAATTATTTAACGATTATTAGAATTTAAAATGCGCGTGGAGAAATGTTAATCCAATAAAAAAGCATTAAAATCTCTTGTATAAATACAAACATTCATCAAAATATAAATTCTTGTTATTTAAAACATTCACCAATTCCAGAAAGTAACGATTAATATACATAACAGGTATTATTAACAGTTACGTATAGAATGAATAAAGCAATAATTCTCTGTGGTGTCATTTACGAAATCATCTCTCCAAAGATTATTCGACTTTAAAATGCATGGAAAAAATATTAAAACTCATTATAAAATCAAAAATAAAAATATTTTCTAAATACAAAAATTCAACGGAATCTAAATATTTGCTATGTGAAGCAATTAATATTCCAAAAACTAATGATTACTTTAAGTAACAAGTACAATTAACTGTTACATATTGAATGAACCAAGCAATAACTTTGGTGTCACTTTACAACACCACCCATCCAACGATTATTCGAATTTAAAACGTGCGGAGGAAAGAGTTAACTCAATAAAAATAAGACTGAAAAACTTTCTCTCCCGAATGTGAATGTGTTCCATTCGAATATAAATATTCCCTCCTCAGATGCAGAGCAACCAAGGCAAGGTTGACCGAACGAGCTTACAACTGCGGAACGGTATCCACTTCGTCACTGCCAGGGCGGTCTCGTCTTGGGGGACCATCTGCGGCCCCCTGCATGAATAATAACGACGCCCCGGCTGGCAATTACACGCCCCGCTTGAGCTCTTCTTCCCCCCCTTGCCCCAGGCCAGCCTTCGTTGAATACGCAAAATTGTCACGGATCTACCCGTTCCTGTTCCGAGGGTCCCATGTGGTACCCGGAGCGATACATATTCACGAACTGAAAGGTACCTTCTTTTCCTCCTGCTTCGAATCCTTCTTTTTTTCAAGTCGAAGTGAAGGATGCATCTCTTTTTCTTTTCTGGTTTTTTTTATTTTGTCCACCGTCTTTGATAGGCCGGACAGACATCCAGGTAATCCATGGGGGATGGTGGTCAAATCCAGACCTGGCTTCTGTTTCATGCGTCGCAATGACCTTCTCACCTCTGTACGAAAGTGCCAGGGAAATAAATTGGTCCGTCGCTTAACTATTATATTCGATTTTTGCTTTTACAGAAATTTATTTCTGAAGAGAAATTATAAACGATTTTAGTAAAAGCTATTAAGAATAATTTTGTTGGACATTTGGCGAAGACCTGAAGCCGAATCTCATTTTGTGTCCCACGCAATAAATTTTATTTAGTATTTTTAACCATAAAGTGACCACCCAACTTGTCTAGTGGTCAGCGTACCTGACTGCGGATAAGGAGGTCCTGGGTTCGAATTCCGGTTCGGGCATGGATGTACTCTCTCTCTCTATCTATCCTGTCTTTGTCCTTTCCTTGTATGAATGAGGTGTGAATGGTTGCTTACCCTATAAACGGGTCCCTATGGCATGTGTGTACTGAGGAAGTCGGACTCCACACCAAAATAGGGTTCAGTTGGAAAAATGGAGCAGCGCCCCTCATGTTGCCAGCCTAGCTGGCACACGACAACAACAACAACCATAAAGCGGTTGTTTCTTTCGTTCCAGTTGAGATCATGTCCTCATTAGTTTATTAAAATTATCATTGGTTTAAAATAGCTGTGACGTTGGATAACATTTCATTTACGTCACGCCCTATTCAGACGACTTCGTAAATCCGACTTGTCAACGAATTTTCTGCCCTCTTTCGAAGGGGCAGCAAACAAGGCGAAGTTCACCATCGCATGTCTTGAGAATATTTATCGAAGTTCATTTTGTTAATAAAACGATTTCTTATTTAAGGACCGAAGCATCGATTTGAGAAGCCGTTCTCCATTGTTTCAAGCCATTAACACGTTTATAATAAAACAGAAAGACATGCAAAATGAAAAAGACAGGACAAAACATCCACTTTATGTTTAATTTAAATCTTCAAGGATAATTTAAAATTTTAAAGATTTCGTTAATTAACAGAGTTTTAAATTAAGTTAGGTTACGCCGACCGATGGATGAGTGGTTAGCGTTTCTGACTGCTGAGCAGCAGGTCCTGGGTTCGAATCCCGGTTCGGGCATGGATGTTTCTTTTCTTCTCTGTTCTCTCTATGTTTCTCGGTCCTTTCTTCTGTGAAGATGTATGAATGTGGCCCACCCTATAAACGGGTTTGTGGTGGTAGGGCGCGGGTAACGCTACTCGCCTCCGTGACTTGGTTCACAGGTGCCCGCTGGGTAATGACAAATGAGTAGCAGTCTCTGGCCTTGTTGTGCCATAGGGTTCGTTACCCAAGTGGCCGCCGTTGGAAAAAAAAGTTAGATAACGATAAAAACTGTTTTGGAGCTTTATGCTCGTAGGCTTATATATCCCATTGAGTAAAATTGAGTTTTTTCAGAAAGCCAATGTCATAATAGACATTGATATAGAGATTGATCAACTAGCAGAGAGTTCTAAATTAATAAATGCAATATTTGTAAACGGCTCAGTTTTACTGTACGGTCACCCTTGGCGCGTTTTTTTTTGAAGCCAAATTTGGCGAACAGAGCCTTATTTTTGTCTCATGTGATTCTCGCGAGATGCTCGTGATACAGATGAAGACCCAAAAGAATTAAGGTGAAAATTCAATTTTAACAACCCTAGTGTTTACGTCATCGCGATGAAATTTAAAACATTTTGTTCCATTTCAGCATTTTACTAGAGATTTTTGCGAGTTAACTTCGTAAGATTTTCTTAGTGTGTTTTACAATTTGCTTGACAGTTTTGATAATTAAATTCCAGGTTGTATTGCTCTTTTTCATTCATTTAAAAATTTAAATTGAATTTAAAGTTACTGTTTAAAATTGTGTCCATACATTCTTTCTTTAGTTTATGTATATGGCATTCTTATAATTTATATTATTATTATAAAATACTATATAATTATATACATTTTTAAAATTATTGTTTCTGTATTTAATTTCTTAAAGATATTCTATTTAACAGTTTAATTTGTACTTAATAATTTATATTTATTCTTTTCCGAATGTTGCTTTATTTTTCATTGTTATTCGTGTTCGGATTCTTCTGGAATTTTCGTTAGAATTCGTATTCTGATTTTCTTAAAACTGATATTTACTTTTTCTAAGTTCCCATATTTTCCTTATTCGCATTCGTTTCCGAAGTCATTTCTTTTTTTCAGCTCCCTCTTTCTTTTCGAAATATTTTTGTGAATCAAAATATGTTATCGAATATTTGATCGAAATCAAAATATTTATTCGAAATACTTTTGTGTTTTGTTTTAATCAAAAAATTTTATGGATAATTTAACATATCAACTTTATTATTTTACCATTAATGTTTGAAATCGATAAATTTGCGTTTTTTGTTAATTTTGTAAAATTACTTGAGTATATTGATGGATTCCAATAATGTATGAAATATTTGTCACTATTTCAGCCATTTTCCTCCCGCCGTTTTCCCCGATCTGAAATTCTTCATAAGTATGACGTCATACGGCCTTGGCGACTTTTTGAAAATTTCGCCAAGGGTGACCGTACAGTAAATTTTAACTTTTGTAAACAATCATTTTTAAATTGTAAGAGTAATGCTCTGCTTATGCCAACATTAAAATTTTTCTTTCTTTAATTTCCATTTCATTTTACTGCTTTTTGATGATCTGGAAATTGAAGTTATCCCCGTTATATCCTTATTGTTTTGTTTTCCCGTTCAGTGCACATGAGGGCTCATTCCTTCAAATGGATTGTTTTGCACTGAGAGATGAGCTCTCACATAGAGACCAGCTGCAAACCGACCGAATGAGATATGCATGCATGCATAACTGTGCAGGAAAGCCCCGGATTATACCTTAGGGTGAATAGTTTTGGAATACATACCTCATCAACAAACACCTCGTCATTTTGAATCATGGTGTCGGGTGATGGTGTCACACCTGAGCTGGCACCTTCTTCTTCGCATTTACATCACACCTGCGGTTTGTTTAGTTTAGTTTGTTTTGTTTGTTTGTCGCTCAACGGTCATTTTTTGCACACGAGGGCTAATTAGACCGGGACTTACGGTTTGAAGTGGATTCCGAACCACTACAAACATCCATGCCCAAGGTGGGATTCGAACCCACGAACTGTTGAACCGAAGGCATGAGCGCTAACCATTCGGCTGCCAGCTCGGCTCACACCTGCAGAAGGACTTCAGAAGTCATTGATAAACGAGGACACTCCCCCAAGCCACTTACCTCAAGAAACTCCTTGAGGGGAAATGTGGTTTCCCTACCAATCACAACGCTTTACTTTGCTGATATTAATGCGAAGCGACTTGAAGCGACTCACAGACTAACTGCGCACCCAAGAGAACCCTGAATTATACCAGAAGGTTAACAGGTTTGTTCCCTTGGCTCGATTGAGCCGACAACATCTCATGAGAAACTCGAGCGCCCAGCCCCGGAGAACCGCAACCAACAACGCCAGACCCCCAAGAGGGGGCCAACAAGGCACTTCTGAGACGGGCATCACACCCATCCAATGCCCGAAAACAGGCCGGGGCGGCCTGTCCCAAGACTGTTTATTTAGTACAGTTACAATTGGTGGGGCTTAAAAGCCTACAGTGGTCTACACAGTAAACCACTGTATCACAGTTCTTTGCATTTAAGTTCGATTAATACAAAAGATTATATAGAACAAATTAACAATAAAACAAACAATTAAAAATATCACAATTTAAGATTGATTAGGTAACAGAACGCGTGAGCAGATGAGAAAGTCTTTTTAAAACTGAAAATGTTCTTATCTTGCCAATTTAATGTTGGAAGAACTTCTTATCAGATCTCTCCTGGAGTTTTACATTGCACTTGTTCATTATAGATTGTTGTTGTTGTTGCTTATGACACTTGGACAAGCCAAACTCGATTTGCCTTTGGCAGTGCGAATTAAGTCAACAGAGAGCGTCTTTCGTTTGGATCAGAGCACCACGAAAGTGAAAGTACGACTTTGCTCTTTTTAAGGTGCCTCGTCATTTTGAACCACGGTCAGGTGACGAGGCCACACCTGAGCTGGCACCCTCCTCTCCACATCCATGTTACACCAGCGGAAGGACTTTGGACATCACATATTAAAGTGGACACGTCCCCAACCCACGGAGCACCAGCAACCCAGTGAAGGAGAGTACACCGTGGTCACCCTCCCAACCACTGCCCGTGGTAAATGATGCTTCACTTTGCTGAGCTTTCGGGAAGCGGCGTGAAGCTACTGAGCCACTGGAGCATTACAGACTGTTGAGTGATAGAGAATTTGAAGAGTTAGCTTTCTTGTTGCAGTGCTGGAGCCTTGTTTGGAATTTATTGATTAGGAGGATTCCGAGTCTTCTGAGGTATTTGAAGAGATGACCACATCTTGACAAAGGGTTATGTCCTTTGACATTAGGAAGGAGATGAGTTGACATAATTTGTTTCTTCTGTGAGGGCATTTAAGAATAAGTTTAATGAATTGTTCATCTGTTTGGTTTTGTGATTTCTTAAGATGTAAGGTGGTTGTAATATTACATGTTGTTACGTAGTGTACCACCGTTAATCCACAGATGCACTTGTCTGTTCTTGATTTATTAATTTTGAAGTAGTATGTTGGGAAGGGACCATGGCCTGTCAAGAAATAACTATCAAATCACAGGAGCTCTCGAATGAGGCATGGGACACTTGAACATTCCACTTAATTATGTGCTTATTAAACTTGAATTCTAAACTTGTTTGAATCACCGCATTTCTAATCGGTGGCTTGTTGAGGAAACCGAAAATGCATTCGTTTGACATAGGACGAAAAGTATTTTTTCAAAAATAAGAAAGCACACATTTTGAATAGCTCTGTTTTTTTTTATAAAAAAATTACTATTACTGCCCACCAATGGTGGAGTGGTTAGTGTCCCTAGCTTCGAAGAAGTAGGTCAAGGGTTCGAATTCTACTTCGGGCATGGGTGTTAGTCTCTCTCTCTCTGTCTGTGTTTTAAATGGGGAGGGGGAAGAATGCCACACTTCCGTTCTTGGAGCGAGATTTGTTCCTAAACAGCGTGGCATAAGCTGATTGATAAAGTGAGTTCACTATTAAAAATAATCTAATTTTTTATTGAAGTGAA
Source organism: Latrodectus hesperus (assembly GCA_037975125.1). Taxonomy (NCBI): domain Eukaryota; kingdom Metazoa; phylum Arthropoda; class Arachnida; order Araneae; family Theridiidae; genus Latrodectus; species Latrodectus hesperus. Next base: position 14,129,713 of record CM075850.1, on the reverse strand, counting down.
TTAATTGAAATTATTTTGAAATATAAACGCTGTTACCAAAATTTCGATATAAAACAGAAGTCTTAAGTTAGTCAAAAGGACGTATCCTGTGATAAATTTCACTCCCTTTCTTGCAATCGTCCTTAATTCAACGCCGGGCAACAGTTTGACTTTGCAAACGATAATGATTTTATTTACATAATTGATTTGTGCAGAAGACTTTTATACCCTTATGGAATTCATTATTTTGTTCTTATGGACTGCATCAGCATGTGCATTCTATGTAGGAAAAAATATTACCGACCACCCTTTTAAGAATGACAATATTTGGTTGTTAGATATTTTCAGCAAATCCATTTGCCATTAATTTCATTTTCAAACGATTATTTTGATTTGCAAATATCATATGGCAACATCTCATGTTGTACGAAATTTGTAAGTCCTGCAAAACTTAGCCATCTATATACTGAGCTGGTAAACGGACGGTTAATGCTCTTGCTTTCGGTTCAGCTTTTAATTCCATCTTGGTCATCTATTTTTATAATGGTTCACGGAAACCACTTTAAAACTCTAGGTACCTTAATTAGCTTTCTGAAAATGGTCCTGAGAACAAATAAACTAAACCAACTTCAGTACAAAGTTCGGGCTGTCAACAAATGATTTCCTGTCAGAAACAGGGGTATATCAATAAAGATTTAACATTGTAAGATGATCGTTTCTAATGTGAATCAGTGTTGAAAAGATTCCAATGAAGACAAGTTATATTTTGGTTAGCAATTGCTTGCGCTTTCTGCAGCAATCAAAAAATCACTAGTGAAAATTTATTTATTTTCAACTTAATTCTGGATGAATGTCAATAACTTTTGAATGAAAAGATGTGTCAACATGACTCTGAATTCGAATGGAAATATAATATGTGATAGAAATTATACATGAAAGACTAAAATTTAACTCTAAATGGCTTAAAAGTTAAGAATAGCAGAGTGGTTCGATTTGTAATTGTCATGGATTTTCCTGGATCCAATGCAGTTGTCGTTGCTGCTGTGTACATAGCCCAGAGTTGGGTTCTACCAGTTTGATAGAAGCAGCCGGTTGGAGCCTTCGTTATTTTGAAGCAGAGACTAGGCAGAAGACCCCAAATACTTGGCCTGTCGCATCCTGAGGTATTATTTGATTTGGGGGACATTGGGACCACCGACTTATTTAACGTGCCCCAGCCACCTTTAGAGAGCACAAAGGATCTTCTGTTAAGCCGAGATTCTAATTCACCACCTTCCCATAGTAGAACGACACCCTAACCATCTAGGCCATCAGGGCCAACCCACTGAATTTCTGGCATTCCGGAGTGTAGACCGGACATTATTGTGAAGCTACATATGTGTACTACATTGGCGTATACAGTAGCCTCTTTTATATACCGTGCATAGGTGATGGTCTCGATGTTTTACAAGTGCAATGATACCTCTGGAGTTGGCTGGTCAAGTATTGAAGTGTCTTTTGCTTGGTCCTTGTTACATTAAGACTACCACCCAGCAGCTACCACTGATTGGCAAGCCTAAATACAGGGAAGCATGCTGGTGCAACAAGAATAGCATATTATTAAAACAATGGCGACAACAGTAGCGGTGATAATATTGTCGCCAAATCATGTTTAAAAGATGGTAGCCACAAGCAAAAGGCAAACATATGCTGATTTGTTACGAATTTTTATTCCCTCAATTTAATAAACTGTTTTTTATTATAGTTATAAGTTTCTTAATTTATAGAAAAATTTTTTTGTTTAATTTTGATTTAGGGAGGTACTTTTTCAATTTCATATAAGCTTTTAAGTATATTTTCTAGTTAAAACTTATTTTGATTTTTTTACTTAGTAAATTTAATGAAGATATGGTGAAGAAGAACTAATTCTGAGCTCTATAAACTATATAAAGAACCAGGTATTGTTAAATTTGTGTCAATACAGAGATTAAAATGGACAGGACATTTGAGCCGGATGAACGACAATCGGGTGACAAAAAATTTTTTCTTGGCTCGCCCCATGGGCACCAGAAGAAAAGGACGACCGAAACTCCGATGACGTGACTGCCTTGAAAACGACCTAAAAGCACTAAAAGTGACAAACTGGATGATATTATCCAAAAATAGGGGTCCTGGTATGCACTTCTGAGGGAGGCAAAGGCCCACCCTGGGCTGTCAGGCCAATGAAGAAGAAGAAATTTAACGAAGAATGATTTGATGATTAAATGCAATTGGAAAATCAGCAATTGTTTTAATGATTGGAAATAAGCAAGTCACAAAGTTCTCGAATGAGAAAGGATTTTTGAAACAAGTAATATTTCATAATGGTTTCCCTTTTGTAGTAAAGCTGTGTTACTTTTCCTAGTAAGTAACTACCCTACTTTTACTCTAGGGAACAAAATCAAAATTGCATTTTTCAATGAAACAACTTACAGTAAAATTGTTAGAGGAGGCCAATTTCAGTAACTTTTCAGTTAAAATGAGCTATTCTGACGATACAAATCGCGTAACCTTTTGAGCCAATAACCGTTTTCGGTTTGAGAAGGTACCAAGTAGAAGTAACGGTTAATTAGAAATAATCGTTACTTGTCACGTGTTCCACAGATTGAAGCGCATAAATAGTGGAGACGCTGGGTCATCAAAGTAATCATCTGGTGGCGAAAACGGCGTCATTTAACCGACAGTAATTCGCTTCCTTATGGATACATGGATTTTTTGTTACTGGACGCCGCGAGTAAGGCTCACGAGGCGTATAAATGAGACGCCACGCCGAACACGCTGCGAGGCGTACTTTCCACGCTCCACGTCACACGCATTTCACCAGCTCCATCCATTCCCGTCACCAAGTCTTTAAATATTAAGCGGTTAAAACAGAAGGGGGAACCAATCACGCGCCAACGAACACGTCGAGGGGGGTGAGTTGAGACAATGGAACAGAAAAGGAAGGCTTTCTCACTCGCCGGCCCATTACTTGTTCGGCCATTACCTGCAAATGAATCGAGTCTATGGAATGATGGCGTTTTTTTTTATTCTTTTGTTTTGTATTTTTTAACCACACTCTTTTGTTTTTCATTAGCTGTGCTGGTGAAAAATGTGCAATTGAATTGTCTTTCGGAGGGAAAGTGGTGCGAAGAGATTGTGGTGGAAGGAGGGAATGAAATATTCCTAAATTTCGAAATCTGATTGTAGTCGAATCACACATACAGAAAGTGTTATTTTTTTATTCTTATTTTCTACTATCTGCCAGTTAAATCATTCAACATATAAAGAAACATACTCTTCTATCTTCAGGAGAACATATCACGGTTTTGCAATGGAATTGAATTGTTTTGAATATAAGGTCCCGGATTCAATGCCATTGAGCTGACAGTCGAATGTTTGGCATTTCGGCTTTCGGTTCAACAGTTCGAAGGTTTGTGTATGTGTGCATTGCATACTTCTTTGTACCCAGCTCAGAGTTGCATGTTCTTCTTCTTCTTAGACCTGGGTTTGTATGTCATTAGACACCACTGTTTTTATCAGCATTTTGTACTATTAACTCCAAATCCAATGTTTCCTAGTTCCAGTTGCTAGGGTCACCCACTTTATTAATAAAGTCCGATATAACCCTTTAATGGAATCTAGGTGTAACTCTCTAGTATGGATGATGCCTAAAGAAGTTAATCTAGGGAGGGCAAGGGCCTCGCATTCGTCAATGATATGCTTGGCCGTTTCCTCTTGCGTATGACATTTCCTGCAGATAGGGTCTTGCTGAAACAGTCCCATTTTATGAAGGTGTTTTCTGAAATAGAAGTGTCCAGTTATAAAGCTTACGATTAAACGTATAGAGTTGCATGTTACCAATTTGGTGGATTCAGAGAGTCTTCGTCCTTTAGAAGTAGGAACCAAGCGCAAGAGCCCCTTGATACCAGACCCACCAGATTCAGAGATATCATTTCACTTGGAGGACAATGCGACCATGACCTAATTATAGTGTCCCAGCCATCTTTAGTGAACATGACGGATCTTCGATTAAGTCGAAATTCAAGCTTACTGCAATCCAATGTTGAAAAAGATACCTCAATCAACCAGGCCACTGTGATCTGAGAGCTTTGAGGTTCAATTCCTATTTCGAGCTTAAGTACGCAGTGGTTTCGAACCTATTTTAAAATGCCTGTTCTCTCGAATGCCCCACAATGGAATAAAATAATTAACTTCTGAGTGACAAACCAAAAGTCTCAATACCAGCAACATTTTAAGAAATCAAAAGGAATATTGTACTTCTTTTTTCAGCATGTACGAGTTGAGATAGGTTTAAAGCAGTCTTGGTTATAAACACCCAGTAATATACAGCACTGAAGTTGCTAAATAGGTGTTGGTTAGACAGTGAAGTTAAAATGATGCATCAGATAAAAGAATGTGAGAAAAAGAGCAAATATATAGAATATATTAATATGTACATAAATAAACATAGGCTAATCGTGCTGTATTACAATTTATTCCCTTATTATACCAAAAATTTGCATTGTCTGTTTACAGTTTATAAGGTTAACAAAACTAATGAAATATGATTCCACAAATTATGCATTTAAATTACTAATTGATAAACTGTGCTGGGATACCTAATATTTCAGATTACATTTTGCTGAATCAATCAATATTTTACAACACCTTAATCTGAATCATTATTAGAATATCAATACTACAAAAATTAGTTGCACAGAAAATACAATGATTAATAATGCTTTATCACAAGAAAGAAGAGAAATATCTTACAATAATTTTTACCCTTTACCAAATTGTTGTTATGATGATATCTGGTGCTCAGTTATCGAACTATCCTCACAGAGTTCTGATCCCCTTTTTCGAAGATAAAGTTGATTAAGTTCTTTATCGTGTACAGAAGAGAAAGAGCTATCAAAGCGGAGAAATAGAGTGAGTTCTTCAGAGTTCTTCTGTGCATTTAGGTACCATTAATTTTGTTAAGTCGCATTCGAATATGTAATGTATAAAGCTCCTATCCTGACCACATGCACTACTTGAAGCCAGACCCCTTTTATTGGCGTACTGCGGTGTTGGAGTATGTCCAGAAAGAAAACGTGCTGTGCTTTGTGGTCTTTGACAAGGAAATCGAGAGAAACAGAAGGTTTAAGGCAGTAAGTCCATCCACCTTATTCCTCCTCACTCTATTCTTGTTGCCAAGCTATTTGTAAATGGTTGAATAATTCTGAAGTCAAATATGATTTGGGCCATTTTAATTTAATTTTATAGGTGTTTGAGCACACCTTGGCAGCTTGCTTTGTCGATGCATCAGATCTTTCATTTCCAGCGTGTCTTGAATGAACCTTGATCCAGTGAAGATATATTTGACCTTGTTTCATGTCCTGGGTCAATCTTGACTAATTTGAATCGGTGGGCATTTGGGTTATAAATCCCCAAAAGAGAGCTGACTAACTGTCTGACCAAATCACTGCCTTGTATAGATTATTTCTGTCAATGTATTTCAGAATCTCATCAATTGCAGCGAAATCAGCTGGGAACACACTATTAGCTTCTCCTAACTGTAACTCTGTAACTGCCAAAGAACTCTATCTTGTTCATTTTGAATAATGCCGAAGGCAGATCCGCACTTTACCCTCTATTTTTCAGCCATCTGTGAAAATTTGATGAGGAATGTCTAGGCACTGTGTATTATTCAACGTGTGAACTATTATTCCTTCCATCTGTAACAAAAAGATATCAACATTTAACCATTGTTAAAATTAACGGAGTGATTACCTCTGTCTAGTCCTTTTTGACAGAAATCCCTTTAATACCCTTAATTTTTATAATGTTATTTAGCATTATATATATATATATATATATATATATATATATATATATATATATATATATATATATATATATATATATATATATATATACACGCTGTCCAACATTGAAAATGAAACACTAAGAAGAAGTGGTAGATGCATCTTACCGAGTTATGCAAATGATGTGAAATATGCAGCTCTCCAGAGCACGTAGGATAAGATATAAGGTAAGTCACCGGCAGAATGGGCTATATTAGCCACGTTATTGCTGTTTGGAAAATAATCAATGAAAGTTTGTTTTTGTCGTAAAAGACGCCTGTAATTGCAAAGAATACCAGGCCATTGTCGACAGAGTCAATTCCAGCAGACTACGACAGACAATGTGATCGGACCGAAAAAGGCAGTTTGGTCCTAAAGGGAAATCGTAGCCTGACAGGCACTTAGACGCGTCCATAGTGAACCGGTTGTGGCAAAGATGGTTGGAACAAGGAAATGTGGAACGCTTGCAGAGTGACGTCAGCATGCGTAGATCCACTTGTCCGATTGGAGGCGATGGCAGCCCAGCAAAGCAAGTCTATCGCAAATCTGCAGCATGTGCAAGTCACCTTGATGTTCCCACATCCGGCAGAACCATTTGCCGTCGATTGGTTGCTAGTGCCTTGTGCTCATGGTGTCAGTTAAGGAGACTGCCTGATATTAGCTGAGGCACGCTCGCTGCTCGCATCAGCTAACATGCCTTGCAAGCTGTACAGCTGCTTCCCTGGCCACCGTACTAGCCAGATCTCTCACCAATCGAATACGTTTGAAATAGGATTGGACTACATTTTCAGACCCTGCCATTGCCTCCTTTAGAAAACGCATTTTGGTGAATGGTTGACAAGGAATGGTGAACCATTCCTCAGCACGCCATCCCTACTTTCACTGACTCTGTGGCTAGACGTGTTGCTTCATGTATCGCTTTCCACGGTGGTCTTATATGCTACTGATCCAGTCCTGTTCTCGCTCTATATTACGCATATCATTTTAAAATACAGATCACTTATTGTTCGTTGCTGTTTCTCTCTCTTAGCCAAATTTCGTCACTTTTTGGCAGCTCTTTCTTGGTGTTGCATTTTAAATGTCGGGTAGTGTATAATTTGAAGTTTATACACAGGAGACAAATCTTCACCAATTTAACATTTTGTTGTATAAAAGAAGACTTACTTTATCACATTTCTAAAACATCCCTTGGAAAAAGAAAACATTAAACCATCATTAATTTAGAAAAGTTTACTGGTATTTATCAAAGTTACATCATGTGTTTCCGTGGCTTTAGATGATTTAATTAATGCTGACGACTAAATATATATGTTTCCCTATCATTTCTGTTCAGTAGTTCATAGGTTCGATTTTTCACCACAGAAGTCGATATTTATAGTGGTTCAGGAAATTAATTTTTTTATTCCAATAGACTCTAATTAGCTTTTGTGAAATAAAAAACAACCGTTGATTGACAACCAAACAAAACTTTCCCTACCATGGTTTCAAAGGTTTTAAAAACACGAACTATCTAAATATAATAGCTTGGAATATGATTAAATCACAATTCATTATTAAAAAGTAATCTAAAATAAGTATGTGTAGCTTCGTAAAACATCAAAGAAGTGTTAGTGATTCTTTAATGTTTTATTTTGACCATATTAATGCGCGTTTGTTTTGCAATATTACTTAATGTGGGGTATGTTTGTTGCTTTTTTTTTAATAACATTGAGTGCTATTAAGATAAATAATAGGATTTTGATTTTGTATGAATGGTATTCATACAGTTTTGAAATACCAGACTATAATTGTAAACTATATATATAAACTTAATAACAATAATCCTGTTATTTGATCAACATCCTAAAAATGCTCCAATTTCTTGGTCTCAAGTTTTACTTAGCAGTCTTTAATTATTTATATTATTTTATAAAGAATATGATTAGTAAATGACGAATAAATAAAGCTATAAATTAATACCTATTTTTAAAGAATATACTCTATATTGCCTTCAGAAAGCAATCATTTAATTTCCAGATTCTTCTCGAAGGCTACCATTTTAGAACATTTCGATGCATGACTTAATGTCGCTAATGTATCAGACGTAGAATGACTCAGTCCATTTTCGCTCTGACGGAAGCAAAGCAAAAGTCTGACCAAATCCATGTCCAAATGACTCGTTGCCATCAGTGGTTGACTTCTTTGACAAAACGATTGATCGTTTGCAGGTCGGCCATCATCTTTTTGATGATATCTGGCCACACTTGGCCGCTCAACTGTTTTCTGCCTCAGTTTCGTATGAGTTTGCAGCAGTCCTTTTCTCTCATTTTCGGTTGTCATTAGAAATAAAAGGAGTAGAAAAGTGGCGAATGCCGAAAGAAACAATTAATTCATTTTATGAATGTGTCCATTTCTGAAATAGTTCTTTTTCTTTTTCCTTTACTTTTTTGCGACTGCGAGTAAAATATTAGAACGAAAAAGCTGTTAAATGGAATGACATTTTTAACCACAGACACAACTATAATTAACTATATTTCATAAATATTATTAGAATAATTAGTGAATGAAAAATAATGAATACTACTATAAAATGTAATATTATTATTATTAAAAGTTATGTATGCCTCCCACACCCTGTCTAAGGGTCAGCGTGCCTGACTGCGATAGGGAGGTCCTGGGTTCGAATGCCGGTTCGGGAATGGATGTACTTTCTCTCTCTATCTATCCTGTGAATGGGTTTGAATGGTTGCCTACCCTATAAACGGGTACCTACGGCATATGTGTACTGAGGAAATCGGACTCCACACCAAAAATTTTGTTCAATTGGAAAAGTTCAGCGCACCCCTTATTGTCAGCCTAGTTGGCACTAGACAACAACAAAAATAAAAGTAATGAATATTATTATAATACTAAATAAAAAAAAAGGAAAATGATGCACGCTCATACAAATCGATATTAAAAAATATCAAGATTTTTAAATAAAGTAGGAATTATACTCGAGTTTCAAAAATAGAAGAGGCCGCGGTGGCATTGGTTTGCTTTATAGTTCTTTCTCGTAATGACTTCGAATCCCGATCCAACACATTCTTCTTCTTCTTCTTAGAGTTGGGTTTGTATGTCATTGGGCACCTCTGCTTTTATCAGCATTTTGTACTATAAACTCCAAACCATATGTTTCCTAGTTCCAGTTGCTAGGGTCACCCACTTTATTCATAAAGTCCGATAACCCTTTAATGGACTCTAGGTGTAACTTTCTAGTATGGATAATGCCTAAAGAAGTTCATCTAGGGAGGGCAAGGGCCTCGCATTCGTAAATGATAGGCTTGGCCGTTTCCTCTTGCGTATGACATTTCCTGCAGATAGGGTCTTGCTGAAACAGTCCCATTTTATGGAGGTGTTTTCTGAAATAATAGTGCCCAGTTATAAAGCCTACGATGAAACGTATCTTCTGCCTAGAGCATCTTAGAACTTCAGAAGCAATCCTCGCTGATGATCCACAGATGATTTTAGTCAGAGAGTCAGTCATGCTAGCGATAGCTTCCTGAATTTCACCAGAAGAAGATGGTTTGGAGGTCATTTCTACCTCCTGTGAAGGATTCATTGCTGCCCCTTCACTAGATTGCCTCTGAGTTCCTTTGTCTTTTTCAGCAAGGTCTACTTCAGAGGCTTCACCTACAAATGTAGAAAGGTTTGTTATTTCTTGTGTCTTTTCAGCCAAAAGATAACAGATAATAAGCTCAGGTAATATAACAGTCCACCCAGCGTTTTCTGAGTTACTGGGCAAGGCAAAAAGCTCTAGAAGTTCACCAGGCAACTAGAGGCTCCGTTAAGACACCATTACCGCAGTGCCAAATAGCCCTAGCCACGGGTCTCATAACACCAGGGCTTACGGGAGCTGGTTCGCGGCCTCTGATTCTATATTCAAGGCTATCCTGTCATTCCTACAAGACGTTCGGCGATCCACCACCTGCCGACGCGCCTGGTAGCTGCTCAGGCCCCAGGATCCAACACATAATCCGCCGTGTTCGTTAATGGTGGCTGCAGTACGTTAAATATGTCGTGATTGCAATATCCTACATTTGAAATGATATGTCTGGGAGTGGCAGGTTAATTCTTGGGGATTTTTCTATTTGTTCCCTGCTTCTAAATGACGAGGAACCACAAACGTTCGGGGAAGCGATGGCATAACCACTGGTTACCCTACTAAATAAGTTACTATCACTTCCGCCGCTTCTTGTGATAAAAAGATTAATTTTAGAAGCATATAGGAATTTGAAATTAAAAGAAAAAATGGAATATATTTATGAATGGTAGTAAAATATTTTCTTCCTGGGGCCTGAGCAGTCACCAGGTAGGTCGGCAGGTGGTGGATCGCCGAACGTCCTATAGGAATGACAGGATAGCCTTGAATATTGAATCAGAGACCGCGAACCAGCTCTTGTAAACCCTAATGTTATGCGACCCATGCCTAGGGCTATTTGGCAATGCGGTAATGATATCTTAACGGAGCCTCTAGTTGCATGGCGAACTTCCAGAGATTTTTACCTTACCCAGTAACTCAGGGAATGCTGGGTGGACTGTTATATTACCTGAGCTTATTAATTGTTATCTCGTGGCTGAAAAGACACAAGAAATAACAAACCTTTCTACATTTGCAGGTGAAGCCTCTGAAGTAGACCTTGCTGAAAAAGACAAAGGAACTCAGAGACAATCTAGTGAAGGGGCAGAATGAATCCTTCACAGGAGGTAGAAGTGACCTCCAAACCATATTCTTCTGGTGAAAGTCAGGAAGCTATCGCTAGCATGACTGACTCTCTGACCAGAATCATCTGTGGATCATCAGCGAGGATTGCTTCTGAAGTTCTAAGATGCTCTAAACAGAAGATACGTTTTATCGTAGCCTTCATAACTGGGCACTACTATTTCAGAAAACACCTCCATAAAATGGGACTGTATCAGCAAGACCCTATCTGCAGGAAATGTCATACGCAAGAGGAAACGGCCGAGCATATCATTTACGAATGCGAGGCTCTTGCCCTCCCTAGATGAACTTCTTTATGCATCATCCATACTAGAGAGTGACACCTAGACTCCATTAAAGGGTTATCGGACTTTATTAATAAAGTGGATGACCCGAGCAACTGGAACTAGGAAACATTGGGTTTGGAGTTAACAGTACAAAATGCTGATAAAAGCAGAGGTGCCCAATGACATACAAACCCAACTCTAAGAAGAAGAAGAAAATATTTTACTTAATAACCACAAAAAAAATTAAATAGTGCAAACATAAAATAAAATAAATTCGTAATAACTGGAATTACCACGAAATTTATGATATTGTGATGGTCATCTCGTCATGAAAGTCTATTTACACTTAACAATGCTGGTAATCTGAAATTTCTAGAATTCAAGATAAAAAAACGGCCTATTTTAAAAATATTTTTTAGAATTCAATATACAGAAAATGATTTGATATTGAATTATAGATAGCCCAAATACTGAATGCTGCTATAGTACTCCTTTAAATATCTAATGAGTATAATTTGACTTTTATAGACAGTAGGTCACCTTTTTATATATCAAGGGAGGAAACCCTGAAAACTTCCAAACAGCCATTCCTATAGATGTGCATGGAGAAAATATAAAAGTAACGTCCAACTTCCATTGCTTACTAATGACTAGACTCAAACACGAGACTATCTGTTTCGAAAAGATGAATCCCAAAATTAGATTACGATTAACTTATAAACCTTGAATATATATATATTACTATTATATGTTAATTACTAAATATTAATTATGTAAACTAACATTAATTATATAAATTTTTAAAACATTTTTGAGAATTTTATATCAGCTAATTATGTCTGAGCGCAAAATTCTTATTTTATGATACACTTAACAAATAAAACTTTAAGCTATTAACTTTTTCTCTTTATCATTTTAACTGAAAACTTTTAAGAAAATTCAGTTTTGTTGATTTTTTGCTCACGCAAACAAAAACTTGCTATGCAATAATATCTACTATTTCTATTTAAGCTTTTCAGAGAATTCGAGATCAAATCGCATATTGAGGGTCAAACGAATTTTAAGTTTCCTGCCCATAACGCAAATGCCGTAATAGCTAGCGGTTTTTTTGATTGTTCAAATTTTTATAATTTCATGGATTTTGGACGTTTTTAATTCAGAAATGATTTAACTTAATTGAAATAATGTGTTATAAAATAGTTATTTTCTTTTGATTATGAAATAGATAAAAAAGAAAACTAGATGTAGAATATAAAACATAAGTTTCCGAATTGCTTCTGTAATTCAACGACGCTAAGAATGTAGTTTAATTTGTAGTCTCGTAACAATTTTTTTTAAAATTTATCTTAAGCTTTATCAAGATTTTATATTAAATTATTTGTCATCACAGCCAACAAAATTCTCCAAAGCATCAAAACAATTAAAATTTTTAAATATAGTCTCTGAATCAATATTTCATAATGATAATTTATAGTAAAATTTGGAATAGTAGATATGTATATAGATTAACATTTCAATGATTCAAGAGTAACATTAAAACATGAATATTAATGAATCCTTATAAGTTTTGAAACTAGTTAATTGATAACTCTTTAAAATAGTTAATGAGAATTGGTTATATGAAATCAATGAAATTAAATAATTATTTCAAATCGCAATGAAATTTAAATTTTTTTTTTATCAGGAATGATATACAGTGTCTCACAAAAGTGATGGGACACTTGTGCTTTACAAAAGGAAACTGTAATAAAATTAATTAAAAATGCATGTACAAAATTTTTGTGGGTGTGTTTCATACTTAAATTTAGTAACAATTATTACATAATATACATTTTGTCAAAATATTAAAATATTAATCTAACGAACGAGAACGTTAGACTCTGGCTGCTGTATAACTGTTCTGAAATAATAAACACACCACCACAATCTCCAGACTTAAATCCCATAGAGAATATTTGGCAAGAATTAGAATCAAGAATTCGCAAACACACAACTTCTTCAAAACAACAATTAAAAACGGTGCTTCAAGAATAATGGGGTAAAATCACTCAAGAAATCACAAAAAATTAGTCAAATCCATCCCAAAAAGATTAAACCATGTTTTAAAAATAAAAGGAAATCTAACAAAATATTAAGACCTTTTAAAAAGTGAAATTTTTTAATAAATATTTGATGGAAAAGTAAGTGTCCCATCACTTTTGTGAGAATTTTTTTGCTTAGTTCTAAACAACAGTATTTTTTTAAATTTAATTAATATTTTAATATTTTGACAAAATGTATGCTATGTAATAATTATTACTAACTTAAAATATGAAACACACCCGCAAAACATTTGTCTATATATTTTTAACTTATTTTATTACAGTTTCCTTTTGTAGAGCAGAAGTGTCCCATCACTTTTGTGAGATACTGTGATTTCTTAGGATTATTTGAAAGTTGCTATCAAAATTTGTATAAGAAATAGAAAATAATTAATCGCTATTTATATAAATAAGTTATTCATTACTTATATAGTAAATAAAATAACTTTGACTTCTTGTCAAATTTGTCACCAATGTTTCATAAATTTCCAAATTTTAATTTAATAGAATTTTTTGCTATATAATTTATGCAACATAAAATTTCATATCGCACTAAAAGATATTTAAAAATTATTTCTATTTAAATTCACATTGATTTAAAATAATATTATAGAAGAATAGGTTAGACTATTTGGCTTAAAAGTGCCGTTTTGACGAATTTTTTTATGAATATGAACAAATTCTCTACACTTTTCTTTTTGAAAATAAATAAATTAAAGCTATTCGAAGGATCTGGCAATATTATCTTTACTATGTAATTGAATAACTCTATTTTGACAAAATACAACAATACAAGAGAAACAACTTATCTCTCTCTCTCTTCTTAAGATTTTAAAACGAAAATACTCTGAAATCCTTAAAAGGACAGTAGATTAGTAAAACCGTTTCCAATGTGATAAATTAGCTATGAATGTATTTTGAATACATTTTACACGAAAAAATTGTATACTATTCTATTTTGCATCATCAAACAATAAATTCGTCAAATTGTACAATCAACCACAAGACAAATGTTACCAACTGAAATCTTTTATCATCATGTTTCAAAGACTTTTACCTTTAGTAAAATTTCAAACATTGCCAGATACCTTCAAATAAAATTACGTTACAACTCACGCTTACTTTGTTCTTATATGTATGTTGGCGCCGAAACATGATAGTTCGGCAAGATATACGTTAGTGAAGTAGAAAAATACGAAAAATTTTAAAATGTGTTTTATATTCCAAAGCAAATATAGCTGTGAAGTATGTCTTCATGTGATCAATTCAAATAAATCGGTGTAGGTATGATGGTGTGGCATCCCCTCTCGATAGACTTCTGCACCATGAGTCTACCTAAAAATGATAGATCTCCCATTGAGCATCCTGTGGCAGGAGAGGGCTTAGTTACGCAGCTTGTAATCCTCTCTGGAAGGGGAAAAAGACTCCCTCAATGTCCCTCGGTATAGGGAATTTAACGCCACATTGACCACCTTGTTTTCCCTAGGGACATGCGATGAGGGAGCACCGATGTGTTATTTATTTTCAACAATATTATCACTGTTCCGTGTTTGATGTGGAATAATTTCATGACAACTTAAATGCATAATCTAATGGTTTATTTCCACCTAAGCTGCAAGGCTCCAAGTAAACAATCTTTAAAGGGTAACTGTGTTGAAAATTGAATAAAAAAGAAATTATTCAGAATATTTACAAAACTTCTATATATATATATATATATATATATATATATATATATATATATATATATATATATATATATATATATATATATATATATATATATATATATATATATATATATATATATATATATATATATATACATATATATATATATATATATATATATATATATATATTCTCTCTCTATTTCAAAGATTTTCCCTAATTGTAGATAAAAACAAAAAAAAAATTCATTGGTTTAAGAACAAATTTAGACAAATCATTAATTGAAGTTTTGTTTATGGTTTGTGTGTCGCTCAATGGTCATTTTTTGCACACGAGGGATAATTAGACGGGGACCTACAGTTTAAAGTGGATTCCGAATCACTACAAATAACATCCATGCCCCAGGTCGGATTCGAACCCACGAACTGTTGAACTGAAGGCAAGAGCGCTAACCATTCGGCTGCCAGCTCGGCCATTAATTGAAGAGATGTTTCCAACAGTATAACAATTTAAGAGAATGGGAATACTTCTCCAATAAGAAAAGGAAATTAGTCATTTTATAACAATTGACATGCCGACCGATGGCTGAGTGGTTAGCGTTCCTGACTCCTCAGCTGTGGGTCCCGGGTTTGAATCCCGGTTCAGGCATGGATGTTTCTTTCCTTCTCTGTTCTCTCTGTCCTTTCTTCTGTGTTGTTGTATGAATGTGGCCCACCCTATAAACGGGTTTGTGGTGGTAAGGCGCGGGTAACGCTACTCGCCTCCGTGACTTGGTTCACAGGTGCTCGCTGGGTAACGTTGAATGAGTAGCAATTTCTGGCCTTTTTGTGGCTTAGGGTTCAGTCACCCTTGTGTGCCCGCCATTGGATAAAAAAATAACAATTGACATATTTAGTGAATGAGCATAAAGAATTATTATTACACAAATGTGTCATATTTAACAATTGAAATGGAAATGCCAACAAAAGTTGTAATAACAGTTGCGAATCCGGATTTATAAAAGAGATCAGTAGTTTTTAATAGTCTTTACGGCAATGAAGTCGGTAGAAATCGCTTAGAGAATTTTCGCTAAATTAATTTATTGTTGATTAAGGCGGAAAACCATAATCAGAAACCATAAACTGCTATTTTAAGTTTATGATTTTTTTTCTATTGGGTGCCATAGAAACAAGAAATGCGATGACAGTTGCATTGTTTTTCTACTAGATTAAAGTTGAATGTAGATTTGAGGATAGAATTCAGTTTCTGTTATTATACATGCTAAAATATGTTACTTACTAGTTTAAAAAGGATTATAAAATAATTTTGAACATAAATTGCTTTTTCTCCAATCTATTTGTATTAAAGACAATAATATACTATAATTAACATTTGTAGAAGCTGGTTTTCAAATGTGTACAGATATATTTATATGGATTTTGCTTGTTTTCTTAAAATTTATGAAAGAAAACTGCGATGAATAAAAAAATCTTCCAATTAATTATTCGAATAATGCTAGTTAAAGTAAATTTTTCAATTAGCAGAATAAATTGAGATAATTTTTCCTATTTTATTTATTTTATTATTTTATTTATTTTATTATGTATTTATTATTTTATTTATTTTATTATTTCCTATTTTATTTATTTATAGGTTTTCTTTTTAATTATGTTTGTTTCGAATACGAGAATAGAGAAAAAAATGGCTCTTATTTACAATGTTTGTTCATTATATTTACCATAGTTTTTAAGAACAATATGAGGAACAACTTGTAAATATTAGCTCACCTTAAGTATTCAAACTCAACATTTTTCTCAATTTGACTAACTGATGTCTATTCCCAACTTTTATTCTTCCTCCACCAATGAAACGCCTCAAACTATTCTTCCTTTCAAAAAACATTTAACATTGATTTTAAATATCGATATTTGTTCGTAATAATTGTTAAGAATGTATATACTTACGCAGCTTCCAACCAGTTTTTATTCTCCCTCTACCCATTAAAATGTTTCTAATTATTCCTTCCTCTAATGCAGTGGAATCTAACCTTTAGCCTATCACGGGCACATTTTGAACTCAAAAATTGAAAGCCATCCATATACAAGATGCTTTGCGGTCACCAAAAGATGGTGCTGTTTTTCATTTCCTATTCTTTTGGTGGATATACATACATTTGAGAATTTTTATACCTTTAAATACGTAAAAAAATATTAGATTTAATTTTCATTTTCAAAAAGGTAAATAGATACAAAGCAATAAAACAGTCTCAGAAGACCTTCTTTGTTGTTGTTGTTGTCGTGTACCAGCCAGGCTGGCAGTATGGTGTGCGCTGTTCCACTTTTCCAACTGAACCCTATTTGGGTGTGGAGTCCGACTTCCTCAGTACACACATGCCTTAGGGACCCGTTTATAGGGTAGGCAACCATTCACACCTCATTCATTCAAGGAAAGGACAAAGACAGGATAGATAGAGAGAGAAAGTACATCCATGCACGAACCGGGATTCGAACCCAGGACCTCCTTATCCGCAGTCAGACACGCTGACCACTAGACAAGTTGGGCGGCAGGGAATTCTTTGATAAGGAGATAAAAGTTTCTTTCATAATTCTAAACTGTATACATGACAAAAGTGTAAGAATGAATTTGCACTCAATTATTTTATAGTCTTGCAAGATACCTCATCTGACTATAAATGCTTACTATATTTCAACAGTTAAGAAATATAAATGAATGCTTGTTTTTAAAATATTTTTCGCTCGTAGTACTTAATCTGGCTAGCGAGCACATACAAATCGACGGGAGAGCAGGCTTGTGGACGCGAGATTTAGTCTTTCTTCTTCTTCTTCTTAGAATTGGGTTTGTATGTCATTGGGCACCTCTGCTTTTATCAGCATTTTCTACCATTAACTCCAAACCCAATGTTTCCTAGTTCCAGTTGCTCGGGTCACCCACTTTATTAATAAAGTCCTTTATTAATAACTTTAATGACCCACTTTAATCACCCACTTTATTAATAACTTTAATGGAGTCTAGGTGTCACTCTCTAGTATGGATGATGCCTAAAGAAGTTAATCTAGGGAGGGCCTCGCATTAGCAAATGATATGCTCTGCCGTTTCCTCTTGCGTATGACATTTCCAGCAGATAGGATCTTGCTGAAACAGTCCCATCTGGTCAGAAAATCAGTCATGTTAGGGATAGCTTCCTGACTTTCACCAGAAGAAGATTGTTTGGAGGTCATTTCTACCTCAAGTGAAGGATTCATTACTGCTCCTTTACAAGATTGCCTCTGAGTTCCCTTGTCTTTTTCAGCAAGGTCTACTTCAGAGGCTTCACCTGCAAATGCAGAAAGGATTGTTATTTCTTGTGTCTTTTCAGCCGCAAGGTAACAATTAATAAGCTCAGGTAATATAAGTCCACCCAGCATTGCCTGAGTTACTGGGCAAGGCAAATTACTCTAGAAGTTTGCCAGGCAACTAGAGGCCCCGTTAAGACACCAATACCGCGTTGCCAATTGGCCCTAGGCACGGATTACATAACACCAGGGTTTACGGGAGCTGGTTCGCGGCCTCTGATTCTATATTCAAGGCTATCCTGTCATTCCTACAGGACATTCGGTGATCCACCACCTGCCGACGCGCCTGGTGGCTGCTCAAGCCCCAGGAAGGTACGCGTACCCCCTGGTTCCAGGAGAGATTTAGTCACTAACCATGTATTAAAGTGAAACTAAATGTAGAATTGTTAAAACTTTCACCTACCTCTCAAGATATTAAGATAAACTATTTTATGCACCGTTTGCAAGCAAGACAGTTTCTCAAAATTTCAAAATAAGACTTGATTTTTCCAAAAAATTTCAAATAATATTATGCTATGAGATATTACTACATATAAGTTTTCAAAGGAAAAAACTTAGTGTATCTCAGATCTATTTGGTGACTTTTTATAAATCATTTTTGTCACCTTCCCTAGGAAATAGGGATATGTCCCCTTACTTTTAGGTTTCCTCCTTAAAGAGTTTTGATTGACAAGCATTTGCGATATGTCGCATTAATCGCTGACATATCGCTAGATAACATCTATGCGATGGACCCCCATCTCCGAAACAAATTTGGATGAAAGGCATACAGTTACGATCCCTCTTTTCCCCCACTCACCAAACCCCTCCAGTCAATAAAAGGGGGGAATGTAATCCCTTTTTTTCAGCTGTTGAACTAACTGGCCTCGTGAGACATCCCTGCTATCAATAAAATTCCGGAAAATGACCGGAAGAGACTATTATTAAAATTCATCTCAACATGCTTCTTTGAAAAAAATCATAAAATTTGAAAAATATTAATTGCAATTGTAATAAAAGGAACTGTAAGTAATTATATGAATAATTCTTATACTCTATTTAAATTTTTTACATAGACATTCCAATGGATTTACTTAATAAATCATAGTTAAATCTGGGTTTTCATTAGCACGGAAGTTTCGTTTTTTTAAAAACAGAAATCAAAGGCAATTTTGATGAAGAACTGGAAGTAAGCAAAGGACCGACGATATTTTAAGATGAATATTACCCGGATGTTATTTGACCAATGGGAGGAAAGGCAGTTTTTTTTTTTTAAATTTTGTTCTCATTCAAAATGGAGGTGATCTATTCTGATGATAGAATGTTCTTTGCAGGTTTCCTAAAATATGACATTAAATTAAAAAAAATGAATAATTAAAAAATGGGGCAAATTAAAAAAAATTATATTTTTAAACTCAAGAAATTATAAATAGGGTAAAGCATTTGCAAGGAATGGTCCAAGGAGGTAATAAAATTAAAATTCTTCTAATAACCCTGTTGTTATAAATTAAAATTTTATTCCGGTTACTAAGTATCATTTACCTCTATGTATGTTATCTTCTTAATGATTAAATTTTTTAACCCCTTAACTGTGACACATATTTCAGAAAAATGGACCAAAAATGGAAAATTATTTTGACTGTTTAATTTTATTCTTTATAATACTATAAGAGTTAGAAAATGCTTTTTATTACAAAAATAAAGTTTTAAATATAGTAACTACTATATTTATAATTTTTACATACACATAAAACATTCATTACTCATACATGTTATTCATATTGAGCAAATTAAACGAAATTTTGAAGCTAAATATAACTAGTATAATATAAAAACACAACAATATGATTTTCAATTCATAAATTTTACAAATATTTTACAGTATTACTGTTCAAAAGCCTATATTTTTTGCACTTTTTACAATAAATTCTTGTCTCATGCCTTATTCTCTTCCCTTGTTCATCAGTTTTATGACAGCATATAAAACACTGCCTATTTGGAGTAGATATTTTCCCCATGGATGGGATGTGTTCTGGAAAGTGTCGACCTGTGAGGCGCAGTAAGCTTACACTAGGACGCCCTGGTCACGGTAGTTGAACATTTGGTTTATTGTGTTCAACAATTGATTTTCTGATGTTCATTCTTTTGCACATCCTGCTGAAGTATGCAAAATAAAGGAGTTATTTATATAACGCCTGGTGTAGGAGATGAAAAAATTGTTTTTAGTAGTATTTTTTACGTCCTTTTCTAGCAACCGGGAAGTCTGTAAGATGTTGATTGACTTAAACATCACCAAAGTGTTGTTGTAGTCATGGACTACCTTCAGAACCAATTGGTAAAAAACTTTGGTAAATTGTAAATTGGTAAACCATTGGTAAATGAATTGGTCAAAAACTAGAACCACTTGTGCCATTTATTAGAAAAATAGGGAATTAAGTATCGTAAAGTAGAAACGAACTCAGAAACGTTAATTTTTCTTCTGCCCAAACTGAATTCGGGTGACACTGGCAAGGAGTTAACTGTAAGTACTAAAATCACAATCAAAAAACAAACAATTTAAATATTTTTTAAAAAAATTTGGCAGTTTGAAGGAAATTTCACATTTAATTAGGACACAAATTCTAATCTATTCGATTTTAGAAGCACCCGCAGTTGTAGTGTGTGATGACCTCTAATTAAAAAACTGAACTAGTCCACAAACCCTTAACAACTACTGCATTTCGCAAATCAGTAATTACTGAAAATGTATTTTGCTGTATTTTGTGTCCCCTCCTCTTCAGGGCGAAGGTAAAATTAATCATCTATATTTAACCAATAAAAAAGCAGGAAGTTCTCATTTTTTTTGCTTGCCTTCTCTATTTTATTGTTATTTTTTATAACACTAATGTGGAATCAGAGATTCAATGAAGCAAATGGCTAACTATTGAATAATTGACCATCTTCACGTAATATAAATGAAATGATGTCAGCCATTACTGCAGACAGCAGCTTTTCATTAGTTGGCGATTTTTACTTTTTTTCGACCTTATTTCTCGCCAATTTTTTTTTTCGTTACGCTTGAATGTTATAGTTTATCTGTCTGAGTGTTTCTAATGGATTATTACTATGACATTTTTAGAAAAGATGGCTATCACATTTGATGATAGGGGGTTTCGGGAATTATTATTACATTGCTTTATTTTTCTTATGAAATTTTATATTTAAAATCATTGAAATATAAACTAAAAGTAATAAACATTATTGGTTTATCAAAATAATAATTTTCAGACTCAAGGGTTTGAAATTCGATTCTGGGGATATTGAATAGAAAATTTCTTTTTTTATGTAATTTCATCTGTAAGAGATATGTTTATAGTGTTTTTTTTTGTGTTGTAACAAATGAATATACCGTCTTCAATAAGAAATATTAATAGTGGACTTTAAGGTACTAAAAATATGCTGAATCAAATTTTAAAGTGTTAGGTTTAAACTGACTAATCTTTGATGATTGAGTTTTAGAAAGGAAAGAATAATAATTTAATCTTATTTATCTTGAACAATTTGTGGTTGCTAAAGGGTTAGGATCTCACTTCCCAGAATGGTTGTTGTTGTTGTTACTAATGACACTTGAACAAGCCAAGCTCGCTATGCCTTGGCTATACGAATTTAAGTCAATTGGGAGCGTCTTTCGTTTTTCAATCAGAGCACCATGAAAGTAAAAGTAGGACATTGCTCTACACACATGCCATAGGGACCCGTTTATAGGGTAGGCAACCATTCACACCTCATTCATACAAGGAAAGGACAAAGACAGGATAGACAGAGAGAGAAAGTACATCCATGACCGCACCGGGATTCGAACCCAGGACCTCCTTATCCACAGTCAGGCACGCTAACCACTAGACAAGTTGGGCGTCTCCCAGAATGGTAAGTTCCAGATTTAATTTTACACATAGATGGACAATGGTAAATGGATATTTTGATACTTAACAGTAAAAGGGTGACAATGATCTGTTTGTTAGGACATCCTTCTTATGCACGAAAGGTCGTGAGTTCGAATCGTGACTTAACCGAGTATCAGTCGTTTTTCACTAAACGCGGCTGTTGCAAGTTAATTAAGTCATCGTCGCATTGTCCTCCAAGTGAGATGATACCTCTGGGAGGGGCAAGTCAATTATCCGGGGATCTTCTGCTTGGTCCCTGTTTCAAAAGTACGAAGAGTCCCTCTATACTGTTTCCGTCAACTGTTACAACCCAATTATAGGTTAGTTACCGGGAAGTGTTTTGGTGCAGCAAGGCCAATAACTACCTTAGAGTTGTTGTATAGTATTCTAATACATACTGTGTGAGTTAACTTATGGGTTTTACAGATAATGGAGCTGTATTCATGGCTCCCAAGGGATCAAACCAGGAAAATTCCCAAGCACCCATTCAACAGATGCTTATGAAGAACCAAGAAGCGCAGCCTATACCTCTCAATGTTGAACAATACCTGGGATCAAACTTGATACTTTTCATACTAAAGAGAATTATCCAAACACTAGATCATGGTACTTCAATATGAATGTGGATTATTACGTTTATGTGTGCACATTCCACACGATAGCTACCTTGGAGCTTGCAGAGCTTCTTCCCATGTTACACATGAAGAACGATGAAAATAAAATTAGGAGATAAAATGCTTTGGATGGTAATAAAAACTATCAACAGTTGTCTGCCATTAAGGTGTCGACTATGCGATGTCAAAGCAGTTTGAAGCTTCCGCTTTGAACATGCATTTTATTTAACCTATTTGTAATACATTATATCACTTTAATGGTTTGGGTCGAAAGGATAACTCCAGCTCAGATGTCAATACATCACCTTGGGTATTTTTCAAAAGTATGGTGTTTAAAGTCGATGAAGCAATCTGTGATATATTGTATATATATATATATATATATATATATATATATATATATATATATATATATATATATATATATATATATATATATATATATATATATATATATATATATATATATATATATATATATATATATATATATATATATATATATATATATATATATATATATATATATATATATGTATATATATATATATATATATATATATATATATATATATATATATATATATATATATATATATATAAGAAATTTAAAAAATTTGAAGTCTTTCGTTGAAAGTTGAAAGTTATAAACAGTACTTTATTTTACTTTTATTATTACATTACATATATTCAGACTTGTATGCTTGATTCTTGAGATCCGCTTGTAAGTCCTCGTCGATAATAAGACAAATAGCACAATGACAGACGTACAACCACAGAAGAATAACGAAGAAAACACCCAGGGCCACGGTGGGAATCGAACCCACACACCTACGCTCTCAAGCGATTAGCGGAGTGATACTTTGACCACTCAGCCACGGAGCGCCCTAAACACACACACACATTACTTATTTATTATTTAAAAAAATACAATGGTTTTGTGACGTAAAGCTCCTATCATATTATAAACTTATTTCATATTGTAAATAACCTTCTTTCTAATAAAATCAGATTTTGTCAAAAGAATTTTTCTTTGGGAATGGTATCCTCTAATGTTAGATTCGTTTAAATCTTAAAAACAATTTGATGACCAAAAAATAACTGAATTTTTGAGAATTTTTTTACAATATGTTTCGTATATGCATTGGTGTTTATTTATATTTTTTCAATACTCTAATTATATAAAGTATGATGGAATTAATCCGTCTTTTGCAGTATTTACAAATATTAAACCGCAGTCAACTGACACGATCGATGTGGTATTCTTCTCTTTGATTCGACTGCTTAAAAATTACGAAATATTCTTTTGGAACTTGGGTTAACAAGCATGGCTCCTTAGCACTATATCTTTCAAAACATCAAAAATTTTAATTCACTTTCCTATTACAAGTTCACTTTTTTTTTTAGTTTAGTTTTATGTAAAAATTTAGCATGATTTTCTAGTTTTGATATTGAATAGCGGACAACTTATAAAACGTGAATCATATTCTCGTATTGCAAGAAAATTAAGGTGGAAAGCTCTCAAGTACCCACTCCATTTGGGCATCTTTGCTGAAAGCAAAGGCATCAGATATATCTCCTGTTATTCGACTGCCGTTGTCATCAAACCTGCAACTTTTCATTCCGAAGAGCACAGTCCTATCACTATTATTAGTCCTATTATATATATATATATATATATATATATATATATATATATATATACAGTAGTTTGGAGTGTCCTGTAGTGTGCTCTAATTTTGCCGATATGACACCAAACTTTGTATTTATACTTATCAAAACATGGGAAAAATGATTCCGTAAAAACAAAAACAAAAAAAAAATGTTCCAAAAGTTACCGATAGGGCATTTTGTGGCGCTGTTGTATTTTACAATAACGAGAATTAGCATAAAACATGGGTATCAATGAAAAGTGAAAATATTGTGCAACGACAGTGTCAGTAATAGAGGCTATAAAAGGAAGTAATAGTAATTTCAATAATTTCCCACAAGTAATTTCAGATGAAGTAAACGAGTTCCCAGTGTCCATGCCTCTCACGTTACCGGAAAGTGCGTTTAGTTGGTGGAGTATCAAATGTGTCTATTCTAAAGGACAACATAACAAAGACAGTGCGGAATATTCCTCGTGACACATTACGTTCGGCTGTGGGGAACGTTGTACGCAGAATGCACGGTGTTATTTCTGAGAACGGTGCTCACATGGAATGTCGTCTAATTCCTCACCGGGGAAGTTAATGTCGTAAATAAACATTAATAATTTTACTGTACCATTATTTGTGTTAGTAATTTTCTTTTCTCACATTTTACACATTATAAAGCGCCACAAATTGCCCTAGCGGCGAGTGTTGGAACTAAAAAATGTTTTTACGGTGTCCTTTTTCCCATGTTTTGATTAGTCTAAATACCAAATTTGGTGCCATTTTGGCAACTAGATCGTGTTACAGGGCGTTCCAAACACTGTCACTTTAAAAAAGATCACCCTGCATATATATATATATATATATATATATATATATATATATATATATATATATATATATATATATATATATATATATATATATATATACACATAGGTGGTCAAAAGTGTGGATATTTTTTGAAAATTTCATGCTTTTCAACTTTGCATGCTTGTAGAATTTACTAATTTACACTTGTATACAAATGTATGTATATTAAAATGAAGGTTGTTTAATGTAGAATTTAATAACAAAACATGATTACAATATCTGTATTACAAAAAAAATGCCGCTAATAACAAGATCTATCTTAAATTTGCATTTTTGAAAGTGATTCTTACACAATCAATACTTAGTAGGGTAACCCTTATTTTTAAGACATCTTCCCAGCGTCCTTTCATCAAGTGAACGAGTGTTTGGAGTTCATCTTTCTAAATCCCATGGTGCCAAGAATCAATTATAGATTCAATAAATTGTCTTTTATTGGATGGACATTTTTTTTTCGTACAAGAATTTTCAAACAACTCCACAAATTTTCAATTGGATTGAGATCAAAGCTGTTTCCTGGACATGGTAAAGCATCAAGGTCTTTATTTTGAAAACATGCTTTGCATACTTTTGCTGTGTGGCATGGAGTTGAATCCTGATGAAAAATAAATGGTGCTTTGTTGGGGAAGAGATACCTGATGGAAGGTATCAATTTTTGTTCCAGGACAGCTTCGATGTATTTTTTGGCATTCAGAATGCCATCGATCACTTGAATTCGGCCCACACCATCTGCAGACATACATGCCCAAATCACGCCATTTGTTGGTTGTTTCATAGTTGCTTCAATGCAATGAGGAGAAGCGCCTCACCTATTCTACGTCTCATGTATTTTCTACCATTATTACCAATGATCGGCATTTTAGTCTCATCGCTCCAGATTACTTGCTTCCATTTATTTTCTGACCATTTAATGTTTTCTCTTGCCCACTTAACTCGTTTTTTGCGTTGCTTTTTATTTAAATATGGTTTCTACATTGGAATTCTAGCTTGTAGTCGAAATCCTGATAATCTTCTTCTTATTGTTCTTGAACTTACTGAAATACCCGCTTCATTCATTTCACATCTAATGGCATCTGATGAATTTTTCTATCTTGAAGGCATAGCCGTTTAATTTTTCTATCGGCAGTAGCACTTGATCATTTTTTCGGCCTGATTTGGCCTTATTTTCCACTGATTTCGTTTTTTCATTAAGTAACCAGAACTTTCGTGCACAAGGACAAGTCACTGAACCACCAATTTGTCTTGCAATTTCAGAATAAGAGAGGCCATTTTATCTCAATATGACAATTCGGCTTTTTTTTTGTTCATGTCCAATCACAGTTCTTCTTGCTTGTGACATTGTTTAAAATTAGTTTAGTTAAAAAATTACTTAAAATATTCCAAAACAGCACTATTTTCGGCCACCACTGTATAAATATATTTTTTTAAAGTGATACATGTGTTTAAAAAAATGAACTAATCTCTCTCTCCAAACATTTGTTCACTCGATGAAAAGACGCAGTAAAGCTATCTTAAAAAATAAGGGTTTTTCTACTAAGAATTAATTGTGTAAGTATCACTTTAAATAATGCAAATCTAAGATAGATCTTGCCATTAGCTGCATAACAATTTTTGTAATACAGATATTGTAATCACATTTTGTTAATAAATTCTACATTGAATTACCTTCAATTTGATATATAAACATATGTATTCAAGTGAAAATTAATGTATTCTACAAGCACGCGAATTTGAAAAACATGAAACTTTAAAAAAATGTCCACATTTTTGGCACCACTGTACGTGTGTATATATATATAACATTAATTTATATATATATATATATATATATATATATATATATATATATATATATATATATATATATATATATATATATATATATATATATATACATATAATATTAATTTATTTTAGGGGTGCTTATTGTCCCGTGGTTAATGAGTTCAAAGTGGTTCAAAGTTATAAAATTTGTAGCAAATACGACTCGGCTATCAACATCGTCATTAGCCGTTATTTAAAGTATGGGGGTGCTAAGCATATTTTAAAATTTTTCTTAAACCATAGCAAACTTTTTTCCCTGCTGCTTCAGTGTGATATAGTGCAAAATGTTAAAGTAGAGACATTCTTCTACGATAGTATAGCAACTGTTTTTAATTTCCTTTCATTGCAAATGTGGCCGAGTGGCTTAGTCGGGAAGAGAGTCATTCTCCTGGCCATGAAGTTTTGGGTTCTATATCTGACCCAGCCGAAATCTATCACGTTCACAGATGGAAACTGGAGCGCATACAATATATATATAGTTCGTGATCGCAATACTCTTCTGCTAGTGTGGCGTCTTGTGAAAAGCCCTGTTCGGATGTCGACCTCATTACTTCAATGTACTTGATAATTATGAAGCGATTGAGTGTGTTAAGCTCCTTTTCTGCCGGAAATGTACAGAAGGCAAACATATGTGATGCAAACTGCTCAGAATCAACTGTTCATTGCTTTTAATATGCTATTAAACACAATTAGCGGCAATTTTAATATACCACTAAGTAATCGCATTTATTTTTGTATCTAATGACTCGTTTTTTCTATCCCAAATACCATTGAAGACAGGAAAACGTCAAATTCTGCCCCTTTTACAGACACCCGAATATGGAATAAATCTCGGGAATTCCTTTCTATGAGATCAACCACACGCCACCAATCACGAAGTGGGAGGGGATGAGGGGGGTGGCAGACGAGGAAAATGACGAGTCTTTAGTGAAGACGTAACACTCAACTCGCAATTCGGCCGAGCCAGAATAGAAATAAATCCCCGAAAGAGATTGGTCGTTATCTATCTGCAGATGAGGGGGCAGAGGGGGTGGGGCACGGAAAAACCCCCAAGTTAGGGTCATTAATGCTAAGTTTTCCCTGGGGGTATTTTTGGTCGGTGCCCTTTGATTAGTCGGAAAATATCCGGGGGGCCCCATTCTTCACCGAGTCCCAGGGGTGTTCCAGGGCCCTCCGGTGTGAAACGGTATTTATTTGTAAAAGTAATGAAAGTTGAGTTGCCAGAGGGTTGGTAAAAAATCGTAATTATGTGCAATAATCTGTAATAGCGCGTCGGAAGTCTGGTGGTGGCAAGGCGTGATGTTGAGTTGTTCTGTTCCTTTTATGGCTGCTCCTCACGACATCGAAGTGAAGAAAATAGATTTTTTATTTTTCATAAGAACGCTGGGAAAGTGTGTAATCATGACGTAACGATGACAATTATTAGCTTTAAACGGGCGATTAGGGGGCAGAGGCGGTGCTTTTGACGGATGCGAAATTGTCGTTTTATTTTATTATAAAGTAGCTCCTCCATTAGAAGTGGGAGGGTGCTGCTCAGATTAGAAGACAGAAGTCTCACCACCTCTGGGCTTTTTCTTTAAGTGAAATTATCGGAAGTATTTCTGAAAAATAAAGTTTGGAATGCAGACAATTCTGGTACTATGATTATATTTGTATTGCATCTACTCCGATATAATGCTTTTAAAGTTGGATTGTGTGGAAAATTCCTACCCAAAATTAAAAGTTATATTAGGTTAATTAAAAAATAAAGCGAAATTAAACAGATTTTTTTTTAAAAAAAAGCATTTATTACAATACATGTTTAAATATTAATATATTTTCTTAATGATTATATTTGGAACATTTTTTATGGTTTTGCAATAAAATGAGAATATAAGGTTTATAATATTTTGCACAGTCTTAAAATATTCATTACCAAGAAACTGCAGCAGAGAGATATAAGAAAACAATAACTTGATGGAGTTATGTCCGGACTGTATGATGGAAGAAGTAAAATTTCCCTTCCTAATCCATTAGACTTTCACTGTCTTTTGTGTGACCAGGTATCTCGTGTTACCATTTAAAAAAATCTGTCTGCACCATAAAGAGCTCCACACTCACTTGTCGAGTTGGCAGCCAAATGATTAGTTCTCTGACCTCCAGTTTAACTGTTCGTAAATTCAAATCTCACCTCAGACTCAGATTTTATTGTAGTTCGGAATCTTCTTTAATCCATTGGTCTCGGTCAACGTGTGGGAAAAATGAGAGTTGAATGATTAAACCAAAAAGCAAATTCCCTTATCACTGTCACTAAGAAGATTTGAATTGGATTATTATCAAGCATTTCAAAATAAACCACCTGTACAACACACTTCTGAATGTAAATCAAAATCTTTTCAGATACCTTCCTGACTGTCAGGGGGTATGAATATATTTTTCTTGGTTATAACCATTGCCTTTTTCAGGTAATTTTTTTTAAAAAATATTCCAATTTCTAACACCAAAGCCTTACAAAACGCTAAAAAATTTGTTTTTGTTAGAGTTGATATGAAGCAATTTTCACCTGGCTGATACTTTTAGGCAGTAAGCTCTTGTGAAACGGACTTGCCTCAAATAAACTTTGTAAGGATTTCCATTTCTGTTCTTTGTGAACACCTTAGATTATCAATTAGTGTCCTTTTCCTTTTTTTATAGGAGGTTGTCACCATACCACAGCTTCAATTCGTGATAACAAACATCGGTTACCAGATTTTTTTAAAACTAAATTTTTTCTTAGAACTTTTCATTAAAACGCGCGTTTAATTTAATTCCCAATTATAGATTCCTAATACATTAAATATGCCGCTAAATTTCCTTTTGAAGCATTGTCTTTTAAGGGCAAAATAAAAAAGAAAGGATTTCTTTTCAAGAAACTGTGAATATATTTCATAATATCCTTAGAATTAAAATCAATTAATTTAAATTTGTTATAATGAAGAATAATGCACGTTTGATATTAAAGTTATTAGAAATGTCTAAAAAGAATGAAATTTTGAGATTTCCCTCCCTCTCTGTGTGGAAAATAAAACAATGACAAAACTTAATAAAATACATTGGACTTCAAAAGTTAAGGAGTATATAAGATATTTTTCGAAACTTACCTTTCTGAAACTAACAGTAAAATTTATAGTTTAAATAAATGATAGAACCAAACTTATGCAAATTTATGCAAAAACGATAGCTACCACTTGCTTTTTATTGAAAAAATATATATAAGTGAGAGAAAGATATGCAAACTTCAGGGTTTCGTAATTACACGTGTAACTTATGTTGATTTATCAACTTTTGTTTGGCAGATTCGTTGACAATAGTCAATGGAGTCCTTCAGAGTCTGAGAGAAGCCTTCTGCCCGATTCATTTAGATGGCTGGTGGTAGAATGGATGGTAATGGAGATGCCATAGGTTGATTTTAATTATCACCTTCTTCTTCTTCTTAGAGTTGGGTTTGTGTGTCATTGGGCACCTCTGCTTTTATCAGCATTTTGTACTATTAACTCCAAACCCAATGTTTCCTAGTTCCAGTTGCTCGGGTCACCCACTTTATTCATAAAGTCCGATAACCCTTTAATGGAGTCTAGGTGTCACTCTCTAGTATGGATAATCTAGGGAGGGCAAGAGCCTCGCATTCGTAAATGATATGCTTGGCCGTTTCCTCTTGCGTATGACATATCCTGCAGATAGGGTCTTGCTGAAACAGTCCCATTTGATGGAGGTGTTTTCTGAAATAGTAGTGCCCAGTTATGAAGCCAACGATTAAACGTATCTTCTGCCTAGAGCATCTTAGAATTTCAGAGGCAATCCTCGCTGATGATCCACAGATCATACTTTTAGCGTGGGTTTGACCAGGAGTGTTGAGCCAAGCTTCATACATCTTCCGAAAGTCCAACATATGGAAAGACACAATTACCGCTGGGGTGTCATAATGATTTGGGCAGGTTTCTTACTCAGAGTTCACACTGATCTGCATGTGTTCCAAGGAGGGAATGTGACTGGTGTGAGAAATCTGAATGAGATCCTTGATCCACATGACCACTCTTATGTTGGTGCAATTGGTAATGGTTTCTTTCTGATGGATATATATTGCACGTCCTCATCAAACTGTAGTTATTGAGGAATATCGTGAGGGTCTTGGTCTGGAACGAATGAAATGCCCGGCTTCACCTCTATACCCGAACCCCATGGAGAATCTGTGGGACTATCTTGTTAAACAGGTTGCTGAATTCATATTCCAAGGTCTGTAGGAGAGTTGGAACTCCGTGTCTGGCCTTCGTTTTCCCTTTTGGTAACCGACAACTTAATTGACAGCGTGGAAAGTCGATGCCATCAAATGCATTCAAGCTAAAAATGGGCAAGTTTCTTATTAGAACTCCTTTTTGTTATGTTTCTATGACATTTTACGTCACAAAACTGTCATTATTCTTTTTTTCCAAGAATGAACTTTTCCAGCGAAATCGCTTTTTTATTGTAAATTATTCATTTTTATGTAAAACTTCTACGTTGCAATCAATACATAGCTGTTTTTGTACATCATCCAAATTTGGTATTTCTACATTCATTCATTTGTAAGTAGACCCAAAAAATTGATTGTTCCTTAACTATAAGGGGCTCAGTGTAAGCGGGAATTTCTGGAAAATACTTAGGATTTTCGGAAAGTAAAAGAATAAGGATGTAAATTAATAAAATATTATTAGAATTTTATGAAGTAGTTGGGATTTCTCTCTAAAAAGTAAAATAATAATAAAGTACAATTATAAAGTAATTGGATATTTGTGGAGCAAAACAATAAATCTAAATTTAATGCAGTGAAGAATAATGAACGCATGATATTAAATTAATTAAGAATGTTTGGAAAATAAAACAATATTAAAATATAGTAATAAAAGAATTTATTTAGAAAATAATCTGAATTTATAAAATGTAAAATAATAATAAGGTTATTGAGAGGATTCATGGAAAAAACTATAAATGTAAATTTGATGCAATTAAGAATAATACAGCATTAAAATAATACGCATTTTTTGCAAACATAATTAGGATTTTTAAAAAATAAAATAATAATAAAGCAATTGGGGAAATTTTTAGAAATAAAACAATAAATCACTCAATTTTATGAGAGAAGATTAATGCATACAAGATATTAAAGCAACTGGCTACATTTTTTAAAATCAATTGGAATTTTAGGAAAATAAAATAACAAAATTCAGTGTAATGTAATAATTCGTTACTTCGAGAAAGTATTTGCAGGGGATTCCTTAAAAGCAAAATAATAATAAAATATTGTAAAAAACGTAATTCTAGATTTGCAGAAGTAATACAATAAATCTAAATTTCATATAAAGAAGAATAATGCACATAGAATATTAATGTTAGTGGAAATTTTTAGAAAGTAATTTTTTTTACAACAGCGGGCACACTTGGGTGACGAACCCTATGCCACAACAAGGCCACCAACTGCTACTCATTTGTCGTTACCCAGCGGACACCTGTGAACCAAGTCACGGAGGCGAGTAGCGTTACCCGCGCCATACCACCACAAACCCGTTTATAGGATGGGCCACATTCATACATCATCACAGAAGAAAGGACAGCGAAGCACAAAGAGAACAGAGAAAGAAGGTAACATAGATGCCCGAACCAGGATTCGAACCCGGGACCCATAGCTCAGGAATCAGGAACGCTAACTACTCAGCCATCTGTCGGCGTTTAGTAAGTAATTGTGTGGGGTATCTGGTAAGTAAAGTAATTATAAATTACACTAAAATAAAGTAATTGGGAGTTTTCTGGTATGTAAAGATATAATAAATCCAAATGCGATGTAGTGAAGAATAATATGCACATGATATTAAAGGATACGAATAAAATCACGAATATTTTCAAGTTTGACAACAGGAAATGGTAATCCTGTTTCTGCTTTTCACATGAACTACTGTTGAAGTGGGGGCTATGGACTTTTCAATCTTCCTCAATTGTGACACATAAATATCCTCCACTATCTACAAACGTTTCTCCTGAGATGGTGTATAGGGTGAGTATTCAAATACATTACAAAATTTGTTAGATTATCTACTAAGTGGTGTCAGAATTTAAAACGATTAAAAAATGACACCAAATTTAACTTCCTATATTTATATTAGCCTCAATTTTATTCCGCTCCCATGACACAGGTCCGAGGTTCAATCCTCGGGTTGGGCAAGGTTGACTCAGCCTTTCATCCCTTCAGTGGGTCGATTAACTGAGTACCAAGCATGCTTGGGAACTAAACACTGGGTGTCTTACGTTAGGCTGACCACCTAACTGGGACATATACTTCGCACCCCAGGGCCCTGGGTCATGAAAACAGTTATGGGCACTGTAGGCCTTGGCCCACATGGGCTGTCGTGCCATGGAGTTTAGTTTAGTTCAATTTAATTATGTTAAAAAGCCTCTGAACTCTTTTTTTTTTTTCGAAATAATATAGAAAGATTAATGTTAGATATAAATTTTAACGCACGCCCACTTTGTATCTAATTTCACAAGAATCACTGAAATCACAGTTCCTAGAATTTAAGACAAATAATAGTGAAAGTACTTAAATATATTAATTTAAAATTTTCAGACTCAAAAATTATGAAATAAATATTTCGTTTATTATATAATTTACTGGATTTATAGTAATAGAATATCTATTGATTAATATTAAGATTTTATTTAATTAAATAGGAATTAGTTCATTTAATTTTAGGATTTACTATTTCAAAATAATTTGTGCTTTTAAATTCAAGGCAAACACATCATACCATAAAATGACAACTTTATTAAATTGGTAACAAGGATATTAAAAGGCTATTGGCAACGTTTGATAGACACAAGCTTCTAAGCAAAAATAAATAAAAATGAAATAAGCAAAATGAGAAAACAAATAAGGATATCAAAAGCTTTTTTTTAGCATTAAATAGACTAAAGTTGTTCTAAATATAAATAAATAAATAAAATAAACAAAATGTATAAAACAAATAGAATATCAAAAGTCTCTTTTCAAAGTTAGACAAAACCTTCTAAATGCAGACATTTTAAAGGTTTTTGAAATGTCTGTATTCAAAAACCTTTTTTGAATATGTTTGTCTGTATTCAAAAATGCATTTCAGCAAAATTTTCGAGATATAATTTTTATACACCCACTGTTCTATTATTTGTATTAAGTAAAACACGTGTTATAATGTCTTACAATTTTGCCCCAAAAGTTATTTCTCTTCATACGATCTTAAAATTAGCATATGATGCAAATTTTACACATATAACATCAGACAGAGTATCAGTAGTATTGAAACCGAAGGAAAAATTTTCAGAAATGCATTAGAAGTGAGGAAAATGAACCCTGTAGTGTTAGCCTGCACCCTTTAAAATCAGGAAAAACGCGAAGTCTATCCTTTTCCCACAACAGAGAATAAAATCAATTTTAAGAAAATCCCTGAACTGCTTCCCTTTTCTAATCCTAAAGAAGTAGGAGACCTTTGTCTCCCCTTCAGTCGCTTTTAATTTTCTACAAATCCACTTACAAGCCTCTTCGAATTAACTGAGACAAAGGAGTTAGGGGTTGAGCGCCCCCTCTGCGGGAGTGGGTGGGTTGGGGACTAATTAAGCGACTGTTGCCAGTTAGGAAGAGTAATTGTGGTTGGCTAATTCAGCCTGCCAATCAAGACTCGCTCGCAATTGCGTGGAAAGAAACCTTAGAGAGGGTCTTTCGCTTGCTGTTAGAAGTGATTCGTTCACCTCTTCTCCCCTAAAATGAAATCGGAAGGTGTGGGTTGTGACAATGGAGTAAGGATGAAAAGGTTTTTACCAGTGGCAGTTGTAAATGATTTGTGGATGTTGACATTTCCTTTGCTTATAGTTTAATTATTCAAACAGTGCGTGGCTTAACTTTATATTTGTAAATATGCATAGAACTAGAAATAATGAGTACTTATTAAATAAATACTAAGATTCTGTCTTAAATATATTATTGGAAGGAGGTGAACTAATTGATATCCGAGATGACACTGTCTCCTGGTTCCTTTCTATGACACTAAAGGTATTCAAGAAGACACGGAACTAACTGGTATCTGAGATGACACTTTCCTCTGATTTCTTTCTATGACACTAAAAGTATTCAAGAAAACATTCAATTAACTGATATCCGAGATGACACTGTCCTCTGGGTCCTTTCTATGACACTTAAAGTATCGGAGAGCACACCGAAGTTACTGATATCGGAGATGACACTTTCCTCTGATTTCTTTCTATGACACTAAAGGTATCGGAAAGCACACAGAACTAGCTGATATCCCAGATGACGCTGTCCTCTGATTTCTTTTCTTTATGACACTAAAAGTATTCAAGAAAACATTCAATTAACTGATATCCGAGATGACACTGTCCTCTGGGTCCTTTCTATGACACTAAAAGTATCGGAGAGCACACCGAAGTTACTGATATCGGAGATGACACTTTCCTCTGATTTCTTTCTATGACGCTAAAGGTATCGGAGAGCACACCGAACTAGCTGATATCCAAGATGACGCTCGCCTCTGGTATCTTTCTTTTACACTAAAGGTATTCGAGAAGACATGGAACTAACTGATATCCGAGATGACACTGTCCTCTGGGTCCTTTCTATGACACTAAAAGTATCGGAGAGCACACCGAATTAACTGATATCGAAGATGGCACTGTCCTTTGGTTCCTTTCTATGACGCTAAAGGTATCGGAGAGCACACCGAACTAGCTGATATCGAAGATGACGATTGCCCTCTGGTTTCTTTCTATGACACTAAAGGTATTCAAGCAAGCACACGGAACTAACTGATATCGAAGATGACACTGTCCTCTGGGTCCTTTCTATGACACTAAAAGTATCGGCAGAACACACCGAATTAACTGATATCGAAGGTGACATTGTCTTTTGGTTCCTTTCTATGACGCTAAAGGTATAGGCAAGC
Organism: Latrodectus hesperus; assembly: GCA_037975125.1. Taxonomy (NCBI): domain Eukaryota; kingdom Metazoa; phylum Arthropoda; class Arachnida; order Araneae; family Theridiidae; genus Latrodectus; species Latrodectus hesperus. Next base: position 14,093,972 of record CM075850.1, on the reverse strand, counting down.
ACAACGAATTAACTGATATCGAAGATGACGCTGCCCTCTGTTTCTTTTTATGACACTAAAGGTATTCGAGAAGACACGGAACTAACTGATATCCGAGATGACATTGTCCTCATGTTCTTTTCTGTGTCTTTAAAGGTGTTGTGGATAGAAGTTAACTTGCAGACAATATCAAAGTGTTGATTTTCCGCAGATTCGAAATCCATTTAGTGCTATCTGTAATACCGAACAGTCTGATACTGATTGATAATTTGTTACTGCATGGCCACTTTTAACCCATTAGCAATTATTTAACTTATATTTTTAAATGGATTTTGAGCCACAATAAAATTTCACGTCTAATGAAATCTTCAAATTTCAAAATATTGAGCTTTAAATCAGAGCTCGACTATTTTGCCATTTAGGGACTATTTGCCATTTAGGGAAGGTCTGACTATCCCTTTTTCCTAACTGGATTATAATTGATTTAAATAAGACTTCTTTTGACTTGCTACTCTATTTCACTTTATGAATTGGAAGATTAATTCAACCTCGACTGTGTTTTAAAGTGTATTTGAAACCACCAGAAACAACTAAAGAACAGATTCTAGATTTAATTCCCGATGTGCTAATTAAGTCTAGTATCTGTTGAACTAATTATTTAAAAACGAGCTAAAAAGAATCGGTATTCTCTAAATAAATTTACATAAATGAAAATAAAATTTGATTAGTCATTTTCCGTCACTATGCATTATGGAACTTAATCTGATCTAGAGTGCTTTCTAAAGTAGATTTTGAATCATTTTAAACAATTATTCCTAAAGTAGGAATCGAATCCACGATATGTTGAACTTAAGGCAACCAGTCTTAATCTTTCAAATATAAATTTGTCTGGGTATTTCTTTCTAAATGAAATTGCATTGATATTAGTAAGATTTGCTTCGGCTTGCCACTTCATATCTCACCTGATACACCACATCTTATAGCAGATTCCGAACCACAACAAACAACCACTCCCAAAGTGGAAATCGAATATAAATGGTGTTGACCAGAACAACCGAAGACTCGAGCGTTCTTCTGAATACAATTTAGCTTTGTCTGTTATTCTTCATTGGATTTTACATTGTTTGGATATTTTTGATGGATGATGTTATATTTTTGCCAAGATCACTATTAAACAGACACCAAATCAAGCAAACATCCACATTCGAGGGAGGAACTGAACCCATGAGTTCTTGAAGGACAAACCTCTGAGCATTCAGCTGCTGTCTCTCTAAAGATCTAAGAAATAGAATGAAATTTATGAGTAAAGAATAATATAAATGATTCATACAAATTTGCCCATCAAATTTGCGATCTGCGTTGCCTGTTTTTTTTACAAGAAATTATGTTAACATTGTTCTATATTTGAAATGTATAACTGTATATTCATTGAAAATATTTAGCTTTGTGGGAAATACTCGCAGAATACAAATACCCTAAGATATTAAGGATACCAAAGACTCATAGAGCAAGATAACACCTCTTTTTATGTTAAAAGAGGAGGTGTTACTGTGCAATTCTGTAACATTATAGAAGGTGTTCTTCCTCCTCTTCTTCTTCTTAGAATTGGGTTTGTATGTCATTGGGCACCTCTGCTTTTATCAGCATTTTATACCATTAACACCAAACCCAATGTTTCCTAGTTCCAATTGCTCGGGTCACCCACTTTATTAATAAAGTCCGATAACCCTTTAATGGAGTCTAGGTGTAACTCTCTAGTATGGATGATGCCTAAAGAAGTTCATCTAGGGACGGCAAGAGCCTCACATTCGTAAGTGATACGCTTGGCCGTTTCCACTTGCGTATGACATTTCCAGCAGATAGGGTCTTGCTGAAAAAGTCCCATCTGGTCAGAAAGTCAGTCATGCTAGGGATAGCTTCCTGACTTTCACCAGAAGAAGATGGTTTGGAGGTCATTTCTACCTCAAGTGAAGGATTCATTGCTGCCCCTTTACAAGATTGCTTCTGAGTTCCCTTGTCTTTTTCAGCAAGGTGTACTTCAGAGGCTTCAACTGCAAATGCGGAAAGGTTTGTTACTTTTGTGTCTTTTCAGCCACAAGATAACAATTAAAAAGCTCAGGTAATATAAGTCCACCCAGCATTGCCTGAGTTACTGGGCAAGGCAAATTACTCTAGAAGTTCGCAAGGCAACTAGAGGCTCCGTTAAGATACCATTACCGCGGTGCCAATTAGCCCTAGGCACGGATGGCATAACACAAGGGTTTACGGGAGCTGGTTCGCGGACTCTGATTCTATATTCAAGGCTATCCTGTCATTCCTACAGGACATTCTGCGATCCACCACCTGCCGACGCGCCTGGTGGCTGCTCAAGCCCCAGGAAGGTACACGTACCCCCTGGTTCCAGGTATAGAAGGTGTTAGTGTAATCAGTAACACTACATGATAGAAATGGATAATTGTATATTAATAGATTCAATGCTTTTTATTCTTAGCAATGCTGAAAAATGCCAAATGGTGAAGTATCAGTTATTAGTGATAAAACAGTACAGTGTAGAATCTTCACACATTCCATGTTATTGTTATTCTTTCAATATTTTTTATTTTCATATTTTATCAAAAACAGTGATATATATTAGAAATTAATAATATCGTATTATTAGTGTGCTAGAGAAACATTTGAACAATACAATAAGTAACTGAACAAAATATTTCCGAATGTTTGCAGTGGCGCAACAATTGCAATTACAAAATTTCCAAATCTCGATTATATTATTTGTCAAAACCTTCACGATCTTTACAAATTATCCAAAGCTGTCATGTATATGGAATATTGAAATGGATAACTAAATATTGATAATTTATACGAAGAATATTTAACTGTTTGTAATACATCAGCAACATACGAGATAAAGAAGCATCATTTGTAAACAAAGTCAGTCACATGACAGTGAAATACAGCATTAATGTTTTAATTTCTCAACATATTTTTAATCTTTATGCGTTATGAATAAGTGTTACAAATATTAGAAATGGGGATATTTGTATAATTGTAATATAAATGAAAGATGCTTAGTTCAAAACTTTCAAAAAAATTTAATAGAAAAGCCCTAATTGTCAACAAAGTCAGAGACACAACAGTACAATGCAAAATTTCCAGAGATTTGGGTTATGTTATTTATCAATGTATTTATATATTAGTAACAATAAAAAATATATATAACAAATATAAAATTTTTATGAATTTATACTTTTGATGAAGGATATATATATATATATATATATATATATATATATATATATATATATATATATATATATATATATATATATATATATATATATGTGATATATGTATATATATATATATAAATATATATACACTTAGCTGTCAGCAATATCATCAAATGGAATGATGAACCATCAATTATTAACAGCAACAGTTACACAATAGTGCAGTGTAAAATCTTCCAATTTTACAATGTTGTTTGTCAACATGACATTGACATTTAAGACATAATTACTTTACCCAAGTAATGAAAAATTATAGACATTAATCAATCAGATTCTTTTTTCAAATATTAGCATATTTAGGGGCATAAATATTGAATATTTAATGTTAACAATTAAAAGCAGAGCAATTAAAGAAGTATAAAGAGATGCTATAAAAATGTATGTAAAAGAAACTAAGGAGTTAACGGTGATAGTTACTTCGCTGACAAAAAAATTCTTACATCAGTTAAAATGGTAAAAGTTGAAAATGCTTAGGGTGTAAATTGCTTACTGTGCTTGCAAAAACATACAGAAATATCAACAATATTAATTTTTATATCCATTCAATATATATATATATATATATATATATATATATATATATATATATATATATATATATATATATATATATATGGGAGGGTTCGTGGTAGCTCAGTAGATAGAGGACGTTAAATCTGTGGAATAGAAAGTCCTGTGGTCGGTCGTAGAGCAGTTATCATGTGTGTAATGGTCTGGAGATTGATTCCACCCCCTTCAGATTAATGTCAAAATGGAGGGAGTGAATCCTCTGGTGGTGCCATCTATCGGAGAAGCTTAGAGCAAAGTCGTACTTTCCTCTTCATGGTACTATGGTTAAGCGAAAGACACGCACCCTACTGACTTAAATTCCCATAGCGAGCTTGGCTTCTCCAAGTGTCGTAAGTAACAACAACAATACACACACATATTTATATACACGTGTATGTGTGTGGTAATAATAGACAATTGAACATATAAATAATAATAAAGAATAAAAGTATCATCCCACATTGACAATTTTCCTGGAAAAATATTCTCATTTTGGAATCTGTAGTAGTTTAATATGTTGAATATATTGTTCTTTTAAACTGTCTTTCTTTCAAAAGATATATTTTGTTGAAAATAAATCCTCAATTTTTGTACATTTAAATGCTTAGAGGGAAACCTTCAAGTGCATCTCAAAAAGGCCAAATGGTAGCATGTAAAAATGTGGGCAAAAGTGTAAGAGAAATGGCAAAGCAGCTACACGTCGGTCCAAACACTGTTTCTAAATTCTTCAAAAATCTAGAGAGTCAGGGGAAAGCAAAGATTGGAAGACCTAAAAAAATTGACACTACGTAGTCAAAGAAAAATCTTTAAAAAACTTAAAAAAAAGCGTAGAAACATTGGAAAAGGACGAGACCCATCTGAAATCACACATGTAATCAAAAGAACACTTTACAACTACATAAAAAAGATCGGATACGCTCATATTCAAGAAAAGAAAGCTCAATCTTGTTGTTGTCGTGTGATAGCTAGGCTGGCAACATGGGGTGTGCTGCTCCACTGTTCCAACTGAACCTTATTTGGTGTGGAGTCGGACTTCCTCAGTACACACATGCCATAGGGACCCGTTTATAGGGTTGGCAACCATTCACATCTCATTCATACAAGAGAAGGACAAAGACAGGATAGATAGAGAGAGAAAGTACATCCATTTGCGAACCGGGATTCGAACCTAGGACCTCCTTATCCGCTGTGAGACATGCTGACCACTAGACAATTTGGGCGGCAATAGGCCTTTTATTTTCCTTATTTAGAACTGTCCGTCTACTTTTTTCACTATGATTTGAATGAAATTGATTTTTAATTGTAATATGCGAATAGATTTTTATTTCATGTTACAGATATAGTTATTTGATTGTAAATAAGTTTTTCGAAGTGCTGTAATGAAATTATTTTGTAAAAATTCAAAGTTCTTCTTTTATTTGAAAAAAAAAACAACAACCCCTAGTGTCATACATTTTTCCAGCAGTGTAGTTTCCAAAAAGTACTTTAATTTCTAATAAAATAGAAATGGTTCAAAGCCAAGAGCAAAAAAGTTTCAAAATGTTTTCTAAAAAGTAAATTTATAAATTAGTAAATGAATAATTTTATTATTCATCAAGTAATAACCTTGTTTTTGTTCCTTATTGTAAGTATAAATTGTTCACACATGCACATTTATGTGACTTCATTCACTTTATTATTTTTGGATAATCCACGAAATCGGATTATCAAATAGTTTTTAACTAGAACCTGAGTCCTAATAACCTGAACCCAATAAACTGCAATTCAATGTTCTTCGATACCAATAATTGTAGCATACCAAAAAAATCAATTCATATTTTATAAATGAAACATATTGATATGATAAACACATTTAAATTTTACCATAATTTTGTCCAATTGAAGTAGAACTTACTGTGATTATTAATAAATTGAAATTTTTCAATTTATTTTATCCTATTTAAATTTATAATCTTAATGTAAGTATTTATCAAGTGCAAGAAAAATGATGTTTATGGTCATTATAACTGTACTTACTTATAAATTAAAAAAAATTAAATTTATTTGTTCGAATTTAAATTTATAAATTTAATACCAGAGCCTAAGTTCATGGAAAATATTATTTATTGTTAATTAAACTATATTAATTAATAAAAAATTTTCGGGATAATTAAATAATCTCGATTATTTTTAATTTCGGGATGAAGTATATCTTAAACAATTTTTCTAAATCTATCATTTTGAAAATTTTAACTGTTCACTATATTAAAATGCGCTTTTAAAGAAGAAAAATAAAAAAAACAATTTCTTAGGAAGATAAAGAATTAAAAACAAGTTTTTGGTCGATAAAAACGCTGAGTGACTCAATCAGTGTGCACTGAGTAGTATAGTGGGTAGAGAGAGGAGAAGTGCACATAAGACTCCTAATCGTAACTGCGCCCTCGGGACGCACCCCTAAAAGTCACAAACCGTAACCGCAGCTGCCGAGGTACAGGGGAAGGAAATGAATAAAAACATTGAAGCCATCTGGCTACCATTTTAATGCCGATCAACCATATTTGTGCATTTCCCCCCTTCACCCCCTATTTCATAATTGGGAGGCAGTTAACTACTGCAGGGGGTGGACGGCGGCTTTACCCTGTCATGTCAATGTTTGAACAAGGAGTGTAATGCAGGGAAGCCGTGAAGGAGTGATGCTCTTTTGTATTGTGCGGGTGGTAAAGTGCACGTTTGTTTTGGGTGAGCGACATGTTTGGCGACGATATATTTTGGCGGATTTAAAAATGGAGATAAAAAAAAAAACAAACAGATTACATGGATTTTCAAATTTGTTAATATTTTGTGAATTATGTTTTATATTACCAAAAGGTTATTGAAGATTTAAGAGTGTTGTTGTTGTTACTAATGACACTTGGACAAGCCAAGCTCGCTATGCCTTGGCAATGCGAATTTAAGTCAAATGGGAGCGTCTTTCGTTTTAATCAGAGCACCATGAAGGTGAAAGTACGACTTTGCTCTACACACATGCCATAGAGACCCGTTTATAGGGTAGGCAACCATTCACACTTTATTCATACAAGGAAAGGACAAAGACAGGATAGATAGAGAGAGAAAGCACTTCATGCCCGAACCGGGATTCGAACCCAGGACCTCCTTATCCGCAGTCAGGCACGCTGACCACTAGACAAGTTGGGCGGCTAAGAGTGTTTTTTTTATCTATAACAACCCCCCTCACAAAATTTAATTTTATGCATGCTGCACAACGTTTTCACTCTCATTTTAACACAAATATATGTTTGCGTTTTCCTTTGAAATGATTGACATATTGTACATGAATGACACATTTTTTTCACCATTTAACAGCCGTTAAACGTTAAGAGAAAGTTCTAACTTGAAGGAAGCAAGATATGTGTGCTTCAGTCACATCCCATTATCCAACAGTAGCTGGAATTGAACCCAAAACATTCTGTTTCTAAGGGTGTGCGCTTTTATAACTATTCTCTAGTTTGGCCTAAGTTTGGCTTTGAAACTGTGTAATTTAGTACTGTTTTAAAGTCTTGTTTTATGATAATTTATTTCACAATAATAATTGTATCAAAGCCGACCAACTTGTCTAGTGGTCAGCGTGCCTGACTACGGGTAAGGAGGTCCTGGGTTCGAATCCCGGTTCGGCCATGGATGTGCTTTCTCGCTCTATCTATCCTGTCTTTGTCCTTTCCTTGTAGGAATGAGGTGTGAAGGGTTGCCTACCCTATAAACGGGTCCCTATGGCATGTGTGTACTGAGGAAGTCGGACTCCACACCAAAATAGGATTCAGTTGGAAAAGTGGAGCCGCGCACCCCTTGTTGCCCGCCTAGCTGGCATACGACAATGAATGAATGAATGAATCGTATGGAAATAAAATGTGAGATTATCCTGAGTGGGTTGTATTTTTTGAGTTAATTATTTAATCCATACTGCTTTTTCCATGTAAAATCTCGGTATTAACTTCGTAGTAATGAAATTTATAAGCATTAGCTGCTTATGCAAACACAAACTGTAGATGAGAGCATAATTTTATAAACTATAAATGGACAATAATTCCCAAATTAAAGCGTTAGCACGAGGAATCGCATACACACGCATGAAATTTTGGCATATATCTACAATCTTTTGATAGCATACAAATAAATATATGCATACCTTCCATGTAATACAAATTTTGAACTCAAGACTAAAATATTTATCCATGGTTATAAGGTAAAACTCCTATTTTCCTGGGATAAAACTTTCCTTATAAAGTATAACTTGATAAAGTATCAATAAAATAATTGGAAAGAATGCACAATGACCACAGAAAATGTTTACCACAACAACTTTTAACTTAAACTCACATATTAAGCTATCAATACAAGCACTTTTGCTTCTGTAACATAATTTATTTCATATATAAGGGATACTGAGCATTTTCATGCAATACAGATTGGTTAACGAACATAATCCGTTACAAGACTGTTCGCCATCTGAATTTTTCGTTAATCGATCATCGATTTACCATAGATTTTTTGTGAAATTCATTAATTCTTTCTATAGACTTAAATAAAAAAAGGATGTATAATTTCTTAGTAAGTTTATTTAAAAAATAATACATACTAATAGTCTTGCATATCAATCAATCCATTTCATTTTTGGCTTATAAAAAACTAAAACTAAACTCCATGGCACGACAGCCTATGTGGGCCAAGGCCTACAGTGCTCATAACTGTTTTCATGACCGAGGGCCCTGGGGTGCGAAGCATATGTCCCAGTTAGGTGGTCAGCCTAACGTAAGACCCCCAGTGTTTAGTTCCCAAGCATGCTTGGTACTCAGTTAATCGACCCACTGAGGGGATGAAAGGCTGAGTCAACCTTGCCCAGTCCGAGGATCGAACCTCGGTCCTGTGTCCTGGGAGCATGAAACGCTGCTACTAAGCCACCGGGCTTCAATCATTTTTTTGGTTTATGGGGCCTTAAAGAACATGTTGAAAATCAATTGCTTTTCTCTCTTTTTTAAAACTTTCCGGAAGTGATTAATAGCATTGTTGTTGTAAACATCCCTAACTTTACTGAGATATCAGCTTGGTTTGGGTGCCGTTCTAAGTCCATTGCTCTGTCATCCTCCCACTTCTTCAACGAATGAACAAGAGGGTGCTCAAAACGAAATCAGTTTTGGTTTTAAAGGAAATCAAAAATGAAACTGATGATCTTCTTTGGCTGTATATATTTAATTTGACTTTTTTTCCAGTATAGAGCTTTGAAGTTTAATAGGTAAGCACCGTAAATCAAGAGAGATGAAAAACAATTTTTGGTTCGCTAGATTTGGCAACCCTGCTCTTCATGCTCCGAGAGGTGCTCGTTGTCTGAACGCAAAAAACTTTCGTGAAAGTGCTCGTTGTCCGATTTGTTCGCTGTCCGAACTGCTCGTTAACTGATTACTCACTGTAATTGTATACATAAACTTGCTGATTATTCATTATAATATTTATTTAATTTTGTCCAAATGGTTGAAATGGGGAGACCCAGAGAAACATGGATTGATAATGTGGAAAAGGACCTTGAGACCATGAAGATAAAGAATTGGAAAAATTTGGCTCTGAAGCGGGAAATGTGGAAGGAGGTTGCATTGGAGGCTAAGGCCTGCATAGGGCTGTAACACCAGTTAACAAGAAGAAATGGTTGAAACACTGTTTTAGTGAAATATTTACCGTTATTAATAAATGTTATCTAACCATCGTTAACGCTTGTTAGATTATTATTGTATTCCCAGCTTTGCCTGGCACTCTGCCAAGGTAGGTGCTCGGGAGTCTTCTTGTAAATTTTTTAAATCAGCATATTGTAGAAGAAATGCTCTAAACTAATAAGTGTTAGAACTGTCCACCGTATTGCACTCTTTCGTGTGTAAGGTCCTGTGTTCGATAACTACTACTCAGGAATAGGAGATGGGTATAGTACCTTTATACAAGCACATTTGTTGGGGTGGCTTCTTGGGCGATATGCGTGTTTCCGCAATTGCCAACTTTATTTTACCTTAATGAAAAACTATCTCAGAAAGCTTTGACCGATGGAAGTTTAAAAAAAAGGTATAATGGTTAGACTGTGCATAATGTGATATCAAAAAAGGCATTATGTTTTTGCTCTGGTAGATTTTTCATATGTACTTCCCAGTTGAAGTCTCATAAAAGGAATCCTTCTTTAAACCAGTTTTAAAAGAATGAAAAATGAAGAACTGAAAACATGAAGAATCCCACTTTACAAACCATCAAGCTACATTACCAACATTAATTATTTCTTTAAAAATCAAAGGAAATAGTGTTAACTAGGATTGAAGGAAATCCTTTCAACAAAATACAATTTCTTAATTAAATTTTTCATGTGGAAATGGCAACTAAATATTTCAGACAGGCGAGGGACAGGGAGATTAACCAGCACCCAACTAAATGAACCGGTACTTTTTGTTCAAACATAAATGTAGGAAAAAATACAGAATCTGTAGTAACTATTGAGAGTTGATAGTTATTTTCATAATAGCTAGTTAGTTTGGCAGCGAAAAAAACAATGATGACAATTTGTATCTTTATATGTGTAAAAAAAATCCATTTCCAAAAATAATTCGGAATTTATATCAGATATATCCATTAAATAATTAGATATTGTGGGTTAATGATTAGATTATCGAATAACTTACTATTCATTACTTAGTCAGCTTGTTCATCAATTTTAACTGATGAACAAACTGAGTAACCGCTCCTCCGAAATGTGTGGTTGTGTTTTTAGAAATTCATCCTATATTTTTTTGAGTTTTGCATCCAATTATTTCATGAATCGATTAAAACGATACACATTTCATCTATATCTACATCGAATCCTTTTTCTCTTTAACGCGACTGTGACAGCTCATCCTCGCAGTCGGCACGTGACTCCTCCGCGAGTTTATCAGGGCCGCCCTCCCACGCGAGGGGGCGCTTTGTCAGAAGATAATGCAATAAAGCAGAAGGGCACCCGCTCCATCACTCAGAGCTGCCTCCCGCAATCCCGATCTGCCCCATCATCTTCCGCATCTTTTTTTTTCCCCAGCTCTCGCCTTCCATCATCGCCGGTGACACCGTGTAATTCTTCCAGAGCCATCTGGTGGTGGAAAAATTCAGAAGTTTTATCGGATGACATGCTGCAGCTTAAGATTTAAGACGACAACGGAACATATATAATAAAAAAAGATGTTAGTTTTTATCACTGGAAGATACCAAAAGCATCCAGAATGTCAGATTTGTCAAGTCTTAATTTCTTCTCTGTGGAAGATAAAGGCGTTTTTCTCTTTAAATTGACAATAAATAATATGTTACTATTATAATAATATTATTAATACAAACTACAGTTATTAAACACCATATATATATATATATATATATATATATATATATATATATATATATATATATATATATATATTATATATATATATATATATATATATATATATACAAAAATCTCTCCTATATAACACGGTGCTCTAACTTATAACACTTTTTCATTTTACGTCATTTCCTGTTCTAGTACAACACGTGTTTTTCTAACATGTGTCAAAGTACAACACACGTTGATTCCAGACGTTATGTTTCTGTACTATGAAATTTATACTAATTTGTACAGTTCTCACAATCAGTTTCAAGAACATTTGCACATTGTGCTCGTACAAAATTAAATTAAATTATATTGTTGACCTTTAAATATTCTGCTAAAAAAAAAAAAAAAAAAATTGGCGGAACGCTATTTTAGATAGCTTCTCCAGTGGGTAAACAAGTAATAAAACTGTTTTTGGTTTTATTTGATTCATTTAAAAGTAGCTGCTTTTTAGTTGCATTTGCTATAAGTTTTTATTTAAAATGTTCTTAATTTTTCTTTACATTCGATTTAATCCCCCTTTAACGAGAAAAAAAACGTGAATTATGAGTACATAACGTTAATGCGAGGTCATATGAGACCATTCATTTTACGAGAATGATCGTGCAACGGATTTTTACTATAATGCGGAACTAATATACTGTGTTATCGGGGTCTTACTGTGTGGGTGTATATATATATTACAGACACACACACAGATAGATAGAGGACATTTTTTGCCCTACATTAATAATTACAGAAAGTTACATTTAAGAAAATCAGGGTGCTTATCTGGGTTGAGTTGCATTATGGGGAAAAGATATGCATTTAACATAATACGAGAGAGAAATGCGTATGAGAGCTTATGGATTTGAAATTAGTGCGCATAATATAGCAATTAATTCTTCTTAAACACAAAGTGTTAAATATATCTGACCCACACTGTCAAAACAATTCATTTATAAATGATATATATATATATATATATATATATATATATATATATATATATATATATATATATATATATATATATATATATATATATATTATATATTAATGATTCATAATAAATTATAAATTGGTCTTGATATATAATTAATAACATTTATCAAATAATTGGCAATATCTATCAATTATGTGTTTTATGATGAACTATACCTACAATGCATTGAACATGCTTCTTCGCTAGGCATTGTAGTTCATGGTAAACATTGTAAATATGATTATTACATTGTTTTTCTTTTGCAAAAAATGAAATTATACTGAAGAGTGATTTTTTTTGAAATTAAGAGTTTGTGCAGCTCATACACAGTAACCAAAATTTCAAGGTACTAGAACCATCGTATAAGAAAGAAGGTGGTGAAATTACATGATGTATGCTTCTATATGTCTGGATATAAAGAGTGATGAGTATTCTTAAAGTTATTGTGAAAATCATTCTTCCCAGAAATTATCATTCGTTACTTCAGACCTACGATATTTCGAAGAGGTTGAAGATGGTGGCCTATTTTGTTCCAGATTCTTTTGACTAATGAAGGGTCAGGAGAAATATCAGGCTTTGGAAAAAGAATTGGTCCAACAGACTTTATTTCGCCGATACACTTTTTGCAGTAACAATTGCCGTCAGTATCTACTCTAAAGCATATACTTACAGTCAGGTGATAGATTATTGCTCAATTTGACTGCCTGTTTCATACGTTCCGACAATGCTACGATGTTCGTGGTATTAAAATTGGCTCTAAATTTATCGAAAACGTCGTAATTTCCATTATTTATTGTGTCTCCTAAGAAACCCTTCGTTGTATTTCTAGGACATTTAATAACGAATTACATGAAGCTGAAAAATCGTGTCTGTAACAAATTAAGGTAGTCGTTACTATAACATACATTACGATCATCGTTATCATAGCACACATTATTAAAATCATTACTATGAAATATAACCGTGAGCACAAAATAATATATTAGTCGTTACCATAACATATTATAGTAAAATGAACCAAAACTAGAATAGGTTATGTAAACAAGTAACCATATAAAATCTTTTTCAGAGCTTATATTTTGACGATATATTGCCATAAGCAAATTGCAATGAAGAGAAATGCCAATATTTTGTGCCAGCATTGCTCATTGTGTTACAGTTTTATAGTAAATACATTTATTATCTACATGTAAAAGAAAAGGATAATATAAAGAGAATATGAATCAGAATTTTACAAATGATATTTTGTAAGAAATATTAGAACTTTATAAACTAAACTAAACTCCATGGCACGACAGCCCATGTGGGCCAAGGCCTACAATGCCCATAACTGTTTTCATGACCGAGAGCCCTGGGGTGCGAAGCATATGTCCCAGTTAGGTGGTCAGCCTAACGTAAGACCCCCAGTGCTTAGGTCCCAAGCATGCTTGGTACTCAGTTAATCGACCCACTGAAGGGATGAAAGGCTGAATCAACCTTGCCCAGCCCGAGGATATTAGAACTTTATATCTTTTTAAAAACTTTATAAGCAATTTTTTAAACAAATTTTTTATAAATTATTTATAAACTTTATATCTTATTTTAAACTTACCTTAACGATCCTGATTATACAAAAGCCCAATTTTATTTCCATAGAAAAATAAATCTCAGTAATAATTATGTAATCAAACTGAATTTCTCTAATTAACAAATAATAGAATTTGATTAACTCTACATTATTAAAAGCTTAAATATTTTAATAATAGACATATTCATATCAAATTATTATGAATATGCGTTTAATTTAAATTTTATTTAATTTGGAGAGTGGGTCGATTAACTAGAGTACCAAGCATGCTTGCGAACTAAACACTGGGGGTCCCACGTTAGGCTGACCTAACTGGGACATATGCCTCGCACCCCAGAGCCCTCGGTCATGAAAACAGCTATGGTCACTGTAGGCCTTGGCCCACATGGGCTGTCTTCCCACGGAATTTAGTTTAGTATAGTTTGATTTGGAGAATTGTGCTTAAGTATTTTTTTATATAAAATAATTTTGGTAGAATAATTTCTTATACGAAGTTTACTCACAAATAACAAAATTTGCTACTTTTTGTAAATTAACGTGTGAAAAATTATTTTATTCAAAATTATAACAATGCTAATTTTATTTAACTTAGTAAATATTTAAGTTAAGACATTAAAATTAAAGAAAGATATCCTAACGTAATATTTCAATCACAAAATCGAGCTACTTCAAGATAAAAAAATCTTTTATCTTTTTATATTTTATTATTTATTATAGATATTTTCAAAATAACGCATTTTCATAAACTGTCATTTAAAGCAACATCTTTTGATAAGGTTTTATTTATGCAGAAGTGTTCGTTCATTCTCCGAATTTGTAAATGTTTCGATTTGAGTTACATTAGACAAGAAAAAAAATTGTGTGTGATTTTTTCAATTTCAAAAACAACACTCCTTTTACATTATTTAAAACAATTTTTTTCTTCAAATACTGACCACAGAAAAAGAACCTAAGAGCTGCCAAGTTGGCATCATTTCTTGCATGATATTCATGAGAAACGTCGCCAAAGTGACACGTTGTAAATCCGACAAAATTTATCAGCCAAGTTGTCTGAGCCGAACAAACATTATGCGAAACAGTTTTGATGCCAAATCAGATTCGGATTGACAGGGAATCTTGTTTTATCTCCAGTTCTCTCGCCAATTCACTCTACTTTGGGAGGATAGTCGCACATTTGCATATCATCAATCTCCGTTGGAAAAGGGAAAAACTTTTCCTCTCTCCCAATTTTTTTTTTTTGTTATTTTGTTCTCAATGCATCTGACAAGAAAATTGTATTGTTTGTCAAGGCTACTGATCATGAAAAAAAAATTGATGCGAAATTGGAAAAATACTTCACAATGCTAGAAGAACAAAAATGATATAAGTTTTTGAAAGTTTTGTTTGAATATTTTTGCTTTTGAGTAAAAAATATTTGTTAGATTGAATGTTATAATTTCATGTACAACTGTTAATAAAACTAAAATATGATGGCAGTGTGGTTTTACTGTTAAATTTCAAATTTCTCTCTTGAAGTTAATAGGATGATAGATAACTCTGGTCTAAAAGAAAAAAATATTATAATTTCTTTTATGTGTCCTGTGTTATGCGAATTAAATTCAATATTTAGACGGTTAACTCAGGTAGGACAGTTGGTAACTTATAATTAATTTGACAATATTTAGGACAATTGTCCCATAATGGGGGTGTTGTTCTTAATACTGCTTAGAAAAACTGTACAGGTTAATTCTAATTCGAAATCAATAAGAATATTCAATAAAGACAATTAACTGTTTTAAGAATTGTAAACAATCGTTATGCACATAGGCATAATGAATAGTTGTCAACTTAATTGTTTTAAAAAATAGCTGTCCAAAATTTGCAGAATTTTGCGTAATCCTATTTAAAACAATTTTCAAATTTAATTTTAATCCAACAACATTGAAAACAATTATCATAAAGGTGAATGACAGTTTTAAATGTTATTTAAATAACAGTTGCTTATGTGAGCAGATGAACCGTTATCAAATTAAAAGCATGAAGAACGGCTATCAGAACAAGAACATATTAACAGAAGATCCATTGTGTTCGCGAAAGACAACCAAGGGTCATTAAATAGGTCATGGTCGCAGTGTCATCTATCTTTCAAGGGAAACAATATAGGATTGGCCATTTAACTTTAAGAACCCAACTTAGAGCTAGTTACAGGGAAATATGTTCATGAAAAATCAGCAATAATTAAAAATGGTTTTGTAAGATTCTTTTGAAGGTTCGTTGCTTATTTGTTTGGCTGGTGTTGAATGAATAGCGCTCTGATTTCCAATTCAACTATTCATTAGTTTGATTCTCATCTTGGTTTTGGTTGTTTTAAGTGTCTCAGAAAGCACTTTAAGCCCTACATTTCAATCGAATTATTCCTGGTATGAACAGAGGGTTGAAAGGGAAATGACAAAACAAACACAAAACTATCGCTGTTTTGATTCTCAAGAGGATTTGGAAGGACAAACAGATTGTATCCATGTCTCCCAAAAAGAAAAATAAATGGGAAACTTTCAAATAGCAGCCTGTAGAGCACGTAATCAATTTTACGCTACTTACAATAATTACGACAGAATCTTGGACCTTCCACTCTAATTAAGTATCCGTAAGTTGGCTAAACACTCTTCTCTAATGAAGGCATCGGCTTTCTTGTTTATGAATACTTCGGCCTACTTGCTTATGAATACGTCGGCCGACTTGTTTATGAATAGGTGGCCCTTCTTGTTATTGAATATTTCGGCATACTTGTTTATGAATACTTCGGCCTATTCGCTTATGAGTACTTTGACCTACTTGTTTATGAATAGGTGACCCTTCTTGTTATTGAATACTTCAGCCTACTTGTTTATGAATACTTCAGCCTATTTATTTATGAGTACATTGACCTACTTGTTTATGAATAGGTGGCCCTTCTTGTTATTGAATACTTCGGCCTACTTGTTTATGAATACTTCAGTCTATTTGTTTATGAGCACGTTGACCTACTTGTTTATGAATACTTCGGCCTACTTGTTTATGAATATGTTGGCCTATTTGCTTATAAATATTTCAGCCTACTTGTTTACAAATACATGAGCCTACTTGTTTATGAATAGGTGGCCCTTCTTGTTATTGAATACTTCGGCCTATTTTTTTTATGAATACTTCGGCCTACTTGCTTATGAATACTTCGACCTACTTGTTTATGAATACGTCGGCCTACTTGTTTATGAATATATCGGCCTACTTGTTTATGAATAAGTGGCCCTTCTTGTTATTGAATACTTCGGCCAACCTCTTATGAATACGTCGGCCTACTTGTTTATGAATAGGTGGCCCTTCTTGTTTATGAATACTTCGGGTTTCTTGTTAATGAATACTTCGGCCTTCTTGTTAATGAATCTTAATTATATTCTTAATTATCCTTTCGAATTTGCTTAGACGCACTGGTAACTTTATGGATAACGGCTTAGAGTGTTCATTTAAAAACTTCATCGGTTTGATTTCCAAGATCTTAGGTGTTCGCAGTAGTTCGGAATATACTTAAATTGTTATTCCCACTAGAATTGCCACTTGCAGTCAAAATTAACCATAAAGAAGCAATCACACTAAATCATGTGGGTTTGATATCTTGATTACTGCTTTTAACGTACTTTTGACTGCTCTAATACTCTGCGAGCATGCGAATATTTTTTCACATTCGTATTTTTTAAATTTTCACCAATTGTTTTTTTGATTCCTAGATGGTCAATTAATTTAGCATAATTATTTATGTATATGCAAAAAAAACATTTGATTTTGATTCATTGTTGAAATTTCAATATATAGGAAAACACAATTACTAAACACTTCACTAATCCTCCTGTACATTATGTCCTTTTTTATCTATTACTGTTACTTACTATATTTAATTTTGGAGCTGATATTGATTCATTAATGTAAAACTGATTAACAACGCTTTGTTAAAAAATCTATCGTTAATTTCTTTCATGCTTTATCTGTTACTTGTTTGCGAAAATAATGGGATCCGCAATTTCCTTCCCATGAGTAATAACCAGATATTTCTAAAGGCATATCAACTATGTGTTATTTTTTTAACAAATCACCATAACTGAGTTTTCTTATAATAAAGCTCTTTATTCGAAGAAATGGATTGCTTCTACAGTAAAAATCGATACTCTGATAACCATCAAAAGAACAAAAAATAAGGAGAAGGCTCCGAGCCATCTGAGTGATTTCAAATCGCATTACTTCATTTCAGTTCAGCAACATGAAAACGATCGTCAAATCACCGAGGCCTTTCTCCCATCTTTTCTGATTTAGAAGGCATATACCCTCGCCCCCGGCTTACTGGAATAGTTTTTTTGGGAGGAACGTACAGAGGGCGCGTGGAATCGCTTATTTATCGTCTGATATTTCATGGTTCCCATCTTTCATTCCGTTATGTCTTTAGAGACGCATTGGGCGTTTGACCTACCCCAAGATATCTTTGGCCTTTTTCAGAGAGAATTTATTTATAGAACAATAATTCTTTCCGGGTGAAAGCAGACGATAAAAAAAATTTCTCATTTATTGTATAGAAAGATGCATTTTGCTTTGTGAAAAACTCAAAAGAAGAATTCTTTTCATTCTACATATTTGTTCTTTATTGCGTTAGTTTAGAAAATGAGCACATACATATATTCTTTGTTGAAATTATTCCTTTTTCCAAAAACTTTCTGAGGATTGAATGGAATAAATGTGTCATAATTTAGTCTTTCTAAAAATCAATTGCGTTATGTATATTATTGTTTTCGTTTAACATTCTTTCGTTATTGTTGTGTTGTTAATTATTAATTAAATTTTGTAAATATTTTTATTAATAATAAAATTTATTAATAATATTGTAAAGAGAGCTTAGTATGTCTCTCATTATTCTTATTAAATCAAGTAAGTTTCTCATAGATAAAATCAATTGGCAATTATAATAAAGCTAGTAGCTTTATTCAAAGTAGGAATACTTAGGACTTTATCAATATAATTGTTAACAAACATGATTGATAATATGGAATACTTTAAAATGATTTTAACTCGCATTGGTTCATTATAATTCAATAATTTTAATAACAGCTTTAACATAAACAATACAAACTATTTGTATAATGTTATTTTATTAAATATTAATTTAGAAAATTAGTAATTTTCATGTTTTTACTGAATAATTTTTAACAAACCGTAATTTAGTAAGGACGTTTTAAATGTAATTCCCAGTAGAGTGATTTGAAATTAAAAGTGTAATTTAGTAAGGAGGTTCAAAGTTTAACGTGTATTTCAGTAAGATGGGGTTTAATTTTTTTGATTATTATTACATTACATATATTCAGACTTGATTCTTGAGATCCGCTTGTAAGTCTTCGTCGATAATAGGACAAATAGCACAATGACAGATGTACAACCACAGAAGATAACGAAGAAAACACCCAGGGCCACGGTGGGAATCGAACCCACACTCCTACGCTATCAAGCGATTAGTGGAGTGATGCTTTGACTACTCAGCCACGGAGCACCCTAAGATGGGGTTTAAGGTTTAAACTATTATTTAATAAGGATATTTAAAGTTTAAAGTGTAATTCAGTGAGGTAGTCTAAAATTTAAAGTGTAATTCACAGTAAGGTGGTTCACTTTGTTTCATCAGTCAATGGCCATTTTTTCGACTCGAGAGTTAATGCGACCGGAAATTACACTTTAAATCGAATCCCAAACCACTGCGAAAGCATGAGGTAAGAATCGAACCCATAAATAGTTGAAATGAAAAACCAAGAGTTAATTAGCTATCATATTACAAAGTCTAAATAAAAATATAAAAGAATATATAAATGTGTTGCATTTTATTTTAGAGAATAAACACTTCATTATGCCTTAATTACGTAATGTATAAAATCCAAATTTATATTTCCATATAAAATATTTAAAATAAATCAAAGCAATTCCAGTAAATAAGAATTAATTTTCTTTGAAGTCATTTGATAAACATATGAATTACCATACAGTTTTAATGATTTATTAAGTAAACTTCCAGTCTTTTCAGCAGAACTTTTACATCTTTAGAAACTTTACTTATTCCATCTGTTTCTTTAAGTTACTTAACTTATTTCTGATTGAAAAGCCGCTTAATCCAGCGAACCACTTCGTAGTTTCAAATCACGGTCAAGTAACGAGGTCGATGCCTGTGCTGGCCTCCATCTATTTACACCCTATCAACAGAGACATTGTTGTTGTTGCACTAGCAGACTTCCATATACTTAACTCTGAGTTGGATTCTGTCAGTTCGGGGAATTAGCTGGGTGGGAGTTTTCGTAATTTAGAAGCAGGTTTATGTAGAAGGCCCTCTAACACCTGCCATCGCGATGTATCATTCCACTTGGAGGACATTGACACCAAGAAATATTTTACATACCCCGATACGTTTAATGGACGCGATGGATCTTCAGTTAAGCAACGATTCAAACTCACTACTTTCCGATAAATAGGGCGAAGTCCTCACCAACCAAACCACCGTGGTTTCAGCAAAGACATTTCGGACTTTTCAACGTGCATAAAGTTCGGTCAAGCATAGCTAATTCCTGCCGATTAAAGCCGCTGAACATAGCCAACTATTTCTTAATTTTAAGCCACGTTAAACTGCCGACCGATGGCTGAGTGGTTAGGGTTCCTGACTCCTGAGCTGTGGGTTCCGTGTTCGAATCCCGGTTCGGACATGGATGTTACTTTCTTTCTCCGTATTTCTCTGTATTTTCTTCTGTGATGTTATATGAATGTGGCCCACCCTATAAACGGGTTCGTGGTGGTATGGCGCGGGCAACGCTACTCGCCTCCGTGACTTGGTTCACAGGTGCCCGCTGGGTAACGATAAATGAGTAGCAGTTTCTGGCCTTGTTGTGGCATAGGGTCTGTGACCTAAGTACCCGCCGCAGAAAAAAAAGATGTTAAACGGACAAAGTCCTTTTTGAAAAAGACACCTTTCTCTTCACAGAGCACTATACCAGTGGAGAGGCATTGGCACCCAATGAGCTCTTAATTTGCATAATCTCTCGGGGATCAAACTTCCTGCCTCTTGTTGAAAAAACGACTACCTTAACCACCTGCTAACAATAACCTATGTTATAAAATAAATTTGCTTAAATGATACAATTTTCAATCTACTGCTTTCAACCTCAGCTCAAAATTTTTTGTATACATTTAATGTGCACATCTAACAAAGCAGAAGCTAATTAAAGGTTAAGTGTGTGTAAATTATTAAAGTTATATGTGATTGCGTAGTTATTAAGTTAAATCTCTATTTTTGTATCAAAATACGCAAACCATATGTTTATTGAAAGCTTTTGATTATACATGCTTTGTGTTTATTTATAATCAAAAATAATAATAATAATAAAAATCTTTGCCACCGGTCTTCCTAATAAGTAATATTCTTTTCTCTTAATCGTTAATTAATGGGTTTGGTTTATTTCTTTATTGAATTAATGTTTCAAAATAACTCAATGTTGTGTTGTAACACTAAAAATTTAGTGCATATCAAATTATCCCTTTGTTTTTTTCATCTGATTGCATGCAGAATAATATAAATTTATGATATTGCAACCATTCAAGGAAATTATTTCTGAATCACTGAATGTCCGAAATGCTGCTTACTGGGAAACCGAAATAAAAGAATTTTCTTGGCTAAAGAACTGAGAAAGGGAAAAAGGAGGGAAATTGATCCTTTAAAATCCCTTAATCTGAGGGAAAATTCCGCTCAAAAGATGCGACTACGACTTTGCCAATGGAAACAGATTACCCATTTGGCTGCGTTTGATGAGCGCCAAACATCACGGTCCGATGGTCAGTTTGGCTTTTAGTGAGAGGGTTGGTCAGAAAATTTCCCCGTTAGGCTTAGGTCACTTTTCTGTATCTCAAAAATTTTATTTATGGTTAGGTAAATCAGAAATTATAATTAATTTACGCTTTTTTAATAACAATTTAATAATTAAATATTTTAAGAACAATTCTCAATTCAATAAATTTAATAATATAAATTAATGAATCCAATTTATAATGAATTAGAAAATAAAATGACAAATAATTTGATAGCATAAATATTGAAAAATGAGTTATATCCTTATTTTTTATTAACATGATCCTAAAAGCATTTACATTTTTGACGTTTTTAAACAGGTATTTTATAAGCATTAAAAATACGAAAATTTTAATGATCGTATACGATAAATTTTACGTAATGTATTAAAGTATATTAAATTTTGTATAGATTCATATTTTTTACAAAATGAGAATTATATTCGTAAGTAAAGTGAACTTTATTTTAAATTGCGAGAAAAAATAGATTTAATAGAATATCAGAATAATTTCTACTTAGAGTTTTCAAGTGTATGTGTAAATAGGTATAGCATAGTAAATTATTCAGTGAAAAAAAGACTTTAACTTTGCAAAGAATTAATTATATCAAATTGAAAGAGTATACAAAAATTATTTTTTATGTGTACTTTAATACTACCAAGTTTTAACAGAACCTAATTTAAAAATCTCTTTTTGTACAGTAAGATGTCTTGTATAAAAAAAAATAAAAATTGCAAATCTATCTCTGCGTTTCACTGAATGGTACAAAGAAAATTTTCGGGTTTTTACCTATTGACCCCTTGAATAAGGCCTATCAGTGAAAAGTTCTCCTGTAAACAGTTGGGTACACAATGGTCAAAACTTTCGTTGTTGTTGTAGTTTGCTAATGACACTTGGACAAGCCAAGCTCGCTAGCGAATTAAGTCGATTGGGAGCGTCTTTCGTTTTAATCAGAGCACCATGAAGGTGAAAGTACGACTTTGCTCTACACACATGCTATAGGTACCCTTTTATAGGGTAGGTAACCTTTCACACCTTATTCATACAAGGAAAGGACAAAGACAGGATAGACAGAGAGAGAAAGTACATCCATGCCCGGACCGGGATTCAAACCCAGGACCTCCTTATCCGTAGTCAGGCACGCTGACCCCTAGACAAGTTCCTCGGCTCAAAGCTTTTAGATATCCAAATGGAAAATCTCATCTACCGATCAACGAATACTTCATGGTACAAATTAATATGTTCTTTATGAGTATATTATCTACAACGGTATAGCCGACCGATTACGAAGAGGTTAGCGTCGCTAACTTTAAGGCAGTAGGTCCTGGGTTCGAATCCTGGTTCGGGCATGGATGTTCCCTTCTCTCTCTGTGTTTGTCTTTCTTTATCCCTTCACTTTCGGTGCGAAAATGGCACGCCCACCGGGTGCCACACTGTATGAGATGCCATCGTGCTATGTAGCGCTGAATAGGTATAGCCTAAGGATAGCCGGACCTACTTTTATATTCTTATTTAAAGTGATTAAAAATATATTTTTTCGTACTAGGTTATGCATATATTTATAAATAAGTACCGTTTCGGCACAAACAGGTCTCTGTATTTTTAAGTTTATAATATATATGTAAATAAGTACTTCCACATAAATTTAATTTTTGAATTTAATGAAATATATGTTCGCTGGAATTAGAGTGAAATACTCTCTGGAAAAAATTATAAGTTTCATTCGGAGGCTATTAAAGAAGATGGTTCACTCAAATATCAAAGAAAGGGAGATTCGGTAAAGGTATAAATTCAGGGTTTAGTTCCTTCAAAGTGATCTTTGAGAAAATATAATTTCTTATATTGTAATTAAAGCAAGGGCTCTACAAACTTGCGTGGGTTTATTACCTCAGTTTATGTGGATTTATGAGCTGACAGTTTCATTCCAGCCCTGGGAGTGGAGAGGGATCAGGGGTTTCGAAAGAGGCACTTTCTGCAGCGTCCCTCCCATTAGGGCGGCGATGAGGATCAGCTGGGTTAGAATAAAAAGGAAGCAGTCCTAACGGTCAAGAAAGAAGAGTGTAAGGGTCATTTAGGGTATTGGTAACTCATCACGGGTCAGCACTTGGGAGCCACCTCATATGTCAAGTCCGCGTCCGTGGACACCGGACTCTTTACTCCACTCCAGTTGGGGACCTTGGTTCCCGCCTCATTTCATTTGCCTGCTCGAAAAGAATGAACTTTTTTTTACACTTTTTTTCAGAACTAGGTAATCAATATTCTTGGGTCATCTGACGGTAATCACTAAAGTGATTATTTACTGTAGCCATTTCTTAGATTTAGTAAATGTTAAAATATTATGGATGCTAAATTATTTTATTTGTAACTCTTTTATTAAATATTAAGATTACGTATAACATATTTTACTCTGAAAATCGAGCTCCAGTGGCTCAGTAGCTTCACGCCGCTTCCCGTAAGCTCAGCTAAGTGAAGCATCATTTGCCGCGGGCAGTGGTTGGGAGGGTGACCACGGGGTACTCTCCTTCACTGGGTTGCTGGAGCTCCGTGGGTTGGGGACGTGTCCACGTTAATATGTGACTTCCAAAGTCCTTCCGCTGGTGTGGCGTGGATGTGGAGAAGAGGGTGCCAGCTCAGGTGTGGCCTCGTCACCTGACCATGGTTCAAAATGACGAGGCACTATAAAAAGAGCAAAGTCGTACTTTCACCTTCGTGGTGCTCTGATCCAAAACGAAAGACGCTCCCTATTGACTCCCTTTTGCCAAAAGCAAAAGCGAGCTTGGCTTGTCCAAGTGTCATAGGAAAACAACAACAACAACTCAGAAAATCACTTTGCAATTTTGAACCACATTTAAATATTGAAGTCGACACCTAAAGTACTCCAGGTGGGACTAGCGAGTTTGGGTTGTTTGTCACTCAACTATCACTTATTCCACTCGATGTCCATGAGACCGGGATCTGCACTTTAAGCTGGTTTTCGAACCATTACAAGCACCGAAGATGAGATTCGATTCCATGACCCATTGAACGGAACTAGAGCACTAACCATTCGGCTGTTAGATCGATGTAACACCAGCAGAACAGCGGATCTTGTTAAATACTTAACGAGGATAGGCTATATTTGGATGACAGATTTTGGCAGAGGCAGGTATCGAAGTGACTACCTCAAAAAGTTACCGTGGACTACTAGATGTCGTTGTTGCACCACCATGCTTCCCTGTACCTACACTGAGTTGGGATCTACCCAGTTAGAGGAAAGCAGCCGGGTAGAGTCTTCGTGATTTTTGAAGCAAGGACCAAGCAAAATATCCCTAATACTTGGCCTGTTCTCCCAGAGGTATCATTTCACTTGGAGGACATTGCAACAAGATACAGTTTTAATGTACCCCAGCAGCCTTTAACAAACACGAGGGATCTTCGGTCAACCGGGATTCGAACTCACTGCATTCGTATAATGAGGAAGACACCCTAACCAGCTATGCCACCGAGATCCTGCCCAATAGATGTAAAAATCTGTGATTATGTGCGTCCGTTTAAGAAAAACAGATTATAAACTATTCACAGTATGAGGTCTTAGCTCAGCATCTTACGTGTGCCGAATAGTTGAAGATTAATTTTATTTTAGCCTTAACTATTTGTACCACATTCTAGAATATGTTGCACTTTTACAAAGGCCTTTCCAAAAATATTCATTCGCTGGTTCATTTCTACAAATGCTGTTTAATTTTTCATGGCGTTTTACTTGCACAAAATTTGAGACATGGATCTTGTAAAGCAGTTTTGGAAAAATGTCGGAAAAAAATGCTTTATGAATTACAAACACATCGTTATTGTTGTTATTACTAATGTCACTTGGACAAGCCAAGCTCGCATACCTTGGCTATGCGAATTTAAGTCAATTGGAAGCGTCTTTCGTTTTAATCAGAGCACCATGAAGGTGAAATTACGACTTTGCTCTACACACATGCCATAGGGACCCGTTTATAGGGTAGGCAACCATTCACACCTCATTCATACAAGGAAAGGACAAAGACAGGATAGATAGAGAGAGAAAGTACATCCATGCCCGAACCGGGATTCAAACCCAGGACCTCCTTACCCGCAGACAGGCATGCTGACCACTAGACAAGTTGGGCGGCTTAGCATCGTAATACTGGATAATAACTAGTACTATTTAATTATTATGGTTAAAATATACCAAAGACATTTCTTTTTTGAAAATATAAATAATCAGGTTTGGGTTTGGTCTTAGTTGTTTCTCCCGCTAAAATATCACTTTTCGAATGCAAGGACTCATGTGACCATTACCTGAGTTACTTCGAAGTGAGAATCGAACCTTAGAGCTTTATAAGTAAGAACCAGAGCACTAAAACCTGATGGTTGCTATCTCGGCTCGCATGCGTCGAAAAACATGAAAAGAAAATTTTCTTGTGGAGGAGTAAGCACTTTGGTGTCTGGAAAATTGGCTTTTTAATATTGAAATGTATGAGAATGTATTGAGAAATCTCTATTTGTTTTAATCCACATAAAACATATAAATATCTCAGTCCTCAATAAAAATGAATGCAATCTCGGTAATCTGGCTGCCAGCCTTTCAAGATATACTTTAACGTAGGAATCAGAAATCTTCAGCAGGGGTTACTCGCGTCACTTTTGAACCATGGGAAGGGGAGGGCGCGTTCTTGTTTTCTTCAAACACATCGGTCGAGATGGATGCTAAGAAATTTTTTCCCAGGCTCCCCTCTTGTAATAAAAAGATAGGATTAACAATCAGCATAAAGTTTATTGGTTTCAACTTTTGTCAAAGTCTTTCCGGAAAATTATATGCTGTGGCTGGTTCAAAAATGTCATATTGCTCTTGAATTTTATGCTAAATTTTAGATGGGGGTCTACCGACCAACTTGTCTAGTGGTCAGCATGCCTGACTGTGGATAAGGAGGTCCTGGGTTCGAATCCCTGTTTGGGCATGGATGTACTTTCTCTCTCTATCTATCCTGTCTTTGTCCCTTCCTTGTATGAATGAGGTGTGAAGGGTTGCCTACACTATAAACGGGTCCCTATGGCATGTGTGTAGTGCGAAGTCTTACTTTCACCTTCATGGTGCTCTGATTAAAACGAAAGACGCTCCCAATTGACTTAAATTCGCATAGCCAAGGCATAGCTAGCTTGGCTTGTCCAAGTGTCATTAATAAACAATAACAGATAGGGGTCTAACTTATGAATCTTATTAAAAGCTAAAAATGAGATCCACAAACCATAAAACTTATAAGAAAAATTTCAAGGCTGAAGTTTTAATTCAAATTTTTAATTTTAGTCTTTTTTGAAGGATACGTTTAATATCGTTTTTTTAAATTTAACTTTTAATTTTTTTGGAGCTGTGCATTTTCCCAAATCATTTTATTAGAACTTTAAACACATTTACGTCCTTTTCTGTATATCTCAATACTCTTTGAATATGTGTATATCTGTATAAATTATTCTGTTAATCTCCTGCAATTAAAGTAATTAAATATTTTGATTTAAATTTATAAAAAAAATTATTAAATTAAAAAAAATCTTAGATTGTTGTAATATACCGTTTTAAATAAATATTAACTTTGAATTAATCTTTTCATTCAGTTTTAGAGCATTTAGTCATAGGATATTGATTATGATTAATTTTAGAGCACTTTTGTGTGTGAGAGTCCAATAATTTTAGTTCAATAAAAAAAATTGCAATCGATTTATTATTTATATTTTTCTAAAAATTTCTAAGCCAATTTTTGGTTGACATTGTTTTTGCGTATTAAAAAAAAGCAAATTATTTTCCTATGAAACTAATATTTCCAAAGGAAATAAATGAGTTTTAAAGTCGAAATATTTGTTCATTATTTGAGTTTGATTGTAATTTTAATTTTAAACCTTTTTTAATTGGTATATTTCACAAACTTCTTTGATATTTGCATTTTAATATTTGTTTTGCTAACTAACACAATTTTAGGTCTATTTGTGGACGAGAAAGCTTTTTAAGTTTAGCATTATTCTCGTATTTGGAGGATATTAAGTTTGAGTCTAGATACGCAGAGAAAGCTCACGCGATGAAAATTTATACACGTTAAAGAAGTTGCATAGTAACCAATGTCTTTCTGCTGTTGGTCGTGGAATGAAAACGCCAGCTGAGGTGTCAACTTCTTCACATTACCGTTGTTCATAATGGCGAGATAGTTGAAAAAATTGTGGGACAATTGGTTTTCAGAGTAAACAGAAATAATTAATGAGAAACAAAAAAAATTTTATTTCATTCGTGACGTTTTTAAGTTAAATAATTTTCTTCTTACATTTCTACAAAATACTCGAAAATTTGAGATTTGATTTGATAATCTTCTAGTTTTAGAACTTTTGTTCATAAGAATTTATTTCAAATATATTACATATAACTTTAGCATGTTAGAGTTAAATAAAGAAATTTCTAAAGATGTTTCTAGGGAACATAAAGTAACACAAAGAGCAAAATAAATTCTAAAATGTGATCTCAGCGACGTTATTTTAAAAACACTTTCTTGAGAAATAAGCTCCAGAGTGAAGTCCCTGTACAGACGCAACCCCAACCGCAGTGGGCGAAATACTCGACAGGGCGGCGAGCGGGAGATAGGGGGGGGCAGCTGGATTAAGGGACGCCCCTGGAGCGTAAACGTCGCGTTATCGCAAGCCCTTGCTCTTCGACAACCAATCAGCCCCGGGGCTCGACTTAATGGTGGAGAAGAAAAGATCCATCGAGAGGGCTACTTTCTTCCTTCTCTCTCTCCCTGGTGGACAGTGGCCGCTTCTTTCATTCCATTCTCACTTTTTCTGCTCTTTCCTGTCTCCATCAGTATTAATGACAACCGAGTCGAGTATTCGTGAAGAAGGGGAAACGCCCACCACCCAAGAGCCAATGGCACATTCGTCTCCAAAACTCTTTCATTCTGTGTCGACTGGGGAAAGAGCGATCGTCGATTTTGCAGCTCACCAAACTGATTGCACCTTCATTTATCATGATTTGATAATCAAAATGACACTTCCCTATTGTTGCTTGCATTTTTTATCTATACAAAAAAAATTAGTTTATCATTTTATTTTGCTAAGAGTCTTATTACAATTTACAATTTCAACTTTTGCGCTAAGGTTCGTTACCTAAAAGTTATAAGCAATAGACACTTAAAATAAAATCCCAAGTTCATATTAATTAATGAAAATTATTACAAAAGATTAGAGCTTAGAATAAAACAAATAACATGGCCAAGTTTGTTGTTGTTGTTTTCCTATGACACTTGGACAAGCCAAGCTCGCTTTTGCATTTGGCAGTGCGAATTAAGTCAATAGGGAGCGTCTTTCGTTTGGATCAGAGCACCACGAAGGTGAAAGTACGACTTTGCTCTTTTTAAGGTGCCTCGTCATTTTGAACCACGGTCAGGTGACGAGGCCACACCTGAGCTGGCACCCTCCTCTCCACATCCACGCCACAAAAGCGGAAGGACTTTGGACGTCACAGATGAACGTGGACACGTCCCCAACCCACGGAGCTTCAGCAACCCAGTGAAGGAGAGTACACCGTGGTCACCCTCCCAACCACTGCCCGCGGCAAATGATGGTTCACTTTGCTGAGCTTACGGGAAGCGGCGTGAAGCTACTGAGCCACTGGAGCTCAACATGGCCAAGTTTAATGTAAAAAAGGATTCATTATTATCAGTAACAGTTTAGAAACAGATTATTAAAACAGAAAATTGTATTCATAAAATGGAATTAAAAGTTGCTTACAATGTTGAAATAATTTACATAATGGAAAGTTCCACATTACATATCAGGATATCTGCAGACGAGTGTGCAACCGATATGGTGGGAGCTTAGGTGTCAGTGCTGTACCGGGCAACCAGGAATCCTATGATGACGTGTTTATCTGGATACCCCTCTTTCGCATTACCGTTTATACGAGTTCTTCCATCTCGTCTTTAGTTTCTGGAAATGAGAAGTACTGTAACAACAACCTCAGGAGAAAATACAATATATATCTTGTTCCACACTCTCATTTTGGCCTTTCAGAGCTCAAAGAAATGAGCATCTCTCGTGCAGCTCATCGTCTGGGTTCTCTTTACTGGCAACTCGATGCATCTGGAACTGGCCTTCTCCAACCCCCAATCCACTTTTTTCACTTATTGCAGCCAAATCCAGTTCCTGGCTGTCCCGTACCTTCCTTCCAAAAACGCCCTCCACATGAAATACGCCACCCCCCCTCACAAATAGTTCTAATTGCCAACCACAAGAATAATTAAATTGTATCCATTTGTGGTCAGCACATTATTGGTTGCCATGGAAATCCACATATATTACGCTCGTGTCCATATATTAAGGATAATGCAAGTTCAGGCGATGGAAGAGACAGAAGCAAAAACAAATGTGACTTATTTGTAAAGTCTATTTATTAAACATAAGATGCTTTATGTTTGACATCATTAATAAAAATTGCGATTTTACTCTCTGGAGCAAATTTCAAAAAGAACCTATTTACAAAAACCAATATAACATGGTTGGTATGATGGTTAATACATAGTATGCCCCCAGACGATGCAATACAGGCCGTACAACGCCTAGGCATGCTGAGTATCAAATTATCGATCTGATCTTGAGGAATATTACACCAATCACATCAAGCAATGATCTCCGAAGTTCCGGTAGCCATGTGGGAGGGGTTGACGAGCTGCACTTAGTCGGCCGAGCATGTCCCACACATGCTCTATTGGATTCAAGTCCGCTAAGTATGCTGATTAGTCCATACGGGTGATATCCACTGATTGATGGCATTCGTCTACAATGTTTGCACGGTGAGGACGGGTGTTGTCATCCATAAACAGAAATTCTGCACCCATAGCGTCCCGAATCAAACGTATATATTGTTCCAGAATGACATCCCGATAGATGGTTACATTCTGAACAGGCAGGTCAGATCTGGAACCCAGAATAATTCCTCCCCAAACGAACATCCCTACACCACCGTACCGATGTCGTTCAATGGTGTTCTCTTGGTGGTAACGGGTACCTGGCACTCTCCGTATGAACGTCTGGCGAGAAACAGACTGAAAGCTAAACCTGGACTCGTCGTAAAACATCACAGAAGACCGCTGTTGCTGTTTCCACAATGCTTGCTCTCTACTTCTAGGCTAACCGCAGGCGACAGTGAGTTGTGGTAAGTGGAACACATCTGACAGGCCTACGAGCATATAGACCAATGTACCCTAAGCGTCTGTACGCGATCTCCCTTGAAACTGTCGTACCAGTAGCTGATAAGAACTGACGAGACAAGTCTGACGCTGTGATTCGTCTGTTTCTTTTGGCAGTGACTGCCCATATACCAGATCCTCATTCGGCGTTGTAACTCGGGGGCGACCTGTGCTGTAACGTCTACTCACATTACCATCATCTTGGAACCGTTGCCAAAGCCTGGAGATGACACTATGTGCGATTCCAAGTTCCTCGGATACTTCTAGCTGGGTACGTCCACATTCCAGACGGCCGATAATTCTACCATGTAAAACATGATCCAAATGCTTCCTTTGGGCCATAACTATGCTGTTATGGCACTGAAATGCTATTAAAGCGCTTGTGAACAATTTAACTTCTTTGCAACCATTCCTTATATACCTCACTCTTACACTCTCGTCATTGTGACGTACTATCGGCGCCATCTGGTGGTTTCTTGTAATTTGCATATTATTCTTCAAGATGTGTGTGATAATTTTACATATGAAATTTTTATTTTAGAGTTTAATTTCTGTGATTCTGAATTATACTTAATTCATGGACATCAGTGCACTTAAAGACCAAGTTATCCAATGCTTTTGCTGAAAGAGAATTTGCAGATTATTTATCCTAATACGCATTTTATGAGTATTATATATTTAGAAAATTATATATGAATTATGTATTACATTTGGATAAATTATAACATTGACAGTTAATTCATTTAAATGATATGTGAGTTTGATAAATGGTAAATAAAACTAAAACCACTTTTTGACAAATTACTTTTATTAATTCTCGTTGAAACCATTAACTATAAATTGAAATAAATTCATCTTGGTCTAGCAATAGGAATTCGCTCTTTCAAACAAAGGGAACCGGGTTCGATTTCCAACGTTATGCAGCAAGACACATTAAGAAGCAA
Source organism: Latrodectus hesperus (assembly GCA_037975125.1). NCBI lineage: Eukaryota > Metazoa > Arthropoda > Arachnida > Araneae > Theridiidae > Latrodectus > Latrodectus hesperus. Next base: position 14,062,184 of record CM075850.1, on the reverse strand, counting down.
AAATTCCTGACAATGATTTATATTTATTCATGATGAATATTTGGTTTTTGCTTTCATCATACACCAATGACAGGTAAGTGTTTGAAGGTTCTGCGACTTTTCCACCAGAACAAGCGCCAGCTCATTCAAGACGCTGAATCGTTTGATAGCATTTAGAGATTTTTGTTGATAGAAATAGAAAGAAGAGAAAGATAGCACAGTTACCGTATACAGAGTCGAACTCATATATAGATAGAATTATTTCGTTTAACTAAACATTTTTCTCTGATTATTATCGAGCAATCTATAAATTAAAATTTTAAAAATTATCTACCTTTAGAAGCAAACAGTGAGAAATTTAATGGTTTCTAAATTGTATTAGTCATTCATCAGCCTTTTAAGGTCGCGTATGGACCGGCAGACCTCTCTTTGTCGAACCCTGAGTTGAACTGTACCAGAACGGAATTAAGAAAAAATATCATCATTTAGAAGCTGGGACCCAACAGAAAACCTCTCAATTCTTGACCTGCTACTCCAAAGATATATTTTCACTGAGAGGATATTGTAACCACAACCTACATTACGAGCCCCACCAAACCATTAGTCAATTTGATGGATCTCCGGTTAAGTCGATACTCAAACTTACTGTTGTTGTTCTTGCTGTTGCTTATGACACTTGGACAAGCCAAGCTCGCTATGCCTTTGGCAGTGCGAATTAAGTCAATAGAGAGCGTCTTTCGTTTGGATCAGAGCACCACGAAGGTGAAAGTGACTTGTGCATTTGATGTAGTAGCCAAATAAGTGACAAACACATGAAATGTAATCGTATTAATAAAGTATTTGAAATACTGTTATTCACACACCTGCGTTAAAAAGGTTCATTTTCCACCACCTGTGTCAATTCTTTTTTCCTTTCTATTTTTGAATTTTGTACTCAGAATTTTGCAGTTTCCAAAACAGTTGTTGTTGTTTTCTTATGACACTTGGACAAGCCAAGCTCGCTTTTGCCTTTGGCAGTGCAAATTAAGTCAATAGAGAGCGTTTTTCGTTTGGATCAGAGCACCACGAAGGTGAAAGTACAACTTTGCTCTTTTTAAGGTGCCTTGTCATTTTGAACCGCGGTCAGGTGACGAGGCCACACCTGAGCTGGCACCCTCCTCTCCACATCCATGCCCCACCAGCGGAAGGACTTTGGACGTCACATATTAATGTGGACACGTTCCCAACCCACGCAGTTCCAGCAACCCACAAAGAAGGTGAAACTTACTAAATTAAAACAAATATAAGTATGCTCTAACCAACTAACCACGATTTCCCTTCTAAGTTATATGGGGGAAGGTATTATCCGTAAGTTCACAGGTTCAGTATCTTTCAGCAACTGTAGCGACACGGTCAAATGCACGAAGATTTTGGAGGATTTTTTGACCCACCATAGATATGTTTGTGGGGTAAATGCCAGCTCAGATATTAACATTGCCTTTTAAATGCGGCTCAAAATTATTTATAAATATTGTCTCAGTGGGATGATTTCAGTCTTTAAACATAGGCAACCACTGAATCGTTAAGTAACAACATAGACTAAAATAAACTAAAACTAAACTCCATGGCATGACAGCCCATGTGGGTCAAGGCCTACAGTGCCCATAACTGTTTTCATGACCGAGGGCCCTGAAGTGCGAAGCATATGTCGCAGTTAGGTGGTCAGCCTAACGTAAGACCCCCAGTGTTTAGTTCCCAAGCATGCTTTGTACTCAGTTAATCGACCCACTGAAGGGATGAAAGGCAGAGTCAACCTTGCCCAGCCCGAGGATCAAACCAGGGACCTGTGTCATGGGAGCGTGAAACGCTGCCACTAAGCCACCGGGCTTCAAGTATGTCCGCAACACAGAGATAACCTAATAAACATTTTCTCAATAAGAGATTTGTAAATGCTTTTCATGTTTTCAAAGCTTACAATGTTTTGAAATTCTAGAATTACTTTCATAACGCCATGATAGTAGGATATTTCATCTTTTTAGCCAACCAAGGAGCGGAAGTGATGACACCTTATACAGCGGGGTTCCCAGTAGCTGTGCCATTATGGCCCCAAGAATGTGTGTCTTCGTAATTTAAAAGTAGGGACGAAGTAGAAAACCCCCAGACTTAACTCTCAAGGGTATCAACACGAGGAGGATGTTCAGACACCAGCAACAGCCAATCAGATGTGATTATTATTACAAGAAATGTACTGTCAAATAATCTTTATTATTTGCAATATTATAGGAGATTTATTGAAAGCACCAAAAATTATGAATATATATATATATATATATATATATATATATATATATATATATATATATATATATATATATATATATATATATATATATATATATATATATATATATATATATATATATATATGTATATCGACCAACTTGTCTAGTGGTCAGTGTGCCTGACTACGGATAAGGAGGTCCTGGGTTAGAATCCCGGTTCGGGCATGGATGTACTTTCTCTCTCTATCCATCCTGTATTTGTCCTTTCCTTGTAAGAAATGAGATGTGAAAGGTTGACTACCCTATAAACGGGTCCCTATGGCATGTGTGTACTGAGGAAGTTGGACTCCACACCAAAATAGGGTTCATTTGGAAAAGAGGAGACAGCGCAACCCTTGTTGCCAGCCTAGCTGGCACACGACAATGAATGAATATATATATATATATATATATATATATATATATATATATATATATATATATATATATATTGTAATATCTTATCGTCAGCACTTGAGATTTGAAGAGCCTCTGATGGGGAGGGTGAGTAGGGAGACGGTTGGTGCCAGGAAACAGTCTGACGAAGCTGTGTTTTTTTTTTCTTGGTACGCTACGCAGGCGTGAGTGAGATGTTAACGAACACAGATATGATTCCTTAGTAATTTTGTTTCTTTATTAATTAAATGTGTTTGTTTTCAAACAAAGTTTGGAGTCATTAGTTTGTTTCATAACAATATATATATATATGTGTGTGTGTATAAATAAATAAATCAAAGATTCATCAAGAAAGTAAATTTTCATTTATAATTCAAAATACTACAATTATTGTTATATTTGTGATAAAAATTTAATTTTTAGGAAATTTCAAAGTATTTACGGTTTCTTATATTCACTATTTGCAAAAAATTTTGAAAGCCATGTATATAAAATTAGATACGAATTGTCCAATGGATGGCTTAATGTATTTTGATTATTAAACTCTTATGTCAAACATTATTTTACCAAATTTCTCAAAATAAAATCAACCCCTCACTGTTTGTTAAAAATTTTCATTACAAAAATGCCTCCAATATCTTGAATTGCATAAATGCGTTTGTGGGAATTTGCTTCATAAAAATTACGATTTCTTTTTTAATTTTTTATTCAAAAAAAAAAAACAACACATTTCTTGAAATGTTTCTAATATTTTTTTTTACTTCACTTAGATTATTTCTAAGAAAATTTCCTTTTACCATCATTTCCTTCTAGCAACATCAACAAAACCGGATACGACCGAAAAGTGCAATTTCAGTTGCCTCTCCAGCAGGTTGCAGTCGTTGGGGGTGCTTGCGCTTCGGAGGAGGGGGTGCGCGAAACGACCCATGTCTACCATCCCTATCTCTCTCATTAGCATCTTCACCATCTTTAGGGGGAAGCATCTCCGAGTTGGAATTTTAAATGCGATCTTCGCCCGCATAACTGCTTTCAACCAGTTTTCACTTCTAAGTGGACACGGGCAGAGGAAGGGAGGCTCACTCTCCCCCCCTCCCCCACACTCGCTCGCTCCGTTAGGGCTTGGCTACTAATAATCGCTCATATATGCAGATGAAGGGGCTTTCACGCGCCGGGGCGCCCAGAAATGGTCCCGTTCTCTCCAGCAGTACGTGTCATAACTTTTCTACAGTGGAGAGGCAACATAAATGAAGACTATTCCACCCTCCCACCGTTTCAAGCCGTGGAAAATTTTGGAAATACGACGATTGGATTCTGTCTGCAACTCGACTCATTAAGGTTGCCGTATAAGAAGCTTGGCGAGAAAGAACTCCGCCAAAATATACACTGAATAGAAATTTGGAAGCAAAGCATAAAAAGAAGAATTTTGTGATTAACCAAATATGTATATTTCTAAGAAATACATCTGGTAATTTAAATAATTTCTGTTATTAAAAGTTATGGCAACTATTTTTGACGTATTAAACTTTAATCATTCTTTATGTAAAATTTTACTGCTTTTATTACCAACCATCTACTTTTGCTAGTGTGAATTCCTAAGAGGAACCCTGTGCCTCTTGATTTTGAACCACATCAAATGACGAGGTTGATACCTGAGTTGAAAACCTATCATCCCGCTCCCTATCCCACAGTATACTATAGTGATCCAAAAATTTTGTAAATAATAACATGCGTAAGTTATCTCATTGAGCTGATTTTTAATTAACTGGATTCTTATTAACTTTTAGCAACTAGAACTGTAACTGCGTAATCAAGTCCAACCTGACAATTCTTGATAGGCCGGATCCTTCCGGACTCTGGAATGAAATCGTCACGTATGTAAGCAATCTCAAATCGGTAATTTATGACGGGAGCAGACTTTGAATCTGTTATCTTTCAGATACAAGAGCAACACTTTATCTCATCAAAAATCAATAGCCAAAAACCACAATAAATTAAAAATAATTAAATAAAAAGTAGATTAAAATTGCTAAACATATTGCGTTAGAAACAAAAAATTAAAAATAATCCATGTTCTAGTTAATTCTATGATTTTTCCCTTGTGTATGACATTCTGTGATTTCCACCTTGTGTATGACATTCTGTGATTTCCCCCTTGTGTATGACATTCTGGAATTTCCACCTTGTGTATGACATTCTGAGATTTCCACCTTGTGCATGACATTCTGTGATTTCCCCCTTGTGTATGACATTCTGCGATTTCCCCTTTGTGTATAACATTCTGTGATTTCCCCCTTGTGTATGACATTCTGTGATTTCCCCCTTGTGTATGACATTCTATTATTTTCCCCTTGTGTATGATATAGTATATTCTATGATTTTTCCCTTTGTATGATTCATGCTTTAACAGGTATTTATTTAACTTATTAAATATATTGACATAAATATTTTTCTCTTACAAATGACAGACCACCAAACCGAGAGGTATGATAGCTGACAGACATTTAGCAATTATTCCTTCCCCTTTTTGCATCAAGAGTCTACATAGAAAGACACGTGACCATCCAGTAGAGGGGATTCGAATCCCATGCATCGATGATGGAATGACTGAGATTAAGTTTTTAAACCCACTCCCTTTATGCTTAGAGAAGTCTCAAAATATTTTCTTTGGATTTTACTTCAACTCGGAGTGTTCGAGTGCAGGCAGACGAATTTCGTTTATGGAATAACAACAGGGCGGGAAAAGAGTTTAATGTCGATTCATGCAATACTTCTTTTCATTGTATATAATCGTATCTGAAGATACTTTGACACTTATCCTCGACTTTTGCTAATGCTCCACTTTCTTGCTCAAGTATGATGTTATATATATATATATATATATATATATATATATATATATATATATATATATATATATATATATATATATATATATTATAGTAGCCTATGTTTTCGTATTGCTAAGAAAAAAGTCCAAAATCTTTCCTGTAGACCCCCGCTTGAGCTGCCTATTCCCGGGGGATGAGGCAGTGGTTTTCAGCTTAAAAGGTTCCAACTCATTCCAAGCATTGTTTTGCAACAGGAGATAGATATTGCGCTTTTGCTTTTTACATCGTTTGTTGAGATGCGTACTTGAGATTTTTCTTTCTTCTTTGCTAGCGTGTGAGTATGGCTGACTGTAAGAAAAGTTTTTCCGAAAAGCAGTTTCCACGATGGAGTGTGAAATGCCTTAACCATTAGGCTATCCACTTCGCGAGGTTAAGCTCCATCTTTAACAGGTATTGCTGCAGAATACCTGTTAATACAGGTATTTTTTGGAAAAATATCCCTTTTGCAAAAAATATTTTTCTAATGACAGGTATTCTCACAAAAAGCAGCATTCTTTCAAAAAAGTATTTTTTTAATAACAGGTATTCTTACAAAAAATATTCTTTAAATATCAGGTATTTTTTCAAAATAGTATTTAAATAACAGGTATTTTTAAAAAGCTATTTTTTTAATAAAAGGTATTCTTTTAAGAAGCTACTCTTATAATAGCAGATATTCTCGAAAAAAATTTCTTTAAATAACAGGTATTCTTGCAAAAAAAATTCTAATAACAGCTATTTTTTCCAAATGAGGTATTTTTGCAAAAAGATATTTTTCTAATAACACGTATTCTTGCCAATAGCGAAAACATAATACTCAGGTTTCATTGTTGAACAGTGACTGAATATCACTGCTCAACGCTCGGGAGTCGAGAGAGAAATATTCTGCTGAAAAATAACTGTCTCATCACTGGTACATTAATCTGTTAGAATTTCTTTAGCTGTTCGTTTCAATAACTGATTCTATTTTTGAAAAGTGTAAGCTTTCATTTTATGTGCTTGTTTATTAACGAAACTTCTTATGAATGGGTGATTGCCATGTATTCAAACAGTTCATCTAAGCCTTATAGATATAAAATTCAGTTTAATCCTGTCTTTTTGTAATAGTGATTCACCATTATATTTTTATTCTATAAAATATTTCATATTTTACATATAAATAGATGTAATAAAATATAAATATTGAGATATTTCATTGCAACAAAGTGCAAACTTATCTAATAGTTACCGCAGACGTTTCTTGTGTAAAATGTTTTATAGCGTTATTCAATGATAACTATTCAAACGAGCCAAAATCGCCATAATCGGTGATAAGTAAGCCATTTTGGTAAACTTGAACCTTTAAACCTGTGCTTGGTCCACGACGTATTTTATCGCGGAACTTATTAAGGCAGTTAGTGGCGTATCGCTAGGGGAGGGGATAATCGTGCAGAGGCAGCAAAGAGATGACGAGGCGAATGATTGTCGGAATCGCGCCAACGGCGAATAAATTATTCACCGGTTCGCGCGCCAAAACGAACATGAATGATTCCTCTCGACCATTGGCGTTCCGCTTCCCTGCCCTGTGTCTAACGGTGGATGATTTTTCAGCGAGCGCATTTCTAAAAGCATGGCCCTCATTAAAGGATAGGGAAAAGGTGTAGGGACAAATTATTAATATCCCGATATCATCAGGGAGAGTGGGGATATAATTTTCCCTTTCAGAACATCTGCACGGAAAATTGTTCTTGTAAAAGCTTTTGTTTTTCTCGTACCGTTTCGTCGACTGTGTTGACTCGAAATATGGAAATGATGTAAAGTTAGGAACATGAATTCGGTGGGGTGGTTGAAATATTAATCGACTCGAATGGATATTTCTCGTCGAATTTTAGTCGGATTTTTAAATGTGTCTGCACTATTAATTAGACATTATATATGAAAACGGGGTTGTATTATAATAATTGAATTACTTGCTGATTTAACATAAAATAACAAAATTAAATTTATATTTAACACGCTGAATAAATCTGAGTAATTTTTTCTTCTATTTCTGCCTAAGCTTTTCTACAACAATAAATATATCCTCTCATTAACATCTGATAAATCTGAGCTCGAATCATAAACTATGGGAGTTGGTAAAATGCATCTTTATTAAGATATTGCACACATTTTCCTATTTTTTACAATTAATTAGCAATAAGTATCATGGTGAAATTGATTTAGAAACCAAAGCTCTTTTCATTTTTAAATAAACAGTAATACCGTAATATTAAATTTAAATACAATAAAATTACATCATCTCTTAAAAAAACCCATAAAAATCAGTTATTCACACTCTAAAAGCGTCTCCATCGAGAAGAGAACTTTAGAAAAGAGAATGCTAGCCAAGATGTCCATTTCATCCTTGAAATTTTCCCGTATTATTTTTGTTTCCGTTTATATAAGATACATTGCATCTTATTATTAATGACTTTTCTGCAGTATAGATAAAGTTAAGCTAATCATATGCTTTTGGTTGATTATTACAGTCAAAACTAACGTCTAAACACAGTTGAGGGCGTGTAGGCCGTCGTTCTCATACTTTGAAGTTAGTGAGTTCGAATCCCAGCTTAACCAAAGATCCATCATGTTCGCTAAAGGAGGCTGGGCATGTTAAAACGTGGAATGGTCGCAATGTCCTCCTAGTAAAATGATACCTCAGGGGGCAGCAGGCCAAGTATTGAGGGTCTTCTGCTTGGTCCCTGCTTCAAAATCACGAAGACTAAACCCTGCTGCTTTTATCTAATCGGTAGAAAAGTTTCAGAAAAGCATAATGGTGCAACAACCTCTAAACACAGCAAACAACTTCATAGTTTTAAACCACGGTCAAGTGATGAGATCGACTCCTGATGTACCCACTTCTGTAAACAACAGATGGTCACTGCATATAGCGGGGCTTCTGACACACCGTCGTGGAAAGTCTAACCCCCGAAGGTCATTTTAAGACATTTTGAATATCCTTTACGTGTTGCTTCCCGGGAAGACTTACCATTGATAGTGGACCGTATTCATGTTTCACTAGGGAGGCAACCTAGAAAAATCAAACATCCCCCGACAGACAAGCTTGCCTAGGGCAGAAGTGCAAAATACATCTCCCATTGTTCAACAGTGTCTGAGATAGAACCCAAAACTTACTTTCCGAAGAACGGTACGTTACTATTCGTCCACAGTGAACACAATTACGGAACTCTTGACGAGTCACCCCATATCTATCTTCTGCCTGGTGTGAGAATTGAACCCGTTTACCTTCTGGAAAGCTGTCTTTACCCGCTATTTACGATTAAAACTGTAATATAAATCTATGCATAATGTGTATTGCTAACCGAAGATAATATAAATTCATAAATACGCAAATAATTTATGACATTACAATTTGATTCATAAATTGAAATCTGCAAAAGATAGGCAAATGCTTCAATAAATATGTGGTTTTAGAAGCACAGCAAAGACAATTATTTATTTTACAATTCATATCGAATGAATGAAATTGTTAGTAAATCAATAAGGCATTGTTGTTGTTACCCTAAAATGCTTTCCTGTAACTAGCCCTGAGTTGGGCTATATCAGTTAGATAGAAGCAGGTGGGTGGGTCCTTCGAGATTTTGAAGCTGGGACCGAGCAGATGACCCTCAATACTTGGCCTGCCACCCCTAGAAGTATCATTTCGTTTGGATTACACTGCGATCACATGACCTATTAAATGTAAACCAATCACCTTTAGTGAACACGGTGGATCATCGACTGAGTCGGGATTCGAGCTTACTGCCTTCCGATAGCGAGAACGAAGCCCTAACCAGCCAGGCAAACGTGGCACACAATAAGGCATTATAACGGCCTGTATCTTTAAAGGCTATAAAGTATTTATAAAATAAATAATACATAAACTCACACACATTGATGTTAAACGTAATAAAAGCTTTCCTCCAGATAAAATTTAACATATAGAAGATAAATTTTTTGCTGCTAAAACGGAATTGAATTTTAAAATAAACCAGGAAATACTTTTACTGATACGTTTGATTGTCGTTCGTATCAGTAGTTCTGTTGTTGTTATTGTTACTAATGACACTTGGACAAGCCAAGCTCGCTATGCCTTGGCTATGCGAATTGAAGTCAGTTGGGAGCGTCTTTGGTTTTAATCAGAGCACTATGAAGGTGAAAGTACGACTTTGCTCTACACACATGCCATAGGTACCCGTTTATAGGGTAGGCAACCATTCACACCTCATTCATACAAGGAAAGGACAAAGACAGGATAGATAGAGACAGAAAGTACATCCATACCCGAACCGGGATTCAAACACAGGATTTCCTTATCCGCAGTCAGGCACGCTGACTACTAGACAAGTTGGGCGGTATCAGTAGTTCTGAAATTCGAATATAATTATGAAAAAACAAAAAATAAATAAAATGCAATCACTTTACGTGATACTGAGAAAAACTGTGGTAAAAAAGGAAAATGAAATTAAGAAATAGCTATTAAAAAATTTGCATTATAAATATCATGAATAAGTTGACCGATAGTGGAGAATTTAGCGTCCCTAACTTCGAGGCAATGGGTCCCGGGTACGAATCCTGGTACGGGCATGGATGCTCCTTTCTCTTTGTGTATTTGTTTTTCTCTATCCCTTCACTTTCGGGGTGAAGATGGAACGTCCAAAGCTCCAGTGGCTCAGTAGCTTCACGCCGCTTCCCATATGCTCAGCAAAGTGAAGCATCATTTGCAGCGGGCAGTGGTTGGGAGGGTGACCACGGTGTACTCTCCTTCACTGGGTAGCTGGAGCTCCGTGGGTTGGGGACGTGTCCACGTTCATCTGTGACGTCCAAAGTCCTTCCGCTGGTGTGGCGTGGATGTGGAGAGGAGGGTACTAGCTCAGGTGTGGCCTCGTCACCTGACTGTGGTTCAAAATGACGATGAACCTTAAAAAAGAGCAAGAGTCCTACTTTCATCTTCATGGTGCTCTGATCCAAACGAAAGACGCTCCTTTTGACTTACTTCGCACTGTCAAATGCATAGCGAGCTTGGCTTGTCCAAGTGACATAGGAAAACAACAGCAGATGGCGCACCCACCACTGTATAAGATGATATCACCTTCACCCATTACAGCGCTGAATATGTATATTAATAAGGCAGCCGGGCATTAGAAAACAGAAAACATTTAAAGAATAACATTTGAAAATATTTGCTTAATTAAATAAAAAAAACTATTATAAATATATTATATGTCTGTGCTGTTAAAACTTACTGATTACAAGCTTTTCCAGCTAGCTCCGCTGTAGCAATGGAAAACTACTTTTACAGATAATAACGCTAAATTGAAAATCTCTTTTAGCACGAAACAGTGCATGAATTAGTACTTATTACATAGTAAACAATAACAAATTTTATACCTTAATTATATTACAATTTCAATTTCTCACTTCCTTATTTTCTATATTTCCTCAAATTTGAATTTTAGGAAATTTTTACTTTTAAAAATTGCTTAGAGTTTTCAAAAATATTGATTATCTTTTTTCAATCCATTCTTAGTTATCTTCTTTTAATCTCGACGAATAATCAAATAATAATGAGAAATCTATCAGGATAACATTTTTATTAAAAGATTTTTGGGAGTTCCTATTTGAAAAACATTTTAATGAATCTAAAACTTTTACTTTAGCAAAGAATTTATAGATCTAATTAGTAAAATATTAATATCTTTTGTTTAAGTTTAATACATTTTAATTAATTTAGAAAATAATTTGAAAAATTCTGTGTTTGAGCCCTCATTCTTAAGCATTTATCAAAAATTTCTACTTACACTGGGGGGAAAATGGAAATTTTACATAGATATTATTAAAAGCATTTTTTATATATATAATTTAAGAATTAATTTGCATAAATTAAAATACATCAATATGAAACGAAAAATTAAGCTAAAAATACTTATTATACTTTCATTAATTACTAAGTGCCACCCAACTTGTCCAGGGGTCAGCGTGTCTGACAGCGGATAGGGAGGTCCTGGGTTCGAATCTCGGTTCGGGCATGGAAGTACTTTCTCGCTCAATCTATCCTGTCTTTGTCCTTTCCTTGTATGAATAAGGTATAAATGGTTGCCTACCCTATAAACCAGTCCCTATGGCATGTGTGTACTGAGGAAGTCGGACTCCACATCAAAATATGGTTCAGTTGAAAAAGTGGAGCAGCGCACTCCATATTGCCAGCCTGGCTGGCACACGACAACAACAACAACATTAATTACTAAGTCAATTAACATAATCCATTGAGGATATTTCTGGATTATTTGGGATAAAAATGGTTTGCAATAATATTTCAAAATAATATTAGGAAAATAAATTGATTTAAGATGACGTCTGTATAAATTAGATAAGAAAACTTCGCTAACTTTGCTTCGTAACGTGAACGCTATATAAATATATAGATTCCATACATATATATATATTAACTAATATATTATTATTATATATATATACCAAGCATTCTGTTGAATGAGAAGATTTTATTGCATTTAAAATTAAACTAGTTAAAAGATTTTTATTCAAAAGAATTATTTCAATATAAAAAGAAAGATGAATTTTCAAAACTCTTCCTTCTCATATTTTATACTCAGGAAAAAATACACACAGAAATAACAAATTTTAAACTTGAAAGATTTGAATTAATTATTTGTGCATTTTCAGAGATTTGAACATGACGCTTATGATGTAGTATTTATATTTTTTGGCAGATGTAATGAAGTCTTCACTATTTATATAGGGTGATATCAAAAAATGCTATATATTTTAAACTACTTTATGTTCGATAGTAACTAAAGGTCTCTTTGAACATTGCTTTCTCGTGTAAGAAATTTTCATTATTTTTCAGTTGGCTGGTTTGTTACTTTATTTGGCTGAATTTGCTCATGGCAACTGATAGACCGGGCCATCAATTTAAAAGATTGAGAACCAAAACAATTATCCAACTCGGAGATGTGAACCGAAACCTTGATATTTTGAGTTGAAGACCACAGAGTATGAAATAATTAAACAATTAAGGATAAGCAAAATCAATTGATTTTAACCGTTATAAGATCAAATATTTTAATTTATAGAGAAATATATTAATTCTGAATGTATGTAATAATGTACGCATGTATGTATATATTTTGAAATTCAAGTGAAATATTACCTTTTGCAGACTTATAAATTATTGTTTGTAATTTATACTAAAATATTAATTATTACTGACACTGTATTAGAAGTCTGTGATTAAAATTACAATAAATGCATACATTTTTTATTAAAATTACAATAAATATGTACATTAAAATACAGTTTTTTGATTAAAAGTACTTTTTGCAAAAAATAAATATATAAATATATTAATAAATAAATAAAAGAGATTGTTTACAAATATTGTAATTATTAATTTAGAATTCTTTTAATTAATGAAATTTTTAAAAATTTAAATCGTCGATGTCGACTTAAAGTAACTCTAAAGGGGATGTTTGATCTTGTCTTTTTCATTTTGCAGTTTTTTCTTCTGTTCTATTGTCAGCGTGTTAATGATTTGAATCAGTGGAAAACGGGTTCTCGTAATGATGCTTTGGTCTTTATACAAGAAACAGTTTTATTAACAAAATGAACTTGGACATTATTCTCAGATATTTCGATGGTGAACTTCGCCTTGTTTGCTGCCGCTCGAAAAATGTAATTTGAAGACAGGCAGCAAATTTTCGACACAGTCTCAATATGATGCGACTTAAATGAAGCGTTATCTGATGTCATGGATATTTTAAACCAATAAGAATTGCTTAAAGTGATCTAATCATGATCTCAGCTGGTACAAAAGAAACAACCACCTTATGATTAATAAAAAATATACTATACTATAAAGGAACTAGTAACTTAATTCTTAGATTAAAAATTTGCTTTTTAAATTGTGTATTGCAAAAGTTAATAATAGCACAATTGTTTTGGAAATGACAACTGAAATAATCTGTGTCAATGTCGCAACTGTATTAGTTAGCATTTAGGGACAGTTCTTGTGACAAATATAAATTCATATGTATTTAAACTATTTTATAACTAAACAACAAAGTTAACTTCAGTTTTATCACATAATTTGAACCCATAAGCACATTACATTATTAACTTCTTTATACTTAACTAAAATACCTAAAATGACCCTTCAGTGGATTTGTTGAAGGGGTAAATACTAATTCAATAAGCTTAAAAGTTTAATAACCAAGAAAATCTAATAGTATTACTAAGCCTATATAAGTTTCAGTTCATATTTATTTAAGGAATTAAGTTAAAGATTTAATTAGTCACACATTTTGCACTTGTTTTCCTTTGACTGAAGAGTCTGGAGACCGATCGAGCAAGAGAATTACCCACCTAGTACCGCAATCCAGGAAATTTACTCTAGTCCTTTCCCCCATAGGGGGAAGTCACCAAAATTAACCCCACTAGAAAGGAGTGTTATAGCCTAATCCTCTCTATTATACCACTTCCAACCCCGCCGAGTGTTCGGAAGGGAAGGGGGGGAATAGGATAAAGAGAGCATCGAATTAGGGAACCCCAAACGATATAATACAATAACACGTGTCTTCCTCCTGCAATCTATATCCTCCCCCTTTAAATGGTCGATTTATGTCGGGAGTGTGGGAGGACTACAAAACAGGAGGTTCTTCCTCTGCTGTAGATGAAAACCTCGATATCACTTCGGTCAGATTTGCATCTCTTTTTAAGGCGCGCGTTAGGGTATTAGGACTCACCATGACTTGGAAGTTGGACTAAGGTCTTCGGAACGTCAGATTCCAGGTTCAATACCAGCCACTGCTGAACAAGGGAGATGGGTGTTCTGCTCCTGCCTCTTGGTTGCACGTCTGCTGAGGTGTGTGCCTGGGAGTTTTCCAAGTTTCTTCTTTTGAGACTCGTGAATATATGAGGCAATTTCATGGTGCACATTGAAATCCTGTGGAATAGCCTTAATCCGTTGGGAGGTCTACATCACTGTGTCAAAGCATTACGATATTAAGTAAAATACTAGAATAATTTGAATGTTCATACAAAACTGATTTTCTAAAAATTAAATTATAAAACTTAAATTTATTTATTACGTACCAATATAAGCTTGACTTAGTTAGCTCGCAACGGATATATCTTTCAAGTGAGATCTAAGAAGATCGGGACCGACCGTTTAAAGGGGTTTGCTCTAACAATTACAAACATCTACATCTGATATGGGAATCGAACCAATTAACTATTAAACTGAAAACTAGAGAACTATACATGTCAGCAGACTAATCGGGTTCGCACCAGTTTAAAATTACATACACACACACTTAGTGTTATTATAAAAAATTATTATTTGCTCAATAGTAATAATTCCATTTGATGTAAATAATCCTTCATTAAAAATAACTTTATAATTCATGTTTGTATAATGTAAAGTGACTTGTGCATTTGATATAGTAGCCAAATAAGTGACAAGCACATGAAATGTAATCGTATTAATAAAATATTTGAAATACCGTTATTCACACATCTGCGTTAAAAAGGTTGATTTTCCACCACCTGTGTCAATTCCTTTTTCCTTTCTAGTTTTGAATTTAATACTCAGAATATTCTAGTTTCCAAAACAGTTTTTCGTTTTACTGTACGTCAAATAGAAATTAAGTTATATACATTTTAAAAACGTCATTTAAAACAAAAAAAAAACAAGAAGTTGCATTTTCAAACCGGAAGTAGTTAAGAAACATGTTATTTTTCTTCGTTTACTATTTTTTAAATACATTTTTTTATATAATGTGCTGATTGATAGCCATAAGTAGGAGGTCGTTATTTGGTTTATACATTTGAAAAGAAGTGGCAACATTGTCGTCATTGGAAGCGAAACTATCATTTTAAAGGCGATTTTCTCAAAATTTTATATTTCTCATAATCTTCAGCCACCCCCTCATTAACAAGATATCTTAAGTGATAATGAATATATTTATATGAAATTTGGCCCACATGTTTGAAATGTTTATTATTTATGAAATGAAACATAAATTTGAATATGTGTGTGTGTGTGTGTGTGTGTGTGTGTGTGTGTGTGTGTGTGTGTGTGTGAAGAATTTTTTTCATTTACAGCTATTTTAAAAGGGAATGTTCCTTAAAATTTCGTAAAATATCTACATTGTTGTACATTTTTGACCATATTTTCTTTCTTGCTCAATGTTTTTCTTGGATTTGGCTTCATCTCAAAGAAGATTGTCACATAAACTTTATTCCTAAATTAAATTTTATATTATATATATATATATATATATATATATATATATATATATATATATATATATATATATATATATATATATATATATATATATATATAAGCTTGATTCATTACAATTTTTTTGTAAATAATTAGCTATTCTGTTAAAATTTCGCTAAAATTTGTGCCAAAATAATTGATTATGTATGTTATTAAGTATGTTATATGTAATTAAAATTTTGGTTAATTTTCTGTTTGTACATCATATAATTAATCTAAAAATAAAATAAAAAATAATTAAAGTTTATTTTTAAGAAAAAGTAGGCTCAAACATAACCTTAGATATGAATAAAAGTTTCCAGTTAATAAAATCTGAACCATTAAGAGGGTTTCTCATACAGGAATGATTATCTGGTATTGAACTCAAAATTGAAGATATGGAAGCTAATAATATGAAAATCGTGATTAAAAATATTTCATATAGTGTGACGTGATTACTTATTCACTCTTTATTTTAAAATGCGAGGACTACATCAACGATAATCTATGAGTGAAAATAGATGGCAAAATTCAAAGAACGTTTACGTAGGAGGTGAGAATCGAATTCATGAACTGTTGATCTGGTAAGTACTGATCATTTAAAAATATAACATGAAGAATTACTAGAGTTAAACTAAAGATCATCATAGGTGGAACAGACCTAAAAAATGAAATCAAGAAAATTTTGAAAATCAATTAAATCAAAGTCAGTAGTAAATAAAAAACAAATTTTTAAGAAATTAAAGAAATGTTTGAGCTAATATATATTATTCAAATCTGCTTTTTATTATTTCAGCAATATTAATTACAAGAAAAGTTTTAATGTTGGCGTAATCAAGGCTATAGTCTTAAGATTTAGGATATATTATTTATAAGTATTGTAAATATTTATTTAAAATTCTACTAATTAATGAAATTTTTAAGAACTTAAATCGTCCTAACCAATTTAAAATAACCATGCAGTGAATATTTTGTCACGTCTTTTTCATTTTGCTTTCCCTTCTGTTCGATTGTCCATGTGTTAATGGCTTGAATCCATGTAAAACGATTTCTCATACCGATGCTCCTTATATAAGACATCACTTGATTAACAGAATGAACTTCGACATCGTTCTCAGATATTCGATGGTGAACACCGCCTTGTTTGCTGCCACTCTAAGTATGCAATTGGAAGGCAGGCAGGGAATTCGTCGACAAATCGGATTTACAACGCCGTCTCAATACGGTGTGACGTAGTTGAAACGTCATCTGACGTATCGGAACGAAGTGAATGAGAATCGTAATGAAGTGGCGTACTCAGACAAAATTCAAAGAACGCTTACGTATGAGGTGAGAATCAAATAAATTCATGAACTGTAGATCTGGTAAGTTCTAAGTTTTTGTATATAAACTATATATATATATATATATATATATATATATATATATATATATATATATATATATATATATATATATATATATATATATATATATATATATATATATATATATATATTTGCCACTGACTCAGGATCTCAACTGTAACAAAAGAAACAACCAATTTATATATTTCTAAAACTATTCTTGGTCTCTATCTGAGTACTGAGGTGCATCTTGAAAAAAACCAAATACATCTTCATGACATGAGTACTGGAAAACTCACTGTACTGAGTGCTGTAGTATGGAATATACTTTGCGAACTTTTACAGACAGACGCATGTTCAGTGGCGAAAACGATGCTTCCTGTAGAATTTTGGTATTTCCCACTCTGTGATGCCCTGAAAAGGACAACACAAAAGCCTATTGAAAGGGATTTCGACGGCGTAATTGCCTTCGGCGTGATTTTTCGTAGATAATGTGTTGTATTTATGCTTCGCAAAGGAGGAAACCCGTAAAACTCCCGTGCTCCCACTGCGACAGACGAGCATGCAGAAGCACACCCTCCATCTCCAATTGTTCAACAGTCGCTGGGTTCGAAACAGTACCTAAAGACCGCTGTCGTACCACTAGACCATGGAGAGCCAAGCTATTATTTGTCACATGTGGGTTTCGAAATTTTACTAATTTTTGCAAGTGCGCTTTCTATTTATTCTGCGGATTGATTCTTTAAATTAATTATAACTTCATTTAAATCCATTCCTTTTTAGAACTGTTTTCTTACTTACCTTTAAGAAGTAATCATCTGCTTACTTTTGATGGCTCAACGTAACGGATAGTCTGACAACTGAATGGTACAATCACTTAATGCAAAAGAGGAAACCTGGAAAACACTTCTAAACAATGTCACTGACACCACTAACAGATACACATGCCGAAAGCAGAAGAGCAACATCCATCTTACTTTGATTAAGAATGGCTAGGATTCCATACCGAGCCTTTTTCACTCCGAAAATTGTATATATATATATATATATATTAAAGTCCTATCTACTTTTACCAGTTATCTAATGCATTTCCAATAGATGGCGTATTGGAAAAAAAAACAATTATAGCAATGTAAAACAAGAATATTGTTTCGAAAATTGAATAATTAATAAAAAAATATATTTTCTGTAAAAAAAGTTTGGTGTGGAAACTAAAAAAAATAAAAAATATGATGCCAAATATATTTTTTCTTTACCCTTGCTTCTTAAGCACAGATTAGAATTTCAAAAGAGAGGAAAGAAGTCTCTGTTCCTGAAGTGAACAGAGTTCCGGAATAATGACATAAATTATCCGTGGAATAAGAATTTTATTTATATTAGTATTAGGAGTGTGCTTTATGTTTCCATAAATGTTGCACAACGAATAAACATGTTCTACTGACATTTGAACGCCCTTATTTATTTTAAGATTCGAATTTACAAAGTTTTAAAGAAAAAAGAAATCAAAGTTTAAAGGTCTTCATAATCGATTGTGCTTGTAGATTAATATTATGATTTTTGTAAATTCAAATGATTTTTTGCTAATGTTCTTGGAATTTCGGAAACAGCCATTTTTCGCTGTAATTCTCTCCGTCTGGGGTGCACAACCTGCTCCTCCAGGACCGTGCTCACATGACGCATGGCCGAGTTTCCTGTGCTGAGGAAGGGTCTCGGAGTGTAAAGGGGGTGAGCAGGGGGTCTTGAATTATTAAACGTGCCCATCGAGCTAATTTCAGGTAGCTAATTTAGCAAATGTGAATGCAGAGAGTTGGCCTTCAACACATCAAGCGGGTTTTTTTCTTTTTTAATAGCAACGCACCAAATCGCGTACAGCCCAATTTTTCCCGCACTTTTATGGACAGTGACGTAATTTTTCAGCGAAATCATTTTTCTCATCGTTTTCGGGGAGAAAATGTTAAACAATTGGCTTGAATACTATTCTGATTTATTTAAAGAAAATTATTATCAAAAGTCATTTAATTAATATTTGATATTATTTCACTTATATTAAATATTAATATTTGAAAACGATAATAAAATAATATAAAAGTTATATGAAATCTCTAGGTTTGTTTGCTTTGTTTGTCGCTCAACGGTCATTTTTTGCACACGAGGTCAATTAGACCGGGACCTACAGTTTAAAGTGGATTCCGAACCACTACAAACATCCATACCCAAGGTGGGGTTCGAACCCACGAACTGTTGAACCGAAGTCAAGAGCGCTAACCATTTGGCTGCCAGCTCGGCAGAACTCCCCTGGGAAAGAAAACGCTAGTAAAGTGTAAATACTCGTCATTTATTAAAGTTTTTATTGTGTTCTGCACACTATAGTGTTTTGTTTATTATTTTAAGGAATATGCAGTTTAGAAAAGGATCTGTCGTAGAAAAATAAGACTACGTTTAGTCATTTTTAGCCAGCTGGAAATTCACGTTTTCACATGTATATTACATGCACCATACAGACGTCTTTAAGATGTTGGTGAAAGATATTTTCTTCCAGAGGATCAGTATTCTGGGAAAATCAATGAATAATAAAAGAAGAATCCATCGTATTATATGACGTGACATAGAAATGAGAGTGCCAAATCAGGAGTCGTTCTCATCACTTGAATCCGTTCATAACTACTAGGGAGTAGGCTGCACTCTGAAGTATTGGTCATTGCAAATAGGTAACTGGAAATGTACTACAACTTATAACCCTAATCTATAGACACTACTCTAACCCAAATATACAGACATATAAATTTAAAGATGAGATTTCCAGTTTGGAAACTGATTTCGGACATAATGTAATTTAAGCCAACGGTAGCCACCCAACTTGTCTAGTGGTCAGCGTGCCTGACTGCGGACAAGAAGGTCCTGGGTTCGAATCCCGGTTCGAGCTATGGATGTACTTTCTCTCTCTATCTATTTTGTCTTTGTCCTTTCCTTGTATGAATGAGGTATGAATGGTTGCCTACCCTATAAACGGGTACCTATGACATGTGCGTAGAGCAAAGTCGTACTTTCATATTCATGGTGCTCTGATTAAAACGAAAGACGCTTCCAATTGACTCAAATTCGCATAGGCAAGGCATAGCGAGCTTGGCTAAACTAAAACTAAACTTCATGGTACGACAGCCCATGTGGGTCAAGGCCTACAATGTCCATAACTGTTTTCATGACCAAAGGCCCTGGGTTGCGAAGCATGTCCTCGTTAGGTGGTCAGCCTAACGTAAGACTCCCAGTATTTAGTTCCCAAGCATGCTTGGTACTCAGTTAATTGACCCACTGAAGGGATGAAAGGCTGAGTCAACCCTGCCCAGCCTGAGGATCGAACTTCGGATCTGTGTCATGGGAGCGTAAAAAATGCTGCCACTAAGCCATAAGGCTTCCATCTATGTGTATATATATATATATATATATATATATATGTGTAGTATGTGTGTGTGTGTGTGTGTGTGTGTGTGTGTGTGTGTGTTTCCAATTGACTCAAATTCGCATAGGCAAGGCATAGCGAGCTTGGCTTGTCCAAGTGTCATTAGTAACAACAACAAGCCAACGGTGAATATAATTATTTTTGTGGTACTTCATCCTTTAACCAACCATTATAATAGGGTGCCTTGTTTAGTTTGAGCATTTGTTATTGGAAGGTAGTGAATTTGAATTCCCTCCTGACCAAAGATCCACCATACTCGCTAATGGCGGCTGAAGTGCTTTTAATACGTCTTGGTTGAAATGTTCTCCATGTAAAATGATACTTTTAGAAATCGCAGCCTATTTTAAGGTTCTTCTGGTTGGTCTTTTCTTCTAAATTTCGATGAACCCCCTCTCCCCTACTTTTGATAACATGATGGCGTAACCTCTTGGTGCCCTTTTGAATTAAATGCCATCAGTTTACGTCCCTTGTTGTTTCAAAAAGTTAAAAATCCCACTAGCCGAGCGTTATATAAAAAGAAATAATCAAGATGATATACTCTTATTTCTTGGTTGACAAAGGATATTTCATCTTCTCGCCAAGGTTCATCTTAAAATTCTCATTGACATCTATCTCGATGATGAAAGGAGGGGGAATGTACTAGCAACAACTATTTCCTTCGTTTCGAAAGTAATTAAACCTGACAGAGACACTGAAGACACAGTACAATGTCTATGTATCAAGTCGATGTCCTTCTCTAACGCTAAACAATGTTGGAAACTCGATATGTTATGTATTAAAACCTACTGAATACAAAACAAGGTTTTTTCCAAAAGTTAAGTTAGGATACAGATAAATTTGAATTAAAAGCACGGAGGTGAAACTGCAGGGAGTTGACGTGCTTTTAAGTATCCCTAAAAGTGGTGTCTTTCCTGAAACACGTTAAATAGTTTGTGGCTGCAATGTCTTTCAAGAGAAATGATACCTCTGGTTGTGGCAGGTCAAGTATAGGGATTTCTTCTGCTTGGTCCCTGCTTCTAATTCTCAAATTACATATTTTTAATTAATAATTTGTTTATTTTTCTGACAACCACCCTTTATTTTGCATTGGGGATTTTTTACATTTACAACAAGCGAAAAATTGAAAATCAGACATTTGGTGAGAGTCAGTGGAGCAACGGTAGACATATTTTAGGGAAGTTCGAAAGAAATGCAGCAGTGAGATGAACATCTCAGGGTTCAAACCCACAGAAAATAAAATTCTATCACTGCATCAAGCACGATTAATTCGTATTAAAAATTCATAAGCGATATTAACTCTTTCTCATGTATTCTGCCTTATTGATACCTTTTGTTTCAGCAATAATCCGATACATTATTAATATTTAGATTTGGTGTTGTAACAAACTTTGTTTTAACAATGATAGGTTTATTGTCTTAATAATAATCCTATATTGCTTATAAAAAAGCAAAAGTTTTAATTTAGATTTTCTATACTGATTTTATTTTTATTGAATAAAATCATGAATCATAGTTTTATTTTATGTCAAAACCCATATGCAGAAGCAAAATTATATTTAAAATGATCACATACATAGAGAATAAGCCCTCTAAATCACGCCAACCATTTTTAAAAATTCAAGAGTAATGACGCTTCTCTAAGTTTGAAGATACTTTCATAGGCTTATTCTCAAATTTGAACCACTTTCGCCAGTCTCACTCGTCGCCAAATTTGCGACTTGGGGCTCATTAGAGAGAACGCCTTAATAGGGCCTTTACAACCGTTTTGGGTGATAATAGATCTCATAAGAAGCCGAGTTGCCAAGCACCTTAGATAATTCATGTTAAATAACTACTTGGAGTCCCTTTCGACTATGGGCGACAACTTCAACCCCTCGCCAACAGAGAAAATGGCTCGCTCATATATTCATGAGAAAAGAGTTTAGGTGAGCTAAAGAGTAATTTGAGCATTTTTAAGTAATCGACCGGCGGGTTATTTTAGCTTCATGATGACTTCGGTGAGTCGTTGTTGGTGAGAAGTTTCTGAAAATAACATTGCCAAAACTCATAAGCAGTGATAATCTACTTATTTGGCGAAAAATAAAAATTAAGTCTTCTTCGTCCATAAGAATCAAAGTTGGATTTGAAGTGAAATGAAAGACAATTTGTAGTGAATATAAAAATGAATAAAACATTCAAAATCATTAAAACTATAATTATAAATATTGTAATTATAATATTGAATTTCAAAAGTTTGTCCCCTAATTGTTTCGTAATTGCAATATTGTAGTTCAAAATATTTCCCTGGCGAAAATATTGCATATGATAAGTATGTTTTGTATTGATAGATATGGCAGCTAAAGATGAGAAACAAACATCGCCAAATCATTGACTTTCAGAACTATACGTTTATTTTCCTATTTTAGGCCTTAATTTTCTTTAATTGCTTGGGATTGATTTTTTTGAGTGTCTTCAAAATTGACTACAATACATGAAATGTGTTCCTGTTTAGTACTTCTTTTAATATTTAAGAAAATATGCAAAGATACTTTAAATTTTTAAAAATCGAGACTAGTTGTAGATATGACAGACTTTTAAAAATATTAAATTAAAAAAATATTTTTTGATCTAGAGAAAAATAAAACTATTCTTGCAAAACTGTGAATATTATAATTATATCCTACGTTTATAATTACAATATTGACCTCTATTTGACATTTGTATCTATTAATAAGAGGATTTTTAAGGTTTCTCGCAAAGGGCAAGATTCCTTATTTTTCTGATTAGTTTATTGTTCCATAGTTTCTTGTGAAAAAAGAGGCAAATAATGATTTAAAAGATACTATAACTGAATTTCCAATCATTCCCAAAAAGAGGGGACATCAAATCGCTTATTGAATGATTACTAAATTGGTCACAGCTGCGCTCTTTTGGCGTATTTTTGAATTCAGTGAATTTTTGGGTTTATTTTACTGCACTACTGTTAACCTAAATTTCTTACTACGTTACAAACATGAAGAACATATTAATATTCAATAACATTTTCTATTTTGGCAAACCTAGTTTACACGTAACAATTGCATCGGCTTGGCGACATTCTTAATCGCCAAAAAATTGCCAAAAATGCACAAGGCTTATATGACAGCTATGGCTCAATGTGGTGGGAAAATCTAAATTAGTAATTATATAAAAGTCAATTTAAAATTTGACTATACATATTTTTCGATACAAAACAGAGAATAAGCAAAAATTAATGACAGATTTTATTGAAATATTAGTAAGTTTTTAAGTTTTTTATTATTTTAAATCAAAATATATAATATCACTAAGCAATTAATAATTATGAAATGTGAAATACTATAGCTGAAAATCGATTTCTGTGTATAATAACCATTTTATTTCTTTTAACTGTGTATTTTTATTGGCAGAAGTTATTTTTTAAGAAGAAAATAAAGGAATATTTATATCAAGACAACATAATAATGTGTGAAAAAAGATAAAGCAAGTACTATTTAGTATGACAGATGAAATAAATCTAGAAACAAGTAGTCATCCAATCAGAAGCCAGCATCCTTTCATCTCGACCAATCATTGTTTCAAGATCTTGAAGAGGGGTGGAAAATGGGGAAGCGAAGACCGGAGTGGAGACATTTTTGTCGCATCATTTGATTCTTTCTCCTCTTCTTATTCGGCAAAAATGTCAAGCACCCTTTGAAGGAGATGTGTCATAAACAGCTAAAGAATGTATAAAAAGATAAATAAGGGAATATCCACGCAGACAAGTTATCGTCCGAAAAAAATTGCTAACCCAGACGATTTTTACGGTAGCTTTCATTCCAGTGAGATTTCTTCGGGGTGCGAAAAAAGTTTCGAATCTTCAATTGCTACTTATTTACTGATATAGATAACATCAAAAAATAACTTGGTATGAAAAATATCAATATAGTGAATTTCAGAGTTTTTAAGTAATTTAAAAATGTTTTCTTTTTTCCCCACATATTTAAATTAATTTGCCTTCACCTAATTATCCTAATTTGTTTTAAAAACTGATATGATATTATATATTTTCAAAATTTTGCGTTAAAAATGACACTTGTTTTCAATTTTAAATAATATTTTAAAAATAAAATAAACGAATTTAAATTCTGAGTTTAATCGCTTAAAAGCTTTTATCAATATTTTGTTCTAAATTGGAACGATAAGTTTTGTAATTATAATTATTTCAAATTCATCCAATAATTTTATTAATATAAATAGGCATTAGTCATCCAATAATTCGTCTTACTTATTCAATGATTTAAGATTGATTTTTCCAAACAAATGTCACACAAACAAAAAATATAATAAATCATTCTTTACAAAAGTTTTGTGCATATCATACTGAATTTTTAAATCAGCTATAATTGCTCAATATACAATATAGTATTTAAATAATAGAAAGCACAGCTCTAGATTTTTCAATAAAGAATCAAGAGAGTTAAATTTCTAATAAAACTAAACTATAAATTTTTAACTAAGTAAAACTTTGTATAATATTTTCAATTTTAATCATTTTTATTTTTAATCAAATTATGTTGTTGTTGTTGTTGTTGTTACAAATCCCATCCAGAACAGCGGAGCTACACCAGGTCCTTGAGCCCATGCACTCCCAAATAATCAAGTAAAAGGAGGGGTCTCCAAGGAGCTCCTCCATCGAGAATTGAGTGCACTCAAGTAAGTGTTGAGGACTAGTCTCGTTGGAGTTGCACTTTTTACAGATAGGGAAATGCTCTTAATACGATGGTCAAAGGATAAGCAATTGATATGTCCACTAATAAATCCACTGATCGCAGTCTGGTCAGCACTGGAACCCACAAAGTCAATGGATGCCTACGGCAGTACCAAGCATGAGCTGAGGACTATATCACTTTATTACATCTCTCATTGGCTTAAAATATCCATGTGACTTCAGATAACATTTCATCTACATCGGGTTTTTTTTCAATAATTGTTATTAATCCCATTGTGAGAAAATCATTGTTTTAAATACAAAGCATATATATATATATATATATATATATATATATATATATATATATATATATATATATATATATATATATATATATATATATAGGAATTTATACTTTTTTCTATAAATAAATCATTAATTACATATACCAGTTTAAAATTCGAAATTTTATATTTTTCACCATTTTTCACAATTTTAAGTGAAAAATTTATGAATATAGACTTAAAAGAAAAATCTTTCTATTGAAAATATTTTATATTTTCCCATTTTTCAGTCCGTTACTCGGGGTTTTCTAGTCCTTTTCATTGTACTGTAGAAGTAAGTAAAGGGGAGGAATGGGTCATCAGTTCATAGATTTTAGTCAAGTGGTTCTGAGAAAAGCAATGTATATGAATCAATTTTATGAAAAATAAGATGATAAACTTGAATTGTAAGCATTTAGAATTAATTTCTTTTCTACTTGTAAAACTGGATCTGTTTTTGACATCATGTTTATTATATGATTCTGTTAAGATTTCTGCGCTATATTGGATAACGTTTGAGCTTCAGTAAAATTTGAATATGATTACCCTTTTTTATTCTTTGTTTTCAATGTGTGTGTGTGTGAATGTGTGAATATATATATATATATATATATATATATATATATATATATATATATATATATATATATATATATATATATATATATATATATATATATATATATAAACTTATTTGAATAGAACTTTGAAAAAACTGGTGACAAATGTAAATATTTAGATCCTATTTAATAAAAATAGCTGAAGATTTTTTTGTAGTTGTTAAAATAGTGCGTGTTTTTTTTTGAAAGATTGTTTTTTTACTGGATAAGCAAATATTTTAAATGCAAAATACGCATTCGAAATGCGTAAAATCAATGTTTAAAAAATTTTGAAAGGTGATTTATCTAGATGTAACTTTGAAAGTTATTTATCATAAATCTTTTTGTATATGTATAATAATATACAATTTAATTTTTTAGCAGAATTTGTTGAGGTAGGCTCTTACAATTATTAAAAAAAAAAAAACAACAACTAAAAAAATCAAAATTTCTAGAACAGTATATACTTTCGGAATTAAAAATATGAACTATTACTAGTTCATATTTTTATTATGAAATATTAATTTTTTATTGAAACATTTATCATATAAATATTTCAATAAATCCTATAATCAACTTAAGATTTTTTAAGACTGAGCATACCAAATGGCTGTACGCATATATCAGAGGTTTTAAATTGTATTAAAATGAATTTTGAACAATTAAGTCTTCTTAGAGGAAAAAAGTACATTAAAAAAGAGTTTTTAATGTTGGCGTAAGAAAAGCATTGGTCTTAAGATTTAGAAGAGTTTGTTTGCAAATATTGCAATCATCAATTTATAATTCTATTAATTAATGAAATTTTAAAATATTTAAATCGTCCTTGGCGATTTAAACTAACTATAAAGTGAATGTTCTGTCTTGTCTTTATCATTTTCCTTTTTCTGATGTTTTATCGTTCATGTGTTAATGACTTGAATAATAGAGAAACAGCTTTCCAAAATTTCAAATAAATAAATTCTTTGGTTCTTATATGAGAAATCGTTTTATTAGCAAAAGGAACTACGACACGATTCTCAGATATTCGATGATCAACTTCGCCTTGTTTGCTGCCGCACGAAGAATGCGATTTGAATGCAGATAGCAAATTCGTCAACAAGTCGGATTTACGACGCCTTTCAATTCGATATCTAAATTAATTATGTGTGACGTACATGAAACGTTATTTTACGTCATGGGTATTTTAAACGAATGAGGATTGTAATAAAATGAGATGTAGCTAAGATCTAAGCTGTAACAGAAGAAAAAACCGCTTTATAGATAATATTGAAATTTTTGCCACTCATATTACAAAGCTAGAGTTCTTACAAGCTAAAACATTCTTACTCAAGAATCTAGATTTCCAGAGCTAGCTATTCAAAGCAGGAAGATTTTTAACTTACAGTTTTTGATGAATATTTTTAATTTCAAAGAAATTAATGTATGTGTGATATCTTTGTATTTGCTTATTCCTGATTATAATACATCCTTCTAGATATTTTGCCTTATTGAAGTGTTTTTAACCTAAAAAATCTCCTACAAGAAATATATTTTGTACAACAGGAAGAGCGTTTTGTGTCCTACAAAATAATTAAAACTGAAAGCATCATTTTGTTGTCTTATTGAAGTGTTTTTAACCTTAAAAAATCCCCTACAAGAAATATATTTTGTACAACACAAAGAGCTTTTTGTGTTCTACAAAATAATTGAAACCGAAAGCATCATTTTAGTTGTCTTATTGAAGTGTTTTTAACCTAAAAAATCTCCTATAAGAAATATATTTTGTACAACACAAAGAGCTTTTTGTGTCCTACAAAATAATTAAAACCGAAAGCATCATTTTAGTTGTCTTATTGAGGTGTTTTTAACCTAAAAAATCTCCTACAAGAAATATATTTTGTACAACACGAAGAGCGTTTTTTGTCCTACAAAATAATTAAAACCGAAAGCATCATTTTAGTTGTCTTATTGAGGTGTTTTTAACCTAAATAATCTCCTACAAGAAATATATTTTGTACAACACGAAGAGCGTTTTGTGTCCTACAAAATAATTAAAACCGAAAGCATCATTTTAGTTGTCTTATTGAAGTGTTCTTAACCTAAAAAATCTCCTATACGAAATATATTTTGTACAACACGGATAGCGTTTTCAGTCCTACAAAATAATTAAAAACGAAAACACCATTTTAGTTGTCTAATTAGAGCATGATTTGATCAATTAACGCCTCCTATCGAATAATCAAAGATGTTAATTTCCTATTTAACTTTTTCCAATGTTACCAGAATTACTTATTGCTTCTATCAACAGAAGAAGATTATTTAACTACCTTTATTATAATTCCAAAAAAAAAATTAATAAAATTATTGAAAAAAAAACGCAACTTTTGAAGCTGTAAATAATTTTTACCATTATTTGTATTCGATCCCTTTTGGCGATTTTTTTTACTCGAAGAACTCGCCAAGCCGAAAAGTGAAAAAGCGATTCGGCAGTTGATAGCCGAGGAGAAGTGAAAGGAAGAAACAAAATATGAGAGGATGATAAAGCATAAAAAATGGGGAAGAGAAACTAGTAGAGCGGGTTAGTGAAAAATAAAATATAACACCGTTTTGGCGTATCGGCGCAAAAACCTCTCCCGGTGATGTCGAAGCGAAAGGCGACAAATTTGAGACCCATTTTCCACGGGCCGCTGCAACTCTCGACGTCACCCCTATTGACAATTCCTCACTCCCCACAATGGATGACACTACATACTGCGGTTTCTCATCCAGCATGCAGAATCGAACCAATAGATTGTTAAATTCTTTATCAGCAATAAAAGTCTCAAAACATTGTGTTATTGAAATAGAAAAATATTGAGATAAATTTTCCACGAAACTGAAGTTGATGGACTAGTGTATTCTGAATATAAATATTAGAAATAATACACAGCGTAAATACACAATTTTATAATAATTTTAGTATAAATAAGTAATTCGGTTTCGTTTTGCAACTTTATGGAGAATTTTCGCTCACGCAGACTTATTGGAGCGAGATATATAGTTTATAAGGGTTAAATTAAAATTCTTCATTTCAAAACTGCCAAAGACATCTATGCTAATGGTGGGAATTGAAGTCACGAACTACTAAATTGATTGCCAGAATGCTAATCATTTAGCCGCTAGAATATCTAGTAATAGAGAAAAGTCCTGTATAGTTGCTAAAAAAGAGAAAATAAGTTGTATTGAGGGTAAATGCCATTGTGAGAATGAGACTTTTAATTTACGAAAGTATTAATTCGACGTATGAGGTGGTCCTGGGTTCGAATCCCGGTTCAAGTATGGATGTACTTTTCTCTCTCTATCTATCCTGTCTTTGTGCTTTCCTTGTATGAATGAGGTGTGAATGGTTGCCTACCCTATAAACGGGTCCCTATGGCATGTGTGTAGAGCAAAGTCATACTTTCACCTACATGGTGCTCTGATTAAAACGAAAGACGTTCCCCTTCGACTTAAATTCGCATAGCCAAAGGCATAGCGAGCTTGGCTTGTCCAAGTGTCATTAGAAACAACAAAAACAATTAATTCGAAAATAATAATAATAATAATAAAGTCCAATTATTATTTTTAGCTCGCTTTAGATCAGCTTTCTCGGCAGATTGGAGAGATGACATTGATTATGGCATCGTAACATGACACTGTCACCCCTCAGAATGCCAAAGTCAAGCATCATCATCTGCTTGACTTTGATACTCTGAGCTTACCATGGTCTTGTGTAAGAACAGCGCTCTTCATAAGGAAAGGTATTGGGTTTGATCTTATAATCATTGAGATGGATATTGTTTCTCCGCCTTTGTGCGAACATATCTGTCATGGTGGGTGCTTGAGAGTTTTCTAGGTTTCCTCCTTTGAGATACTGAACACGTCTTACTGTCTTCAGGGAATACAATCATGAAGAGTATATTAAAAGAACTTGGCTGTTCTGTTGTTCACTTCACAAGATCGCTATCTGCATTAGAATATGAATTAATACCGGGGGTAATGAGTGGGGGAGAAGAGTCCATTTCGTGTCCTGAAACTTTATCTCCCCGAAAAACATTCAACTGAGAAGCCTTATGCAGTGTAAAATTTCCATAACCAACTTGTGTGGAGTGACCTGGGTGTCGACTTCGACATTTGAAGGTTACGAGGTGTGGTTGGCTGTTCTGTGGCTTCAAATGACAGAATAGAGCAGCCGAAAATGTAGAACAATAAAAGGTATGGGTATAAAATATCCTCCAAGAGATTTCGCGCCAAATCTGTTGTCCGTTGTTTTAATGATAGTGGGTACTTATGTATTATCGCAACCATATTGGCGGCATTATATAAGACCGGGCCAAATCTAAAAACGGAATACGCTGACGGGATATGGAGCGCATAGTTGAAAAGTACAATGTGATAGAAACAGCGTGAAAGAAATTAATAAATAATATATGAAGGAAAATAATAAGTAATTTTTATTTGTATAACTCTTGTACCTTTATTTAAAGATATATCAATTACGTTTTGGTGGAAAATATTGCAAATTGGTTTTTAAAATAGAATCAAAACAATTTTTTTTATCCTTTTCTTGGTCTTGTCGCCATATGAATTCTGCCAAGTAACAATCAAGATGGTGTCTTGCTGTACCTCGTTGTTTTTTGTTTCTCCATTTCGCGGCGCCCCACATTCCTTCCATTGTTTGGGTATGCGCACCCGTTTCGGGGTCGACCAAATTATATTAGTGTTTTACTCTTGAATAATTAAATCCAGTGATTTATTTTCTTTTACATGTGGCGAACACAAATCTCTCTCATATAATTATTCCAATCTATGACTGTTTTATCAGTTTTAAGTTCTTCATCACAAAATTTGACTGTTGTTAATTCTTTGCACCAGCAATACATGAATCTTGCTACTGTAAATAATGGGATACGGCTTTCCTCAAACCAATCCCAACCTTCTTATTCCTGTGTGTTGATTACAGATTGCAACGTTGCATTTCCAAAAAATCTGTTTTCCAAAATAAAGCCTTATCGGTTGAGAGATGGTATATTTCCTAACGTCTGGTAAATTGTTATATTTCTATAAAAGTGTAACGGCATCTTTTTCGGTAAAATCCCAGATTCGCATTTTAATATTCTATCATACCATTTTCAAAGAACAGTTAGGTGAGAAAAGTTGCAAGCAGGGAAATTTGAAAAAAAAAAGCACATGGTTGCCAATTTGGCAAGTTATCCCGGAGGTTGGTTTGGTTGCTATAGTATGTACGTACCTGATAGTGTTTCCGGTTTTTCCTTTGGTGTTACCAAATTGAATTTTTGTTGCTTTTTTATATTTTTGTCCCCAGGTTTGTTTTTCTTTTCCTTGAGTTTTACGTCATTTTCGCAAAGTTTGCCAATGGAAGGGATATACCCTAATAATTCCCCATAAAATAACATTAGTTTATTTAATTTGTATCTATTCTAAGCAAAATATAAAAATGTCACCAACTTGTCACCAACTTCCAAACACAAACTTCAAAGAGCTTCCCCATACAATGAATTTAATTTTATCACTTTTTACTGTATCCATTCATATCTAGCAAAAATTTGTATTCGAAATTGAAAATTTTGTCCAAGTAGAAAAATTGCAAATATAATTCCAGTAATTAAATCTTGACTGAGAACTGAAACCTACGACACAGTATAACTCCTTGAATTATTTTTAAATATTTTGACGATTAAAAATGTCACCAAGTTGGCGTAATTGTTGCGTATAATTTAGAGCTACCAAAATAGAATGTTGTTGAATATCCTTAATATTTTTATCTTTTTAACGTAATGAGAAATCTAGGTTACCAGAAGAACAGTAAAATTCGCCGAAAAATTCTCAAATTCAAAATTGCGCGAAAAATTATTATACAGCATTCGTGCCAAACCTACTTTTCATTACATTAATGTAATTTAAGCTATCCTTAATTTTAAGTATTGTTGGAGATATAATAAATGCATCAAGATTATTTCATATAATATACTATTATCTGAAAAGAAATTTTGGGAAACTTATAATATTTTGTAGACTATTCAAAATGCGTTTAATAATATTATCATTGAGAATATTTTAAACATTTCAGGTGATAAAAATAAATTGCTCAGTTGTATTGAATGATAATATTATGGTAAGATGTTTTAAAATATTTTAAAAATTTAATGTGAATAGCTATATAATTCAAAGATATTTAACTTCAGTACAAAGAATTTCGTACTATTTTATGACAATATTAATAAATGGTCTTAAATAGCAGTAAATAATCAATAAATTGACGTATAAGATGAAAAGTTTAAGGCTATTCTAAGAAAAAATGCATGGTAAAAAAAGTTTACAATTGGGTTCTCCTTGATTCTTTGGCAATTTTTGAATCCAAAATAGGCGTCATGGTGTGACTAATAAAATGGCCAAAAGATATCACCTAACCACACAAGGAATACATGATTCTACACAGAACCCAAATCCATATGTTGGAACATCTTATGAAAGTACAAATGATTTATTTAATGTTATTTAATTAGTCGCTTCAAATTTCTGAACATTTTATTAATTCATAAATATAAATTATTTCATGCTATGTTATAATTATTATTAGATGAAAGATCTGGAATATTTTTCAATATCGCCTTTATATATATATATATATATATATATATATATATATATATATATATATATATATATATATATATATATATATATATATATATATATATATATATATATATATATATATATGCTGACCCAGCCACGCGTTGCAGTGGCTGAGTTTTTAAAATACATTGAATCAATTTTTTACTAATTCTTGGGTTCAATCAAATTAATATTTTCTAAAAAAATTTAGAATAGGTTCATTCATAGGAGATTAAAAATAAAACGTTTCACCAAAATTTAATAGTAATAGGTAAAGTATCGAAATTTTGAAATTAAGCACAAATCAATATATACTTTCTGAATTTACATATTATTCATCTCATATTAAATTAAAGTTTATAATCAGTGACTTACTTATAAAATATACTATATAAATTAAAGACATCTAAAAATAAATTGTTATAAATGAGGTAGATAACATTGACATCGAACTATTATTATTTTAATTTTAAATTATATTAAAACTAAAAAATTTTTCCGTGGCATTATACTGAAATAAAAAAATATTAAAAGAATTTATCATTTGAATAAATAAATTAGATCAAAATGTACTGCTGAATAAATTAATAATTATCAAATTATAAAATAAAAATAAAAAATTATAAAAGGCTATCAAGAAATACTTACATATTTTCGAGGTGGTATGAAAATTAGTAGAGAAAAACAGTAATAAATAAAATTTTATTTTACTATTTATAATATTAAAAATATTCAAACTGAATACTGCACAATAATAACACAATACAAAGTATAATTATGAAAATGATTCACGAAAAATTGTTATAGTGTCATTATACATCATGAAAATATATGTAAATTCTATATTTAACCACGCGCTTGCGCGCGCACGATAATTTTCTCGAAGATGGTATAATCTAGAAAAATAAACACGTCGCCATCTGCCGAATACCTGTGCAACTGAGATGCTAAACCGCCATCTATTAGGAACTTAAAGAAATAACCAATAAATAAACATTAATGTCGTATAATAAATATTGAGATCAATAATTAAGAGATAAAAACTATTCTATCTTTTAAGTTGGACCATATTATAAATGGTTACAAAATTTTATCAAAATCCGTCCAGTAGTTTCGGAGTTTATCGGGAACATACATCGTGACACGAAATTATATATATATATATATATATATATATATATATATATATATATATATATATATATATATATATATATATATATATATATATATATATATATATATATATATATATGGTTAATTCAATCAATTTTATAATGGTACTATTATAAAATAAATAATTGTAAGATATGGTTAATAATGAATATATTATTTAAGATATAATGTTCAGAGCTATTAATTTAAAAATATTATTTGAACAATTCACGACTAATTTCTAACAATAAATTATTAGAAATTTTGTTTAAATATGATACATAATAAATAAAAGTGTTTTTAATAATATTAATTTTGAATATAAGTCTTATATAGTTATCTAAGTCTTAGTTTCATATTATAATATTTTTAAGATATCGTCAATAATTAATACATTGCTAATTAAGATGAAAAATTTGAGTTTTTAATACAAATATGCTTTCGGAACACTTTGTAATTAAATATTTATTCAATTTATATATCGTTATTACATAAAATGATTTGAAACATAAAAAATATAATTACAAAATTATTTATTCAATGCTCTTTAACAATATTATAGGACAAAAAGCATAAGACATTATTTCATATGATGTTTATTTTATAATTTCTGTTCATTTTACTAATTAATTGTGCTCTGATAAACAAGCATAACAATATTTCATTCGTTTTATGATGCATAATACCCTATTTATAAGTTAGTAAATCAATCGATTTGAAATTTCCTGTCTTAAAAAATATTATACTTTCATCATTAGCAAAACAAAATTTTAGATTAGCCGCTAGATCTCTAAAGGATTGGAAACAGCAACAATAAATTTTGGAAAATTTCAAATTTAATAATTTTATCCCTTAATTGGGATAAAATTACATTTAAAAAGAAAAATTTAATACATATGATAACTCAAACAACCTCTAAAATTTTAATAATACTTGAGCATTTTTTTAGAACCTTGCTCTCCTTTTGATGGTTTGATGAATAGCGAATGGAATCTGTCTCATCTCCAGAATCGATATTTATCATTACCAATATCACTATTAGATCACTTTTACCTTTTAATTTTCTGATATTTGATCACTTATTTGTTGAAGAAATATTATTGACAACACAGTCTTCTCCAATCCCTTTCTGAATAACGAATTGATACTAAGATCTCCAGATTCACAATACAGCTTTTATAAGTCATTATTAGACTATCTCCAAAATTTTCATTGAGGTTGGATCATTTCTTTGTTGATTCCCATTACAGGACTCTGTTTGATTCTTTTCTGAATAACTGTCCGGTTCCATGATCTCCAGAAAAACGTCAGTGTCTCGTTTCCAGAAAAATTATGGCTGGAGCTTATTTTCGCCCAGGGCACTCGCATTGGGGGATTAGAATTCCTTTTTACGAGCTCGATTTGTCAAGAAGGCTCCCGAAATCATAAAAACGGGAAAAATGGGATTTGAGGAGGATTTTTCTTCATAAACGGAGGAAACAAAATTTTTCACTAAAAATCTCATTATATTATTGCACATTTTTTCGAAATACTGTTTCCAGAAAATCCAATGGAATTTGTGATCATTCCGATATCGATTACGATTATATTTCTAGACGTAGAAATCGATACACTGTCTCCTGCTGATAATATATGTAATTAATATTATAAAAGTAATTTTCTTTTGTGATGTTAAATATGTGAGAAAATATGAGCTTGATAAAAGCGTCTGACACGGAAACACGAGTGACAAGCAAAGCCTATTTGTTTTTAAATTTTTTTATTGTTCCAATATTGTTTGTTTCCGGAGCTTTAGTTTGAGGTTTAGACAAGAATGGAAACTAGCCTGCGTGCTTTGAAGGCTACACTTTAAGCTCAATTGCAACAGCACTATACTGTAACTAAAATATTTTAATTCAGAGTAATTTAAATAAACTTTTCCTGGATGGTTTTAATTTTTGCTCTCAATACTAAGATTAGGCGCTTTTTAATTTTATTACATGATAACTATGCTTTATTTAGAGCAGTAAAATTATAAAACCACTACATTTATGAACGCTAAAATAACTGAAATAAATTTAATGAAATAAGTATTTGTTTAATAAACAATAAACTTTAGAAAAACCATTATTAAATATTAAAATATAAGGTGCTAAAGCTGTAGCGTTATAATTTCGTCTAATATATGTATATCGCTCCCATGACACAGGTCCGAAGTTCGATCCTCGGGTTGGGCAAGGTTGACTCAGCCTTTCATCCCTTCAGTGGGTCGATAACTTAGTACCAAGCATGCTTGGGAACTAAACACTGGGTGTCTTACGTTAGGCTGACCATCTAACTGGGACATATGCTTCGCACCCCAGGGCCCTCGGTCATGAAAACAGTTATGGGCATTGTAGGCCTTGGCCCACATGGACTGTCGTGCCATGGAGTTTATATATATATATATATATATATATATATATATATATATATATATATATATATATATATATATATATATATATATATATATATATATATATATATATATATATATATAACTTGCTTCATGAGTTTATTAATAAGTTCCTTTTTAAGATAAAAAAATATTGACATTTTGGATCAAAATCTCTCCCTTTGAGTTACAACCGTTTTTCCTATGACTTTATTTCAATAGTTTGTGGGTTCGAACCTCACACTGGCTTGGATTTTTGTAGAGGGATCTACACTTTAAACTGTAAATCTCGGTTTAATTAGCCCTCATGAACCAAAAGAATGATCGTTATGTGACAAACAAACCAAACATCTTTCCCACACTATACGACACTATACGAGCACAGGGATGTTAGGTTTCTAGAATATGAAACATGTGTAGGTTTTCACTTCACGGGGATCTTTGATTGGCTTACAGAAAAAGAACTAAATTCCTATACCACTCAAGGGTTCCGGAAAGGGCGAGTTCAATACACGATCTAGTCAAAAATTAATTAAAATTGTAGATTGCAATCTGAGAAAATTTTATAGAATCCAATGTCTTGCGAAATGTGTGAGTGGGATGAAATGTAACAGCCTAGGTATTGACCTCATCACTTGACCATTGCTCAATACGAGATGGCTGGCTAATTTTAGCAGCTTCAGTCAACAGAAATATCTAATCAGCATATTGATTTATTTATTACATTACATATATTCCGAATTGTATGCTTGATTCTTGAGATCCACTTCTAAGTCTTCGTCGATAATAGGAAATATAGCACAATGACAGATGTACAACCACAGAAGAATAACGAAGAAAACACCCAGGGCCACGGTGGGAATCGAACCCCCACTCCTACGCTTTCAAGCGATTAGCGTAGTGATATTTTGACCACTCAGCCACGGAGCGCCCTGCATATTGAAATAACTAAAGGTATCAATACTTACGTTTGAATGTAATTACACGAAATCCACTGTAAGCCGTAAACCTAGGTCGTATTAGTCCTAGTCTGTTACTACTGTGTAAAAAATTTCTAGTCTGCAATGCGTTGGTTGTGTAACCAAATCAAGAACAGGCTTCGAAAAAAAAATTTATATCAATTGAGTTATTACATTTTGTCCTATGAAAACTCATTATATTTTGGAATATTTCAGCTTAAAAAATGCTGTGGTGTCCTGGTTGATTAGAGCTTTGGTTCTCGATATTGGAAGTAAAAAGGTAATAAGTTTGAATCTAGAACCAACCAAGCATCCATCGTTATAGCTAATTGCAGTTAGGACACTGCCAAGTTGAATATGTCCTGGTCACCATGTCCTTCATGTAAAATAATACTTCTGGGAGGAGGGCAGGTTGAGTCTGGGGATCTTCTGCTTGTTCATTGCTTCTAAATTACGAGAACCCTCTCACTTTCGGAGCTATGATGATACACCCACTGGGTGCGCTACTGTAAAAGGTGTCAGTGAGTTCCAGTGGCTCGGTAGCTTCACGCCGCTTTCCGTTAAGATCAGCAAAGTGATGCATTTTTTTGCCACGGGCGGTGATTAGGAGGGTGACCACGTAATCTCTCTTACTAGGTTGCTGGAGCTCCGTGGGTTGGGGAAGTGTCCACGTTAATATGTGTCATTCAAAGTTTTTCTGCTGGTGTGGAGTGTGGGAGAGTACCTGTCTGATAGAGTTACGATGTCTGGATAGAGTTGGAAACTAATACGTCTAGCCTACTTTGATTCATTGCACTTGCGCAGAATCCTAAACGCATGCGCAGTATTCCGAAAGCAGCCCCGTATTCCCAAACAAAGTCATCACTCATGTTTGCTTATTGAGGGTGCATCAAACCTTCTATTGGTAATTTAAACCATTAACGGAAGGTGCTCGAAATAGGACTCAAATTTCTAATTAGCTTACGCGTCGAACTTATGAATTACTCCTTTTTTAATGAATATGGCAGCTCGTTATTTCTTGGAATTTCTTTTTTGTTCTAAAATCACATTTTTGTGATTGTGTCTGAATTACGAAGTGTGTTCTTATCGTGACTAAGTGCCAAGCTCCAGTGGCTCAGTAGTTTCACGCCACTTGCGGTTAAGATCAGCGTAGGGAAGCATCATTTGCCTCAGACAGTGGTTGGAAGGGTGACCGTACTCTCCATCACTGGGTTGCTGGAGCTCCGTGGGTCGAGCACGTGTCCAAGCTGATATGTGACGTTCAAACTCCTTCAGCTGGTGTGGCGTGGATGGGGAGAGGAGGGAGCCAGCTTAGGTGTGATCTCGTCACCTGACTGTGGTTCAAAATTACGAAGCACTTGGTAATGGGCAACCATTCCAAACCTTTTAACCTAACAGTACACTCCGTAACTCCACCTCCACTATTATGTATAAGATACCATCCCTTCTGTAACTTGTAATGTTGAAAGATGAAAATCCTAGTAGCCTATCATACAACAACAACAACTGAGATTAAACTTTTCTAATAGAGAAAAGAATCGTAGCTTAGAAGCTTACCAAATGAGTTTATAGTGATATAAACATCAAAGTTCCGGGGATCACTAACTGTTGTAAACTGAAGTGTCCCGTAACGTTGTGCACATGATGTTGCATGGTCGGCAGTCAACAAGGTGAAAGATGTTGTAAGGTTTTGTGAACATCTGCATAGTATATTTTGCCTTCCAGTATAATTTGTCCTAAATTAATGATCCAAACTACCGAATCACAAGAGAGAAAATTCTTTCAAACGCTCATGCTTCCACCCCGAAAATGGATTAACAGGTAGCAGATGTACAATGCTTGTCTCGCGAATTCAGCAGTAGATAGGGTTGAATGTGAGTTTTCCTACGTCGACTAAATTTTGCCTTTTAATAGACTTAAGTAAATTTAGGTAACTGTATATTAAACTAACCTAAACTAAACTCCATGGCACGACAGCCCATGTGGGCCAAGGCCTACAGTGCCCATATCTGTTTTCATGACCAAGGGCCCTGGGTTGTGAAGCATATGTCCCAATTAGGTGGTCTGCCTAACGTAAGACCCCCAGTGTTTAGTTCCCAAGCATGCTTGGTACTCAGTTAATCTATCCACTGAAGGGATGAAAGGCTGAGTCAACCTTGCCTAGCCAGAGGATCGAACCTCGGACCTGTGTCATGGGATCGTGAAACGCTGCCACTAAGCCACCGGGCTTCAACTGTATTTTAACATACATTTAAGTTCAGTTCATTCATTTAAAAATCCCGATGGCTGAGTAAACGATTCACTGAATTGATCTTCCGACACTTCCCGTAAGATTAACAAAGTGAAGCATTTCCCTCTGGCCTTCGACGGGGAGAGAGACCGCTTTCTTCCTCACTAGGCAACTGGAGCTCAGTGGCTTGGGACAGTGTCCACGCTAATCAGTGACGTCCTAAATCCTTTCTTTGGTTGACGCGAATATGCAGAAGAGGGTGCCAGCTCAGGTGTGACCTTCGTCACCTGACATTGGTTCAAAATTGCATGTTGCTTTGTGAGGGGCAAGTATCTCAATAATGTTTATTTTAAAATACAATCTAGAGCTTGCCTGCACCTTTATGTATGTATGTCTTGGAGACAAAGACGGGGGGGGGAGATTACTGTGGAGAATTCATGACCAATGTCATGGACCACATGAGAGAATTCCATACTGTGCCCATTGGTGGAATAATAATATGGGGTGGTATTATGTGTTGTAGATAGTCTCCAATTTTCGTCATTCCTGGGTTCTTGGCAACTTAACGTTATGTTGATTGGATCATCTGCAGCTGAAATGAGGTGCATTATTGGATGGCAGTTATAAAAAGATGAAGCAAATGAATTTTAATGTTTTACAACATAAAAATTCATTTGCCTCATGACCGCGGTTCAAAATGACGAGACGACAGGTGAGTGTTCTAAGCCCGTTGTTGTTGTCTTGTGCCAGTTAGGATATCAATATGTGTAGTGCGCTGCTCCAATTTTGCAACTGAACCGTAATTTGGTGTGGAGCCTGATTTCCTTAATACACATATGCCATAGCTACCCGTTTATAGGGTAAGCAACCATTCACAACCCATTTGTACAAGGAAAGGACAAAGACAGGTTGGTTGGTTTGTTTGTCGCTCAACGGTCATTTTTTGCACACGAGGGCTAATTAGACTGGGATCTACGGTTTAAAGTGGATTCCGAACCACTACAAATATCCATGCCCAAGGTGGGATTCGAACCCACGAACTGTTGAACCGAAGGCAAGAGCGCTAACCATTCGGCTGCCAGCTCGGCGACAAAGACAGGAGAGAGAGACGGGAAAGTACACACTATGCCCGCACCGGGGTTCCAACCCAGGATTTCTTTATCCTCAGTCAGGCATGCTGACCACTCGGCAGGATGGGTGGAGATCTAAGCCCGCTAACGTTAAGGTATAACCCGGGTCTTGCCGGTATCGTTCAATTACTCAATTACTCACAGTTCCCTTCAATTATTCATAGATTAATGAAATAATTTCAAGCCGACATGATCCATTTTTTCTTCTAATTAAATTTATATATATATATATATATATATATATATATATATATATATATATATATATATATATATATATATATATATATATATATATATATATATTTGCACATTATTTTAAAACATATTTTTATGCACTTGTACATTATTCCTTATTTTATATATTTTATTTACATAAACACTGAAATATAAATTCTTTCTCAATTTTATTTGATATTTTTCTATCATTTAAAAATGCAATGAAACTAAACAGGTCGTAATAATAAAAGTAACCATGTGAATTAATGGCATTCCTTGAAAATATATGAATTGAAATTCCTT
This sequence comes from Latrodectus hesperus, assembly GCA_037975125.1. Classification (NCBI taxonomy): domain Eukaryota; kingdom Metazoa; phylum Arthropoda; class Arachnida; order Araneae; family Theridiidae; genus Latrodectus; species Latrodectus hesperus. Next base: position 14,020,876 of record CM075850.1, on the reverse strand, counting down.
ACGGAAACTTAACTTAATATTCGTGTGTTGTCCTGCAAAAAATATTTTTGTTTATGTTGACAAGGCAATTAAAAAGCAATACTGAAAAAGCTTTTGTATTAAATTTACAGTTTAAATAAAAAAAATTAATATATCAACCAATATAGCTCTACCATTACATTATTAATTATTTGACCACTCTTTAAAATTTTAGCTTCGTTTTTCTGGACAAACAGAAGGAGAAAATTGGGCAGATTTGTGTGAACAAAAGTAATTTTTTTTCTATTTCCTTCAGGAAAAAATATATGTTTTTGCGCAAAACCCAATTTCCGGTGAAAATCGAACATAGTCCAGTCAGGGCTATTTTCCTTAAACGCAAAGGAAATACAAGGGTCCATTTCCAATAACAGCACACTCCCGGTTTATGGAACTCGACATAGTTTGCCCACCCCCATCCCTTTTGGAACGTCAGAAACTGAAGGACATAAAAAGAAAGTGGTCCAGGCATTCTCCTTTCTGTGCCTTGTCTTTTTTTGTGAAGGTAAATATCGCAGGATACATGGTGGGGTTGAGTTGTTTGACCCCCTACTCTTCCCGGGCAATTCTGTTTTCCGTGCAAAAGCAAACGCTCCCTCGAGCCTGTAAAAGTTTCCTCTCGTAACTGGAGACAACAGGCGCAGAAGCAATAACCTCCTGCCTGTCAAAAACTCAGAAGTGGACAGGGGACACAAACCTACTTTGTTTGGATTTCGATATTGGAATTTCCTGTAACCGTAACCGTTGTCACGGACTACTATGAAAGTATCAATATGTGTAAGAACATAAATGTACTCATGTGCATAAGATATTGTTTTGCATGAGGCGCATTGTACACTCATATAGGTCGTGGCATTACTAGCGTTTTAAATGGAAATTCTTTCTAAGTTTTTTTTACAGTTAATATAACACTTTACATAATAAAAAAATATACACCAAAATACTGCATTTCTAATCATTATTATTTAACGATTGTAGGAAAATTATTTAGTTGTTGTGTTTTGTTGTTCACATCATAATAAATGCAATCCTTCAATTTATTTGGGGCGCTCCGCGGCTGAGTGGTCTGAAGCATCACCACTAATCGCTTGAGAGCGTAGGAGTGTGGGTTCGATTCCCACCGTGGCCCTGGGCGTTTTCTTCGTTATTCTTCTGTGATTGTACATCTGTCATTGTGCTATTTGTCCTATTATCGACGAAGACTTACAAGCGGATCTCAAGAGTCAAGCATACAAGTCTGAATATATGTAATGTAATAAATAAATAAATAAAACAATTTATTTGGTCAGTTGTGCGGTCACTTTTTTGCCGAAATTTGCTAATTAAATGAAGATTAGGAAGTAAAAAGACACTCCAAACTTCAATAAACATCTGTGATTGAGATGGGTATCAAACTCATGAACTATTGGATTGAAAACTAGAATATAAATCATTCAGTTACTAATATTTTTTTTATATTTACATTAATGTTAAACTGTGATAAGACTTTGGACTAAATACGTAGACGACATTCATGTATAATTTGATATTACCGTTATAAGTCGAACAAAAAGAAGAATTTAAATTCTCTTAAAGACGATATATCAATCGCTTTCCATTTCTTTTATTTATGATTAAATCCAGAATGCTGAAAATAAAACAATGCTGTCATGTCCCTATTGTTACAAGGGCTAATGAAAGAGAGAAAACCTTGAAACACTCGTTATCCAATTGACAGATGTACATGCAGAAAATATCATCTTTTTGGCATTTTTTAGCATGATATTCCTCCTAGAAGAACCAATCATCCACTGTGAAACTGTAAGACAGTCCACTAAGTATTTGTTGAGAAGTATTTGTCACGATAAGGTTTTCTCTTGGTATATTTTCTGAGTGTTATCAAGCATTGTCTTGTTGGAAGATGTCACCATGAACAGTTCTAAGAGAATTTCGAAATAGTAACAAGATATATTCACTGTATTGAAGAGATACTTTTTTCTGCCAAGTAACTATCATATGTAATAAGAACTAATTGTGCTCTAACATGATTTTCAATCAGACAAAATGGTATGGATGATGTTTCACTAAACGCGAGCTCCATTGGTTCAGTAGCTTCACCCTGCTTCCGGTTCAGATCAGCAAAGTGACGCATCATCTGCCGCTAACAGTGATTGGGAAGGTGACCACGTACACTCCCTCACTGAGCTGCTGGAGCTCCATGGTTTGGAGAAGTGTCCACGTTAACATGTGTCATCCAAAGTTTTTCCACTGGTGTGGAGTAGGAGAGGACCGTGCCAGCTCAGGTGTGACTTCGTCACCTGACTGTGGTTCAAAATGACGGGGTGCTTAGTGATGGACGAGTATTCCAAACCCGTTAAATTTAAAGTACAGTCGAGACTTGCTTGCGCAGCAATTTATGCTTGTTACTGTACGCTCATATGCATTGCTTAGGAGTTTTTCTGGTTTTCTCCCTTGAGACATATGAATACGGCTCTCAATCTATGACAATCCCTCCCGGAAGGAAGTTTTCACAGTGGATATTAAAATCCCTCACAATACCCTAGACCATTTGGTAGTCCATAACGTAATATCAAAATGATGGTGTTTTTGTTTGTTTACGTTCTTTTTTATCACGTTTACAGCTTATTATACTACCTTTTTGACCAATAATTTTTCTGAGTTAGTGGTTCAGATTAACATAAGTTTTTCTTTGAACCAAAAGAAAAAGACCGGTATTGTGGGTCATAATATTATTCATCTGGGTTTGAATCTATATATATCTGTCATTCATTACTTTCTTGAGCATTTCATCTTGGCAAAGATTTTCTGTCATTCATTACATTCTTGAGCATTTCATCTTGGCAAAGATTTTCGGTATATAATCTAAAAGAAAGAAAGACGGCTTTTTATTTAATCACGCCTAGCTTACGGAATTTGATTTAAACTAGTTTTATCATCTCAAAATTTATAGGGACGAATAGAAAGAATTAGCTTGGAATTCATAAGCATAGACTTTTCTGATTGACAGGTTACTATCATTATACAGGATAGAACCCTTTATTTTTTGTTCATTTGGGAACTATATAAATTGTCATTATTTTCATTACCAGAGCCAATCGAGCTTCAGTGTTCATGAAAAATTAGATATTCGTCATAGGTTAATTTATTTCAGACTTATTAAGGGGAGCATTTTCAGTTACTTTCCATGACAATAGCTAACATCGAAATACGTCGCTTTCATTTTATTACCCTAAACCACTAGGTTTACGAGACCTGACATTAAAAAAAATTTTCTTTTAAAAAAAATTTACATACATATATAGTGGTGTAGGTGAGCCTCGGGCTGTACTTTTAGATGAACGAGTTTGGAATATTCGCCCATCACCAAATGCCTCGTCATTTTGAGCCACGGTCAGGTGACGAGTTCACACCTGAGCTGGCACCCTCCTCTCCACATCCACGCCACACCAGCAGAAGGACTTTGAACGTCACACATTAGCGTGGACAAGTCTTCTGCTTGGCTCATGCTTCAGATCTAACTGGTAGAGCCCAAATCAGGGCTAGGCACAGTGAATCATGCTGATGCAACGACAATTTGTATTGACAACACTAAAAGGAGAGCAAAGCTGTTCTATGTTAAACATCCATCACAAGGAAGAAACTTGGAAAACTTTTCCCACCCCCGCCGACAGATGCTCAAGTCGAAAGTACAAAATTAACCCTTAAACACACATTTACCGTATTTGAACAGAATCTGGATTCGAATTTGGGATTTTCTGCATTCCGTAAATCAGTCGTAATGTTAGTCCATGGTGAGGACAAAATAAAATGCATCCATACACGCAGTTGATGTATTTTTTTTTCAATCGAAATGCGCTCTGTCTCAAATCCAAGGAAAACGAGGATTAAACAAATAATCGCATCTCTCCGCGATCACCATCCCAGATTAGAAGCTCAAGAGGCAAGACAACCACGGAGAGAGTCTTTTTGATGCAAGGGTGTAGCACAAAACGTTCGGAAAACCCTCATTCCCCCCTTATTTCACGGAGACAAGCGATAGAGAGGGGTAGGGGGCGGAAGAAGAGTTGAAGTTGAAGTGTGGACCAAGCGGGCCCGCTGACGTTAAGGCGGACAATTCAATTTCACGGACTACTTCCGACTGGCCTTATTTCCGCTCTGAGGAAGAGGAAGGGATGGGGGAGGGGCAGGGCTCGAAAGAGGGCTCTAAAATTTTACGCGCTCGCTATAATTGCCATGCTTAGTTGAACTCCCCGTGGTATTGGTTTATTTCGTAGAACTCAAAAAAGAAGAGGAGCCCACCCCCCTTACTGTTTCTCGGCTTCCAAAAAGCCCATTAATTCCCTAAAGGTGACGCTCATGTAATAGGAAGAAAAATTTCATTTATTCTTCGAACGTTTTTATTCGTCTCCACCCCCGACCTACCACCCCCGAAAATAAAAAGCGTGGAACGTAAGAAGAACTGCTACTTCTTCTTTTAAGTGATGTCTACGTTTCTTTCTTCCGCAAGTTTTTTTTCTTCTTCCACCCTCTCTACTTTCTTTTTCGTTGCCACTTTATTTTAGTTATTTATTTTTGGTGATTCGATGCGGAAGAAAATGTTAAGAAGAGATCGTTTGGCGAGTGTTCTTTATTTTCCTTTTGTTCTTTTTTTTCTTTCTCTTTTTTTTACTATACCGTCATCCATTTTAAATTATTTATTTATTTATTTTTTATAGAGCATTTAGGCTAGTCAGTGGCAATGCTGGTTAGCGAGCTACGACAGAGAAGCTCAAAAGTTGGTGGATTTTTCGAGATAATTGTTCTCTTGCTTGATTATAAACATGTGTTTCCACCCATTTTATTTATTTCCTTCTCGAGTGGCAGGAAATAATCTTAACTTTTGAGCAATCGAAATCTATTTTATATTGCACTAACGCATTCTAATAAAAAAAAGATTATCAACTAAAATATATGTGATTGTATAGGTTTTATACACATATTTGACCTTTTATTAAGGGTAAGAAATTTTTTCCTTGCCATTGAATTTACAAATTTCAGATTCATTATATTTTTTAAAGCGTTTAAAAAAATAATTCATAAACAAATAACTCAGAATATTTTTATTTTTCATTTCTATAGAATTAAAATATCAAATTAAAGTAGTTTTTAACTAATCCCTTTTTGTGTGTAATATAAACTAAACCTTTTTCATAAAGTAATATTTTCCTGGTGAATTAGATTTAATTTCTTCTTTTAACAGAACTTTCATCAAATTAATTGAAAAAATTATGTTTTTAAATGTGTTAAATATAAAACTATCTCCAATAAATTCAAATCAAGCTACAAGCTAACAGACAAATAACGGCGTTTCATTCCTTCCAAAAACAAGTATAGCATTGTCTGAGAAGATCTATGCTCATTGGTCTGTGTTTGTTTCATCAGTTTGTGCAACTTTTGTTACTAGAACAATACATTTTTGATTATTAACAGATATTAGGTCCTCCGAAAAGTTCTGTCCGTTTTTAGAATAAAATAAAAGTAAATTTTGCCTACTTCAAATAAACTTTTTTGATAACATAATTGCCATCATTATTTATGACTTCTTGCCAACATGATGTCAATTTGTATACCCCATTTTTAAAAGATATCTGATCTCTAGAATCTGAAAATTTAACCAGTGCTAGTCTGATATCTTCTTCTTTCTTGAATTTTGTGCCCTGCAAAAAATTTTGTAATGACAGAAACAAGTAATGTTTGGAGAGTGATAAATGTGGAAGAATATGGTGTATGGGATAGAATTTCCCAGCCTGTTTCTGCAATTTTTTGACGAACTCTTTTCCTGATTTCTTTCTTGGAATATCGACAGCCTCGTTTCTTGGGCTACTCCCTTTACATTATCCAGTTTCTGATGATCCTTTTCCAAATTGAGCTTTTCGTTCAATTTTTAATGCTCATAATGTATTGGTCCTCAAATGTCTCATCATATATACAACATTCTCTTATTCAGAAACAGATTTGTTTTAGAGTCGGAAGGGCTAAGTTTGCCGCACAATATACCCTTTTTTCTTACTAAGTTTTCGTATGTAATCCACTTTTCATCACCAGTTGTTATCCGGTTCTCAAAAAGGACTCGATTTTGTTCCGAAAAAGCAAAGATAGAAGATGAGTCGATCATCAAAATTCTTCTGACTTAATTCATGTGATACCCTTTTTAAATATTTCCACATCAATCTTGCCTTCTTAAAATGGTCCGAAATAGTTTGCTGAGCTGAATTAAGCTTTCTGCAATCTCAAATGTTGTCAGAAAAAAACCTCGCTCTAGCACGGTTTTAACATCATCGTCATCGATCAACAAGCACAACTTTCCGGTGAACCTAAATTTTAAAAATTTTAGCAATAATTAAAATGCAACATGAAATATATGTACGAATTGCGTATTTTTTGGCGGGGAGGATGTATATATATATATATATATATATATATATATATATATATATATATATATATATATATATATATATATATATATATATATATATATATATATATATATATATATATATATATATATTGACCTGCTGTTGGTTTGCTGGTATGACTGGACTGCACTTTTCAAATTGAAAAGTCATGAACTTGAAGCTAACAACTGGTTAATAAAATTGATATCTATTTGAATGATAAAAAACACTTTTAAATTCTTTTCTAGAAGCAATGAGCAAGAAAAAACTATTTGAATGAATGTTAAAAACCTTTTTATGAAAATGCCAATGATTTATTTTTCTAAAAATGCAAAATAAATAGTAATATTCGATTCACTAAATTAATGGTGTGAGTTAATATTAGCTTAAATAATGTATCTATTCAATATAAATTTTTAAATACTATTGAGATTTTAAATACTAGAATGCCATTTAAAAGATAAGATTGAAGAATTCTTCATCAAGCACTGAAAAAAATTATTTTATTGAACAGGGAACAAAATGTTCTAAGTCAAAATATTCTAAATAAGTTATTAAGTTTAAAAAATCAAAAAATCATCTATTTGAAAAAATTCAAAGCATTGAAATTCACTATGTTTGAAATCAAAGAGTAATATGGTATTAATTGCATTGAATTTAAATTATCCACATTTATAAGAGCCTTACTCCTAATGAATGATAAATACATGAGAATTATAGTTTATCATTAAAATTGTGTATTCATCTACAATCTTTATCATTAAAATTGTGTATTAATTTACAAGTAAGCCCAAAATTGAGAATTATTTAAAACTTATTAATCAATTAATTACTTTGTCTCAAAGTAAAGATGAATTTCCTAAATCGATTAACATCTGTTAAATTACAATGCTGAGTATTTTTATGAAGTACCTAATAAAATATTAAATAAATATTTTATTATAAAATACCAAATAGAACACTAAATAAACATTTTATCAGATAGTATATAAAAATAGTTTACTAATTAAAATATCTTGCATAATTTTGGAAATAAATTTGTTTTATTTCATGATTCCCATCGAATTATATTTTAATTTATTTCACAATTAACACCAAATTATCTTTTTTAAATTTCAAATCTAAACTAAAATTGTTTTTGCTCTTATCATATTTAAGTAATTTTGTATATAGCATGTTGATTCATTTTGAAAAATTTTAGAATTGGACAATAAAATGCTACATAAATACTACCTTATAATGGAATATTTAATTACAATATAAATTACAAAAACTTTTAGCTTAAAGGCTTGGAGTACAAGAAAAATAATTTCCCATTTTAGTGAAATAATTTTTGGCAGACGATTTTTTGTATTTTATGAAAATAGCATTCTTTTTTTAAATTAACAAGCTTAATAGTGACTCACAAACCACCAAACGATAATTTTTCGGCAGATATGTATTATAAGAAAAGAATACCATAATTTATTTAAATCGGCACAATATTTTTTTTCTCTGTGCATCTGGCAATGCTGAGTGACGTTCCATTTGTACTTTTTTCTCTCATGAATCAGTGCAGAGTATAGAGGGAAAAAAGGCATTTCGTTATGCTCTGCCTCCACCGTCTTCAATTTCGAATCTGGCAACGAGATCGACTCCTATCTTCTCTCAGGAGACATCCGTCCTGTCCGTGGCAGCGGATGCATGTTTGACGGTGCTCCTAGGTTTTTGCTGTTATCCTCAATGATGGAATTTTCCAGATATAAAAACAAATATCGGACAAAAGAGGTTTTTCTTGAAGCTGGAAGAAAATTACATTCTCGATATTTATGTCGAAATAAATAAAAGCTTTGGAACGTTCAGCTTTTCTCGTATTTGTGATCACAACTCCACTCTGAATACAAAGAAAAGTATTTTCTAAGCAATACTTGTTGAGAAAAAGTTGTTTATTCAGTATATATAATGGCAATTACAACTCAAGTTATTTTTTTTCAGTTTTTGACTCTTTTTAATCTAATTCCAGTTTTAATACGAGATTGGATTATATGTTATTGTTCTTAAATTCTTCTGACTCTGGCGAAAAAAAGCGTGTAAAAAATGAATAGAAAATTAATTTGAAATTCGTGAACATATTTCGTAATTTCTCACGTTCTTTATTCTAAATACATGTATACAATTTTTCTTGGAAGGAAGAGGATAACCATGTTTTGTGTATTATTTTTTCGAAGCAGTGATTAATTCTTTGCACAACATTTTGACGAATGTGTCCCAGTTTTTACTTTTTCATTAAAAGTTCTCTAATTCAACATAAGATTTATATTTTTCCCATTGTTTATAATAAACTATTATTTATTGGCTAGGCTAAAGCGTAAAATTTCTCTTTAAAATTTTTATTTTTAACTAATGGGCCTCTGATTTTAGTGGAAAATACGTACCTAGCTTTCCGGAGACAAGTGGCGATTTTAAAATATAATGGTACTAAGTGTTTTTTAAAACTTACCATTAACTTTCGTTTGTGAAAGGAAGTTCTACATCATGAAATGGAAGTCTCATGTTTAGAACAAATCGAATGACGTGAGGAACTCTGGGAAATTCCTTCTAATTATACTAAGTTATTAAATATTGAAGATGTTTTGGGAAACAGAAAGCACGTTTGTTACACTGAGTAAAAATATCGAAAAAAATTTTAAATATCGGAAAAAAATTAAAATATCGTTATTTTTAAGTCAAACTAAGATACTCTTCATCCCTATTGTGATACCACTCTCTGCTTAACAGAAGATGGAAAATAATATTCCACAACGCGTGTCGTCTGAGAAATAACATTCGTAAACATTCATCTGGGAAGTAACATTCGCTCGTTTTAGGATATAAAAATATCTAATTGTTCAATATGTTCGTATAGGCTTAGGCTTCCAGTTTTTTTAAGAATATCATGTAAAAGCCTCAAGGTACTAAATTTTTCTTTGACAGTTCCTTTTAAATTTCCATAAATTTATATTGTGACTCTTATTGCTTGCTCTCTCCATTTTTATATTTATATACTTTCTATTATATAATGATGATTTGGGGAGGAGTTAAAGAGACTTAGTGTTGTTGCACTTGCATATTTTCCGGTATTTAGCCCTGAGTTGGTCTCTATCATTTAGTGGAAGTAGCCGGTAATTTAAAAGCAATGACCAAGCAAGTCTTCCAATAATTGATCTGCCTCTCCAAGAAGTATCATTTCACTTGGAGGACATTACAATAATTAACCATTTAAAGTACCCTAGACGCCATGGCACAGGTGCCGTATAATCCAGGATGCCAAATTCTGAATTTGGCGATGAAGAAATGTTGCCAAGGTGACGTATCGTGACGTGTGTGATGACATAAGTACTAGGGTTACCAAAATAGAATTTTCTGCATAATTCTTATAGGTCTCCTTATCTATGATGTCATAAAAATGAGATTCCCAGATACATGAGAAAATCCGCCAAAAAAGTCGCTAAACTCAGAATTTGGCATCCTGGATTATTCGGCACATGTGCCGACGTCATTAGTGAATACTACGAATAAGCCGGAACTCGAACTAAGTACCACTCAATAATAAAAAAGCTGCCCTTACTAACCAAACTATATAGGCCATAGGTGGAGGCGCCGTCATGATTTTTAACAAAATTCTTGTACAATTGCCAGAAAAATCATAATTTTATGCCAACGTGGTCAACATTCCCTGATGAAACTGACAATTCTGGTACTCAATCCTATTTTTATTAACCATAAAGTGGTCGTGTCTTTCGTTACAGTTGCGATCCTGAGTACGCCACTTAATTATGATTCTCATTGGTTTAAAATACCTTTACAGATAATGTTACATCTACGTCACGTCGTATTGATAGACGTATCACTCATTAATAGAATCCTAAATGAATAATTACAATATTTGTAAGCAATTTCTTTTGAATCTTAAGATTATTGCCTTGCTTACGCCAACATTAAAAATTTTCTTTTAGTTAATAATTTTAATATTTCTCTTTGGCTGGTTTCAAATGCACAGATAATCGCGCGTGATGTATCTTGCACGATGATCTAAGCTTCGCGCTTAAGACACATCCGACGGCATGACGTCATTCACGTCGTAGTTACGTCAGAAAATGGGTGGAGGGCACGACGGTTTTGGATTTCTAGCAGGATTGTAATATCTGGCAACGTTTCGAGCGACAGCTTTAATTGGAGTTTCCGACCAAGTGTAATAGTCCTTATTCCTAGTGACAGAAATCTGAAATGGAAATAAATTGCACATTATCAATTGAAGAGGAGGAATTTATTATAAATCTTTATAGAGATAATTTTAATTTTTTTAAAAACATAGTAATGCATATTTTTGCGCTCTTCAGTTGTTCCTTAGCCGACCAACTTGTCTAGTGTTCCGCGTGCCTGACTACGGATAAGGAGGTACTGGGTTCGAATCCTGGTTCAGGCATGGATGTACTTTTTATCTATCCTGTCTTTGTCCTTTCCTTGTATGAATGTGGTGTGAATGGTTGCCTACCCTATAAACGGGTCCCTATGGCATGTGTGTACTGAGAAAGTCGGACTCCACACCAAAATAGGGTCCAGTTGGAAAAGTGGAGTAGCGCACCCCTTGTTGCCAGCTTAGCTGGCAGACGACAATGAATGAATGAGCTGTTCCTTAATTTTATTTAATTTATATAGACCATCAATGTGGTTTTTGGGACTTCAAAGCCAGTTCTTATTTCAATCGATACAAAAGAAATCAAATTTCACATATGTTTACTTAAACTTTTCAAAAGACTGTTACAGAACACATAAAATTTATATTGACTGTATATAAATAGATAAAATTAATAATGTATATAAAATTAAAAATATATATAAATAAAGCCAGATTTTCAGATAATTAAATATTTGCTTTAAATACATATTGCTGTTGTGTTGAAATTATTAATAATTTTAATTGTTTAACTGTGCAAATATTTGATATTATAAAAATTTGAAATTTACTATTAATATACTAAATTCAATTTATTGAAGAAAATTTATTTTAAATTTTGTTTATATTGTTGAGGGTGGGAATGAAACTGCTTCAATAGTATGTGTTGCACAGAAAAATTAGATATTTGTAAGCAATGAAAATAAGTAAACAAGATTTGGGAGTCGATCGGAAATAGAACCAGGTTACAAGCAAATTCTCATTGGTTTAAAATATCTATGACGTCATATAACACGTTTTATCTACGTCACAGTCACATTATATAGCAACATCAGATAGGCTGTCATCCGATCGTTTTTGCTTCCAGCCTTTAAGCTCTTTTTAATGCTATATTCATTTAGTTTATTCCGAATTTTTTATGACTTGATTTTTATGTATTTATCTTAATATTTTCTTTTTGCTTACTTTTGTATTTTTGAATATTTACAATTCTATTGTATAATTAAGTTTTGAAATTTTGAATATTGTAATTTATATTTTGAAAAAATTATTTTTTTAACTAAATCCTCATTAGGTGATTTGCTAAATTGTTTCCTATATATATTTGTACTTTTATTATATTTTTTGAATATGTATATATATATATATATATATATATATAATATATATATATATATATATATATATATATATATATATATATATATATATATATATATATATATATATATATATATATATATATATACATATTTTAGGTTACTAAAATGTTAAAATGTATCGAAACTTTACGGAAATGGCCAAGGCTTTACTTTTACATTTTTCAATTCGGTATTTGTATTCGTGGGGGGGGTTTACCCAGTCTGAAATTGTTTATCGTGTATATTTCCAGTGTTCTACGGGATCACGCCATAACAGGAAATAAATCCAAATATTGTGATTTGTATCCTCTTCTTGTTCTAAAAATATTTCCGGGGGAAGATCCAGTCAAAGCGGCCACCTGATCTCCTCCCCACAGCCATTTAAAAAAAAAATCTGTGCAATTTCAGGATATTTCCCCCCTGGAGGTTTATTTAAAAGCTCTAGTTTGAGAGTTTGCGATGCTTTGTTGCATTATTTAACCGAAGAAGTCGTAAAGATATCTCAATAACGTTTAATATGAAGCCCCAGAAAGATCTATATATTTTTGAGTTCTTATGTAATACCGATATTTTTCACTTTTATTCACAAAATGCTGCCATCACACATTTTGCCATTTTCCGTATACAATCTTATTATACAAGCGCATGTTAGTTCTCTTGCATGCTCCTCAATACATACAAAGAATCTTGATTGAAAATGAAGATCTTTACCGAAACCCAAGTACTGAAAAACAACAACTGTTGGATTCACTATTAATATCTTTTTCAGCAAGAAGTGGTAATAATCAGTCTAATTCAAACTTTCTTGGAATCTATATATTCTACAAAGATAATATTTTTTTTCTGTTGATAACTGTCGTTTAAAGACACAATTGCAAAGAATGTTTTTGTACATATTTTATCATCCCAATTTTTCTTTATACGAAATATATAGAACCGTTTCAAATCTAAGGATATTTGTATACATCTTTTATTTAAGGTTTCAGTTTTTATTTATTGAATATTCGTTTAATAAATGAAGATTATTATAAACTAAACTTAGTTGCATAACAGCCCATATGGCAATTTAATAATAAAAATTCTGCATACTATCTGTATACCCATATCTGCATTCGTAATTAAGGGAACTATATCTCCAAGTTGCCGCCCAACTTGTCTAGTGATCAGCGTGCCTGACTGCAGATAGGGAGGTCCTGGGTTTGAATCCTGGTTCGGGCATGGATGTACTTTCTGTCTATCCTGTCTTTGTCCTTTCCTTGTATAAATGGGTTGTGAATGGTTACCTACCCTATTAAAGGGTACCAATGACAAGTGTATACTGTGGAAGTCGGGTTCCACATCTAAATATGATTCAGTTGGAAAAATGGAGCAGCGCACCCCTTTAATTCTGCCTAGCTGGCATACGACAACAACGTCTCCCAGTAGATGGTCAGAATAATTAAAGATTCCCAGTGTATATTTCCCAAATATGCTGGTGAAATTTCCTTATACATACCCACTGAAGGGATGAAATTCTGAGCTGACCTTGCTCAGCCCCAGGATCGAACCTGTGCCATGGGAAAGTCAAGCACTACCACTATGCCATTGCGCTTTATGACTGCAATATAGAGCACTGATTCTCAACCACTGTGTTATGAAACTTAAGTTTGTTGCGAAATTTTAGAAAAATATATGGTAAAAATTTTATTTATTTATTTAATTTTTTATTTATTTATTTATTTTGTATGCTGGATCTCAGTGTTACTCACAGTTAAACTAATGAATATTAAGATGGATACTCTTAATTACATTATACATTAGAGTACAAATAATGTAAACATCTTTAACAACTTGCTTATCAATAAATAATTAATTACTAATATATGGATTTACTTTATTATTAACTATTGCAATAATATATGATACAAGTTTGTTCCTAACTATAATTGTATTTAACGAAATATGAAAATATTAGGACTTGTGGTAAATTATATTTAAATTAAACTAAATCAAAAATTAAAAGGGAAAAGTTTAAGTTCACACATCTTCATTGATTATAAACATAAGCATCTCGTTTGCAAAAATGTCAATATTTATACATTAAAATAAATAAATCTTTTAGGTTTCTAAAATTCAAATCTAGATATTTTTTATTCATAAAAATAATGATTATAATTATTTAATAATAAAATAAAGACAGTGATTAAACTTTTTATAAAGTGAAACTGTTTCTACATATATATAATCTTTAACTAAAATTTCTAATGTCACCCTTTGTTTAATCATTTACAAGATTCAACCCTTTATTCTTTTTAAAAAAAATTAAAAATTGCAGAAAATTATCGTTACACGAAACAAATAAATTTTTGAGGAAAAAATGTTTATGAAATAAAATAATTAAATCACAGCGAGAGAGAGAAAACTAATTGTAATACATATGTGAATATTCTATATTTTTTTATATGGTGGACAAATTCTTTTAATATTAAAACTTAACTATTAAACTAAACTATTAAATTTTGAAATATTGGTCATAAATCACAAAATACACTTCTTCTAAAAATTTATCCATCAAAAATATAACTCGAAGTAAAATTGCTTCAGATATTCAACAATGAAATTGTAATTTATATACACAGATTGTTACAAGAATAATGCAAACGGTAAATAAGTAAATAAATCAAAATTCTGGCTGCTGCAACATATTTTCCGATAAATACATCAATTTCAAAACGGTCATTTAGTGTATACATTCACAGTACAAACATCATTTGTGTCTCACCCAGTAATTTCTTATGTGGGCTTGTTCTTCAATCTATCTTTTACACCTTGACTGCATCTGCACTAACTGACCTAACTCGGCATCCCACTTTCGATCAAACTGCTCGCCAATTTATCTACCTTAGAACACTTGCACCACTTGAACTCAAGTAGTGCTATTTGTCAAACTCACCTAAAAGGGTTCGGAACGTGGAAGAATACATCAAGAGGCCCGCCTGTCTGCCTTAACCAGGAAAAATGGCACCTTTCTCTACTCAGAATTTCTTTCTTGCATCTGGCAACGGGAAACTGTGCATGTAAAGTAGAAGAAGAACTTTTATCAAAGGTTTCGGTTACATCCGTGCTTTTCTGGTCTTACTAAAAGCAGAGTGCTGTTATGTCATAATCTAAATCTTGTAAAAGTTTTTGGGTGATTTTTTTTCGTTGGTTTCATTTTATGGTTGAACAGATATCAGAATTATTTACTGTTTATTGTGAAATTATTAATTTCAGTTTAGAGTATTATTTTCAATTTCACTCGTAAATACTTATAATTCCTTTAATCAAACTTGATTGAAAAATCACGCGAGATTTTTATTGAAAAAACGAAACTTTTTTCTTGAATACTTTAAATTTTAACTATGAATGAAAATCATTTTTTATTACATTT
Organism: Latrodectus hesperus; assembly: GCA_037975125.1. Taxonomy (NCBI): domain Eukaryota; kingdom Metazoa; phylum Arthropoda; class Arachnida; order Araneae; family Theridiidae; genus Latrodectus; species Latrodectus hesperus. Next base: position 14,005,459 of record CM075850.1, on the reverse strand, counting down.
TTATATCGATGATTATATTTTATTTTACATTTGATTTGAAATAAACAAGAAAAACATTTTTAGTGAATAGTAGTGCCCAAGAAAAATATTACTATTTTTGTTGTCTTGTGCCAGTTAGGCTGGCAATATGAGGTGCGCTGCTACACTTTTTCAACTGAACCCTATTTTGGTGTGGAGTCCTACTTCCTCAGTACACACATGCCATAGGTACTCATTTAATAGGGTAAGCAACCATTCACACAAAGAAAGGACAAAGACAAGATAGAAACAGAAAGAAAGTACATCCATACCCGAACTGGGATTTGACCCCATGAACTCCCTCTCCGTAGTCAGGGACTCTGACCACTAGACAGGGTGGGCGGCTGTGGGTCCATTAAGCTGAGTATTAAGCATGTTTGGAAACTAATTACTAAGGACATCGCGAGAGACTGACCACCAAACCGGGATGTATCCTTCGCAACCCAGGACCCCCGTTCATGGAAGCAGTTATGAGCCTTTGCCCCCATATGGGCTGTCGTTCCATTGTGAATTTAGTTTCCTTCATTTAAAACAAAATAAAATTGCTTATAATAACTCCTTTAGAATACCAATTTGGGGAAGGAATCAATCCTTTCTCATCACGAAATACAAATAATTTAAGCACTTCAAAAGTTATTGAATGGAAAACATCCAATAGTCATCGTTAAAAAAAAAAAGAAATCAAGAAATAGTGAAAACAATATGCAACTATACTTTCTGACCTTTTTATTATTTATATAAGCAAAGTATATATATATATATATATATATATATATATATATATATATATATATATATATATATATATATATATATATATATATATATATATATATATATATATATATACGATTGTACACACCTTTTATACGGTAATCATTATGAATGGCATCACTTCTTGAGAATGGTTCTCCCACTTCCCACAGATCAAACAACTTCCTTCAAAAGCACACGCATTCAAACAATAAATTAAATGTCCTGGTTTCTAAGTGGAGGACGATGTTATAGCAAAAATCCTTATTTGTGACGTGTTTTTGAGGAAGTACAGTCACAGAGAGGAATGGATTCACTAGCAAATTATATGGAGAGGGGCTGCTCAGTAAATACTTCCATAAATCCTGCGTGAAATTATAAATTTCTCGCGGAGATTATAAATTGTACCGCGTTTTCTGAGTTATTGCTTTTCGTATGAGATGTTGGATATCTACTGTCACGAGCAGCATGATTCAGTGAAAATATCATCGGTTCACTTTTCCTGTTAAAAGTGAAATACATAATTGTTGATAATATCATATTTCTTTTGTTTATCTTTTAAAGACGAACGGAATTATGTTGCAATTTAATGTGATCGCTGAAGTTACTTTTATTCAACAACATACTTTTAACAGCTCATCTGCATCGTTATATACATTAGTAAGCAAATCTCGGTATACCATAAACAAAAAATTCCAAGTGTTGTGGGCTTGAGTGTCAAAAATGATGATTCGGCGACAAACCAAAACCAAGTGTTGTGGAAGGAGTCAATTTAAATCTCAACTTCACCACTTGGCCATGGTGGGTTGCTAGGGAGGGTGACCACATACTCTCCCTCTCTGGGTTGCTGGATCCCCGTCAGTTGGAGACGTGTCCACGATAATATGTGACGTTCAAAGTCCTTCTGTTGGTGTGGCGTGGATGTGGAGGAGGAGGTTGCAAGCTCAAGTGTGAGCTCCTCACCTGAGCGTGGTTCAAAACGACGAGGCACATGGTGGTGGGAGAGTATGCCGAACCGTTAACCTAATTGTACAGTTCGGGTCTTACCTCCACCTTTATGTATGTATGCACATAAAATTGTCTTAACTGTGTACCGTCTTGAAAAATTCCGATTCTCTTCAAGAGTTCTTCCAAGCTTTGTCTTTAATTGTTCAAAATTCTTGTTTCGATCACTTTTAATAAAAGTGTTTTGAATGAAAGGTATATGAATGAAAGTTGAATAAAATTAATAAAGCTATATCAAATTTATATGTATAAAATCATCAAATTACTTTTTATTGAAGAATAAGGGATTTTCTTCTATCAAAATTGAAACATATTCATTGCTTTTTTCCAATATGAAATCAGCTATTTTATTTCTGTCCATATTACACAATAAGATGAAATTCACTTTAGAATGTTATTCTTTATCAAGATAACATGTTTCAAGACTTTTATATATATATATATATATATATATATATATATATATATATATATATATATATATATATATATATATATATATATATATATATATATGTATGTATGTATAAACTCCATGGGGCACGACAGCCCATGTGGGCCAAGGACAACAGTGCCCATAACTGTTTTCATGACCGAGGGCCCTGGGGTGCGAATCATATGTCCCAGTTAGGTGGTCAGCCTAACGTAAGATCTTAGTGTTTAGTTCCCAAGCATGCTTGGTACTCTGTTAATCAACCCACTGAAGGGATGAAAGGCTGAGTCAACCTTGCCCAGCCTGAGGATCGAACATCGGACCTGTGTATATATATATATATATATATATATATATATATATATATATATATATATATATATATATATATATATGCATCTATTTATATATATGCATCGATGGCTATCGATGTCTTTTGCATAGTACCTACTAAAGATACTATCAACGAACAATATCTCACGATTTTTCCTGAAAGATTTTGTTCGTCGATGTAACGAAACGTGGTCTATTTTTAATGAACAAAAGCATTTTTTTTCTTTTTAGAAAATATATCCTTTGATTCAAGTTTCAGAATGTGTAACATCAAATCAAAATAAAATCATGATTTCCAATTTGATGGGAAAAAATTCCACTTTTTCTTCTATAAACTCATAAATCTAAAAATTAAGCATCCTCACTCTGTGTTTCCCTTAGTTTCTGAAAAAAATTCATCAATAAATCACGTGCACATCAAGAGCAAATGCAAATTCCCTATTAAATATCTTTTAGCAATATATTTTTCAAATCGGAGGAACATTACCAACCGCCAAGTCTACGTTTTTCCCTTTCCAAATTCGATCAAATTTAACGATGCAGGGCGACGTTTTACCATCAGGGCTCGAATTTTACTTTTGGGGCGCACATCTTAAATGACGCCCCAAGATGCGGCTGAATTTGTCATTCGCTTAAATGCCGAAGCATCTCTTGCTGCTAGGTGGGGGTGGAGTGGGAGGCTTAAGTAATATTACGGTTACTGAAGGATTCTGAGTCAGTCTTAAGCTTGGCATCATTTGGCGCTTGAACCTGTAAGTGCCCCTTACGTGTCACAGTAAATTACGCACAGGTGGAATATTACAGTGCATTACAGGCCAGAGAAGGAATCGCTGCTTCGAAAGAAATCCGGAGCTCTTCAATGGAAATTTATAATACATACAGATACGAGAACGCACTTCGAGTGATTGAAAATTACATTTAGTATCTCAAAAGGATTTTGAGAAATTGGAAGTAAGAGGAGGTATAAAAAACTATTCTTAGAAATGAGGATATTGATGCAAAATGTCTTTACTTTGAATACAAGATTTTCTTATTGCATCGGAAAATATGAGCTCCGATATCACATTAATATCTATAAACTATATGTGATCTATAGGAATACGTACATACGTATATATTATTTTATATTCATGATATGTTCGAGTAGCAAAGCTATGTAGAAGACACGACGAGGCATACCATAAGCTCAAATTGTTCATTTTGTAATAATAACCTACCTTTTTAGAGTCATATTTGTAACAGCAAAAAATATAATGGGTTAAATATGACCTAGGAATAGAACATCGCTTATCAGGGAGAAGAGTCGTGGGTTTGATCCCAACCACTGTTGAAAAACGGGAAATGGTTGCTGCATTTCTGCATGCACGCCTCTTAATGTGGCTGCTTAGAAATTTGCCAGGTTTCCATTATATTACAATACATGGATCGAGCCCACTTTGAAAAGCCCTCTCTAAAAATAATCAAGCGATAACCTTTTACAATCCCTTTCAACTTTAGGTCATTAGGCAATCCACAAACCGGCGTCGAAAAATTCAAGATAGTATATTGTATTAAAGAAGAAAAACATTCCCTCAACAGAATATTTTGGATTACTTTTAATAGCCAGCCTGATGTATCATCAACCCATCGGTGCAGAACCTTTTTGTGGGATCCATTTGAAGACCGCAAAAACCAATGTTCTTAGATGGGAAAAACGAAAGATGTATGAAGCTTGGCTCAACACTCCTGGTCATACCCACGCTAAAAGTATGATCTGCGGATTATCAGCGAGGATTGCCTCTGAAATTCTAAGATGCTCTAGGCAGAAGATACGTTTAATTGTAGGCTTCATAACTGGGCACTATTATTTCAGAAAACACCTCCATAAAATGGGACTGTTTCAGCAAGACCCTATCTGCAGGAAATGTCATACGCAAGAGGAAACGGCCAAGCCTATCATTTACGAATGCGAGGCTCTTGCCCTCCCTAGATGAACTTCTTTAGGCATCATCCATACTAGAGAGTTACACCTAGACTCCATGAAAGGGTTATCGGACTTTATTCAATACAGTGGGTGACCCGAGCAACTGGAACTAGGAAACATTGGGTTTGGAGTTAATATTACAAAAGGCTGATAAAAGAAGAGGTGCCCAATGACATACAAAATCAACTCTAATAAGAAGAAAATGTAACATCAAAAGTTTTCATTTTAAATATAATATTTATTGTTATAAATTCAGTTCAGCGTTTGCATTTGACAAAATCTAATAAATATCTCCGTGGCCTAGTTGGATAGGGTGTCGTGAAAGGTAGTGAGTTCAAGCCTCAGTTTAACCGACGATCCGTCGTGTTCGTTAAGGATAGCTGTGGCACTTTAAATAGGTCTTGGTCGCAATGTCCTCCAAGTGAAATGATACCTCTAGGAGTGGAAGATCCTGCATTAGGGAGTCTTCTATCTGATCCTTGCTTCTAAATTACGAAGACTCTCAATCAACTGCTTCCACTAACTGGTAGATCCCACCCCAGGGCTAGGTGCAGGGAAATGTCCTGGTGCAACAACAGAAAGAGAACTGGTGTAAAAATTGAACTATGCAAAAGATTAAAACTCTGGTGTAACTTTATTTTCGGATGCAATATCTTTATCATAAAAATATAATAACTAAGCACAACAAATAAAGTTGAAAATCAGAAATCTTTTAATCGTAAAATCTAATTATTTAGCTTACTTAATTTGCATGACATCCTATGACCATTTTCATGATCATCAAGGCTTATTAGACCCGATATTTGCAGTAACTAACATTATTTATCAATATCGTATTTTACTGTTTGAATTGCGATTCCAAACCACTGTGAATATCTATATTCAAGACTGAGTTAATCGTAATGTTAGAATCAACAGGCATTCTTTCCATTATTAATAGTTTGTAATAATATCTATACAATTTATTTTTCACATTTCCTTTCTATTGTTATTCTGATTTTTCTACGCTTAAATTGAGGTGAAATAATTTTTAGTTCCGTTGGCGCTCTTTTCAATATATATATATATATATATATATATATATATATATATATATATATATATATATATATATATATATATATATATATATATATATATATATATATATATATATATATTAGTTCTTAATTGCAGGAATAATTAATCTTAAGTATCTTTTCAGTATCTATTTGATGGATTTCGTCCAATATGGAATCTAGTACAGTTTATTCAAGAAAATGGAATAAAATATTACTTCCAGTACGTTGCGATTTATTCAAAAAACTCAAATCTTAATTTTAATGTCATAAAAGTTTGGAAAATTCATTTCTTAAGGGTTAAAGTAAACTAAATATAAAAGATGTGTGTGTGTGATAAAGAGCTTTCTATTCAATTTTAAAAGGTAAATAATTTTCTGTCCGAATGACTTGATTTATAGCTTTACGGTCAGATTTTGCTTATGAGTGCCATTAACAATGAACGGCAATTTAAATAAACTTTCAAATTTTTAAAAAGTCTTCATACCGGGAGAATCGAACGCACCAACTGTTGAGCTGAGAAACAGAAGTATGACCATTCACCCAGACATATAGCTTCATGACTGAAGGTTACATTTGATGTGGAAGTCTGTATCCACGTGTTTCTCAAGACAGCTAATTTAATCAAAAGTTACTATTTAAAAAATACTAAATTACTTCAAGCATCCGATGTGGGTGAACTATCAACCATTCTCTAGGTTTGGTACCCTGAAAGGAGTACCAAACCTAGAATGATGACAGGAGAGGAAAATTGATATTTTTGAAAAGGGTGTCGAAGTCAGAAGCAGATGAATCATAGAAAGCTAATCATTCAGATTTGTGTATTAATTTCTAAAAAATACTAAATAATCCTATTCGGCATTAAAATATTTAACACATTTTTAACCCTTTGACCGCATTCGACGTATCAGAACGTCATGCATTAATTTGACAAAAGTCGCACATGACGTTCTGATACGTCGTTGAAAATGAGACACTGTTTAACGTGTTCATTCTTGTTCATTTCAAAGGAGCACTGATAGTGGTGATGATAATGAGATAAAACCAAGATGCAAAAGACGTACAAGATACTTATCAAGCACTGATAGTGAATCTTCTCCGGAGAAATTAGATCAATCGATTTGACAAGAAAAAGACAATATACCTCATGTAAAACGGTTTCGTGAAGTACCTGGAATAAATCCTTTGTGTCTGCGAAGGCTAGGTGCTCATCCTAAACCTTTGGATGTTTTGAATGAAGTCCTAAATGAAGATTTTTGGAATAGCATAGTGGAAGAGACAAATAGGTATGCCAGACAAGTGGTAGAAAAAGGTTTTGAAAAAAAAAAAAAGAAACAAAAGGTGGGAGCCAATAAATTCTAATAATTGCATAAAAAATGCTGTTCTTACAAATTACTTTACCCCAAAAAATTAAATGTGCTCCAAATGCAAAAAATTATTCGAATAAATGTGCATCCAAAGGGTTAATGGTAAACTCTATTCACTAACTGTATACTGAAATTCTTGCTGATGATTTCTCGCTCAACTTATACCTCTTACAGTTGAACTTTTCCCAAAATTACACTTTTGGAAAATAATTGACTGCGTGTTTCAAAAACTGATAACCGCGCCTCGTTCATTGAAGTAAGACGTCCTCTCGTAGTAGAGCGATATCAATGATCCTGGCAGTATGTGCTTCTCCCTCCTAGACATCACTTCCTCCTTCCCCCAGGGACATTATCTATCTGGAGTTATAGTTTGGCACATTGAAGCCGATGAAGCTATCCTCCAATTGCAAACACATGCACTTCGGTGGTCGGAATGTGCTCCATTTCCATATAAATGGCCTTCAATCGACTTCTCCTCGCCTCCTGGGGACACGACTAAATTGCGTACCCCCTCCAACCCCTCTTCACTCCCAGCTGCGGCGGAACCAATCGATGGTAAACTATCTTCAGAAGAACATGGAAACGACTGCTTAGCAGCTCTGAAGAAAATTTGTCGAAATTGGATCGAATGGAACTCTTCATCATATTTATTCTAAATGCTCGCTGGAAATTTTCTAAATTTATCTATTTTTTTTATTTGCAGTTTTGGTATGAGGCAAATGAAGGGATCTCTGTGTGGAAGAAAAATGTGAACTTATTTCAAATAACATGTTAGCTGTATCCATATTTTCCCATAGCTCATATTTTATCCAGTTGTGGATTTGATTCTGGATATTTATCGGTTTTATGATGGATTTTATCTTTTGATATTATATTGTAAGCTACTAAAAGATAGACAGGGTGATTAGTTTTGGAGTTTTAAGTGCATCACGTTGAGGAGAGAAGTGTTGCTATTGTTTTCCTATGACACTTCGACAAGCCAAGCTCGCTATGTCTTTGGCTGCGCGAATTAAGTCAATAGAGAGCGTCTTTCGTTTAGGATCAGAGCACCACGAAGGTGAAAGTACGACTTTGCTCTTTTTAAGGTGCCTCGTCATTTTGAACCACGGTCAGGTGAAGGGCACACCTGAGCTGGCTACCTCCTCTCCACATCCACGTCACACCAGCGGAAGGACTTTGTAAGTCATATATTAACGTGGACGCGTCCTAAACCCACGGAGTTCCAGCAACCCAGTGAAGGAGAGTACACCGTGGTCACCCTCCCAACCACTGCCCACGGCAAATGATGCTTCACTTTGCTGACCTTACGGGAAGCGGCGTGAAGCTACTCAGCCACTGGAGCTCGAGGAGAGAAGTAATTTTACAAATCGATTCAGTCATTTGAAATATTTGAAAATGATTGAATATTCGTAGCTTGGACCAAACAGTAGATTCACATGACTTGATTTGCCACACCCAGAGATATCATTTCATTTGGAAGACAATGCGATTACCATCTATTTAACTTTTAACAGCCACCTTCAGTGAATATGAAGGAATTTTTATTGCGTAGAGAATCGAACTCGTTGCTTTTCGATAAGGAGAACGACGCCCGAACCAATCAGGTCCCCGTTCCCATTGGACCACTAAATTGAATGAAACTTATTTGTTTCGCAAACCAAGATTAACCACTTTGTGAAAAAGTACTAGATATGAGAGTTGCAAAAAGAGGATTGAAAATCCTTTCAAGGACTTTTTTATCCTACGTCGGGACAGCGGCCTCATTGGCTATGAGTTCACTGGCAGCCCAATAAAATTAGCCTTATTGTGGATAACAGTTCAAAAGACGGGTAAACAGTTCAAAAGAGAAAGCGCAGGACAGCTTGTCAAATGAATAAAGTCCATAAAAGCTCCTGAAGGACACAGGGTACAGTAGGGCGTGTTGACCACACCGATACGGTTTAAGTGTCCCTGGAGAAAGTCATGTCCAGTCAAAATTCTGAAATTGGTAGTGAAAATGGCGCGTGGAAGGCACATGGGGAGTGGAGAGTTCAACAGGGAACCCCAAGCCTTGTCTTTAGTAATTTCACTATATGAAGGTCTTTGAGGAGTTTGTTTTTGATTAAGTTCCTTCCAAGAACTCGTCACAAGAAGATCTAAAGATAGGAATATCATCTACTGTTGTGGGAAACTTTTCCCTCTTTAAACTTTGATAGCACGAGCTTACTCCTACGTCACAATCAGCTTTTTTTTAAACTGGGAGCAGAAATATCTTTTCACTTATATCAGTATTATTTAACATTTAATTTTGAAAACAATAACAATTTTTAGGAATTCGTTTGGCCACATTGTAGAATCTGTTTTTTCAGAATGTTTTTGAATTGTGTTATAAATTAATTAATAATTGTCTAGTATATATTAGCTTCCCCATGTCGAGTTTTTTTTTGCATTAATCAATTAAATTTTCAATCATTGCTTTTGTTATCATTATCGAATCTATTATCAAAAAGTGGGTTTGATTTTGATCTTAAATAGGTAAAAGATTGCCAAGTAGACAGGAATTCTTTGAGTTGATCCTTTTTGATCAATTGATGAATTTCAAACAAATCATTTGTTCGTTCTTGAATCTATTCTCAGAAAATGGCTACGGCATTGGTCTTGAGCCAATCAATGCTTGACAAAAGATAGGAGAAATTCATCTTGATCCTTGTTTTTGATTAATCAAGCAGAAATTTTAACAGCACTTATGAACTTTTTGTTGAATAAGCAAAAAAATAGTTTCAATTTTCACCTTGAGCAAGTGAGAAATTTTAAAGTAGACTCACCAAGGGAATTCTTTTTGAACAGTCAGTTAAAATTAATCAATAAAAACTAAACTCCATGGAACAACAGTCCATGTGGGCCAAGGCCTACAGTGCCTGTAACTGTTTTCATGACCGAGGGCCCTGGGATGGGAAGCATATGTCCCAGTTAGGTGGTCAGCCTAACGTAAGACCCCTAGTGTTTAGTTCCCAAACATGCTTGGTACTCAGTTAATCTACCCACTGAAGGGATGAAAAAGGCTGAAAAATTAATCAATAACTTACTTTAAATACATTCAGTGAGGCGAGTTTCCAGTTTCATCTTAACTGTTAAAAAAAAATGTGATTGTTGAATGTATCCAAATGTCAACTCGCTTATGTTGGATGTCCGTTTCTATAGGCAAGAAACAGCACAATTCTGGAGCCTCCTTGCTGTTGTATAATATGGATTACACATTTTTCATTCCAATAAAAAGGCATGTCTACAAAACTTGGTTACTTTTTAAACTCATTCTATTTTTCACAAATTGGTAATTTTGACTCCCCCTTAAAAAAAGTTATTTGAGAGATTTTCAGACGAGGCATGTCTGGCTCGAATATCACCTGAAAAGAAACAAAAAATAAAATATAAATGACAAAATTTAAACGTTCATTTCAACTAATACATTAGGGAAAGCCAGATATTAATCACTTTTCCCACTCTTTAACAAAACATGTTCTAATCAGAAAACCATCAGTTCAAATGTTTGATTGCATGTATGAACACAAGCGCCTTTAAGTTCTAAAAACTTGCTTATAACTAACACACATTATAACTCAAGGAAAACATAAATACCACAAATCTTAATAAATTATTAGATTTTTCAGAAATAATCATGCTGATTTAGATTTGGGTTTATTTGACTCTTTTAGATTATTTAATTTTGCTATTTTAATGCAATTTTCAAACCTATAGAAGCTTCTATGCAGGAGATAATCTTAGACTAATCATCAATCACATCTATTTTGTCAAGTATTTCATTTATTTTTCCTTTCTGCAGGTTACTTTGTAAATTCATCTTGTTACTTTTTCTTCGGTTTTCAATTAAGTCTTCTGGGCTGCGGTGAACGGGCAACATTTAAAAAGTGCTGTCTTGGCTTTGCTGGACTTATACGAAGGAAGGCGACACCTGTTAAACTATGCACTGATCAGGTGCCTACCTTAGTATCTCCTTGTCCTTGTAAACTACCTATTACTTAGCTTGTTTAATATGAACGTTTAAAGATGACATCGTCATCATGATATCATCTTTAAATTGCCTTCGTTAACTCACAGTGGCAGGACCATGAGCTTTGGAGTAGGAGTTCCTAACTTCGATTCTAGTCACACATGAGCAACAAAAAATAAGTGCTTTACATCGTATAGCAAATAATCCATCCTATAAAAGGTGTAGGATATCTTAACATCCATCAAATCTTCGTCTTCTGGGAAGATTTTTCATATCTAAACTAAACTAAACCAAATGGCACAAAAGCCCATGTGGGCCAAGGCCTACAGTGCCCATAACTGTTTTCATGACCGAGGGCCCTGGGGTGCGAAGCATGTGTCCCAGTTAGGTGGTCAGCCTAACGTAAGACCCCCAGTGTTTAGTTCCCAAGCATGCTTGGTACTCAGTGAATCGACCCACTAAAGTGATGAAAGGCTGAATCAACCTTGCTCAGCCCGAGGATCGAGCCTCTGACCTATTTTTCATATCTAATGAGACTTATTTTCAAGTCCTGATAGAACAAAATCTGGAAAAATCCAGAGCACTTACCCCAACAGATGCGCATGTAAAAAGAAGAGAATCCATTTGCGGTTATTCAACAGGAACTGGAATTGAATCTGGAATCTCAAACTTCGAAGAACATCTTATCCTACCTCTAGATAACACAGGGCTACGAATTAGATGTTGCATTTCTATTTCTGGCATGTATTCAGTGGGTGCTGAAATTTTTTCAAGGTTTTCTCCCTGGGGATGTATGAATATGACCTGATTTTTAGGAACTGTCAACCCTGAGAGCATCTCCAGGTGGATGCATAAATGTCGTATTAAGGTATTCAGATGTAAAACGATCCACTTCGTGGCGTTGTTGTTGCAGCAGTATACTTCCTAACATCTAAAGCGGAGTTGGGCTCTATTAGTTATTTGTAAGTAGCCTGATGGGATTCTTTGTCATTATGAAGGAAGAGTCAAGTAGAAGACACCAACTACCACCTTAGAGATATTATTTTATTTTGAGAACATTAGGATCACGATCTATTCAATGTGTACCAGCCGTTTTTAAGTGAATGCAATGGCTTTTCAGTTTAGCCGGGATTTGAACTCACTGTCTTCTGATAATGAGGACCTACCAGGCCATTGCGGCCTATTACTTCGGGGTGTCACACTTGGATTCAATTACTCTGTAAAAGTATTGTACAATTAAGTACATAATATTTTTGATAAAATATCTCTTTAAAAACCATTGCTAAAAAAATAATCAATTAGAATTCAAAACAATTGTAATATAATGAAAAATATACATCATTTTCTTACTTAGTAATATAAATATTCACATATAATTGTATTTCAGTGAATGTGCAATTTGACAACTAAAACGTTTACTTTGGATAGGTGAGTTTGTCATATACTTTGTGTAATATAAAACAAAACTTGTTTAAAAATTCGCGAAACCCTATGATAAAAAATCAAACAATATTTTTAAAAAACAAAAACTATCAATGGAGCTATATTGCCTTAATTTTATTTATTGAAATTAGATGAAGAAATGTTGAAATGATTGTCATAAAATCGAAATACACGTTCTAATGGAAAAAAATTGAAAATTTATTTTATATATCACACGTGACCTTATAAACACGTGGGTTTAAAACAATAAAATTCGAAACACGTTTCTTTCCAGAGCAATGTGACGTCATTACAATGTCAATAAATCAACCACAAATATTACTTCCTTCTCAGTAAAAGTCCAAAACGTGTCAAACACATTCTTCTCGTATAAAAAAAACAACCATTTAAAGAACAAAAGACGAAGGAAATAAAAATAAATAAATCCTTTCTGAATATTTATTTCTATTCAAAAACCCATAAAAACCACATTTCTGTAACACAAGTGGAGGCAACGCGTCGCTGTTTTCGAACTATTTCTTATGTTGCCAATAATCTCTTCGGAAACTTTGAGGGGAAAAAAGAGGAAAATATATATCGTTTTCAAAAGAAAGCAGTGCAAGTAGAAGTAAGTGGCTTTGCGTCAAAGCTGTGTGTTATTACGGACACTATTCAAATAGCATCCATTATTCTTTCCATCGTCCCAAAGTGTGCAAGTATTATTATGCCTTCTTAACTGTCCTGCTATTGGTGGGATTGACTTAAGAATAACGGCTGTCTCTAACGACTGACGAAGTTCTTCGCCATGTTTGGCTTCTCTATTTGAGAAATACTGGAGTTATTGTTCTTCTCTGGTGTCTATTTTTTTATAAAATAATGTTTTATTGAGAATTTTAAAATATTTTACTTACTAATTAATAAGCCATTAAAATTGATTACCAGTTATTTAAATTTTTGCCTTGTTTTATAAAATCCACTAGCTATTCATATAAGGTTTATATTATACGTAATAAAGTTATAATATCAATAGCATTCTAAAATTATGATTGTTTTTTCTTAATGAACTACAAATATTTTTCTAAATAGTATTTTAAATTTGGCGCTAAATAGAGTTATAAAATATCATCAAATTATTTCAAGTAAGACTGTAAAAAATTGCACTTTTTCAAGTATAATATTTAGTTTTTCGATTGATTATATTTGGAAGTCTTATATAAAAGGGTATCAAGCTACTCTTGAGTTTTTATGTTACAATAGAAATGTTCAGTGATTTGCTGAAATACATCTGGAAATAATTTCTTACAATTTTTTTAAACACATTAGTGCGAAATGGAATATATACCCCTGACGAAACAGAATAGGTCCTTACTAAGCAAAGTATAGAATACCTCTTGAAATAATTATTCGAACTTCCTTCCGCTAAGTCAAAATCATAAATTTGTCAGTTGAATAATATCATGACTTGTCATGAAATTTGAATACTTTTAAATTTGTCCTCTTCTATGAAATTCTGTTAGCAAATCTATAAAGTTCAATTACTAGATAAAGAATTCTAGAACCATATTCTTGTCTCATACCTGAAATAATTTTAAAAAACATAATTAAATGAAAATTAATTTTATTAATATTATATAATTTAAAAATAAATAAATTAAATTGAAATAAGTATAACGATTTTAATACAATTATTTTAATGTTGTTATCCGGATGTATATAATATCCTGTTTTATACTTACATTGAAGTTTACAAAATAAAAATTTTGTTTATTGAAAGAATAAAATAAATGCAGAGCAAATAAAAATGCAACATATTATCCAAAAAAACTAAACTTCATTGAATTTTAATTATAATTTAATAATTTAGATACTAAGTTATAAGTATTATATCCTTAATGATCTTCATAGCTAATTAAAATTAAATTTATAAAATACATATTTCAAAAAATATGCTTTCATTCTAATTTTTTTATATTTATTGCTTTGTTAAGAACCTTCAATACGAACACAAGTAAAACGTGACCAAATATGGCGTTTAGTGGGTAGATTTACTGACGTCAAACATCTATCCTTCCCCCTCACCACCCTCTCGCTAAAACTCGTAACAATAAAGGCCCTATCCGGCCACTTCATCTTTTCCCGGACTCCGGATAAATTTCCGACCATTAACAATCTGTGCGCCATAATTTCTGAAAAAGGGGGAAAGGGAAAGGATCACCCCGAGAGAAGGTGGATTTAAAATCGGTATCCGCACAGAGGTTAATACTTGGGGAAGAGGATAAAGAGAACAAGTAACTGTAACCGCGGGAGAATGTTATATGTGCGAGTGATGTAGTGAATGGGAAACGAAGAAAGAGGAAAAGCTCTCGCGCGAGCCCTCCCTCAACCCCACCCCCTTTCGAATCGAAACGGTGAGTAAGAATAAATTGCAAACGACTTTAGTACACGAATCGCTTGTAGAATTTGGAAAACTGAATTCAAGATTTGGAATTGCAATTTAGTGTTGCCAAAACGCAAGTAGTTCTGGGAATATAAATCCTGTTGTGAAAGTATTTAGAGCTTCCTATGCTAATCCAAATGTTCCGATTTAGGGATTAGGGCCCTTCCAGAAACTGTCGATTTGTTTGATGAAAAGCAAATATTACTGAAAATTACCATCGAACCCAATTGAGGACTATAACAGCTCCTGAGATCAATGTATATAGCGAATTCAATATCAAAGTTAATTAAAAAGCGTCACAATAAGAATTTCGCTATTCAATTCGCAATTTAATATTCCTCAAGTTATGTCATTATAGTTTAACGATAGTAAGTCATACATAGCGAAGCAAGTGAGGTCCGGACTGTATTCCATGGTTAACAGGTTTGGAATACATGCCTTACAACAAGCGCTTTGTAATTTTGTGTCACTGTCTGGTGACGAGGCTCAAAACTTGAGCTGACACTCTCCTCTATATATCCACGGCCCACCGTGGGCAATTTTTCATAGAATTTTCACACACGAGTTATTAATATTCAATTGCGATGCTACTGATGAGTATCCAAGCAGCTTCACCGTTTCTACAATGATCACGGATATGTTTCATATCAGTTTTCTTATGGAATT
The DNA here is from genome assembly GCA_037975125.1 of Latrodectus hesperus. Lineage (NCBI taxonomy): Eukaryota > Metazoa > Arthropoda > Arachnida > Araneae > Theridiidae > Latrodectus > Latrodectus hesperus. The sequence continues at coordinate 13,990,016 of CM075850.1, read as the reverse complement.
TATACACATTAACATTCAAGCACAACCGACAATATGCCGTAGATTAGTATCCAACCAGCTTTAGCCATTTTTTATATCGAAATTCACGCAGTGCATTCGTTTCTTCATCATCAACATCAACGTCTCTCATTTTTGTATCAATTGATGTGGAAGCGCCATTGCCATGAGTATCCTGCTTTTTTATACGCATCAACAAATGATTTCAGGTTTCTTCCGAGCTCCAGTGGCTCAGTAGCTTCATGCCGCTTCCCGTAAGTTCAGCAAAGTGAAGCATCATTTGCCGCTGGCAGTGGTTGGGAGGGTGACCACGGTGTACTCTCCTTGGGTTGGGGGTTGGTGACGTGTCCACGTTAATATGTGACGATCAAAGTCATTCCGCTGGTGTGGCGTGGATGGGGAGAGGAGGATGCCAGCTCAGGTGTGGCCTCGTCACCTGACCGTGGTTCAAAATGACGAGGCACCTTAATTGAGCAAAATCGTACTTTCACTTTCGTGATGCTCTGATCCAAACGAAAGACTCTCCGTATTGACTTAATTCGCACTGCCGAAGGCAAAAGCGAGCTTGGCTTGTCCAAGTGTCATAAGCAACAACAACAAAAACAGTATAATATGAATATATTTCACTTTTATTGAAGATAAGATTTATTTTTAGCTCATTGATCGATTTTTAAATACAAGGATGATTCTCAACTGGGAGCTGTTTGATATTGAACTGCCTCACAAATGAGAATCGAGCCTATTAACTATATAACAAATGATTAAAGCTCTTACTATCCCTTTACTAGTTTAGTATTCGGCACATTATGGATGGAACATAATAAACTACAATAGTATGCTTCAGTAATTATGGCTATAATTTCCGTGCATTTCATACAAACATGTGTTCAAAACATAATTTTGTAGTCTATTATAACATTTAATTTACAGGGTATTAATAATAATCTTCAAATTGGTATAAAGTGTTATTGAATGTTTATTGTTCTGTAGGATCTCTTTTAACTAATATCTTTTTACATTATTTAATCGGATGCTTGTAACTACTAATCAGTCAAATTTTATGCAGTGAAATGTACTGTCATGAAATTTGTATGTCATAGTAATAGTGATTAGAGTTATGGTTTATTTTCAATTTTTTCTCCTAATAATTCATCCTATACATTATTAGAGTTTATTACATAATTCAACGAAATGACTTTTTACAGTCATTTTCTGCCCATAAATGATCATCGCCAAAAATTCTTGACTGCTATCCTTTATAAGTAAATATAATAAGTTATATGATACCTTTTATAAGTTGTTGTAGTTGTTGTCGTGTGCCAGCTAAGCTGACAATATGGGGTGCACCGCTCCACTTTTTCAACTGAACCATATTTTTGGTATGGAATTCGACTTCCTTAGTACACACATGCCATAGGGACCCGTTTATAGGGTAGGCAACCATTCACACCTCATTCATACAAGGAAAGGACTAAGACAGGATAGATAGAGGGAGAAAGTACTTCCATGCCCGAACCAGGATTCGAACCCAGGACCTCCCTATCCGTAGTCAGGCACTCAGACCACTAGACAGGGCGGGCGGCTCCCTTTATCAGTAAAAGTGACAATTAAACTGATAATTAATGAAATTTATGACCATAAAATTTCATTCATAATACATAACATGTGATTCTAATACATAACTTGTATTATACTTACAATTAAATTGAACTAAAGGAGATTTACTGTCTTAAAACATTTATCCTAATCTTAATTTTAAATAATGAAAACATTAACTCATTTAACCTCTTCTTCTTTCTTGGCACTACAGCCTGCTGCACAATATTCCTCCAGACAGCTTCTGTCCCTCACTTTTAATTTTCCAGTTGCTGACTTTAAAAGTCGTTCAAGACATCGTCGAGGTACCTTTGCATTGGTCTATCCCTTGGTCTACTGCCCATGGCCTTCTACGATCTTAACCACTCGGTTAAAAAGATCTGTAAATGTGCCCAAGCCATAAAAGTCTCAGCATTCTGATGAATCTTACCATGTTTTCATGATTGGTAAGAGCTTTCAATTCATCATTACTTATAATTCTCCAACAATTATTGTTGAACTGCAATGGAATGAAAATCTTCTTGAGTATTTTCCGTTCAAAAATTTGTAAGTTATTTATGTCTTTCTGCGCCAAAGTCTCGCGACTTTATGTCCCCACGGGATGAATAACTGTTTTGTACAAGTTTAGTTCAATTGCCCACTCGGGATCAATTTATTTTTCAACAGTGATAATGATTAGGAAAAAATAACAATTGTTTCCTCTTCAAGATACTGCAATTAATTTATTCTAAAATAGTATTTGAAAAGTTTATAATTGTACCAAAATGTGTAAAATTTAAACACATTTGAATGCTCATTTTTATTTTACTTACTAAATGTAAGTTATTGAAAAAAACTTATATTAATTTTGACTTTAATTCAGTAAACAAATGGATTTGGAACAGCAGTTCATTTGAATATTTGATCATATCCATAAACTTGACGTATAATTACATATTTAGATGGATTGTTAAGCAATAAATGTGTTGTTATCATACTTTATTACTTTAAACTTAATAAATAAATTTGCTTTTTAGCACTCTAAAATCTGTATTCTTGGTACATTCTCAAACATTTTTAAATATCTAACCTTTTGCATTATTTTCTGGCGATAAATTCAACGACTGATTGTGGTGAGCCAGTACGAAATTAAACCTTTAAATTCCAAGCCTGGACTAGAAAAAGGCCTCGCATACGAGGTACTTGACAACCGAAGCCTGCCTTCCGGCTGACGTAAAAAGCAATCCGAGAACTACCCAACTAACAAACTGGCACGGGAGAACCAAAAAGAGAACAACTACCAAATAAAGTTCCTGCAGAGCATCCACAGAGTCCTGAAACTTTAATCAACACGTGGACTGACTGCCAACTGCCAGCTTACGCGGCCGGCAATGCGATTAATGATCTTCCACAGTGCCGGGGCTTTTCCCACTTAAGTACAACCATAATCGAATTGCCCCGTGGCTGACCCGAAGCGGGGCTTTCATGGCCACTAAAAGCCCCGTCTTTGTGACGGCTTGGGCGCTGGTTGTTTGTTGTTTTGGAGGTGTGCGAGTTCGCCGCGGAATGCTGGGAAAGGGGTGATACTATGATTAATGCATGCAAGTGGTCTTGGAAGGAAAGTTTGCGCGCCCCGGCCTGCTTAAATGATTAAGTAGCAGCCCCATGGTGCGGGGATTTGATCTCTCTTTTGCTTCAGCCGAGAGAAAGAGTTGTTTTCTTTTGCGGGGAAAACAAAAAGTTCACAAGGGTGCTGTGGGTTGATTTATTTATATTTTAATTGTTTTTTTTAGAATTGTTTATTTAAGGCAAACAGTAATTTCTTTGAGAGGCAATAAATATCGTGGCGTTTGTAATTTCTGTAATATGAAACTTTCTGTTTTGTCTTGAGCTGATACGGAGTCGTAAATATTTTAGGAATCTTCTATATAAATTTTTGAATATTGATAATATAGATAAGAATATCGAACAAAACAAAAGGGAGAAATCTAATAATTCATAAACCCTTTCGAATCTGTGGAATAAAAATATAAGAACAAATAATAAAATATAACCTCATTTGGATTATATTTTAGGAATCTTCTATATAAATTTTTGAATATTTATAATATAGATCAGAATATCGAACAAAACAAAAGGGAGAAATCTAATAATTCATAAACCCTTTCGAATCTGTGGAATAAAAATATAAGAACAAATAATAAAATATAACCTCATTTGGATTATATTTTAGGAATCTTCTATATAAATTTTTGAATATTTATAATATAGATCAGAATATCGAACAAAACAAAAGGGAGAAATCTAATAATTCATAAACCCTTTCGAATCTGTGGAATAAAAATATAAGAACAAATAATAAAATATAACCTCATTTGGATTATATTTTAGGAATCTTCTATATAAATTTTTGAATATTTATAATATAGATCAGAATATCGAACAAAACAAAAGGGAGAAATCTAATAATTCATAAACCCTTTCGAATCTGTGGAATAAAAATATAAGAACAAATAATAATAAAATATAACCTCATTTGGATTATATTTTAGGAATCTTCTATATAAATTTTTGAATATTTATAATATAGATCAGAATATCGAACAAAACAAAAGGGAGAAATCTAATAATTCATAAACCCTTTCGAATCTGTGGAATAAAAATATAAGAACAAATAATAAAATATAACCTCATTTGGATTATATTTTAGGAATCTTCTATATAAATTTTTGAATATTGATAATATAGATCAGAATATCGAACAAAACAAAAGGGAGAAATCTAATAATTCATAAACCCTTTCGAATCTGTGGAATAAAAATATAAGAACAAATAATAAAATATAACCTCATTTGGATTATATTTTAGGAATCTTCTATATAAATTTTTGAATATTGATAATATAGATCAGAATATCGAACAAAACAAAAGGGAGAAATCTAATAATTCATAAACCCTTTCGAATCTGTGGAATAAAAATATAAGAACAAATAATAAAATATAACCTCATTTGGATTATATTTTAGGAATCTTCTATATAAATTTTTGAATATTTATAATATAGATCAGAATATCGAACAAAACAAAAGGGAGAAATCTAATAATTCATAAACCCTTTCGAATCTGTGGAATAAAAATATAAGAACAAATAATAAAATATAACCTCATTTGGATTATATTTTAGGAATCTTCTATATAAATTTTTGAATATTTATAATATAGATCAGAATATCGAACAAAACAAAAGGGAGAAATCTAATAATTCATAAACCCTTTCGAATCTGTGGAATAAAAATATAAGAACAAATAATAAAATATAACCTCATTTGGATTATATTTTAGGAATCTTCTATATAAATTTTTGAATATTTATAATATAGATCAGAATATCGAACAAAACAAAAGGGAGAAATCTAATAATTCATAAACCCTTTCGAATCTGTGGAATAAAAATATAAGAACAAATAATAAAATATAACCTCATTTGGATTATATTTTAGGAATCTTCTATATAAATTTTTGAATATTTATAATATAGATCAGAATATCGAACAAAACAAAAGGGAGAAATCTAATAATTCATAAACCCTTTCGAATCTGTGGAATAAAAATATAAGAACAAATAATAAAATATAACCTCATTTGGATTATATTTTAGGAATCTTCTATATAAATTTTTGAATATTTATAATATAGATCAGAATATCGAACAAAACAAAAGGGAGAAATCTAATAATTCATAAACCCTTTCGAATCTGTGGAATAAAAATATAAGAACAAATAATAAAATATAACCTCATTTGGATTATATTTTAGGAATCTTCTATATAAATTTTTGAATATTTATAATATAGATCAGAATATCGAACAAAACAAAAGGGAGAAATCTAATAATTCATAAACCCTTTCGAATCTGTGGAATAAAAATATAAGAACAAATAATAAAATATAACCTCATTTGGATTATATTTTAGGAATCTTCTATATAAATTTTTGAATATTTATAATATAGATCAGAATATCGAACAAAACAAAAGGGAGAAATCTAATAATTCATAAACCCTTTCGAATCTGTGGAATAAAAATATAAGAACAAATAATAAAATATAACCTCATTTGGATTATATTTTAGGAATCTTCTATATAAATTTTTGAATATTTATAATATAGATCAGAATATCGAACAAAACAAAAGGGAGAAATCTAATAATTCATAAACCCTTTCGAATCTGTGGAATAAAAATATAAGAACAAATAATAAAATATAACCTCATTTGGATTATATTTTAGGAATCTTCTATATAAATTTTTGAATATTTATAATATAGATCAGAATATCGAACAAAACAAAAGGGAGAAATCTAATAATTCATAAACCCTTTCGAATCTGTGGAATAAAAATATAAGAACAAATAATAAAATATAACCTCATTTGGATTATATTTTAGGAATCTTCTATATAAATTTTTGAATATTTATAATATAGATCAGAATATCGAACAAAACAAAAGGGAGAAATCTAATAATTCATAAACCCTTTCGAATCTGTGGAATAAAAATATAAGAACAAACAATAAAATATAACCTCATTTGGATTATATTTTAGGAATCTTCTATATAAATTTTTGAATATTTATAATATAGATCAGAATATCGAACAAAACAAAAGGGAGAAATCTAATAATTCATAAACCCTTTCGAATCTGTGGAATAAAAATATAAGAACAAATAATAAAATATAACCTCATTTGGATCATATTTTAGGAATCTTCTATATAAATTTTTGAATATTTATAATATAGATCAGAATATCGAACAAAACAAAAGGGAGAAATCTAATAATTCATAAACCCTTTCGAATCTGTGGAATAAAAATATAAGAACAAATAATAAAATATAACCTCATTTGGATTATATTTTAGGAATCTTCTATATAAATTTTTGAATATTTATAATATAGATCAGAATATCGAACAAAACAAAAGGGAGAAATCTAATAATTCATAAACCCTTTCGAATCTGTGGAATAAAAATATAAGAACAAATAATAAAATATAACCTCATTTGGATTATATTTTAGGAATCTTCTATATAAATTTTTGAATATTTATAATATAGATCAGAATATCGAACAAAACAAAAGGGAGAAATCTAATAATTCATAAACCCTTTCGAATCTGTGGAATAAAAATATAAGAACAAACAATAAAATATAACCTCATTTGGATTATATTTTAGGAATCTTCTATATAAATTTTTGAATATTTATAATATAGATCAGAATATCGAACAAAACAAAAGGGAGAAATCTAATAATTCATACACCCTTTCGAATCTGTGGAATACAAATATAAGAACAAATAATAAAATATAACCTCATTTGGATTATATTTTAGGAATCTTCTATATAAATTTTTGAATATTTATAATATAGATCAGAATATCGAACAAAACAAAAGGGTGAAATCTAATAATTCATACACCCTTTCGAATCTGTGGAATACAAATATAAGAACAAATAATAAAATATAACCTCATTTGGATCATATTTTAGGAATCTTCTATATAAATTTTTGAATATTTATAATATAGATCAGAATATCGAACAAAACAAAAGGGAGAAATCTAATAATTCATAAACCCTTTCGAATCTGTGGAATAAAAATATAAGAACAAACAATAAAATATAACCTCATTTGGATTATATTTTAGGAATCTTCTATATAAATTTTTGAATATTTATAATATAGATCAGAATATCGAACAAAACAAAAGGGAGAAATCTAATAATTCATAAACCCTTTCGAATCTGTGGAATAAAAATATAAGAACAAACAATAAAATATAACCTCATTTGGATTATATTTTAGGAATCTTCTATATAAATTTTTGAATATTTATAATATAGATCAGAATATCGAACAAAATAAAAGGTGAAATCTAATAATTCATACACCCTTTCGAATCTGTGGAATACAAATATAAGAACAAACAATAAAATATAACCTCATTTGGATCATATTTTAGGAATCTTCTATATAAATTTTTGAATATTTATAATATAGATCAGAATATCGAACAAAACAAAAGGGAGAAATCTAATAATTCATAAACCCTTTCGAATCTGTGGAATAAAAATATAAGAACAAATAATAAAATATAACCTCATTTGGATTATATTTTAGGAATCTTCTATATAAATTTTTGAATATTTATAATATAGATCAGAATATCGAACAAAACAAAAGGGAGAAATCTAATAATTCATAAACCCTTTCGAATCTGTGGAATAAAAATATAAGAACAAATAATAAAATATAACCTCATTTGGATTATATTTTAGGAATCTTCTATATAAATTTTTGAATATTGATAATATAGATCAGAATATCGAACAAAACAAAAGGGAGAAATCTAATAATTCATAAACCCTTTCGAATCTGTGGAATAAAAATATAAGAACAAATAATAAAATATAACCTCATTTGGATTATATTTTAGGAATCTTCTATATAAATTTTTGAATATTGATAATATAGATCAGAATATCGAACAAAACAAAAGGGAGAAATCTAATAATTCATAAACCCTTTCGAATCTGTGGAATAAAAATATAAGAACAAATAATAAAATATAACCTCATTTGGATTATATTTTAGGAATCTTCTATATAAATTTTTGAATATTTATAATATAGATCAGAATATCGAACAAAACAAAAGGGAGAAATCTAATAATTCATAAACCCTTTCGAATCTGTGGAATAAAAATATAAGAACAAATAATAAAATATAACCTCATTTGGATTATATTTTAGGAATCTTCTATATAAATTTTTGAATATTTATAATATAGATCAGAATATCGAACAAAACAAAAGGGAGAAATCTAATAATTCATAAACCCTTTCGAATCTGTGGAATAAAAATATAAGAACAAATAATAAAATATAACCTCATTTGGATTATATTTTAGGAATCTTCTATATAAATTTTTGAATATTTATAATATAGATCAGAATATCGAACAAAACAAAAGGGAGAAATCTAATAATTCATAAACCCTTTCGAATCTGTGGAATAAAAATATAAGAACAAATAATAAAATATAACCTCATTTGGATTATATTTTAGGAATCTTCTATATAAATTTTTGAATATTTATAATATAGATCAGAATATCGAACAAAACAAAAGGGAGAAATCTAATAATTCATAAACCCTTTCGAATCTGTGGAATAAAAATATAAGAACAAATAATAAAATATAACCTCATTTGGATTATATTTTAGGAATCTTCTATATAAATTTTTGAATATTTATAATATAGATCAGAATATCGAACAAAACAAAAGGGAGAAATCTAATAATTCATAAACCCTTTCGAATCTGTGGAATAAAAATATAAGAACAAATAATAATAAAATATAACCTCATTTGGATTATATTTTAGGAATCTTCTATATAAATTTTTGAATATTTATAATATAGATCAGAATATCGAACAAAACAAAAGGGAGAAATCTAATAATTCATAAACCCTTTCGAATCTGTGGAATAAAAATATAAGAACAAATAATAAAATATAACCTCATTTGGATTATATTTTAGGAATCTTCTATATAAATTTTTGAATATTGATAATATAGATCAGAATATCGAACAAAACAAAAGGGAGAAATCTAATAATTCATAAGCCCTTTCGAATCTGTGGAATAAAAATATAAGAACAAATAATAAAATATAACCTCATTTGGATTATATTTTAGGAATCTTCTATATAAATTTTTGAATATTTATAATATAGATCAGAATATCGAACAAAACAAAAGGGAGAAATCTAATAATTCATAAACCCTTTCGAATTTGTGGAATAAAAATATAAGAACAAATAATAAAATATAACCTCATTTGGATTATATTTTAGGAATCTTCTATATAAATTTTTGAATATTTATAATATAGATCAGAATATCGAACAAAACAAAAGGGAGAAATCTAATAATTCATAAACAATTTCGAATCTGTGGAATAAAAATATAAGAACAAACAATAAAATATAACCTCATTTGGATTATATTTTAGGAATCTTCTATATAAATTTTTGAATATTTATAATATAGATCAGAATATCGAACAAAACAAAAGGGAGAAATCTAATAATTCATAAACCCTTTCGAATCTGTGGAATAAAAATATAAGAACAAATAATAAAATATAACCTCATTTGGATCATATTTTAGGAATCTTCTATATAAATTTTTGAATATTTATAATATAGATCAGAATATCGAACAAAACAAAAGGGAGAAATCTAATAATTCATAAACCCTTTCGAATCTGTGGAATAAAAATATAAGAACAAATAATAAAATATAACCTCATTTGGATTATATTTTAGGAATCTTCTATATAAATTTTTGAATATTTATAATATAGATCAGAATATCGAACAAAACAAAAGGGAGAAATCTAATAATTCATAAACCCTTTCGAATTTGTGGAATAAAAATATAAGAACAAATAATAAAATATAACCTCATTTGGATTATATTTTAGGAATCTTCTATATAAATTTTTGAATATTTATAATATAGATCAGAATATCGAACAAAACAAAAGGGAGAAATCTAATAATTCATAAACCCTTTCGAATCTGTGGAATAAAAATATAAGAACAAACAATAAAATATAACCTCATTTGGATTATATTTTAGGAATCTTCTATATAAATTTTTGAATATTTATAATATAGATCAGAATATCGAACAAAACGAAAGGGAGAAATCTAATAATTCATACACCCTTTCGAATCTGTGGAATAAAAATATAAGAACAAATAATACAATATAATCTCATTTGGATTATATTTTAGGAATCTTCTATATAAATTTTTGAATATTTATAATATAGATCAGAATATCGAACAAAATAAAAGGTGAAATCTAATAATTCATACACCCTTTCGAATCTGTGGAATACAAATATAAGAACAAATAATAAAATATAACCTCATTTGGATCATATTTTAGGAATCTTCTATATAAATTTTTGAATATTTATAATATAGATCAGAATATCGAACAAAACAAAAGGGAGAAATCTAATAATTCATAAACCCTTTCGAATCTGTGGAATAAAAATATAAGAACAAACAATAAAATATAACCTCATTTGGATTATATTTTAGGAATCTTCTATATAAATTTTTGTATATTTATAATATAGATCAGAATATCGAACAAAACAAAAGGGAGAAATCTAATAATTCATAAACCCTTTCGAATCTGTGGAATAAAAATATAAGAACAAACAATAAAATATAACCTCATTTGGATTATATTTTAGGAATCTTCTATATAAATTTTTGAATATTTATAATATAGATCAGAATATCGAACAAAATAAAAGGTGAAATCTAATAATTCATACACCCTTTCGAATCTATGGAATACAAATATAAGAACAAATAATAAAATATAACCTCATTTGGATCATATTTTAGGAATCTTCTATATAAATTTTTGAATATTTATAATATAGATAAGAATATCGAACAAAACAAAAGGGTGAAATCTAATAATTCATAAACCCTTTCGAATCTATGGAATACAAATATAAGAACAAATAATAAAATATAACCTCATTTGGATCATATTTTAGGAATCTTCTATATAAATTTTTGAATACTTATAATATAGATAAGAATATCGAACAAAATAAAAGGGTGAAATCTAATAATTCATAAACCCTTTCGAATCTATGGAATACAAATATAAGAACAAATAATAAAGTATAAGCTCATTTGGATCATATTTTAGGAATCTTCTATATACATTTTTGAATATTTATAATATAGATAAGAATATCGAACAAAACAAAAGGGTGAAATCTAATAATTCATACAACCTTTCGAATCTATGGAATACAAATAAAAGAACAAATAATAAAATATAAGCTCATTTGTGGATCATAAATTTCTCAGAATTCATCTATCATTCCGAATCTCAGGAATCCGAAAAAGAACAAATAATAAAACAATAAAAACGAGTGTACGTTATGTAATATTTTGAAAATTAGCCTTTCGAGTTTGAATAATAACCAGTAACAAAACAATGAAAAATGTTGAGCCTCATAAATTCCTCGAAATTCATCAAGACCTTCTACTCTTTGACATCTGAATACGAAATAATAATACAACAATGTGAAATGCAGCATAAATTTCTCCCAATTCACTTAGCCTTTCGATTTTTGGCAGAACCTGTGGCTTAATACGAATGAACTTAATAATAAATAAACTAATAAGAATATAAAGAAAAAGCTTAATGATGAATTAAATATATCCTTTAACCAGCATTTAAACTTTAGATAAAATTTTGTTTCATAGCTTCTGATGTAAAAATCCTTATCAATGTCCCTTCAGAAAATAAATTAAATGTATTACATTATCAGAATTTTATTCGTCTTAACCCGCAAAATAATAAAATCATCCAGAGAAATAGAGGAAGGGAGAGAAAGTATACGATAACAAGAAATATGATCGATTTATTTGCTTTTTTAAATTTATAATTGTTAAATTAAACATTTTGTTTTACGATTAAAAGTTAAAAATACCTGTATATCAATAAAATTTACCTTTATCTAATTCGATTTTTTTCATATATGTTTGTGTTTATAAATCTCTTCATAAATTTCATCATCTAAATAAGTACAATCATAAAAAATACCCATGCTGTACTTTTAGTAGCTTTTTGAAAATTTCGCAATATTTCATAAAATTTTTCATTTTCATATAAACTTTAATTAACACTAATAAGAATATAATTAATAAAAATTTCATATTTTTCCTATTAATATAAATTATAAAAATATTTAAAATAAGAAATTAGGACAGTGATATTTGCAATTAATCTACGGCTGCTTATATAAAAGAACTATTCTACGAATTTATGTAAATGACAGCATTCAACGAAAATCGAAACTTTAACACTTAGACTAAAGCCATTACCCACGTCAAAAATTCTATTTTAGGAAGATAATATAACTCCTTAAGACATTCCGTAAAGAATATAACAAGTTATGATCAATTCCTTTTTATCGAATAAAATCCGCTTCTACAAAAATGAAAGACACTCAATTTAATAAAGCTTTGGCATTATTAACAAATGACTGTTTCTACAAATCTTGACCTTGAAATACTAATTTGTGCCTGTCTATTAATATTAACCCAACATATAGTTACATGTTAAGTTTTTAAAACACTATGTGAATAGCATCTAGCTATAAACATTAAGAATATTAATCGCTTATCTTAGGAAGTTTTAATTAATTACCATACATTTTAACTACTCGTTAAAAAATAAAAGCACCCTACATAACGAATGAATTGTTAGGGTTAATTAGAACTCGGTAAGGCCAATTTTAGTACTTCTGCCAATGCAGAGAAGGATGCTAGCTCAGATGTCAACTTTCTCACTTCATTTAAACTCAAAATGACAAGATGGTTGACTGTGTTAAGTGATTCATGTTGTCAGAAATGGACAGTTGGTAGCATATCGTAATAATATTTTTTGACTAAAGTGAGAGGATGCGGGTTCGATACCAGTCACTATTGAGGAGCGGAAATGGCTTTTGTGTTTTCTGCAAGCTTGTTTGTCGGGGTAAGTGCTTGGAAGTTTTCCGGGTTTTCTGCATGTGAATATACCCAAATATCTATGAAAAATCCTTCCGGAAGTTAATTATGGAGTGGATATTAAAATGCCTTACAACAGCTTTATTCCATTAGGCTGCCTATTATTAGGCGGTGCCAAAACATTCACGTCCTTCGTCTCACATTGGCCTAGAAGTAAAATAGTACCCTTCAAAGTGAAAGATCCCGGGTTAGATTCCAGTCATTCTTGAGCAATGGTAGAAAGATATTCTGCTTTATGCATGCATGTCTGTCACGGTGGATGCTTAGGGGTTTTCCGTATTTCCACCCATAAGATGCGGGAATGTAACTCATTATCTATGAAAAGACCTCCTGAAAGGCTACAATACGCGATGGATATTAAAAACAGCATTAGGGGTGGACCAGAACGCGATGTCAAAATTCAGTCTTCCCCACCTGCAGATGATGTCATTTTGTGTCATATTTCCCACGCGCATGGTGAGAAAGAAAGATCCATAATTATCGCTTAATGATCCCAAGGCACAGAGCTCAATATAAATAAAATAAAATTAGCCTCTGTCGAAATTTGCGTGAAATGCACCCGAGGTTTAATTGACCCTCGGTTTTCTTCGGAAATAAATTTAACAGCAATTACACCCGTATGGAAAACAAAAAAAAAGTTGAATGAGGCGCTGAGAAAAACGTCACGATGTTTAACACGCGCTCTGGAAACCCACCTCTTTTTTCGCAGCGAGCCAAACGGAAGGTGCATAAAAATGTATAATTAACCAGCATTAATATCGCATTCCCCTTTCTCAAACATCTTCAGGTGTCTTTAGAACTGCCGACAACATCAAAGGCGCCGATCAGGGGGGGGGACAGGGGCGTTTTCGATCTTCAATTCGTCAAGCGAACCTCCGCGTGTTCACCTCACAGATCGAGGTGGCGTTCCCTCTAATCATAAGTTTTGGCGATTATTTTGATTATTTTATCACCCAAAATAGCCAAGTTGATTTGAATGAGGGATCCTATATGAAGAGCGAAAAAATTCGGGAAGTTTTCTACTTTCGTATTTATTTGTGGGAAATAGAAGAAAATCATAGAAATTAAACATTAATAAATAAAATAAATTCAATCATAATTTTCAATAAACCCCTGTCACAAGGTAAATATATTATTTATACCTTTCACAGTTAAAGGGGGCCACCCAACCTGTAAGTATGACCCTCGTCTCTCACCAAGTGGACTCGGGTTCGAATCCCGAATGGATGAAAAATTGTGGAAGAAGTCGAACTTTCTGTTTGTAATGGATCCCCGTTTCAAAAGAAAGCAGCGTATCTTCTTCTTGTTGTTGTTGCTTATGACACTTGGGGACAAGCCAAGCTCGCTATGCCTTTGGCAGTGCGAATTAAGTCAATAGGGAGTGTTTTTCGTTTGGATCAGAGCACCTCGAAGGTGAAAATACAAATTTGCTCTTTTTTTAAGGTGCCTCGTCATTTTGAACCACGGTCAGGTGACGAGGCCACACCTGAGATGACACCCTCCTCTCCACATCCACGCCACACCAGCGGAAGGACTTTGGACGTCACAGATGAACGTGGACACGTCCCCAACCCACGGAGTTCCAGCAACCCAGTGAAGGAGAGTACACCGTGGTCACCCTCCCAACCACTGCCCGCGGCAAATGATGCTTCACTTTGCTGAGCTTACGGGAAGCGGCGTGAAACTACTGAGCCACTGGAGCTCCTATCCTCTTGTTCCTTTCTGGAGTGATCGTCAATAAATGTTCCCTACTTCTGCTTGTTGTTCTCCTTTCTCCTGTGAACACCAGATACACCACACGTGACAAAAAATAGTTATTGGACCTTACTTATGTTTTGCAGGAGGGGGGACATCGAAACCTCTAAGCACATACTCAGTCACACGTGCATGAGAAAGAAGGAAGCGCAGTAAGCAACCCCATTGTCCAACAGTGGCTGGGATTGAACCAGGGACCTTTCGTTCTCTGAAAAGAGCTTGTGCTACCTCTAGTGAATAAATCTTTGTGATTTGACTTTCCTCGTGACTGTGGGTCTACCATTCCGCTTTCCTGAGTTTGAGTCCATAAAGCAGTCGTGACTGTTATTGTCCCAGTTGTTCTCCCAACAGAATTCAAATATTTATGATTCTTAAAAATTCATTTCAGACCAATACTAATAGCTTTTTGGCAGCACCAATAAAAAATTAAAGAATGATACACAATGACAGCAAAGAATGACTCAAATTTGAAGAATAACACACAAAGGTACATACTCTCTCTCTCTCTCTGAATATATATAGCTTTTACCAAAAAAGCTTCTAATTCCTACTTATTTATTAGTATTGGTATTAACTACAAAGTGGTTGTTTCTTTCATTCCATTTGAGATCACGATTACGACACTTCATTACAATTCTCATTGGTTTAAAATATCCATGACGTCAGATGACGTTTCATCTACGTCACATCGTATTGAGATGGCGTCGTAAAGCCGACTTGCACAAGAATTTGCTTCCTGTCTTCAAATCGCTTCTTCGATTGGCAGCAAACAAAGCGAAGTTCATCATAGAATGTCTGAGTGTCGTCGGTGATGAGAAAAAAATCCTTTCATATGATGTTTACCAGTAATAAAGAAATATTATTAATTATAAATTTTTTCCGTTTGTGTAAAAGTTTTTAAAATCATGAAAATTACCTGTTGTTCTAAATAATTAATTTTTAAATTTTCATAAATATTTAGCAATATTGCTTCCAAAACTGAATACTATGTAAATAGAACAGAAGAAAAAGCAAAATGGAAAAGATAAGACAATACAAGGTTAGTTTAAATCGACAAACGAGGATTTAAATATTTTAACTTTTAATTGATATAAGTTTAAAATTTAGGATTGAAAAATTAATATATGAATTTAAAAAAACACAATAGTTTTATTCAAATTGTTTTATTTTAAATTTTAGGAAACATTTAAACTGTATTTTATAATTTATTTAATTTTTAGCAAATTTCTTATATTTATATTAGAATTCACGTCGCTATTTATTCAATTCGTTTTATTATCACTTTTTTTGTAAATCGTTCTTTTAATTTTTTCCCGGCATTACTTTCAACAAAATTGAGATAAATTTGGTATTTATTTTGATATTCTAATGTCGCAAAAAAGTCTGCAAAATTTGACAACAGTTTTTTAAAGAACAAAATTTTTAATGTGTAACGCTAAACCGAAGTAGACTGGTAAAGAATGACGTCGTTTTCCTGACAGATTAGCAGATGGTTCTATACCTCACTCAATTGAAGACCAAGGTGCTGAGGTGGCTTGTACACATGTTGAAAGTTCTGCAGTGTCCAATATCCATTAATTTTGTCACATTAGGCATCAACTTCGTTATTTTATCTTAGTTTGAAATTATGAAACAGTTAGTTGGCTGTGTTTACCGACTTTTCTTCATTTGTCTGAAATAAAAAGTTAGAAATATTTTACAATAAATGCAATTTAAAAAATGACCAAGTAAGACAAACCAACTGTGTTTCGTGGAGAGATTGGCTGAGTTTGGCGGCTTCTTAGTCCGCAGAAGAGGCAGCCGGTGAAGAACAGCATCAGTGTAACCGTTTAACTTTATAGTTTGCTATTAATATAGTTAAAACAACATTTTGAGCTCATAGGGGTTGAAAGAGCATTATTAACTTACTTAAACACCATTTTGATCATCCAGGGATTAAAACACCATTAATGAAATAGTTAAATCATCACTATTAACAAAATCAACATACCATTTTGAACACACACAGTTTAAAACCCCATTTTCAGCTCACAGAGGTTAAAACACCATTATTGGAATAGTTAAAACACCTCTATTAACAAAATTAAAATACCACTTTGAACACACACAGTTTAAAACCCATTTTCAGCTCACAGAGGTTAGAACACCATTATTGGAAATAGTTAAAACACCTCTATTAACAAAATTAAAATACCACTTTGAACACACACAGTTTAAAACCCCATTTTCAGCTCACAGAGGTTAAAACACCATTATTGGAATAGTTAAAACACCTTTATTAACAAAACTAAAATACCATTTTGAATACACACAGAGTTTAAAACACCATTTTCGGCTCACAGAGGTTAAAACACCATTATTGGAATAGTTAAAACACCTCTATTAACAAAACTAAAATACCATTTTGAATACACACAGAGTTTAAAACACCATTTTCGGCTCACAGAGGTTAAAACACCATTATTGGAAATGGTTAAAACACCTCTATTAACAAAACTAGAATACCATTTTGAATACACAGAGTTTAAAACATCATTTTCAGCTCACAGGGGTTGAAATACAACTACTAGCTAAGTTAAAACACCATTTAAGCTCATAGTGGTTAAAACACCTGTAAAGTTAAAACACCATTTTGTGCGTATAGTGGTTATAACACTACTATTTTCAAAGTTAAAACACCATTTTGAACTCCCAGCGATTAAAACACCATTATTGAGATAGTTAAAACACCATTTTGAGCACATAGAGGTTAAAACACCTCAAAAGTTAAAACACCATTTTGTGCTTATAGTGGTTATAACACTACTATTTTCAAAGTTAAAACACCATTTTGAGCTCACAGATTTTAAAAACTCCACTATTAGAAATTTAAAACACCATTTTGTGCTACTCATTAAACTCCAAACAGAATAAAATATTTAAAGTTTAGCCTTATTCACTGTTGAACAAGTGGAGATAGATATTGGGAGGTGCTTTCTGATCCACAGATTAAATGCCTCAAGCCATTCATTTCTTCTAATAGATGAAAAAAATGCATTTATAGCCAGATCAATCTCTTCTTTTGAATTAAAACGACATCCACGTAAGTTCTTTTTTATATTAAAGAATAACCAAAAGTCGCACATAGCTAGATCAGGTGAATACGGCGGATGTTCGATCACTTTAATTTGTTTTTGTTTAAGAAACTCAACTGTTAATCCGACTGTATGTGAAGATGTATTGTCATGGTGAAGCATGAGTCCCCTAACATTCAGTTCTTGTAGAATTTCTGGAAGACATTGAGTGGTACACCAGTTTGCTGTTACTGTCTTCTGTCCTTCCAACTTGATGGCTTTGACCATTCCCGTACTTCTGAAGAAAACGGCATACATCACTTTTTTCAGTGCACGTTGTTTTTTCACCTTTGTCGGCGTGGGGTCATCTTCAAAGACCCATACTTTGCTTTCTTGACGTGTTGGGACGTCAAAAAACGGTATGTACGTTTCACCACCTGTTAAAATTTTAGAAATAATGCGATGGCCACCATCATTCAGCATATTAAGAGTTTCTTTACTGATTCTGACACGCTGCTCTTTTTGATAGTCAGTTAGATGATGGGGAACCCAACGGCAAACTACTTTTTCATATGTAATTCTTCATGAATGATTTTGTGTGTGGCTGCGGATCCAATGTTAAGTTCCTTCTGTATGATTTGATAGGTACAACGATTATCATCCATTAGCATTTTTCATATGGCAGGCACATTATCCCGGATTACTGCCGACGGCGGCCTTCCTGTGTGTTCTTCATTCTGAAAAAAATTGCGACCTCTTCTAAATTCTCTAAACCATCTGAATACAGTAGCACGAGCTGGAGATTCAGCACCCAATGCTAATTGCAACCGTTGAACGCATTCTTCTTGATTTAATCCTGCTTTGAAATCGTAGAAAATCATAGCGCGAAGATGTTCTCGCGTCAACTCCATTTTCTCTTCTGCTTGAAATTTATTCCACGTTAAACAAGTTGAAGTAAGTCAGTAAAAAATCGTCTTCTGTTGTACTTTAAAATTAAACCGTTATTTTTATTTTGTAAATTCTCGTCTGCGCGTATCTCAAAAATTTCAGAGTAACCCTTGTATTTTATAGTACTTTCCATGCTATAACTTAATATTTCAAATATCTGCCCTGATTTTTTAAAGCAAAATTTATGAGTTAGATTAATTAAGTTAAAATATAAGATGTTTCTCTCTCCTCTCTCTCTCTCCCCTCTCTCCCTCTCTCTCCTTGCTGCTTGTTTTTGTTGAATAAAGTCATTAATTATTGTGAAATACAGGGAAATTCTGAAGCCTTGAGAAGTGACGTGTGAGTAGATAGATGTCAGAGGGTGGGGTGGTTCGACCTTGCTGAAATTCCTTCGACCACATGTCTGATTACAGCGGCGTGTAAGATGAGCACTTCATCGCCATAAGGACAATAAATATTCTTCTGAATGGAAGGTTCTAGGTTGAATTCCATCCACTGTGTGTTACAATAATAGATGAATACAGCGCTCTTTCTTTCGGTATACATATTTTTGGAGGTGGATGCTCGAGAGTTTTTCGATATTACATACTTGCTATATATGCAGGAAAGACCAGCTGTCTCTAGAAAGTTCTCCTAGATGGCGCGAATGATGTTCAATATGCTTTACAACAGCTTCCGTCACTTTGAGTATGCGCTACGCAGTTACAGTTATCAGATACGGACAGAGGACTACATGTATCTCTTTAAATCGAAACATCTTGAGTTCGATTCCCATCACTGTGGAACTGTGGTGATGGATGTTGAGCTTTACTTTTTATGGGTGCATCGGTCGGAACAGTTTATTTATCGTTCAACAGTCATTCTTTGCACACTTAGAATATTGGTGTGCGTGCGTGAGAGTTTTCCCTGCTCCCGTGGCACGTAAATACGACCCATTATCTGTGAAAAAACCTTCTAGAAAGTTATAGTTAAAAGTTATTGCTCAAGATTAAAGAAAAGAAGTCATTGTTAAAGAAAGTTATCTTACTTTGATCCCACAGGCTGCTCAATCTGTGGGATCAAAATAAGATATTATTAATCTTTTTTTTTTATATATATTATTAAAACTTTATGAATGAAACTTTAATTTATGCAACATTTCTCTATTTTATCTGACTTCAATACATGTTTCTTATTTACCATAATAACAATAAGAAAATATTCATATAACTAGATATTACATTTAGATTTGATTGTAGAGCTCCAGTGGCTCAGTAGCTTCACGCCGCTTCCCGCAAGCTCAGCAAAGTGAAGCATCATTTGCCGCGGGCAGTGGTTGGGAGGGTGACCACGGTGTACTCTCCTTCACTGGGTTGCTGCAGCTCCGTGGGTTGGGGACGTGTCCACGTTCATCTGTGACGTCCAAAGTCCTTCCGCTGGTGTGGCGTGGATGGGGAGAGGAGGGTGCCAGCTCAGGTGTGGCCTCGTCACCTGACCGTGGTTCAAAATGACGAGGTATCTTAAATAAGAGCAATGTCGTACTTTCACCTTCGTGGTGCTCTGATCCAAACGAAAGACGCTCTCTGTTGACTTAATTCGCACTGCCAAAGCCATAGCAAGCTTGGCTTGTCCAAGTGTCATAAGCAACAACACAACAACAACAGATTCGATTTTAATTATTCAAAATTGCTTACAAAGCTAAATACACTCTTCATAGTAATAAAAATATTTATATTCAGTTCACATTTAGAGCCCTTTCAGCTCCCAAAAGTAAATAGACTTTAACTGAATATATGTGTTTGTAATATGCATGACCCCTCTTCTAGTTCTGCTTATCAGAAGTGTTTTCAATCGATATTGAAATAGTGTTCGTGCAAAAGGAGAAACCCCATCTTGCAATTAACATTCCTATTGTACTGTGATATTTAAGAATTTTCCAGATTTTTAAATTCCTGGAAAGGCCTGTTTCTCGAGTTTGGCTAACAAGATCACTATTTTTATCGATAGAGAAAATTTTACATTATTATTTTTAGATTTGTTGTAATATTTATAAAAATAACACAAATTATTCAATTATTACTAATATTATTCAATTTAAAATTTTCTTATAAAACAACACTTTCATTTCTGAAAAAAGGTAACATTGTAAAATATTTCTGTGTGCTACATTAAAAACGTATTTTGCAACAAAGGAACTAATGCGTTTCAAAGAACAAACATCGGCGGATGGCAAGTACCATTTCCTTATAATGTTGAGTATACGGCCCCTAATAAAGTGCAGAAAACTATTTAATATCGCCATCAAGGTGTTCAGTAAATTATAGGGGCAATTTAAAAGCGCTTACCCCACCCCTCCAATTTCTCGAAACACCCTAAGCTCTATGTTCAAAGGATGGGGCATAGGATGGGACATGGTAATTATTTAACCAATCGATGATGCAATGCAGGAGATTTTCTTTTTTGTTTTGTTTTGTTTAATTCATGAATTACTTCTGGCGTCTGAAAATAAATTTGTCACCAAAGTAGAAAGAAACATTTGACGTTTGGCGCGTGCAATCAAAAAATAAAGATATAACTATGCTTATTTTATATTTATATATATATAT
Organism: Latrodectus hesperus; assembly: GCA_037975125.1. Taxonomy (NCBI): domain Eukaryota; kingdom Metazoa; phylum Arthropoda; class Arachnida; order Araneae; family Theridiidae; genus Latrodectus; species Latrodectus hesperus. The sequence goes on along the minus strand of CM075850.1, from coordinate 13,968,412 downwards.
ATATATATATATATATATATATATATATATATATATATATATATATATATATATATATATATATATATATTACTTCTATCCACTCTATTAACAGTGAAATAAACTCTAATTATCTTTCAAATTCTTTTTTGCAATAATTTAGTTTTTTTTTTTTTTTTTTTTTTTTGTTAATTTTTCCTTAAATATTAACAGTACGAAAAAGAAGATAATTTTTATTTAATATACAAAATTTCACTTTAGTTAAATTTGCAAATTCTGACTGAAAAAAAAAATCTGATGTGTAAATATAGTTTTCAATAGGTTATTCTTAGCTCAAAGCCCACTTCTATTGTTGCTGTTCTATTGTTTCGACGGAGGTTACAAATCTCCAGATTATCTAGCAGAGCTAGACAATCCCAATGAATGCGAAAATATTTAAAAAGTCTAAAAAAAAAATAAGGGTTCCGCAGGACGTAGTTCTTGCTAAAATTTAGACATAGCAAAATATGAGCAGGGAAACTGTCAGCTGTGCACCAATGAGACTCTAGATATGCATTTTGACCCTGCTTAAAAAGGAGTGTTTTGTGAGACCACTTTTTCAAGAATAATATTTGGAACAAGTGATTTAAAGTGGATTATGGAGCACTACAGACATCTACAACTTAGTTGCGCCGCCCAACTTGTCTAGTGGTCAGCGTGCCTGACTGCGTATAAGGAGGTCCTGGGTTCGAATCCCGGTTGTTAGGGCATGGATGTACTTTCTCTCTCTATCTATCCTGTCTTTCTCCTTTCCTTGTATGAATGAGGTGTGAATGGTTGCCTACCCTATAAACGAGTCCCTATGGCATGTGTGTAGAGCAAAGTCGTACTTTCACCTTCATGGTGCTCTGATTAATACGAAAGACGCTCCCAATTGACTTAAATTCTCATAGCCAATGACATAGCGAGCTTGGCTTGTCCAAGTGTCATTAGTAACAACAACAAAACTTAGTTGGTAATCGAACTCGTGAACTATTAATTTGAAGAAAGGAGCGTCAACCATTCAAGTGCATACCTTTCACGTAGATTTAAAAAAAATGTATGAAATTATTAAAAAAATTATGTATTTTTAGAAAAAGAAACATTTATAATAAATATTCCTTTATTTCAGAATTTAAAAATTTATATTTCAAACGAAAATTAAATGATTCATAAAATCAGAGATTTTAACAATTTTAAGAAGAGACGAGAAAGTAAAATAAAATTTCTGTATGTGTCAGCAATATCGACATAAATCTAGAATTTTTTTCGAGAAAGTTCGGAAAGGCATTTTTGTATTTTATATTTTGAAATGCTCATTGTAAAATGGAGGAAGAGATTCACATAGAAATGCAACACTTTTCTTATTTTCAAGCTTCGCAATATGCAAATTTTGAGTTAGGAGACGACGCTTTAGTGGCAGCGAATGAGATTTATATTCTTAAAATAATCGAGTGGATTTCACTCAGAAGGAGTGAAATATCACTCATTCATTCTCACAAAACTCAACCAATCTTTAAGATAGAAATTCACTCTTTTGAAAGATGTGGGTAAACTACTCCTTTTAAGAGCAGTAACAACATATCGTCTAAAAGGGTAAATTAGATAGAAAAAAGAGTGAATTTCAATTTTTTTTAGAAGTATTGCTGATTTTTTTATATTGACAATCTAGTGCAGAAATTACTTTTTTTTTTGACGATTGCAATATAAAGATATGATTTCTTTAGTTAATAATATAACAGTACAATTGAATATGACATAATAATTGATTTGGATAATTATAGTGGTTTTTAAATTACATATAATATCAAACAATTTGTTCAGCCATTTATTACATTACTTATATATATTTGGTTTAACGTGTGATAGTACTTTCCATAAAAAAGCGTCACACTACTTATTTTTCAGTTTAGTTTACTATGGGCCCACATAAGTACAAAATTAACTTTTACAAACATTATTAGTACAACAAATTGTACACAATTTAAAAAATACATAAATATTTTATATAAGTAAATATAATTTAAGTTCTTTTGAAAAAATCTTTTATTTAAAGTATAGCTAAAAATTTATTCTTGAATATTGATAATATACATTTTTAAAGTTATAGGACAAATAAAGGCAAATATTTAGATTATTCTATTGAACAAAACTGACTTATGTTTTTGCAAATAAATCTTGTTTTATGATATATTTTCCAAGTTTAGTTTAAACTGAAGATAACTTCAATGAAACTAAGAATGAAATTAAAAATAAAATGCAAGATTATACAAAAAACATGTATTCAATTTTTAATGCAGAAAAAATTAAATAAAAGTAGGTATACAGAAATTCTTATGTTTATGATGTCAAATTAATATTGGAGCTTAATTTTTTGAATTGACAGTTTGATATAACACAAAATAAAATACTATTAAAATTAGAAAAAAATGATAATATGCATTTTAATGCATGTATTTTGCAAAATTTAGATCTTGGTCGATTATAGTAAGAATGTATTGTTTCAATTAAAGTCCCAACTGGACCATTTTTTAATTTATAAATACAGTAAGTTTATCATCGTACTTAACATTAAACACATGATAACATGTATATAAAATATTGAATGCTTTTTAATCTTGCATATTCGACATCAATAAATTATTATTCCCCAGGTAAAAATATTTCATATTCAGGTCTTGCTTTTGACCACAGCCAAGCAAAGTATAGTTGACTACTTTTGTGCGCTGTTCTTCTTCTAAAGATCTCTTCACCTAATACGAAAAAAAAGCATAATAACTAAAATTTCTATAGTATTTGCAATCTCATTAGTATCTATATAAACTTTAAAACTGAAATTATATAAGAATAATACTACAAAAAATAAAGCCTTATTTTTCTGCAAGGAATCTGATATCTATGTAATTATATTCTGTATTAAAATTATATTCAGCCTAAAAAATATACCATCCTCAATTCTCACATATTTATTCCATGTTATAGGACAGGTTTTTGAACATATGATAATATTCTAGGAGCATATTATGCAGGACATTTACTAAGAAAACAGTCAGCTTCTGGATATTAAATATCAAATTCCAAATCTATCTGTAATAAAGAGAATAATTATTTATATTAAATTAGTAGAACTTTTTATTGAAATTTAAAGCAAGAGTAATTTGTTAAAAAATGGCATTCCCATTAATTAATTAATTAAAATTTAGTAACTGAAGTTAGTAAATTAATGATTATCTAGCAGTTTTTGAAAATTTTTATAAGAATGTGGCAAAAATGATAAATTATTGATATACAATGAAACAAATACAAAATAATTTTGGATTTTTTCTTTGTTATGAAATAGATATAGCCCCTATCATAATTTACAAAATGGATTATTATAAACATTAAATAAAAATATATACATGCATACATAAATTTATTTCTAATGTTAAAGCATTTTTGAATCAATCAACTGTAACTGAGAAACAGATAATTTTTTTATAAATAATATTCAAATTACAACAAAAAAATTTAAACTATGATTTTGTATCACATATACTAATATTCAAATATATTACAAATAAAATGATTTTTTAAAATACAAGATTGAAAACTACAATATAATAAAAGACATAAGCTAATACTGCATATTTTGTAAAATATAGATTTTAATTACTTTCTTTTTGATCATGGAATCATTAAACAAATATCAAAATAACAATAAGATCTTTCTTCCATTTTTATTTAAAAAAACACCTTTCTCTATAAAATTTCAACTAAATTTTTTGGCATTAAAGTAATTTAAAACATATTATTCACATGCAATCAAAAAACTTGGAAATGCATGCACAGCATGTTTCATATTCTACCATTAAAAATCCAGATATACAAATTATGTAAGGAATTGTAAATTTTGGTGTGCTTAAGTCATTGTGGCATTGTTAGAAAATAATGTTGATATAAAAGTTTAGAACTTTCATGAATATTTTAAAATTCATCCTCAAATATGCAAAAAATACAGATTTTATATTACCAATGCTTCATTGAAAGCAGCCAATTTTGGATATTTAGAGAAATAAATTCTGTAATAGAATAGAACAATAGATGGTCTATTTTTCATCACAAAATGTTATTTAGTTTTAGACATTTTCTCTATAAGTTCAAATATTTTTTCTCAATGAATTTCACTAGGCATTTCAAATTGTAATCATTTTATCTGAAAGGAAAAATACATACATATACACATATATGTTTACTCAATAATATCATACATGTAAAAACTATTTATGGTCAAGTGAATAAATACTGGATATTTATTTTTTAAACTATTAAATTCAAATTAAAAATTTAGAAAATTTTAAATGAATTATAAATTTACTATAAAGTTAATAAGGATTTAGTTTTAGCAGTAAAAACAAACAAAATTTTACTTCAAAATATATTTAAAAACATTATTAAAATTTCTTAAGCTTATTACCAAGTAATATTAATTAATGAATAATTACCTTTCATTATTTTAAAATCAACTTTAAAACCAAAAAATTTTAATAAGAGATTTTAACTGAAAATACTGATTGGAATTTTCATGTCATTTACTCAATAACATCATACATGTAAAAACTATGGTCAAGTGAATTATAAATACTGGATATTTATTTTTTTAAACTATAAAATTCAAATTAAAAATTTAGAAAATTTTACTTCAAAATAGATTTAAAAACATTATTAAGTTACCGCGTTCTTACATAAATATAGAATATTACTTCAAACTTTTAAATAAATTTTACAAGGACAATGAAATTAATAGTTGTAGTAATAACAATAGTTAACATTTTCCCAGTCTCCATAAAACTTATTTTGATTACATATTATACAGAATATACCTGATCAGTAATTTCTTTCTTATATTGCATTTCATCATCTTCAAAATAACTCCATGCTTCAGATTTGCTTTTGCTAATTTTGTTTTTTTATTTTTTCTCTTCGATGATAACAATGACCACCATAAAATACGAATATAAATTATATTTCTATCAACAAAATGTTTAGCTGTAAATTCTAAAATATACAAATTAATAGATTTTGATACATACAATTCCTTTTCGTTTTATCTACAAATGCTTCAAATGCTTAGTAACAATCAAATCAAAAACTGTCAGTGAAATTTTAATAAATAAAATACATACTGTCAAGTGATATTCTGCAGATTAATATTTGTTTATATTGTATTAACATTTAAATTAAGAAGCATCTAATTTTATTTATGAAAAAATTAATTCTTATTCATTAATAAAATGTTGCATTTGATATTAATCGCAGATTCAATTCAGTACAATACACTATATTAAATAATATTTCTATAATATACATTGTAGATATTTAAATCAACGAAAAATTAATAATCATATTCATGCTGTTTCGAAAATAATAGAATTGAAAAATGCATTCATTATAATTTACTATTAATTTATAATGAATTAAATTTTGGCATAAAATAGTATTTGAGATAAAAAATAAAATTTCCAAACACATTGTTATATTATTAAATATTATCAATTAATCAGAAATATTTCAAATATTATAAATATAACATGAGTATGAATTCAATAGAATTAATTCATTCACACTTTCGAATACTAAAGTCTATATAATGGTAAAAAATCACAAATATTGAAGATTTGATTTAATCATTCAATTGATTATAAGAAATAAAGACTTACCGTAATGTTTCTGAACTCCTTTTTGTACAATTATATATTTTAAATATTCTAATAGATTGCTATTACAAAATGGAGTACTAAATTCCTCCATTTTTAGCGAAACTAAACCGAAAGCATAGAGCCACGTGATGATTTAAACCAATCACAGCACATTACATTTGCTTTTTGCCACAAACACGTCAAAAAAAGAGTGAAAATTGCTTTGAATCGAAGATGGAGTGTTTGAGAGAAAACTTCTTTACCCAATTAAGTAGAAAAGGATTCATTTTGTATCTTTATGGAGTAAAAAATATCCGTCGCTCATCGAGTGGTGAAAAACCACTCGATTTTTTTAAGAGTGTAGTTTTCAACTTAATGTAATACAAAGGAGAAAATAATGATGGACAGTCAGTAAACGCGTTGTTTTGATGAGTGCCATCATTTAACCGTATCAGAAGCTTGGAGAGCTGTTACCCGGTTAGAAGGGAGAGACAAACACAATCTGAAGTAGTAGAAGATATTAGAGTTTCACAAAATAAGATTTCTATTTTCTAAAGCCCCCCTTTATTTCTGGAAATGCAGGTCGAAGATCAGGCCAAGTTCACAGACGTGCAACAACACCCTATAAAACCGTTATTTAATGATACTGGCTCGGAGACACTGGAATATGAATGCCAATCATCTTCAGCAATAACTTAACTTGGGAGGCCGCGGTGATCTGGCTGGTTACAACGTCGTTCTCTATATCAGAAGGTAGTGAGTTCGAATCCCGGCTTAACCGAAGAACCGTTGTGTTCGCCAATGGCGGCTGTGGCATGTTAGAACTGGGCAATGTACTCCAAACGAAATGATACCTCTAGTGGTGGCTGGACAAGTATTGGAGATCCTCTGCTAGGTTCCTGCTTCAAAATCTCGAAGAATCCACCCGACTGCTTCTATCTAACTGATAAAGCCCAGCTCGGGGCTTGGTAGATGGAAGCATGCTGGTGCAACTACACCTTTGCTTAGCTGTTGATACCAGTTTGCACACAAACTGTCTAAAACAAACTTTATACTGTAGGGCTGCATCCTTGCCGACCCATAGCTTGCGTCACATTAACAGCAAGGCATCGCCGCTTTCGTAGGGAGGGTGCAACAGAGCATGTAAACTGTAAGAGAATCGAATGGTGCAATATTCCTTTCTCTGACGAGTGTCATTTTTCTCCTCAACCTGATACTAGGCGTGTTTTCATCTGGAGGGAAAGTAGTATTCCAAACAATCCTGGTTTCGTGCACAAAAGTGTGATATTTGGGGGTGGGGTAGTGATGGTCAATGTTGCCATCTTTATAGATGTGCTCCGATCTCTATTCGAAATGGAGCCCTGACCGATCCCCAATATAGGGATGCGATCCTCAGACATATTGTAATCTATTATAAACTAAACTCCATGGCACGACAGCCCATGTGGGCCAAGGCCTATAGTGCCCATAACTGTTTTCATGACCGAGGGCCCTGGGGTGCGAAGCATATGTCCCAGTTAGGTGGTCAGCCTAACGTAAGATCCCCAGTATTTTAGTTCCCAAGCATGCTTGGTACTCAGTTAATCGACCCACTGAAGGGATGAAAGGCTGAGTCATCCTTACCCAGCCCGAGGATCGAACCTCGGAACTGTGTCATGGGATCGTGAAACACTGCCACTAAGCCACCGGGCTTCATTTGTAATCTATTATGCTGCAGCAAATGGAGTTGACTTTATTTTAATGGATGACAATTGCGGGCCACATCATGCTAATTTGTTGAATGATTTCCTTTTGGAGGAAGGAATTATACGAATGGAAATGGCCAGCACATTCTCCTGACCTGAGCCTAATGAAGACATGTTTTTGACAATCTGGGCAGATGAGTTACAGGGAGCTTATCGCCCTCACAAACTCTCTAAGAAATGGAGAGAGTTCTTCTGTAGACAGAATACCCTCATTGACTCAATGCTTCAAAGGTGTTCGAAGCTTATGGCCGTCCGAGGAAATCATACCCCGGACTAAAAAACGATTTTCTTTTAAGAAAACACTTCTTTATTTGTTTTTCTTATATGCATATATTGTGCTTTTTGATTTTGTACCCAAATGCTTAATATGCGATAAAAATGACATTTTTTTTGGCAGAAAACTTTTTTCTGCCACAAAAATGTCATTTTTATCGCATACAGTTTACTAAGTCTGTCAATAACCCATCAATCAATCTAAACAGTTCTCCAGATCAGCCCACAATCTCAATATCTTTGAATCATTACCAGCAGTTTACTTTGATCAATATTTTAAGGTGAACTATAGATATAAATAAGTAATAATGAACTTTCAGTAATTTTTAATCTGAATAACTGTGTGTGAATATACTCTGTTGATCATCTAACAAGTAAAATCACCTCAATAAATCTGCAACACAAAAATCAAAAAAGCAACACTCATTAATTAATGTTCAACAATGAACGAATTGATCTACAATATAAATTGCAGAAAACCAATATTTGTCAATTAATGTTGAACAATGAACGAAACGATAACTAATTTTCAGCAATGAACGAATATATCTGCAATACAAAAAGCAGAAAAGCAACTCTCGTCTATTAAGTATAGGTAAAAGTTTAAAGTATAGGTAAAATCTAAGATTTCAAGCTGCTATATTAAAAATATATATAAAAAAAATAAAATAAAAGCCGACCAACTTGTCTAATGGTCAGCGTGCCTGGCTGCGGACAAGGAGGTCCTGGGTTCGAATCCCGTTTCGGTCATGGATGTACTTTCTCTATCTATCCTGTCTTTGTCCTTTCCTTGTATGAATGAGGTGTGAATGGTTGCCTACCCTATAAACGGGTCCCTATGGCATGTGTGTACTGAAGAAGTCGAACTCCACACCAAATAGGGTTCAGTTGGAAAAGTGGAGCAGCGCACTCTATATTGCCAGCCTAGCTGGCACACGACAACAACAACAACAGAAAAATAAATGAATGGAATTTTAAATATAATTTAATTGCAACAAAAAAATTACAATTTTACTCTTTCAATCAAAACAGGCATTCCTCTAAGACTTCTTATACAAATAAAAATATAATCGACTATGTCATTCCATAAAAAAATGTGTGATTTTACAAACGAACTATGTTTATACGAACTATATTGGAAACATTTAAGCAGAGAAATATTCAATTATTCGCAATTAACGGAATATTCCAAAAACCCTGCCAAGCAATGTGTTTTTTATCCTCAAAACGTAACTCTAATATGATATTCACCAGGAAACAATAATTAGACTTCATTACATCAAACATTAAATTACCATCCAAAAGTGATATTTTTTTAGCAATAATTTTCTTGAGCTTTGTCAAAAATTTAATAACCAGCCGTTTGGCAGTTTGTCGGCTCAAATTACTGGGTTGCTTTCGTTTTCTCTGCAGCAAAATTTATCGGTTATTCAGAAAAGTCCACATAAAAAAAAGCAAATTTAATTATTTTCCGTTTGGCAACGCGACCTCTTGCTCATTGCATTTTGTGACTCGTTTTCTGGCATCGCGCTTTAATACGTTTGCCAGGGTGAAACAAATTTACCCAAAGTTGTAGCGAATTACCTTTGTTTTCGAAAGTTTTCCTTGAAGAAAAACAGAATTTTTCCTTCATTAATAAAGCATATTTAATTAAGAGCGTTGCTTTTTGGCTGATTAAATTATGGCAACGGTTGTTATGTTTCCTGAAGTGTACTCAGGTAAGTTTTAGATCCTTTTGTTCACATTATAGAACTATTTGATTTTACGATACCATTAAATCAAATAATTTATTTTTCGATGTTTTTGGCAGTTTTGTGATAATTCCAAATTTAAAATTTTCTAAATCTATTTATATTTATCCCAAAGATATTGTCTTCATTATTAAATAGTTGGAAAGTATGAAATTTTTCTTATAATTAATCTAATTTTAGAATTCATCTTTGTAGTATTTCCTACTAAACCTTACATGGCGTTCTGTCATTTTATATATTTGCTTTCAAGGCCTGTGTTCTCTGTTGTATTAACTCCTATAATATATTGATATTCTAAATGGTACAAAAAAATGTAATTTACAGAATCTATGAGAAATTTTCGAATTAAATAATTCACAAATTAAATTTTCATTCGCACATAACTGGTATGCTTATAACACGTGTATTTAAAATATGACATTTTACTTTAATCTGTCTTGCGACATTTATCTCCCTGAACATTCAATAGGTTTAACATTGATAATATTTTAGGTTGCCCTTTGGCGAAAATTGTTGTTTTCTTTTGTCGCCGAACATTTGTCAAGCATGTTTTAAAAAACAAAATGGTGTGAAAAAAGATTGCAATGACGCACAATATAAAAACTGACACAAATACTGTCCAAATGTTATTACCAAATACAACAAATTCAACCTAATTATGAATTAGCAAGGAGCCAAAGATCACCGTATTTAACGTTATAATCAGTTACGATTGGAAATTTAACCACCAATCTAAAATATATCGAGTGCAATTTTCACAAAACATAGATTTATATATTTGAAAATGCACACAAAAATCAGGCTATAATATTTTGTAAATTTTTCAACGCAGTGAAAAAAAATAAGAAAAAAATACCCCTATAGATATGCAAATGTTAATTATCTTCTTGTTAATTATGACACTTGAACATGCAAAGAGCTCCAGTGGCTCAGTAGCTTCATGCCGCTTCTCGTAAGCTCAGCAAAGTGAAGCAGCATTTGCCGCGGGCAGTGGTTGGGAGGGTGACCACGGTGTACTCTCCTTCACTGGGTTGCTGGAGCTCCGTGTGTTGGGGACATGTCCACGTTCATCTGTGACGTCCAAAGTCCTTCAGCTGCTGTGGTGTGGATGTGGAGAGGAAGGTGCCAGCTCAGGTGTGGCCTCGTCACCTGATTGTGGTTCAAAATGACGAGGCACCTTAAAAAGAGCAAAGTCGTACTTTCACCTTCGTGGTGCTCTGATCCAAACGAAACAAAATAGCGAAAGACGCTCTCTATTGACTATTGACAAAGGAACAAATGCGTTTGAAAGAACAAACATCGGCATATGGCAGGTACCATTTCCTTATGATGTTGAGTATACGGCCCCTAATAAAGTGCAGAAAACTATTTAATATCGCCATCAAGGTGTTCAGTAAATTATAGGGGCAATTTAAAAGCGCTTACCCCACCCCTCCAATTTCTCGAAACACCCTTAAGCCCAAGCTCTATGTTCAAAGGATGGGGCATAGGATGGGACATGGTAATCATTTAACCAATCGATGATGTAAGGCAGCAGATTTTTTTTGTTTTGTTTAATTCATGAAATACTTCATTGTCATAAGCAACAACAACAAGCAAAGATCTCTGGCCTACGGCTATACGAAATTAGGTCAGAAGAGTGGATCTTTTGCTTAATCAGGGCACCACAAAGATGAAAGTACGTCTTAGCCCTAAGACTCCACCGACAGATGGCACCACCAGAGGATCCATTCTCTCAAATTTTGACATTGATCTGGAGAGAGGAAATTTTCTCCAGACCATTACACAAATTGTAACTTCTCAACGACTAGCCACAGGATTTTCGAATACACAGATACAACGACTGCATATAAAATGTTCAAATACAAAGCAGAAGAGTAACATCTACCTTTCATTGTACATTTCTAATAGAGATCGAACCTAGAATCTTTCTTTTCTAAAAATGTGATTTTATTAATAAACCACGGTGTACTGCAGATCGCGGTACTTATTACTGTACCATGCAGGGAACAGTTTAACGGTACAAGGCAATGGTGAGGTAATTTAACATTCACAGCGTAAATTTGCCTTTCGAGAAGAATTTTTATAGATAGTGGGTCGTATTCAAATGTCTGAAAAGAAAGCAATTCCCAAGCACGCACCCATAATGCAGAAACATGACACTTAATTGTTATTGTGTCCAATCCTTCAGGATCTAGCGGCAGCTAGATGAAATCCATGATTCCATGCACCACAGCAAAGTCAAGCACCATGAGAGGGCTGTTCCAAACATCCTCTAAAGTGAGCCCCAAGCAATCGAGAATATGATGCGGGGAAGCCGGCAGCAGATGGCGCTTGGGACACGTTGGAAAGACTTTACGGCCGGATTCAAAGGACATGCATTTCAGGTGTCTACTGAAAAGTCTTGTGACTTAATTTCTTTTGCTGAACAGTCAGTCGTTTGAAATCAAACCTATTCAGAAATGTGAGGTCCTATCACCGATTGAGAAGAAAACCACGATAAGTGTTAGCCTTGAATTTCGGACAAATATTTCAAGTAACAATTCAAAGTTTATATATCCAATTATTTTAACGAAACCCCAAGAAATGGCAATCTCAGTAGCATAATACACAGAGGCTTAAAAAAAAGGGATCAACAGTTTAAAGTGGATTTCTAAAAACCATCACTAACAACCAAGTCTAAAGTGGGATTCAAACCGGCTAACTGTTAAACGGAAAACAAGAATTTTAAACATTCTACTTCCAGCTCGCCTATGCCAGTTTTTGAATGAGGCAGGTTTTTCTGAAGATTAGTCTACCAGTCTTTTTTATGAATAATTTAAATTCACTTAAAATAAAAATGATTTAATTTATATTTAATGTTAAAAAATGAAACATGAATATATTTTATTGTATCTAAACAACCAGCATACTGACAATAGTGATCCCTAAGTTCTAATGAATTATGTGCCACAAATTCTAGTGAATAATTCGAGCGTTTGTGCTTACAGTAAATTTAATGCCGTTAAATCGGGGGGTTGTTCTTTTAAATCCAATTTCATCTACAGTGCTCTGCTTCCAAAATCTACTGCCCACTCCCGGATTTGAAACTGGTTTACCTCCATTCCAAAATAAATGAATAGGAGAGATTTGTGCACATTATTTTCCTTTAAATCCCAAAACGCCTTTTCCAGGTTTTTCCCGTTCTCCCCAAACTGCATATTCGAAAACATTATCCGTGTCCGGGCTATACTCTGAATAAAGGAAAACAAAAAAGTAAGTCTACAATGACTGTTATGCGAGAGGTAAAACGCGGAAAACAAAGCCGGAAAAAATTTTCCAGTTTTTTTCCCCGTCGTTTGTTTAACGTGTTGGGGTATTAAACCGAATAGAAAATTGTAGAAGGGGGTAAAAACAAAAAGAACGCCATTCAATTTTGGGTAAAGCGAAAAATAAGTCTTTTTTTATGGAATTCTTACTGCAATTAAAGAAAATCCGTCCGAGGAAGAAGAAGACGCCGACAACTCAACCCCATTCTCTCGAATTCGTGTTGCCAAAATGCCACATAAATCTGATCCCAAAGCGACTTTTTATTGGGGAATAAAAGTCCACTTCTTTCTGTTATCCTCCCCCTTCCAGATTATCCCTCCTTCACAATTGAATGATATTCCCGCGCCCGTCCACCCCCTTTCCACTTTTACGTGTATAAACATGATGGCATTTGCAACGGAATCGAAATAATGCAAGCGATTTTTTCGGAGGATGAAATAAAGAATAAAAAAAAATATATAAAATAAAATCAGAAAACACACAACAAGCTTGTTCCTTAAGCTACAACAAATAAAGTGATAAACCCACAATTGTATATTTTTAGTTTCGTTAAAAATACACAATTAAAATATTTAGAATTGCTTCAGTCTTTTATTATTTTATCTCAAATATAAAATTATATTTAGCAAAATAAAAGCTATTTGCAAATGCTTTTGGAAAAAAAAATAACTCTCATATACCTTTTTTGTATTATTTTTTTTTTCAAATATGTCTTCTTTAATAGATTTTGTAACATTTGTTTTATTACAAGAGCATTAAAATTATTTTAAATCAAAATTGCACTTTTACAATCATTGAATATATTATAGTTAAGATCATATAAAATATTAAGAACATAAAAAATATATAAAATTTTTAAATCGGTAACAAATATTGGCGTTTTTCGGGTACATTACCCGAAAATGTTACTAATTTGATTTTCAAACTTAGTTTTAATATTAGCAATTCCTTTCATAACAATAATTGAAAAGTTAGCACTAAGTATAAATTTCTACTAAGTGTTAATTTTGAAGAAAAGCTTCACTCTCTTCATTTATGGAACCAACCCCCTAAAATAATATTCATCTCTAATTATTTAATAATGTAGGGACTCAATGATATTACTTTTATTTTTAAAAGCAGAAACATCGTAAAAAATTACTTAATTTTTGTTGTATTACGTCATAAAAACTATGGAATTAAGATCTCCGGGGCCTAGCTGTTGTTCGCAGTTTCGATGTAAGCAAAAGTTGAAGTGGGGAAGAAGGATGTTACGTATCTGGTTTCTTTGATTTTGAATGGATGTTTGAAATTTAATTATTTTAGTTCTTTGAATTTCGTAAATATGGGGTACTCTGAGTAAAATGCCTGACCAAAAATGTACAGGCAATGGATGTCCCAGAAGAAGACTGTCTACCATAAGATACCAATGTAATATCACCTACTTGGAATGAGGCTGTAAAGATTGAAATTTTGTCTAAATTCTATATTCCGGTATCTTATAGCAATGGATGCCCCACAAGAAGACTGCCTACCATAAGAAACCAATGTAATACCACCTACTTGGAATGAGGCTGTAAAGATTGAAAGTTTGTGTAAATTCTATATTCCTGTATTTTATAGGCAATGGATGCCCCACAAGAAGACTGTCTACCATAAGATACCAATGTAATATTACCTACTTTTAATGAGGCTGTAAAGATTGAAAGTTTGTTTAAATTGTATATTCCGGTATTTTATAGGCAATGGATGCCCCACAAGAAGACTGTCTACCATAAGATACCAATGTAATATCACCTACTTGGAATGAGGCTGTAAAGATTGAAAGTTTGTCTAAATTCTATATTCCTGTATTTTATAGGCAATGGATGCCCCACAAGAGGACTGTCTACCATGAGAAACCAATGTAATATCACCTACTTGGAATGAGGCTGTAAAGATTGAAAGTTTGTGTAAATTCTATATTCCTGTATTTTATAGGCAAAGGATGCCCCACAAGAAGACTGTCTACCATGAGATACCAATGTAATATCACCTACTTGGAATGAGGCTGTAAAGATTGAAAGTTTGTGTAAGTATTCCGGTATTTTATAGGCAATGGATGCCCCACAAGAAGACTGTCTACCATGAGATACCAATGTAATATCACCTACTTGGAATGAGGCTGTAAAGATTAAAAGTTTGCTTAAATTGTATATTCCGGAATTCTATAGGCAATGGATGAAGAAGACTAAGATACCAATGTAATATCACGAACTTGTTGAGACCACGTTCCCAATGAAAGTTTGTCTAAATTATTTTTATCGCATCATTTCTTACTAAAATTTTCCATTAGAATTCAATTTCGATAGTGGCATCTTGAAACCCATAAATATCTTTCCTCTTTTCTTATTGTTTGGGTTATTTTCAGGAATTAGCCAACTTTGTTTTCTAGTAGGACTTTGTGTGCCAAATGATCCTAAGCCTAAATTTCCCAGTTTTCTCACTTATTTGCAATATATATTATTTTACTTTTGTATTATATCTCATTTACATGTATTTCCCTTCTAGCAACATCGGCTCTTCCAGCTATTTTCGAGAGAATTTCAAGCTTTTCTCATTTTTCGTGTGACAATGATGAATAAACAGAATTTCGAATAATATTTTACTATATTGGAATAGGTGCTAATTAAAAAATCAATATGATAATTTAGAATTACTTAAGAGGAATAAAACCACAATAATAAAAATAGCAACGAAGACAGAATAATGTAGCAAACTAGGAAAAATGTAAGTTTATTGTAAACGCAATTAAAGTAAATCGCATATTTTGCCTTCATTATCTTTAAGCATATGATAGACAATAAAGTGCATTTTATTCATCAAAGAAATTAGAGGTATTAAAATCTAAAGATTCTTGAAAGAAAATAAATATAAGTAATAAATATGACAAAACTGTATATTTTTATTATTATAAAAATTATTTAATTTAATACGTACATATATGAATAATTCTTCTTAAAATTAAATTTTAACTTATAATATTCAGTCATTTATTTTTACTTCATATTTATTGTTCAGTAAAATAATATTCCAGTAATTAAAAAATATAAGGTATTATTAATACAAACTGAGCTCTATTTCAAATATATATAAAGTAGTTTTACTTACAAAAATGTGTAAAAGCTTATAAATTATTTCAATAAATATGTGAATGTTTCTTTACCTGATAAATTTTTACATACTTCGTTATTAATATTTTTTAATTTGTAAAAATATATTTGATATTTTCTTTTGTGAAAAATCTTTTTTTTTAAGACTTTTTCACTGACAAATGTTATTGTTAAGCATATTTAACAATAAGTTTTTAAAATATTTTATGAGTACTCTCAAATAATTACTTAAAAGAAGTGACAAAACTTTCTCTCTTTAAAAAGGTATTAAAAAATTATTCTACATTTACAGAAATTTCATTTCGCTTCTATCATATAATAAGTTTTGGAAAAGAAAGTAAAAATTATTCACAGAAACAAGAAATTTAATTCTTCAAAATTTTCAGCAGTTTATATTATTTTATATTATGGAGAAAAATTTTTTATCATTAATACAAGAATTTTTCTTCATAATATATAATTCTATAAACTATTAAAAATTTTGTAAAATTAAATTTCTTGATTCTACGAGTAATTTTTACTTTTTTTCCAAAAATTTATTTTTCGTGTTTATTTTGTTCTTAAAACTAATCTATAAAAAATTATCATCAGAACAACTTAGAAAAATCATTAAATTAATTTTAAATGCAATTTAAGGTAAAATATTATTGTTTAGAAAACTTTTCATGATTTTAACATAAATTATCTCTTATTTTAATTTATTGATCTATATTTATAATTAGTTACTAATTATGATTTACACATTATTTACCGATTTATTATTTGCTTTGTTTAGTTTAATAAATGATCTTTGTTATATTTAAAAGTAATAAAAGTAAAAACTTATAAAAATGTCAGCTAAAGTAATGAAGAAGTCAATTTTCATGAACATTTACTTCACTATATTATCAAAGAAAACAAAAATAAAACAGCATTTACTTTCGGTTATCACTCTAATTTTATTTCAAAATGTTATATAAATGTATTTACTTCATTTAAAATTTTTAAAAAATTAAAATATATTAAAATGCTTAAAGTGAATTTTTTCATGATGAAAAAATCAATTGCATGTTTGATGAATCATAGCAAGAGTTATGCGAAAAGAAAGCTTTTTACTCTAATCAAATACTGCTGGCTGAAAAAAAGTGAGCCTTGTTAAATATAATTTTAATAAATTCATTGATGATTGCAAACAACACATTTGCAATTTGGAGGTATTAATTCCACATTCTGATGCTCTCCTTTTGAAAGAGATCACGATTGGCTGGTTGCGATTCACCAATCGCTGATAAGAGAAGCTTCACCTGACGCTCAACCTCTTGACAAAGTGCGAACCAATCGGCGAGTTGAGAAAGTGTTGCGTCACTCCGAAGCCATGCGCTCTATTGAAAAAAAGAGCTAGTGCAGTACCACAAACTTAAACAAATCGCATATTTGGCGCCAGCTTCAAAATTATTCTATTTTGGCAATATTAACAAACGAAAAAAATTACCTAAAAAAAGTAATAATATAAAATTTTATTGGTAATTAAAAATTATATATTTGTATGCATATAAATCCTACTAATATATTTCTGTTATTAACTTTGAAATTCATGCCAAAAATTTTATGTTGGAGTAAGCAAGGCATTAGTCTTGGAATTTAAAGGAGATTATTTACAAATATTGCAGTTATTAATTTAGAATTCTATTAATTAATGAAAGTTTTAAAAACTGAAATCATCCATGTCCTTATCGGTTTAAATTAATCATAAAGTGCATGTTTTGTCTAGTCTTTTTCATTCTGCTTTTTCTTCTGTTCTACTGTCAACGTGCTAATGGCTTAAATCAATGGAAAGCGGCTTTTCAAACAGATGCTTTGGATAATAATATAAGGACATTATTTAAGCACATATAAGAAATAATTTTATTAACAAAATGAACTTCTACAATATTCTCAGACATTCGACTGTGAACTTCGCCTTGTTTGCTGCCCCTCGAAGAATGCAATTGAAAGGCAGGTTGTAAATTCGTCGACAAGTCGGGTTTACGATGTCGTAATAAATTACATGGGGCGCAGAGGTGAAACGTTATTTGACGTCATGGATATTTGAAACCAATGAGAATTCTAATAAAGTGACATTCGACGGGAACGAAAGAAACAACCGCTTTATGTATATTTATGTATATGTAATAAACAGCGCACCGTTTGTTATTTAAATTTTTAAAAATATATAAATTTTTTCTTGTATCAAAAATATTTTATCACAATAAATCATTGAACATGATATCGTAGGCAATATTTTCTAAAAATTGAATTCACTATATTTAAAAATGTTCAAAGAGCTCCAGTAGCTCAGTAGCTTCACACCGCTTCCCGTAAGCTCAGCAAAGTGAAGCATCATTTGCCGCGGGCAGTGGTTGGGAGGGTGTCCACGCTGCACTCTCCTTCACTGGGTTGCTGGAACTCCCCTACGGAGTGAACGTGGACGTCACGGGGACGTGTCCACGTTCATCTGTGACGTCCAAAGTCCTTTTGCTGGTGTAGCGTGGATGTGGAGAGGAGGGTGTGAGCTCAGGTGTGGCTTCGTCACCTGACCTTGGTTCAAAATGACGAGGCACCATAAAATGAGCAAAGTCGTACTTTCACCTTCGTGGTGCTCTGATCCAAACGAAAGACGCTCCCTATTGGCTTAATTCGCACTGCCAAAGGCAAAAGCGTGCTTGGCTTGTCCAAGTGTCATAAGCAACAACAACAACAACATTATCGCTGTACTAACAAAAATTTCGATCACTCAATTTACTACATTAAATTATTTACTTTTATATATCGATACGCTTTTATTTTATTTTTTGAAAATTTTTTTCCTATATAAGATTTAAATAGCTTCCTTTTAATTAACTTTGAATTTTAAATTTATTAATTGTAAGATTGTTTATTGAGTTGTATTTAGGTTCGTGTATATATTAGTTTTATTTTATTTATTTATTTTAACATATATTATTAAAAATGTAATTTTTATTTAGCATTAATGGATGTAAAATATTAGTCATGGCAACGCTTTAAAAAAAATTATTTAGCCAAATTTTATATTTTGACTTCCTTCTATGGCTACATTTGATTACCTTTACATAAATTATAAATCGTGCATAGTGTGATAACAATCCACATAAGCAAAAGTTGTTGACCATTTAGAAATATGAATAATAGCCAACTATAGTACTATAAATGCTGAAAATATGAAGGTAAATATGTCTGTGTGTGTAAAAATGTTTTTAATGAGTAAAAAACATTAATTAAATGAATATTTAAACAAAACATCAGACAATAAAAGTTGGAAAAACATTTAAAAATTGAAACCAATTAATATAAAGTGAGTCAGAATCAAACGGAAGTGTTTTAATGGATGAGGAGAGAAAAACGATTTTAGTTGATAGATTTTTGCTTCTCTTTTAAAATTTTTCATCATCAAGTAATATTTTGCCAGATAGATTATTAATAAATAAAGAAACTGTGGGGAAAAAATTTTTAAAATATGAAAAAACATTATTTTTTATATTTTCAGAACAAAATATGTAGCTCATTTTATGTCTTCAAATTATCATGCATATATTTATATAACATACGTAAATTTTTCAATAATTATATTATGTAAAGGAAAGGAAAATATACTAAAAAGGAAATATACTAAAATGTTTATTATAATTTTTAAATTATTAAAATATTACCACCATTTTTTGTAATAAAATATTTTAATTGATTTTATCTTTTAAATAATTTGTAAATGTTTTAAGCAGTTTTCATTAATATTCGAATGATGAAACGTTAAATCAAAACATAAAATTTATTATTACTTATTTTATGATATTATTTTTATTTGGTTATTTAAATTAAGTAAGGTATGTTTTATTAATTAATATAAAAATGTTTACAGTTAAATTGTGATATCTTACAGAACTTTTTTTTAATTTAATAATAATTAAATTTTTAAACTTTTTTCGCAATTTTAAGCTTTACACAAAAATGTTTTTAAATGTTTAATTTTTTATATATATTCTGAAGTAATTAAGAGAAAGAAGCCAAATTGACACAAATTTCTGGAAATTGTCTTGCTTAGTAAGAACATTTCTGATAGAAAATTTTGTTTTCTTCTTCTTCTTCGAGTTGGGTTTGTATTATATTGAGCACCTCTGCTTTTATCAGCATTTTGTACTATTAACAAATTTTGCTTTAGACAAAAAAAAGTGTAATTTTATTATTATTAACACAAAAATATTTTAAGAACTTTGTTTTGATTAAAATTACTTGGCGTAAGGAATTTATAGCGATTGCGGAAATGAAAAACAGAACGAAGTCAGAAATTACTCACCGCATCCGAATTATCGCCAAGGATGGCGCCAATTTCCGCCACACTCCAAATCTGACAAAATGTTTGTGTAGGACGGTTCACTGCGGATCAAAAAACGAAAATACGAGCGCGGAACGACAGCTCTAATTTTGCCACCGCGAGGCATCCCTTGCACAGGGAGGGTCGGTAAAAGGGGGCGCCACTGGAGGGGTGGAGGAGGGACAACAGTGAGGTCGCACACCGGTAACTCCTCCATACACCTTTAACTGTTTTTCTCTGCATTTGAGTTCCGAAAGAGCATCAGAAGCATGGATGATATCACCGGACTGACCGCGTCCATTTCGATTTCTGATATCCGAGGGAAGAGATCGAAATAATTTTCGATATTTATTGTTATTTTTTTGCGAAAACCGGAAGACTGTAATTGTCACCGCACTTCCAGTAAGCAATTTTTTTTTAATTTTCCGCCATCGAAGAATTGTTCCTGGTGTTTTTTTTTTCAATTGCTTCGTTTTTAACTGCCAATTTTTTTTTATACAATTTATATAATTATCAGATGAAAGATAGTATTTTAAACTGAATTGTTTTTCTTTCTTTCTTTTGAAAAAAAAAAAATTCGAGGTAATTTTTCCAGTTTCATGTTCACAAATTAAGGGTTCGAATAGTTATTTCTTAAGTTTAACAGCACTTTTTTCAGAAAAAAAAAATACTAAGCCCAATAAATTCTAGATTTTATTCCAAGCTTTAACAATTAAAAATAAAAAGTAGCTTGCATTTATTTATAATTATATATGAAAAAAGTTTTTAAAAAGGTTTTTTTAAAAGTAGTTTGGGGAGAAAACAGTTTATAGTTTGTTTATTTCTAAATCTAAAAGAAATATCAGTTGCATTTAAATTTAAAGCCTTATCAAACATAAAATTACATTAAAAATTTCCTCTCATAAATTTGAATTTATTATTTTTATTTACATCTGTGAGACTATATATCAGATTAAAAAGTAATTCATATACATCGCCTAGACTTCAGAATTAGATATCGATTTTATTTAATAAGAATTTTCAATTCTTTTTTCAAATTAGTGGGAAAAGTAAGTCTAGTAGTATAGCCTTTTTTAATAGAATAAAAAATTATTAAAAGATTATTTATAAAAAATGAATTAATAAATTTCATACAAATATATTTTCTAGTTTAAAAATTCAAAGGTAACCTAAGTGTAATATTAATTAAATTACCTATAAAAATAATTTTAAAAAATAATATTTAATTTAAAATACTGTCATTGATTGATTATATAATAATTTTAATAAAGATAAGTGTTAATATTTAAACAATTTTAATTAATCTGTAGTATTAATTTATGTCAGATAGAAAATAGAGTTATATATAAATAATTTGTGGTAGATATCAATTTATTAATCTGTTTTAGATCGCAAAAATAAGAATCAGTTTGCAGATTGTTATTCGATTGTTTAAGAGTGATAAAATTGCCTGTAACTTATCAAGGAAAATAAGGAGTATAATAACTGGACATAAAAATGTTATAAATAATTAATTTTTTAAATTTATCATCAGCAATTATATAGCTATTTCGAATGGCCAAACATTATTTTGGCTCATAAAGTATGCCATTAATAGAATCGACTGTTTAATGGAACGAAATGCACTACTACAAGTGATGATATATTAAATCCCACACAAATCATATATCTAATATTACACATCAGAGGAAAATAATACGGAGCCAATTTCTTCTCAGAAAAAAAAATTGAGATTCATAAAAGGAAAAGTTCGCCAAAAAAGCAACAACTTTTTTACCAAATTCGTCGCCACTTTCCGAGAACATGACGTTTTTCTGTGAACATTGAAAAAGAAATACTCCAGGAAATTCGAACGAAAGGAGTTCCCAATGCATTTCGGACAGAGGGTCCGGAGCTGTTGACTCCCAAATGGTGTCGCCGACATCTAGGGTCCAGTTTATGGTGGACACTGGTGAACTGGTGAAGCAGCTGGGGACTTCCCTTTCCGCCAAAGCCAAGGAATTCTCGATAGATTCCCTGATATCCAGGATGCCCTACAGTGACGACAGCTGCGGCTCGGAGGAAGCCCTCCTCTCTCCGCCGCCCCCGCACGAGGAGCCCCTGCTATCGCCCCTCGGTGAGTGTGCAAATTCATTCTTTCTGTGTTTTTTTTAATTCCATTCTTCCAATAATTCAACACACTCTTTTGACACTTCTTCTTATTTACATCAATTTCCACCATCCTTTTGATGCATATTGTAATTATAATCTCATTTAATAAAATTCCTAATTAATTAAACGGGGCTTAAATAATTACATTGTATAATGTTTTTTATATATCTTCATTTTTGAGATATTATTCTTATTTTTGTGTGTCTTGTCTTTTTCTTTTTTTCCTTACTTTACATACATACATCCCGCAATCTTTTCGCTTTGTAAAATCATTTTACTTTCAATATCTTTTTTTGTAATGTATACGATTCATATTATTTTTATAATCTGTCTGATGCATGAAATAATTCAATGGTAATAATTTTTTTTTAAATTCAGTTCTAGGTTAATTAAGCATAACTTATTTTATAACTCTTTATGATTAGTCATCCAAGGCACTATTCTTACTTATTTTATGGGCTTTTTCATAATTTTTTTTCAAAAATCCTTTTGTTTTGAAGCGTTTTTTAATATTTTAGTTCTGGGTTTTATTTCTATGTAAGCCATTTCTCTCGTCATTTTTGTAATTTCTTATCATTAATTAATTCATATATAATAATACAAAATTCTTACTTTTATATAATCTCATTTCTTTTAACACTTATTCCCACAAATTCTTATTTCGTTTCCTCTCATAATTTAAACATTCAAAATAATAAATTTTCTAATAATTATTCGACTTTTTTATTCATATTTTCATTTTCAGTTTAAGTTTTCTTTGACATTCTTTCTGCCATTTTTGAGTTTTATTCATCGACACTAATACAGTATTATAATTTTGTGATTCATATTTTATAATAATCGTTAGAAAAATCTTTTTTAGTCTCCTTCCTAAGTAAAAAACTATAAAATAAATATTTAATATGTTGACACCGAGTCATATTTTCTGTCTACTCATTCGTCTAGAATCGTATCGATATTTCGCAGCGTATCCATTTTCTGATTCTGAGGCTTTATATAACTTTTACTTACATAACTTTTACTATTATATTTTCTTTTATCTTACTATTATTTAGAGAATCATTAGTTTTTTTAGTATAGTATTTTAATACTTACCTCTTCTCCTGTTCATAATTATTCTAAAAATACAGCTATTATTGAACTACTTTTTATTGCAGTAATTCAAAATACCCAATCAGTGTTTAATTTTTAATTTCTTTAAAAATATAAGTTAGTGAAAAAGTGTTTTGGAATTAAAATATTGAATTACTATTTAACATTAATTCAAAATATTGAATTAGTGTTAAATACTAATTCAATATTTTAATTTCAAACTCTTTTTCATTCTAATTTTTTTTCAAAGTATTAGTAATCATTACTAATAGGATTTCAAATTCTTTTTCTCATTATCTATTGACAATTAAATTCTGAAGGTATTTTGCTAATTTAATTTTCTCCATTTATACATATATATTATTATTTTCATTTATATATACATATATGTATGTATAGACCATTTGGGGTTAAGGCTTACCGTGCTCAAAGCTGTGTGTTGATCATGCTTTTTTCATAACCGTGGCTTATGGGGTGAGATACATATTTTCCGGTTAGTTGGTCAGCCAAACTCCTTATATTGAAAACGGAATTATCTTTTTCTTTGTTCTAACATCCCCAATCTTTCTAGTATTCATTATTTAGATCTATATTCAATATTAATTTGGCGACATATTTTTTCATTGATATTCATTCACGAAATTTGTTTTCCCATTTTTTTTTTTATGATTTTCTGGAATAATTCATTTTTTTATAGGTACTTATTCTTACATAAATTATTTTCCGTTCTTTGATAGTAACCTTAATTTAATTGCTTATTTTCCACATTTCTCATTCTTCTGTTATTTGTAAATATTCGACTCAACGACAGAGTCCAGAGTTGATATTTTGCACGTTTTATTCTACTCTTTGTGTTTTCATTAATAAGACTTTAGTTTTAGGGAATTTATTTCTTTTCTTACACACAATTTGAATTGTGTTGAAAAAATATTGAATTGAGACATAATTTGATAGAAAATTTTGTCCTATTTATATAATTAATTTGATCATTCATTGCTTTTAAGTACTGTATTAATTCAAGGTACATATATATATATATATATAATATATATATATATATATATATATATATATATATAATATATATATTATATATAGTATAAAATATGAGAAATAAAATATCAATAGACTTATATGATTTTATTTCTTATATAAGTTTGGTATCGTTATCTTCAAATTACCTCTTGAAAAAAATACTTTGATTAAAATATATTTCGTTAACTACCACTTTATTTTTAAGAGTTCATTTAATAAATTAAAACGTGCATTCACGTTAGAGAAATATTTTCACGCAATTTTCCTTAAAATTATAAAATTCACCTGAACATTTAAACTTTCCCAACTCGATTCGTTTTTAATCAAAAGCCACTATGAGGCGGTAAATTAATTAAACTAACCGCCATAAAGTCAAATTAGAACTCGTATGCATATAATAACCGTATAAACTATATTTTGGATTAGTCTTGGAATTCCAGTCTAAAGCCATGAAAGAAGAAGGAAATTCCTCATTTCCAATCAATCCTTAAAAGGACCTTTGGTTATCTTCAAAGTTTGACTAAAAATCGACAATGTGTTCACAGTTGAGGCTTACTTTTGCCCAATGATAGATGAGCGCCCTTCAGTGTGAAAGGTCTTGAGTTCAAGCCCAACCAGTGTTGAAGAATGGGAGAAGGATGTCGCGTTTCTGCATGTACGTCCGTTGAGGAGGGTGCTTGGGAGTTTTTCGAGTTTCTTCCCTGGTGATAGGTGTATACAATCCATTGTCAACACAAAATTCTTCCGGAATGCAAGTTCTCGTACGATAATAAAATGCCTCATTACATCCTTTGTACATCAGACTGTCCGCGAGGTATATATTCAAGGCTTGAAGTACTCATACTTGTTTTCATGACCGAGGACGCCGAGCTGGCAGCCGAATGGTTAGCGCTCTTGCCTTCGGTTCAACAGCTCGTGGGTTCGAATCCTTGGGCATGGATGTTTGTAGTGGTTCGGAATCCACTTTAAGCCGTAGGTTCCTGTCTAATTAGCCCTAGTGTGCAAAAAATGACCGTTGAGCGACAAACAAACCAAACCATGACCAAGGACTCTAGGATGCGAAGCATATGTCCTAGTAAGTGGTCAACCTAAAACGAAATCCCAAGTGCTTAGCACCCAAGCATGCTTAATACTCATTATCGACTCAGTGAAGAGATGAAAGTTTGAGTCGACCTTGCCCAGCAAGAGATCGAATTTCAGCCTTGGAGGCCAATCTTCATATAAAATCTATCAAAAGCGGCAAGGGTGTTCAAAAAATTCTGAGGGTCAAAGAACAAATATGTTCCAAGTTTCCCAATTTTTGAACATTTATTAATTTTTAGTACAATTATTCGTCGTCGCCCAAATACCTGACTTTATGTATGTTTATAGTCATTTAAATGAGAAGCCATTTTCACCGGAAAAAAGTATTTTACTTTTAATCGTAACGTTTCATAAGTCAGTCTAACATATTTACTGTAAAAAAAAATTATTTAAAAAATAAATAAAAACAATTTCTCAAAATAAAAAAAAATATATTTGAACGTATGTCAAAGTCACTCTTAAATGAAAAAAATGCCTTCTAATTCAATTTTTTATACAAATTTTAGCTCGTAATAAAAGCAGACTATAAAAATTAATCAATAATATCATTAGCAAACGATAAATTTCAAAAATAAAATCAGCACATGAAATACTTTTTTTTTAATTTGGAATGTGGGAACTTTTAGAATATATTGTATTGACATTAAAAGGTTATTCTTATCGAATTTCATCATTTTCATTTTTATTCCGTGAAAACGTAATTTTTAATCTTTAGCTTGTGTGTTTGTTGACTTTTTACAAAGTCCGGAGATAATTTTTTTTTTTTAAGTTTTTTACTTTTAGCATATTTTTCTGGTTGACATTGAAATTCTAGCGCAAAACATTTTTGAAATTTCTCGTAAAGTTTTCCTTGTGAATTATCTGCTATCAGTGTTTTCAGATTTTTTTTTATTCGTGTCACATTTTCTTCTTTAAAATCCATATTTCTTGATTAAAAATATCAAATTTACTTTCAAATATTATATTCGTTAGTAGTTTTGTTGTTGTTATTATTATTATTACATAAGAAATAAAGTTTCATACTATATTATTCTTCTATTTAAACATACGTGATAAAAATTGATGAAAAGTATTTTTATCCGTGTTTGATTTCCCAGTAAAAAGATTTACAGAACTAACACAATTTCTTATTTACAACATTTTGCAACATTTATTCCTAGTGAACTAAATAAGAAGTCGTTAAAAGTCGCAAAGGAGAAAACCTGGAAACTTCCTAGGAACACTTCAAACTAATGTGAGTGGCATATAACAAATCAATACATGCCCTCAATAGAGAAAAGTAACATTTATACTCTGCTACTAGATAATGGTTTCTCCAACGCTATAGAAATTTTGTCAGAAAATATCTATAACCGTATTTGTTCCATTGGTGACGTCAGCGCTCTGCTCTTCGTCTCAACAATTAATGTATTTGGTTCACGTGGGTGGTCATTTTAATTCGGAGCTCAAGTTTTTTGTAAATTTGGTCGAATTTATCCCCCATTGAATGGTTCTAGGATTACAGACACAATCCCAAATTTGGTTCTCGGGTTGGGCAAGGTTGACTCAGTCTTTCATCCCTTCAGTAGTTTGATAACCAAGCATGCTTGAGAATTAAACACTGGGGCTTCACGTTAGGCTGACTCCTAAACTAAATTCCACGGCACGACAGCCCATATGGGCCAAGACCTACCGTGCCCATAACTGTTTTAATGACCGAAGGTCCTGGGGTGCGAAGCATATGTCCCGATTAGGTGGTCAGCCTACAGTGAAAGCCCCAGTGTTTAGTTCCCAAGCATGCTTGGTACTCAGTTAATCAACCCACTGAAGGGATGGAAGGCTGAGTCAACCTTGTCCAGCCCGAGTATCGAACCTCGGATCTGTGTCATAGGAGCGTGAAACGCTGCCACTAAGCCACTGGGCTTCTAGACTGACCCCTACCCAGGATAAATGCTTCGCTGGTCCTCGGCCAGAAAAACAGATATGGCCACTGTAAGCCTTGGCCCATATATCGGGCAGTTATGGCACTGAGTTTAGTTTAAATTTTATTTAAGAAAATCTCAAGAAATCGATTGCAGTTTTATATTATAACTTGTACTGACTTTCATTCATTGAACAAGATAAATACAGATTGAAATCTATTTTCTACAAAAGATTTGAAATATTGAAATTCTCTATAGGGTATCCTTCAAATATGCGTCCATTGGATGCGGTTCGCCATACAATTTTTAGTCATTTAGCGTTTCCCATGCATATATGTAATAAATATGATTGCGAGATGTTGGGTGCCGTTCTGTCTAATGACATGAGCCTCAGTAGAGATCACAGGATGTGCCTGGCAACCGGAAATTGAGTATTTGTGCAAAAGCTGCATGGAATGAATGCAATATAGTAATGTACTGAAATAATATTGAAGAATGTGAAAACTTTCTATAAAATTTATATTTGATATTTTTTCCATTTTTGTACATTTATTGTTTCATCCTATTGCTTTCTTGCGTTTTTTCTCTAACTATATGCATTCGATAAAGCGTTCTATTGACACCTGTTCACCATAGCTGAGTAGTAGACCATATAGAAAGTACCACGTTCTGTGACATCTTCTTTTTCTTCTTAGAGTTGGGTTTGTATGTCATTGGGCACCTCTGCTTTTATCAGCATTTTGTACTGTTAACTCCAAACCCACTATGTTTCCTAGTTCCAGTTGCTCGGGTCACCCACTTTATTAATAAAGTCCGATAACCCTTTCATGGAGTCTGGGTGTCACTCTCTAGTATGGATGATGCCTTAAGAAGTTCATCTAGGGAGGGCAAGTAGCCTCGCATTCGTAAATGATATGCTTGGCCGTTTCCTCTTGCGTATGACAATTCCTGCAGATAGGGTCTTGCTGAAACAGTCCCAATTTGTGGAGGTGTTTTCTGAAATAGTAGTGCCTAGTTATGAAGCCTACGATGAAACGTATCTTCTGCCTGGAACATCTTAGAATTTCAGAGGCAATCCTCGCTGATGATCCACAGATCCTACTTATAGACGTGGGTTTGACTAGGAGTGTTGCTTCATACATCTTTCATTTTCAGCTTCATACATCTTCCATTTTTCCCATCTAAGAACATTGGTTTTTGTGGTCTTCATGGTTTAGTTTTGTTCTTTGATCCCACAAAAAGGTTCTGCACCAGTGGGAGCAAAAGACGATCCTTGTTTTTCTGTGAACATAAAGCTTGGTTTGTTTGTCACTTAATACCTATTTTTCCCGACGAGAGCTAATTATTCAATTTAAATTGGATGACGAACTACTACTGCCAACACCAGAATCGAAGGTGGGACTGGAACCCACAAACTGTTGAGCTGAAGGTCAGTGCGTTAACTGTTTTGGAGACAATTTAGCATTGTTGCGTAAATGAAGGAATATTATATTTCTTCTTACATCTCTGTTGGTGTGAGTGATAAGGGATTTTCTGGTTTTCTTTCCTTGAAATATGAATGAATCTGCCTCACAATCTATAAGAAATCTTTCCTTTGATAATTTTAACAGTAATTAATCTTTGTTAATTGTTAAATTATCCACAGTATGGTGTCTATAGGAAGTCCTTTTCTGGTAATTATAACAATAATTATCCCTTTTGTTAATTTTTAAATTATCCTCAGTATGGTGTCTATAAGAAATCCTTCCCTTGTAATTATAACAGTAATTAATCTTTGTTAATTGTTAAATTATCCACAGTATGGTGTCTATAGAAAGTCCTTTTCTGGTAATTATAACAATAATTAGTCCCTTTTGTTAATTTTTAAATTATCCTCAGTATGGTGTCGATAAGAAATCCTTCCCTTGCTAATTATAACAGTAGTTAATCTTTGTTAATTGTTAAATTATCCACAGTATGGTGTGTATAGGAAGTCCTTTTTTGGTAATTATAACAATAATTATCCCTTTTGTTAATTTTTAAATTATTCTCAGTATGGCGTCTATAAGAAATCCTTCCCTTGTAATTATAACAGTAATTATCCCTTGTTAATTGTTAAATTATCCACAGTGTGGTGTCTTAAAAATTTTTAATTTTATTTCCTGCCTTTTCAAAATTTTTTTAAAAGATTTATGTAAATTTTGCGTTGAGTATATAAAAATGTTCATGAGAAAGCAGACTTTTTCAATACTTTGGAAAAACCTACTCTTTCATGAATACTCTTCATGAAATTGAACTTTTGATAGCTTATTTCATGATTTGGTATTATTAATATTAATTTTTGGTAAATATCAAACTTCCTTTACAGTATTATGAAATAAATTTTTATTTTTTAAAAAATTTATTTAGAACCAATACTTAATGTTCCTGGAACCAGGGGGTATGCGTACCCCTCTGGGGCTTGAGCTAGCCACCAGGCGCGTCGGCAGGTGATGGATCGCCGAACGTCCTGTAGGAATGACAGGATAGCCTTGAATATAGAATAAGAGGCCACGAACCAGCTCCCGTAAACCCTGGTGTTATGCGATCCATGCCTAGGGCTAATTGGCACCGCGGTATTGGTGTCTTAACGGAGCCTCTAGTTGCCTGGCAAACTTCTAGAGTAATTTGCCTTGCCCAGTATCTCAGGCAATGCTGGGTGGACTTATATTACCTGAGCTTATTAATTGTTATCTTGTGGCTGAAAAGACACAAGAAATAACAAATCTTTCTGCATTTGCCGGTGATGCCTCTGAAGTAGACCTTGCTGAAAAAGACAAGGGAACTCAGAGGCAATCTTGTAAAGGGGCAGTAATGAATCTTTTACTTGAGGTAGAAATGACCTCCAAACCATCTTCTGGTGAAAGCCAGGAAGCTATCCCTAGCATGACTGACTTTCTGACCAGATGGGACTGTTTCAGCAAGACCCTATCTGCTGGAAATGTCAAACGCAAGAGGAAACGGCAGAGCATATCATTTATGAATGCGAGGCTCTTGCCCTCCCTAGATTAACTTCTTTAGGCATCATCCATACTAGAGAGTTACACCTAGGCTCCATTAAAGGGTTATCAGACTTTATTAATAAAGTGGGTGACCCGAGCAACTGGAACTAGGAAACATTGGGTTTGGAGTTAATGGTACAAAATGCTGATAAAAGCAGAGGTGCCCAATGACATACAAACCCAACCTTAAGAAGAAGAAGAAGAAGAATACTTAATGTTTATTTAATTTGATAGTTTTTTATTTAATGAAAACAGTTTGAAAATAATCCTATCAATTCATTATTTTATCCAAATTTTAATGATTAATTTATTTAGTCTCCAAAGTGTTTTTTTACTAACTGAAACCACTTGTTACGATACAATTCATTACTTTTATAATTTTCATTAATTTTTTTTCACTTCCTTACAAAGCTTGATGCATATAAATAACAATGCAATTAAAACGGGACGTAATTTTTCCTTCAATACTCGCTTAGTAAGCTGTATTTTCACGGTATTTTGACGATTAAAACTACACACTTTTTCCGACAATAAATACCCTCTTAATAAGCCATTGTTTCACGGTAATTTTTGTCAGTTGAATGCAGCTACTTTTCCCGCCATTTACGCTTAATAAACCATATTTTTTGTTAGAAAATAATAGGATCTTATAGTGGTGTATTAATAGAACATATTTTAACGAAACTTGTTTTTATTTGAATTATGAAAAATGTGCAAAATGTTGAATGGGAATAGGAATTATAAATGAATGCTTTTAAGAACATTGTTTTTTCATTTTTATTTGATATTATAGTGCAAGAAAATTTATTTGTAAACTCAATTTTAAGATTTGAAATGTCAAATTTAATAGATATAGGCTTTAAGAATCTATAAAACTCGTTTGGTTGAACTGTTAGCGAAAAAGTCAGTGATCTGGTTTCTGGTTGAAAGGTCAGTGGGTTCGATTCCTCTTTTGCAAAGATGTTTTTCGTTCATTCAGAATATATTTTATATTGTAAATTCTTGTGTTGAAATAACCTTCGGGTATAAAAGTGACCATATTCACGTTTAAATTTAATTGAAATCAGAATTCCTAAAATTAAATGAAAAAAGAGTAAACAAAGAACTTTAACGTCATAATTATATTAAATAGATATAACTTACGTAGCATAATTATAACTTAAATGCTACTATTATATTCAAAAAAATGTTATATTCAATAAAGTTTATTGGATATAACTGAATAAAAATGAAGAAAAAATTTCTTAGGTCTTTCAATAAATGTTTTGATATTTTAAATTTAAACAAGTTATAAGAATAAATGGAATTTACCTTAATGAATAACACTTTTAACTGACAAAATTTTATTTGAAAATTAATGCTTACATTTTATTTTTTTAAAAATTTAAATATATATAACAGTAAAGTTATAATTTTCCAAGAACTAGTTTAGTAAAATTTGTGATTTTTTTAGATAAAAAAATAATAATAACAAAAATACTTCTCTGCTTCAACTAAAATTTACTTGTTAAAAACTCTCTCTCTCTCTTTTACTGCCCTTTTTACCTTCTCTCAAAACTCAGAAAAATTATGGTGGCGCCATCTCTTGGCAGATATACGAGATTTAAAAAAGATAAACTTTATATATTCTCTTTATTAAAATTAAATAAATAAATAAAAATACACCAAATAAAATATAACAAACGAAGATACACTTAAATATTGTGAAATAAATATTTATGTAAGGGTGCATTGCATAAAATAATCTTATTATTCTGTTTGTTTATCAGTAAATAATTTTTGATGCCTGATCCTTTATTTATACCATTTATTCAATTGAATAAATCTGTTCTTAATTGGAAATTGTTCTCTAATCTAGTTGCCAATTACCAGATGCATTTTGTGAGCACTTAAAGATCTTTTTTTTTGTGAGATAACTAATTTAAAATTATCAGTCAAAGTAAGTGAGAAAATTTCTTAAGTTAAAAAATCACTAATTTCTTTCTTTTAATGCCACTTTTAGGGTATCCAAAACGCATTTCTGGAAAAATGTTCGTACATTGTTCAATGTCTGAGCTATTTTAATTATATTAAGTTTCAAACAATGCAAAAAGAGTTCATGGCTGAAAAGATGTTCATACATTTAACTGAACAGTTAATAATCGAAAATAAAAAAAACTTTACAGTTTATGATAGAAAAATTATTCATAGTATTTAATACATATTTTAGAAAAAGAGAATATTTGTCGGTATCGTTCTTATTTATAATATACTATTTTCAAATATTGTATCTGCACATGAAGTGTTATTTGCAGATGTAATATATATATATATATATAACTATAATGTACTGCGCGCGAGGATTTATTGCTACACAATTGTTTGCAAATACTGCACCCATTGATTGAATATTACCTGTTGATATTATGGACCTTACAAATTCAACACGATTTTTAACACAATGCCGTCTACCTAATTTCATATATAGATATTGTATGTAGAAACCAATTTATTTCGATATATTCTAATGACTAATTAAATAATATTTACAAATATTACGTCAAAGAAACGTTATTTGGGGATACTGTATGCCAACAAATTAAATTAGAATATTATTTATAGATAATATTTAAAATTATTGTGACATATACTTTACCATTAAATATTATCTATAGCTACTATAGCATTAAATGAAACCTTATTCTAACAAGTTAAGTGATCTATCTCATAATAATTGTGCTCAATATGGATATATATATATAGACATTGCATCTATCAGAAACATTATTTGTAAATTGCAACCATGAACAAATTCCAATTTTTAGGTAGATAGGTTTTTATAACTATATATATATCATATATATATATATATATATATATATATATATATATATATATATATATATATATATATATATATATATATATATATATATATATATATATATATATATATATATATATATATATATATATATATATATATATATATATATATATACATATATATATATATATATATATATATATAACACTTTTATAATTATTGATGTAACTGTGTTACTGTCCACAATTGTAATTTTATTATGTTTTGTTTATTTGTCATAAATATGTAAAGTTGCATTAGCTTTTGAATGTTTTTAATTCTTTTTCATACGAAAATGTGATATTTGGAAGAATACTTTTAAATAACCTTTCACTTCTCTGGATTAGTAACTGAAGATAACTTCTTTTAATTCCTAAGTTAAATTGGTCAATTTAGTGCCAGAGATTATTACAGTCTCAAACAGAGCAATATATATTTTATTTCACCCCATAATTTTTTTTCTTGAAAGAAATAAACTAGCCTGCTATTTTAATGATATCATAATTTTTTTTTAAATTTTCATACTTTTAATAAAAAAGAATATACATAAAACGTTATTTTTTACTCTTATTATAAAAAACCATATTATTTCTTCTATTTACATTATTTCTTCTTTAAATAACAAAAAGATATCATTTCTTTATTTTAAATATAGTTAGCTAGATCTTGCGCAGATAAGTAATTTTAATTATAATTAATAAAAATGTGTTATAATATAATAATAAAATCAGAATACTTATCCTATAGATTGTCTTGTTACAAGATAAAAATGGATTTTTAAAGATGTAAAGTGTGTGTGAGAGAGAGAGAGAGAGAGAGACATTTAATCAAATTTTCTGAAATATATCTATATTCATATTAAAATGATACAGTAAATAATATTTTAATTTACAAGTCAATTCGGAAGAATGTTGCAGTTATAGATAGAAACTAATTTTTCATAGCTTTTCCAACAGAAAATTACAAAACAGTTTCCCAACAATATTCAACAATATAATTGCAATTAATTTTCTAGTGGTTATATGAATTGCATACATATTATACTAAATTCATTTATCGTCTGCTTTGATATATAGTTAAAATAAATTTTGGCAACACTTATTTACAAGTGAAAGAAAATGATAATTATATATATGTATGTATATATAAAAAATGATCGCTTGCTCTTTAATTAATGCTTGCCAAAATGGCGCAGTAAATTATGAAATAAATCATGTTCGAAGGATGATGAATCATCTTTTTTGGTAGTTTAATACTTTACAATCTGGTTTCACTTCATAACGTTTATCTATGATACGTGAAGTTTAGAATTTAAAACTAATTTTTCATTTTGATGCAAGCAATTTTATTTCATTTTGCTTCCGTAAAAGGAAGATCTACTGAATATTATAATTACCTAAAACAAGAAAGAACATCGTTAATCATGCAATTAACTATTTTTCCCTTTCGACTCAGATAGCTTGTAAACATATCTTTGAAGATTGCCATTAGAAATGTGTGTCATGGCATTAAAGGTCATTTAAACAGTCTATTTTATATAATGATTACTATCTTAATTAGTTTTAAACCTCGACTTGCTAAATAGTTGTTGATTTGACTTCGAATTAGTATCCTTGATTTTAAAATTAAAAAAATCTTTATTTATTTTTTTTTCAAGAAAAATGCTGTAATATGTATTTTTGAGGAGTATGCATAATAAAATAAGGAAAAGTATGAAAAGCTTTTCTTCACAGTTACCTTGAGAACCTTGTTATATCAGAATTTTTGTTATCAAGTATATAACATGTTATAACATATTACTCGCTAATATGTTATAAAATATTTTACTTACATATGAACCATAGTAAAATAATAATATAAAAATAATTGTTGTTGTTGAAATGATTTTTTTAAAAAGTTTATAGAAATAAATAGCTTTTTACTCAAAAGTTTATAAGCACAACATCTCTTATTATTAAGGATTAAATTATTGTTTGCTTTAATCAAAATAATGAGTTCTGATTAATTGATAATAACCATATTCCAATTTAAAATATTTTATTATTTACGAAGAAATGATTTTCCCATCATTATTTCATACTCTCGAAACTGCCTAAAAATATTATTTTTCATCATCAGCCCTTTGTGGGCCTTGGCCTTTTTCAGAAGTGTCTGGCATTCCGCCCCTTTTCTAGAAATCGAACTCCAGTTCTTGACTTTAAGTATGTTGAAGTCTTCTTCCAGGCAGTCCTTCCATCTCTTTTTGGGTCTACCACAGAAAGGGGTGGTGTTGAAGACCTTTATTGGTGTTCTCTCTGTACTCACTCTGATGAGGTGGCCTGCCCATCTCATTCTAGATAGTTTTATTGATGTCTTCTTCTAAATAGATTTTGTACAGTTCAAACTTATACCTTTTTCGCCAGGTGTTATTTTCCAGGACAACACCAAAAATAGTTCTTAGGACCTTTCTCTCAAAAGTCGCCAATGTTTTCTCTTCCTTCATCGTCAAGGTCCATGTCTCTGAGGTGTAGGTTAGAACTGATGTAATCAAAATGTCTTGCTTAACATTATTTTTGTCCTTCTCCTGATTAGGTGAGATTTCAAAAGAGGTCTTAGACCAAAGAAACAACGATTTGCGGCAATGATACTCTTTCTTATTTCAGGAGTGATGTCATTTTGGTAGTCAATCTAAAATATCACCTTTATTATACCATAAAAGTTACTAATTGCTAATAAAGATAATTCAACGATTTTTTAATTTTGGAATAATTAGTAAATAATTAAAAATATATAAATTCAAGAAAATTTGTTAGGAAAATTGCTAGAGGTTTAATTATCACCTGCTGTAGTAAAATCAAATTTTAAACTCTAATATAGAACTTTACATTACAGAGATCGAGTGATCGAGTGAGATAATGATATAATTTGAATAATTATGAGTTTTGAATTTTTTCTTTTTGTGAACAAAAACATCTATTTTTAATGTAATATTTTCTAGAATGTTAAGCTTTAAAAAATAAAATTCGATAGTTAAAAAAAACCCAATAATTACTAATGTATACGAGAAAATTTTATAACTATTAAAAAATATAATATACTTTAAAATTTGTTTTCTTTTTTTATATTTTTGCATTTTGAAAATGGTTACACGGCCAATTTTGGATAGTTTCGTTGTCACTTGAAAAAGACTAACGTTTTTGGAAAATTTATAATAATAAAAGATTACAAAAAGTATCATAATAATAAAAAAAGGACGTATAATAAAGATGAACTCAAATTAAGTTGTTAAAACAAAATGGGACTGTTTCAGCAAGACCCTATCTGCAGGAAATGTCATACGCAAGAGGAAACGGCCTAGCATATCATTTACGAATGCGAGGCTCTTGCCCTCCCTAGATGAACTTCTTTAGGCATCATCCATATTAGAGAGTTACACCTAAACTCCATTAAAGGGTTATATATCGGACTTTATTAATAAAGTGGGTGACCCGAGCAACTGGAACTAGGAAACATTGGGTTTGGAGTTAAAAGTACAAAATACTGATAAAAGTAGAGGTGCCCAATGTACATACAAACTCAACTCTAAGAAGAAGAAGCAGAAGAAGAAGTTGTTAAAATAATAAAAATTATTTGTATTATATTTTATTGTTTTTTTATTTAGAAGGGATAAAATAATCGAGAATTTATTTTATTATTATATTTTACATCCTGCAAAATTATATATTACTTTCTTGAACTTAAACAGAAACAATAAATACCCCTATAAGAATAAAATATATTCGATTGAAAAAGTTTTTATTGTGTATGTTATAGAAGAAAACGATTTTGTAATCATAATGGATCAAAAGATAAATGGAAAATTTCATTTGGTTTTCCTCACTTTTCGTTAAACGTGCCAAATCTTAAGCAAAAACAGAGCATAATTCAATTCAAAATCTTCTAGCATGGCATTATAAAAATGTTGAGAAAGAAGAAAAAGCAAAAATAAAAATGTAGCTAACGTGATCATGATGAAATACGTGTAGAAGTGAGAATATCTTCGCTTGCAAACGATATTTTCAATCATAATTCACAAGCCATCAATAAACACTCGGGGCGTTGAATAAAAACATGCATGTGAGAAGTGAAGTGAAGAGAAGCTGGTAGGTGGGGGTGGGGGCTTTGAAGAATTCACCACTCCGTATATAGTTTCCATATCACTTTTATTATTAGATCAATT
The DNA here is from genome assembly GCA_037975125.1 of Latrodectus hesperus. Taxonomy (NCBI): domain Eukaryota; kingdom Metazoa; phylum Arthropoda; class Arachnida; order Araneae; family Theridiidae; genus Latrodectus; species Latrodectus hesperus. The sequence continues at coordinate 13,930,858 of CM075850.1, read as the reverse complement.
TTCCTAGAAATTACATTTTCCCAAAAAATTATTTCAAAAAAGTTACAAGTGTCGGTTGGAAATTGAATCAATCTATTATAACATCGCTTCTCGGTAGATTTTTTGCTTGTCTTTTTCCTCGGAAACAAAAGGAGGGGTGGTTGGAGGTTGGTTAAAGTATCACTTGCTTTTAGGGATGTAGGAGCAGGGTGGTGGAAAGAGAGATTAAAAATTGCGAAACTCAGGTGAGTGTGAAATTTGATAACAGCGCAACCAATTCATCAATGGTTGATCGAAAGGTGTGGGGATACTTAGTTGCTGCAAATGTGTTGAATATGTGAAATGTAGAAATTGCCATTTTTCACTCTGTAAAGTGATCGTTTGCATGTTTCTCGAATGTAATTTTAATACACCGTTGTTATTTTAACTACTTTACTTACAAAAAATTAAATAAATGATTTAACAGAAATTACTAAAATCTAAATTTGAATTCTCCCAGCTTTCTAGTCCAATAAATGTGATTTTAAAGTTATTAATATTGATTCTTGCTCTTAATAAATCTGTGTTTTCTTAATGATGCCTGAATTTGTATTTTTGATTTTGAAAGGAAACTTGTTTTTCTTTCTAAATCAAGAATTTACTTATTTCCCTGCAATTAAATACATTATTAGTTAGTTTACTAGCCAATTTTTAATCTTAGCTGGCAAATGAATGGTTTATGCTCTCGCCTTTATTTCAGTGGGTCTTTGGTTCGATTCTCACCGCAAGCTATCTTATAGTTGTTGTCATGTCAAGTTTTTTCATGGATACCATCATTTAAATCCATCAAAAAGTCATGTTTCACAAAATTATCGGAAAAAGATAAAAGAGGTTGACCAAACACCAGATGGATTGAAAAATGCTATAAGAAATTGTTGTTGTCGTGTGCCAGCTAGGATGGCTGGCAATATGGGGTGAGCTGCTCCACTTTTTCAACTGAACCCTATTTTGGTGAGGAGTCCGACTTCTTCAGTACACACATGCCATAGGGACCCGTTTATAGGGTAGACAACCATTCACACCTCATTCATACAAGGAAAGGACAAAGACAGGATAGAGAGTGAAAGTACATCCATGCCCGAACCGGGATTCGAACCCATGACCTCCTTATCCGCAGTCAAGCACGCTGACCACTAGACAAGGTTGGCCCGTGTGTTTTTCTACATTCACTATCGCAAAGACAGATAACTCCACCTGCATTTTTACTTATAAAAAATGCTTCCCATAAAGTAACAAATGTTACGATTTTTAAGAGCCAATAAATGCATGCAACTACGCAATGTTTTTCACGTGGTCATATATGCTATATTTGAGCGATTGTTTTCATATAATCTTATGCCTAATCAAAAATAAATTATTCGTAAACCAAAATGGTTCTTTAATAGGAAGTATTAATAATAGTTAATTGATTTTATTTTTATTTCTAAATAGCTGTTTTAGTATAACAATATTTAGCATATTTTTAAGTAGGTTATGCTGAACACTTTTTCAGATGGATCAATATAAATTACATATGTATATTTAAACTAAACTCCATGGCACGACAGCCCATGTGAGCTAAGGCCTACAGTTGCCATAACTGTTTTCATGACCGAGGGCCCTGAGGTGCGAAGCATATGTCCCAGTTAGGTGGTCAGCCTAACGTAAGACCCCCAGTGTTTAGTTAACAAGCATGCTTGGTACTCAGTTAATCGACCCACTGAAGGGATGAAAGGCTGAATCAACCTTTCCCAGCCCGAGGATCGAACCTCGGACCTGTGTCATGGGAGCGTGAAACGCTGCCACTAAGGCACCGGGCTTCAAAGATGTATATTTACAATAACATAATATATATCAACAATAACACACACATATTATATATATATATATATATATATATATATATATATATATATATATATATATATATACATATATATGTATAGCAGTTTTCTCATACTCAATTTCCGTTTCAACGTTGTTTTCGGCAAAGAAAGTTGTTGTAATGCCTCGTGTAAGAAGAAGAAATGCCTATCAGCACGTGTCTGACATTGATCGAGGAAGGATTATAGACTATCGGGATTGTGGTTTATCGTACCGCAATATTGCTGCTTACGTCGGTTGAGACCCCATGACTGTTAGCAGAATTTGGAATCGATGGGTTCAGGACAATCATACGGAACGTCATGCAGGATCTCAGTGACCTCCCATCACTAACGGCAGAGAAGACAGACATCTTATCCGCATGGTCACAAGGGATCGTACCGCCACGTCACGAACCCTGAGTCGAGAAATGGAGTCATTTGCAAGGCAACAAGTTTCTGCTCGAACAGTTCAACGACATTTGCAGCAGCATGGATTGTCTGCACGGCGACCATGGCTTCGGCTACCATTGACGCTGCGTCACAGACAGGAGCGCCTTTAATGGTGAAATCAGTGACGAACCTGGACGCGGGAATGGCATCACGTCATCTTTACAGATGAATCTCGGTTCTGTATACAGGACCATGATGGCCGCATCCGTGTTTGGAGGCATCGTGGAGAACGCGTATTGCCAGCTTGCATTGGACATCGCCATACTGGCCCATCTGCTGGAGTAATGGTATCGGGTGCCATTGGATACACGTCTCGATCACCTCTTGTTCGCATTTCCGGCACTTTTAACAGCAACCGTTATATTTCCGATGTGTTTAGGCCCGTGGCTCTGCCCTATCTGTGAGGCCTCCCTAATGCTTTGTTTCAACAGGATAATGCACGCCCCCATGTTGTCCGTACTGTTCTGAACTTCCTTGATACAAAACAGGTTCGCCTGTTACCCTGGCCAGCACGATCTCCTGATCTGTCACCAATTGAGAACGTATGGTCAATGGTTGTCGAGCGATTGGCTCACTCACCATCACTCACCATCCACTCACCATCCACTACTGTCGATGAACTGTGGCATAGTGTTGAAGCTGCATGGACTGAGATCCCCGTACATGCCATACAATCTCTGTTTGACTCCATGCCTAGGTGGATAAATGCTATTATTGCAGCCAGAGGTGGCTGCTCTGGATACTGATTTCTCAATACATCATAATTTCCTATAAATTTAATCACTTGTTCTTTCCACTATAATGTATGTGTCCAATAAATATCGTTCTGTTATTTGCATTCCTTCTTGGTGTAGCAATTTTAATGGCCAGTAGTGTAATATGATTGCTGTCAAAGGTGTAATATTGAAGCTCTAAACTCAAATTCTTTTTTCAAAGAGATACTTGTTTATAAGGACTGAACTTGTTCAATGAAATAGAAATGGTATATCAATGTAAAAATCATATGTTTAGCAAAAATTCTTCCATTATAATCGAAATATCGTATTATTTTGAGCCATTCTTTCTAGTCATTAGGATTTTACTCAGTTTTACCGATTCATTACTTTATTACAGAAGTTAGTAACAATTGCCACTGCTATTATTGACTGTTGCAGCTGATTCCTAATGATTTTAATTATTAATCACTTATGATAATAGTTCCAGCAATCAGTAATGAATATTCCTCTTTCAGAGAAACTGGTTGAGAGAACAGCCAGTCCGGGTCAGTTTTCCCAAGGCACTCCAGCTTCCAAACAGCAGCTTCAAGGCCGGAAGCTGGTCTCGGCAAGTCCTCCTGCTACAGAAGACGGTCCTGAGAAGTCCGAGGGCAAGAAGTCCCCATCCAAGCAGCCACTCCCCAAGGACCCTCGGCTCCTGGGCAGATGCAACTGCCAGGAGCTTCGGCACGTCGAGGCCACCCTGGAGACCAAGGACCTCTGGGAGAAGTTCTACGAGCTGGGCACAGAGATGATCATCACGAAGACTGGAAGGTAACACAAATGCTTCGTTGTGGCTCTCGTTGAATCAGTGATAATCTGGAGGGATAAAGATATTGACTTTTTGATATAAGTCATACGTATTATTTACATCATGACTTGATGGTATGATAAATCGATACGGATTCAGTCACTGAGCACTCATATTCTTTGATCTTTTACAAGTTAGTTACTCTCTATAAAGCGTTTTTCGAAGATAAGATTAAAAAATTTACCAGTGAATTGAGATTGGTATCGATAGGTTTTTTGATGTTGGTAAAGAACTTAAAACTAATACCGGTCATCTTGCAACAGGATTCTTTAAAACTATAACCATTATAGCCTGTTCTATACCAATAATATAGTGATTTAATAAAAAATCAAATATAATCGATATGTAATCGTAATCAACATACAATCAGTATAATGCATATCGACGTATAATTGAAAATTGATTCCGCCCAACCTGTTTAGTGGTCAGAGTTCCTGACTACGGATAGGGAGGTCCTGGGTTTGAATCCCAGTTCGGGCATAGATGTACTTTCTCTCTCTATCATGTCTTTGTCCTTTCCTTGAATGAATGAGGTGTGAATGGTTGCCTACCCTATAAACGGGTTACTATGGCATGTGTGTACTGAGGAAGTCGGACTCCACCAAAATAGGGTTCAGTTGAAAAAGTGGAGCAGCGCACCCCATATTGCCATCCTAGATGCCACACGACAACAACAACAATGAAGACAGATCGTGGCCATAAAATATTCTAATTGCTTTTTGAAGAAATATGACTTCAGCCTTCTTTACTGAATCAATTTTTTCGATCCAAATTTGTGCATTTATTCATAACAAAGTAATTTTTATGGGAGGTAACTGAAAAAGAAATTCTTAGCCGCCCACTGAGTTATTAATGCATTTTAATTTATGGAGATTCAATAAGCACGTTGTCATGGACTAAGTTAATTGAGTTGATGTACAGGCTGTGAATTCCAGCACCAAACGTTTCAAACCATAGTTAAGATTTGAAGTTGTTGGACCCGATGGAATTAGCTCTTGGGTGAAAAACGTACTGTAGAGAGAGAATCAGGCAAACACAGTTAAGTGACTAGAGAAAATCGTGATGTGAATATATATATATATATATATATATATATATATATATATATATATATATATATATATATATATATATATATGATACAGTGTAGTGGGTATTTTGATAGCCTTTGGTCATTATAAAATTATTTTAAAATAAATCGCGTGATTATCGTTCTTCATAAAGAATATTTTCTTTGCAGTTGGCAGTAAGTCACAAAGAAAGAAACCAGTAAATTCTCAAGAACTCATTGCGAAAACCGTGCATGCAGAATATGGGAAAACAATACTCATCTTACGAAGAGATCATGAAACTTTTCACTTTTTTGAACAGCCTGGTGATATTCTAGGTTGGTGGACCGCTCTAGCTTGGTTGGTTAGGGTAACCTTCTCCATATCAGGAGGTAGTGAGTTCGAATCCTTCTGGGGGTATACGGCCAAGTACTAAAGGAATTTTGATTTCTCCAAATTTCATCATTAAAAAGGCAGAATGCTAAACAGTAAGCAGAGACATCACAGTTTGTTCCTGGTTCAGTTTGATAAACGGAATCTATTCATACATCCCTTCTGTCTTTATTAGTTCCAAGTAGCACAAAAGGAAAGTGAGTTGTTGTCAGCTGCAGGAGTCTTTGATGCTCGCATAAGAATTAAAGTCAAGCATCTGCAACTCAGACATTGTACCTCGATAATCTCAGATGAAATGGAGGAACAGTGACGCCAATCCATATACCATCCTCATAGATGACTCTAATTCCTAAATCTGGTTACAACCAACAATAATTGCAACTGATCACACGATGAAGTTGTTAACCGTCATTTCGATTCTTATGATCTGCGACTTTAAAGGGTTTCACCTTTGCTGAAAGTGTTACCACTGTCAAGTAGATGACACAGGGATTCATCATGCCTTAGAGCTATCTGTCATCACCAGCATACTTCCTTGCACCTAGTCCACATCCGGGTTCTATTAGTTCGGTTGACGCTGCTCTCAGCTGGAGTCTTGCCCGTTGAAGGCGGTCTCATTCAACAGGTCGCGCTCACCCTATCCTCCAAGTGAAATAGTATCGCTGGGTTGGGAGGTAAAGTATTGGGAATGTCGTTTTTAGAGCTCCAGTGGCTCCGCAGCTTTATGCCGCTTCCACCTAAGACCCCTTGGTCTTTTCCCAATGGGTTTGTAATGCGAGATTTTGTATGTCAGTTTGAAATCTAGGGTCTGACCCATAATCCCTTCTCCTATATTTTCAGCACTAATTCTGAAGATACAGCAGTTTTCAAAAGAATGCTTATGAAAAAAGAATGCTTATGGAGGGGTCTAAGCGGCAAATGTGTCCTGCAAATTTTATACAATTTATCTTGATGGTAGATTTATAATTACCTTTTATATATTATACACACACGCACACTGTACAGAGAATATATTATCTTGTATATGGTGAGCGTGTATGGGTGAAGCCTGTCTGCCTGCCTTCGCGCCGGAAACTATCAGGAAGAAATTGCAGTCTCTTTGCTTTTCTGTTTTGCACCACGATCAAAGTTCCCCCACACACATCAGCAAAAGAAACTGTGAGGTGTGGAGTGTTTCAATATTCCTTCAATTACAAAGTTCGTAATTTAAATTTTTAAAAAAAACCCTTTTATTTGCGGTAGAATGCATTTCTGATCATGGTAAAATGCATATCTGGGTACATCGAAAAACGTGAAATTTGTTTTCAAATTACATTGTGGGTGTGAAGGAAGAAAGCAGGATCCGACAAAATACATATTTTTTTCTTTAATCCCAGTGGTTAAAGGTAGATAATAAAAAACCAGAAAGTGACCGACTGCTCCGTTCTTGAAGCGATCGGAATTCCGGAGTTGTGCGAATCGTGGGAATAGGAAACTTTACTGTGCTTTCAAAGCAGCGTTCATCACACTTTACATTAATTAAAAACACTGTAATCAATATTTCGAAATGAGCATAGTTAATGCTTTAAGCTAGACAGGCTCTCTCAAAGCATAAATTAATAAATTCAGAATATTATGGAGTGCGATAGTGTAGGTGTAATGTTTATAGTTCAATAAAAGAATCCATAATACAACGGAAAACTTTATTACTAAATATAAACAATAACAGGCATGCTTCTCTTCGCAGTTGATAAGTGAAACTGAAACGGGAAAAATTCCTTTCGGAAAGTAAGCACATTTCCGAAAATGAAAGTTGTAGTTATTTTATACAAACAAGAAATGGGGTGGTGCTGCCATAAATGCACACGATCACTACAATATTATTATTAATTTATTAACTATTATTAAATAAGGTTATTTTCCCTCCTGATTTTTTATTTTGCTAAATAGGAGGAAAATAATAATTAATATAAATTCAGGATATTATTCTGCATTTGTTAATTGTTATTTTATCCTCTTTCTCTAAAAACATAAATTCAAGTGCACAGTATTCATTTCATTTAAAATTTATTGCGGGCATCGAAACGCTCATATAGCATCTTAGACTTTGATAAGAAATTGTTACTTTGTGTTTTTCTTTTAAAGTTCTAATTTTTCTTCTTTGTTGTTTCTATCGATTTTTCTTATTATAATAAATTTTAAAATCATAACATTAATATATAATTGTATATATATACGTAAAATTTATATACTTAATAGCTTAGTTGAGTATTATAGTGTATAAGAACAATAAAAATAAAACTAATCATTTCATAAAATGTATTGATGTTGTTGTTGTCGAGTGCCAGCTAGGCTGGTAATATGGGGTGCGCTGCTCCACTTCTCCAACTGAACCCTATTTTGGTGTGGAGTCCGACTTCTTCAGTACACGCATGCCATAGGGACCCGTTTATAGGGTAGGCAACCATTTGCAACACATTCACACTCAGAAAGGACAAACACAGGATAGATAGAGAGAGATAGTACATCCATGCTCGAACTGGGATTCGAACCCAGGACCTCCCTATCCGTAGTTAGGGACTCTGACCACTAGCCAGGGCAGGTGGCAAATGTATCGATAGTTTCATTAAATATTTTTCTAATATATAGAATAGTTAGTAATATAGTGAATTTTTCCTAACACAATATAGTTCCATTACATTATTAAAAAAAAATTTGGAATTTTTTTTTATTTTTATTAATTTGCTTTTTTATAAAACTTTTCTAAAATTATAATATATATATATATATATATATATATATATATATATATATATATATATATATATATATATATATATATATATATATATATATATATATATATATATATAGATATATATATATATATATATATATATATATATGTGTTTATTTAATTAGTTAATAAAAAAATTTTGGTGTTAAGCGTTAAAACTATAAAAATGTGATTCTAATCATATTATTGCACAAAATTTATCAATAAATTAAAATATTCTACTTAAAAAATTTATAACATAATTTCCTTGTATTCAAAATAGTTATTTTTATGTCTAACTATATAAACTAACCGTAAACTATCACAGGTGCAATGGAGGAAAAAAAGTCAAATTGGATAGACTCTATTTCGTGACAAAACCGCAACACTCTTTAAACCTCTTTTACACTTTCTTGGCTGCTTCACCCCTTGACGTCACCTTCACCCGCAGCGCTTCAGGAGGCGAGATTTAACACTCCAGATAAACTTTCTCCTCTCCTCTAAGGGAGGCGGGGGTGGGGGTGCCGAAGAAAGTGAAATATCGGAAGTGCAACTCTAAAAGAGCGTAGATATTCTTATTCCTGTCTTAACTCGTTAGCCGCTAAGAGATACATAAAAGTGCATCCTACATTTCAAAAATGAAATTTTTCCTCTTTCTCCACCCCGCCACATCTCTCCTTTCGCGAAAGGGATATTATCATCCCACACCTCTCATCTGGCAGGGTTGCCAGCGATGGGCGAGGCATCGCCGATTTTCCCTACCCAATTTTTCAATTTCTTAGATTTAAGTTTTTTGAATCATATTTCAACCACACTTCTTCTTCTTAGAGTTGGGTTTGTATGGTATTGGGCACCTCTGCTTTTATCAGTCTTTTGTACTGTTAACTCCAAACCCAATGTTTCCTAGTTCCAGTTGCTCGGGTCACCCACTTTATTCATAAAGTCCGCTAACCCTTTAATGGAGTCTAGGTGTAACTCTCTAGTATGGATGATGCCCTAAAGAAGTTAATCTAAGGAGGGCAAGAGCCTCGCATTCGTAAATGATATGCTTGGTCTGTTTCCTCTTGCGTATGACATTTCCTGCAGATAGGGTCTTGCTGAAACAGTCCCATTTTATGGAGGTGCTTTCTGAAATAGTAGTGCCCAGTTAGGAAGCCTACGATTAAACGTATCTTCTGCCTAGAGCATCTTAGAATTTCAGAGGCAATCCTCGCTGATAATCCATAGATCAAATTTTTAGCGTGGGTTTGACCAGAAGTGTTGAGCCAAGCTTTATACATCTTCCGTTTTTCCCATCAAGAAAATTGGTTTTTGTGGTCTTCAAATGGATCCCACAAAAAGGTTCTGCACCAATGGGAGCAAAAGACGATCCTAGTTTAGCAAGTTCATCAGCCCTTTCATTACCTTCCATACCTTTGTGCCCTGGCACCCACACAAGGATCATCTTGTTTCTAGTTGCCAGTTCTGTAAGAAGGTGTCTACATTCCAAAATCATTTTAGATTTCAACCACACTTAATTTAAATGTATTTCATTTTAGACTGGTTGGTGGTTTGAAATATTTAACTTGATTAATTTTCGGAGCATTTAAGTCTAAAAAAACGCTGGAATCACTTTGCCTGAAAGCTGATTGTGGAATGCCTCACCACAGCCCAAGGCCGTCCCGCACATGTCAGATATGCTGCGCTTCACTCTGTACGTTTTGATATTCTCACTTTAAGCCCGCATCTTTAGGCTGTTTGCGAGATATATCCGCTGTGTGTTGGTTTCTGCGACGATATCATGGTGGTGATGGTTTGGCTTGATTCATCCTTTAACGATCATTTTTTTTTTTTGCAGATGAGGGATAACTAAACGGTATCTACAGCTTAAAATAAGCTCCGAAACACTACAAATATCCAAAACCAATGTGGGAGTTGAACCGGAGAGCTGTTGAATCCAATGCTAGGGCGTTAACCATTCACTCGGCTGTCGTCAGTTGGGCTAGTAGTAGGCATAGGCATTACGCACGCGTAAAAATGAAAAGGCTCTAAAAATCTCTTGAATACATCCCGCGACAATCATTTATATAGGTGCATAAAATCAGCAATCATGTATCGGTATTCATTAACTGTTAGAATCGAACTTGAGACCTTCCATTTCAAGAAATGTGGTCTTATAGTTACAGTTCAACTAAATTCACTTAACGTTTCTATTTAAGTACATATATATATGTATATGAACTGAAGTGTACTATGAACTAAAAGTGAAGCTAGATAGAGACAACAAAACAAAACAAAACCTAGCCATATGGATTTTGGGTAGTGTATATATATATATATATATACATATTTATATATATATATATATATATATATATATATATATATATATATATATATATATATATATATATATGTAATTGGAAGTATAAAAATATAAATTGAAATTGAAATATATAGAAATTGGAATTATGACAAAATATGCAAAAATAATAAGAGACATAGGGACCATGTTTTCTTTTTCAGGGGGAGGGATCTGGTCAACTATGTAAAAGAATTACAAACACTCTTTTGTGACATGCAACGATAAATAGATCTAAGAAACTCGTGCAATTCCTGACTTACGTTTATGTAGCTCTTTTTCGCTGGATAGGTGGTTAGGTAGTTAGATATATTTATTTTTTTATATTCTTTATTGCTTATAAAATGACTTATAGTTATGTAGTTATGGTATTTTGTCTTTCAATTATATATATATATATATATATATATATATATATATAGATAGATAGATAGATAGATAGATAGATAGATAGATAGATATGTCATCGGTGCAGTAATCTAGTATATATATACAATATATATGCTTGATTATTTGCGCCGATGATAGTTTTAACTCCTCAGCACTCACCACGGTGGACATTGCTGTTGTTGCACCAGCATAACTCCAAGAGTTGGCCTCTGCCATTCAATGGAAGCAGCTGGGTTGTAGTCTTCATAGTTTAGAAGCAGGGATCAGGCAGAAGACCTCGTGCTGCCAGAGGCATCATTATATTTGGAGGACGTTGCCACCATGCCCTACTTAAGACGCCCTAACTGTCTGTAGTCAACACGACGGATCTTCAGTTAAGCTCGAATTCGAAATCTACCTTGCCATAAAAAGAATAACGACCTAAGCAATCAGTCTACCGCAACCTGTACCATAACAGAAGTACATGCAGGAAACAGAACAGTAAATTTTATCTTCTTTTGTTCACACAACAGTAGTTGGAATTGAACCTAGGACCTTATGATCAGTAACATGTTGTCCCACAGTAGGCCACTAGGGATAACAGCTCAGAATTTGTAAGGTTTTTTCACCTAAGACAGGTCATTGCTCTTCACTATATACAGGGTGATCTTTTTTAAAGTGACAGTGTTTGGAGTGTCCTGTAGCGCGATCTATTTGCCGAAATTACACCAAACTTGGTATTTAGTCTAATCAAAACATGGAAAAAAAGATTCCGTAAAAAAAAAAAAATTAGTTCCAAAAGTTACCGATGGGACATTTTGTGGCGCTGTTGTATTTTACAATAACGAGAATTAGCATAAAACATGGGTATCAATGAAAAATGAAAATATTGCGCAATGACAGTGCCAGTAATAGAGGCTATAAAAGCAAGTGATAGAACAGCTGCCACAAGTAATCCCAGCTGAAGTAAACGAGCTCCTGTGGCCATGCATCTAACGTTACCGGAACGTGCGTTTATGTTGGTGGAGTATCAAATGTGTCTATTCTGAAGGACAACATAACAAAGACAGTGCGGAATATTCCTCTTAATACGATACGTACGGCTGTGGAGAAGGTTGTGCACAGAATGCACGATGTTATTTCTGAGAACGGAGCTCACATGGAATGTGGTCTAATTCCTCACCGGCGAAGTTAATGTCGTAAATAAACATTAATAGTTTAACTGTACGATTGTATGTGTTAGTAATTTTCTTTTCTCACATTTTACACATTGTAAAGCGCCACAAATTGCCCTAGCGGCGAGTTTTGGAACTAAAAAATTTTTAATGTGTCCTTTTTTTCATGTTTTGATTAGTCTAAATACCATTTTGGCAATTAGATCGTGCTACAGGGCGTTCCAAACACTGTCACTTAAAAAAGATCACACTGTATATATATATATATATATATATATATATATATATATATATATATATATAATACACACTTTAAGCTTGTATTTTATTCTTATTGAAATATAGCTCTTTTCCATTAGTCATTGTTGCAAAGGGCACTCTGAGGTTATGAATAGTAACGTAATGTTTAGTTTAAATTAGAAAGAGATATTTTAGCAAAACATCACTCGTTGCAAAAATCCGATCTGTGCTTGAGATGATAAAAATGTTCCCAAACATAAGTTAGGTGAATTTTTTGTCTTGAGCGAAAGATGCGCAGTAAGCAAGTTATATATATATATATATATATATATATATATATATATATATATATATATATTATATATATATATATATATATATATATATATATATATATATATATAAGGATGAAATACATGAAAAAATTTACAAATTCTTCTAAACAGAAGAAATTTGTGATGATGTTTAAATTAAAATTCAATTGTTTCTTTGAAAGCGAAACTATTCACAGAAGTGAGTTTGCATTTTATGACATCAAAACGTAACAAAAAACCTAGTCAAATTCTGTTGTATAAGCATTGACTCTGTCATGTTATAGTTTAGAGGTTCGATCCTTGACTTGAGAAATGTCAACTCAGACTTTCATGTTTTAGAAGTGTGTAAAAGTAAGCACGTGTTGAAGAGCTAGACACAAAAAGTCCTAGATTAGATTAAGAACTCTGAGATTGTATATAGTATATTGTATGTGTTTTTGTATATCTGGTAAATTAAATAATTATAAATAAGCCAATTGTAATGTAATTGTCAGTAAATATTAAATAAACCTTGGGTCCACTGGAATTTACTGGAAAAAGGGTCGTTTTCGTGATTAGGAGACTGTGAGTTCGATACCGGTTTTAGAAGAGGACCAATATATTGAGTGTCATATGCACGTAAGGAGTTTTATGGGGTCCAATATCCCTCGACGACTGTCGCTCGGAGAGAAGAGTACCAGCTCAGATGTCAAACTCTTCATTTGACCTGGTTATAAATTACGCAGTGGTTGGTTGTTTTTTAGTCTACAGTCAATAGAAATAAGACTGAAATTACTTCCATAATCATTGATCTAGCAGATGAATGGTTTTCGCTTTTGTGGGTTCGAATCCCACCTTGAGCCTGGATGCTTGTAGTGATTTGGAATCCACTTTAAAACGTAAGTCCCGGTCTAATTAGCTCTCACACGCAAAAAATGACCAATGAGCTGCAAGCAAACCAAATAAAACTTAATCTAGTCACATCCAAATAAACTCATATAAATTACTCTTTTAATTTTTCTCTATTAATAGTTATTTTAGCTCAAATGTATAACAACAAATAATTAAATGGTAAGCTAAGATGTTAAAAACAAGATTGAATTTACGTTCATATAAGAAATTTAATTTCAGCTGTAATGGAAACGACAAGAATGCTCGTTCAGAATCCTATTTTAAAATTCTCCTTCTTTACTTAGTGCTTTCTAATGCCAGGCGGGAATTATTAGTCTCAATTACGACCCTCCTCTTTAATGGTGTCAATTCAGATTGAAATTAATTGGCTCTACTATTGAAAATAAGTATCAGTTGGCGAGGGAGAGCATTTTTTCTCCCGCCAAATTGGCGACAGCTCCAGCGAATAATCTAAAGCAGCAACCTTTCCCTTTCGAAACTTGCATACTATTAAGAAAGAGGGATACTGGCTCAACTTCGGGGGGCCCTTAGCAGCAAAACACTACTCCCACATAATTAAAGAGAGAACGGTGCTCGGGAAAGAAAACAAATGCCTCCCTCCCGCCCAATGATGAGTATGATGGAAAATACAGCACCGCGGAGGAAAGTAGTTCCGCGCCAAACTTCAATTTGCATCCGCCGGGCTTATGTCTACATACTTAATGTTGGCTGAAGCTGACATACCCTTGTTGTGGGAGGTGGGGGTGTGTAACTGCATTAGAGCCGATCAGCAGCTTAGAGGGCACGTGCACCCCCCTCTCCACTGCCATGCATTTTCCACTTTCTTCCTTATGTAAAATCATCTCCCTTTTATCCTTATACCTACGGCGCAGCAATGTACCACGCATGGACGAATCCGGGACTAGAGTATGTACTAGTGTTAAAGGGGGGTTCTTGTGGGTGGGGGTGGGATAAGAGGGATGGAAAAGATGCTGAAGATTCACAGATGTTGCCACGGACGGGGTGAGAAATTATGGTATCGCTGGAACACTTTTAACAGTATTTTCCTCCTCCCCAACATTCCCCTTTATTTCATATTTAAGAATGCATTTTTTTCGTTTGCATTGGGGATGCTGAGGAGGGGGTGGTGGAAGTTATACAAAACAGTCGACTAACTTTTGGTATGAGTCAAGTGGAATGACGCTTTATATTTCGAGTATTTGCTTTTTTTCTTTTGAAGATATGTAAGGAAACACTTTTGCAAAAAAAGTAAAGTAATGATTTTTAAATAATAAAATGGTTTTTTTAATATTTTTTATATTTTTATATTTTTTATATTTCTGATGGAGTTGATTTCAAAAATAATTGTATATAGATTAATTAATTGTGCTCTTAATAATAGCATCGTCTCAACATGTAATTTTTTTTTGTATTTATTTAAATGATGGCGTAAAAATTAATTGACAGCACTTTAATAAGTGATACTAATTTGCTTAAAGCAGAAAACTGTATTATTTTCAGGAATTATGTCCTCCTATCAGGAACCCAGCTCAAAATATTTCAAACACAATATTATTGCAGTAAATAAAAATTAGTATATTTATATTGTCGGAACCAAATTCAGATATCGCCAATTCCTCAGTATTTGGCGAAGCATTCCATACATGAAAATAATCACCAAAATATTTATAATTTTTATACCCATAAAAAATTCTACAAAAAAAAACTAACCATGATAAAATTTAGTTTCCAAAGCATAATTCTGGCAAAGGAAAATGGAGATTTTCTATCAATCTCTTGACGTTTTAGTAAAATATCAGGCGACAAATTTAGATCGAGTAACGAAATGGTAGAAGATAATTTATCTTCTATAAATATTATTCTTTCCTAAAAAATTAATTTAATTGGCAAAGTTATAGAGCAATATTTTCAACAATTTAACCAAAACATTTCACTGTGCAATATTTTTATTGTCTCTTAAATAATTTAATCACTCGAAACATTATTTGGACATCTGATCTGTTTGTAACATTCTGAGCTCTTTGGAAATTTTTCTCAAATTTCGTGTATTTCTTTTTAATTCGTGTGACTCATTTAAAAACATTTTACGTTATCTATTGAATAGGATCCGTTTTGAATCAAATTAATTTTCATAATAAACTTCTATTAAGGAATTAGATTGCATTACACTAAACAATAGTTTTGAATTTAAATTAGAATGCAAAAATAGATTTGAATTCTTTTGTTGAAAAAATTATATTATAAAATATTTATGTTTAACGTATACTACATGAGATAAGATATTTTCGATTTTTAATATTTTATGAAAACAAGATTGTGCACACAGTTTTTAAATATTTATTTTCATAAAAAAAATGAAAAAAGAACTTTAATAGCTATGTTAATTTTGAAATTAATTTATTCATTTTAAATATAATCAACTTTCATACACTACATTTTGTTTCTATGATTTAATATTTTATTCTACTTCCTTCGCTTCATTTAAAGTACATTTTGTAAAATTGAGAAATTTTAAATTTTTTTTTTGAAATTTCAATTATTAATTGCTAGTTAATGTTAATAATTACTCAAAAATAAAAGCTAAATGCCTGCTGAAAATATGAAATTATTATTCAGAAAAGGGATTAATTAACACATAAAATTTTAAATTCCAATTCAGAATTTTAAAATAATGAAAAAGATATCATTTGAAAAGAAAAATACCATGCATGATATTTATTTTAAATGAAACAAACTTTTTAACATTTTTGTAAAGACATTTGTTTAAGTATTTTGGAAAAACTGTCAAACCCAATATTCTCGATATCTTCAGATACGTTAAAAATATGACATTTACATTAAATTTAAATGAGGTTCTCTACAAGTTTACAAGATATTCCGAATTGTTTTAGATAAGCAAAGTTAGAAATAGCACAATTGTTAAATCTCACAGTTAAAATTACGTATGTGTTATTAACAATATTATTAATATTCACAATTATGGAGCTCTGATTAACAAATATATATATTTCCTGTTCTATGAATGGCATTAATATGTTTCGAAGTAAAAAGTATTTCCTTAAATTCCAGAATCAAGTGTATGAGAAAAAAATAAAATAATGTTTCTGAGTTCTTACTGTAAGCAATCAGTTCTATCAAACTTGAAAAAAATTAAACATTTCTAGTACCCATTCGATTTCTAATCCTTGTATGTTTTTGCTTTGTTTAAACCATTACATAAATATACATCAGTTTTAAAAATATTATTGTTGAATGTAAAAATAGTTATTTTTGAAAATATTATTTTTTTCCCAACGGCGGGCACCTGAGGGTTGAACCCTATGCCACAACAAGGCCAGAGACTGCTACTCATTTGTCGTTACCCAGCGGGCACCTGTGAACCAACCAAGTCACGGAGGCGAATAACGTTGCCCGCGTCATACCACCACAAACCCGTTTATAGGGTGGGCCACATTCATACAAAATCACGGAAGAAAGGATAGAGAAACACAGAGAGAACAGAGAAAGAAAGTAATATCCATGCTCGAACCGGGATTCGAACCCGGGACCCGCAGCTCAAGAGTGCTAACCACTCACTCCATCGGTCGGCAACCTGAACACATAAAATATCTATAACTTCAGCTATATTCTGAGTTATCTCATAACTTATAATCAATATGAAGGAAAATAATGTTCTTCATTAAATAAAATTACAGCTATGAACTCCTTCCATATTTTTTAACAATAAATTGACTTTTAGTTTAGATAGCCACATTTATTATCAAATTTAATTGAAGCTCCCCATAAACACATGACAGTGCATACGAGCTCCTCACTGCACTTAAAGGTAAACGGGTTTTGGAATGCTCTTCCACCACTAAGTGCCTAATAATTTTGAACCACGTTCAGGTGACGAGGTAACATCTGAGCTGGCATCCTCTTTTTCACTTCCACGCCGCATACTGGAAGGACTTTGGACGTCTCAGATGAACGACTACACGCCTCCAGCAACCCAGTCAGGGAGCGTACGTGGTCACCCTCCCAACTACTGCCCGCCACAAATGATGCTTCATTTTCCTGATCTTTATAGCGAGAAGCGGCCACTGGAGCTCTTTGAGATTTTACTGCAAAACAAATCCCTTTAATTTCAATCATACATAGTTGAAGTGCAAATACAGAAAACAAATTACAAGGCAATATCAGAAATCACTGTTCCAAATTTGATTCTATGCCTAAGGATTATCTAATAATCTGCTTACGAATAAAAACTGAAATTAAGTTAAGATTCCTCATCGGACGAGTCTCAGTTTAAATGATTTTGCAAATAAATTAGCTTACCTATTCTTTATGGTGGTGGTGGGACTAATGCCCATGTTGTCTAGTGGAACTAGACCAGATCCATGAGATGATATAGATAGCCAAAAAGTCCAAAAGCAGATGTGGACTTTTCACGGCCTCTTCACGAGAAAACCCCAAGCACTTCAAGATGTGCTGTGGGCATTGTCGCACTTGGGGCATGATGGGTATTTTCTTTCACCGTCTTCAAAGATCATACACTTCAAGTGGCCAGTAGAAAATCGAGACAGTGTCGTCTGATGTACTCTGGAGCCCTTAAATGTTGCGGCGGCTCCAGGATGTCTTTGAAAGCACCAAGGGTGAGCAGGAGGGTCAGCCCAGATTTTCCTATAATTTACTCTTTTATGTATTGGTGCATGATTTTTAAACAGTAAAAATAAAAATTGTCAAAAAATTTTTGAAAATTAAAAATTTATGTGTGCAGTAGAAGATGATCCTCTACTGTACATTTAAATTATGAAGCTAAACTTGGTCGTTAATTTACAAATAATCAAATATTAATGATAAGAAATAATCAAAAAAATTGTACCTATAAATTTAGAATATGTTATGACATACAATAAATAAAATTTGAGACATTAGTTATAAATGTAGTTTTCGAGGCATCCCTAGGCATCGATCCTCGGGCTGGGCAAGGTCGACTGACCTTTTCTTCCGTTCAGTTGGTCGACCAAACGGAGTACAAAGCATGCTTGGGAACTAAACACTAGGAGTTTTCGCGTTAGGTTGACAGCCTAAGACCGGGACATATACCTTGCACCCCAAGACCCTCGGCCATGAAAACAAATATGGGCACTGTAGAACTTGGCCCTCATAGGGGTTGTCGTGCCACTGAGTTTAATTTAGTTGTAACAGTTGAAAATAACGTGAATCTTAAACTATTTATCTTTATTTTGGTATCAATAAAATAAACTAAACTCTGTGGCACGACAGCCTATGTGAGTCAATACCTACAGGGGCCCATCTCAGTTTTCCTGACCGAGGGGCCTTGGGGTGCGAAGATTATGTCCAGATTAGGAGGTCAGCCTAACGCGAAACCCCCAGTGTTTAATTCCCAAACATGCTTGGTACTCAGTTTATCGACCCACTGAAGGAATGAAAGGCTGAGTAGAACTTGTCCAGTCCGAGGATCGAACCTCGGACCTGTACCTTGGGAGCGTGAAACGCTGCCACTATGCCACCGAGCTTCATTTGTAATCTATTATGCTGCAGCAAATGGAGTTGACTTTATTTTAATGGATGACAATTGCGGGCCACATCATGCTAATTTGTTGAATGATTTCCTTTTAGAGAAAGGAATTATACGAATGGAAATGGCCAGCACATTCTCCAGTCCGAGCTTGTCCAGTCCGAGGATCGAAGCTCGGACTTGTACCTTGAGAGCGTGAAACACTACCACTGAGCCACCTGGTTTTTTTATCAATAAAATAAATATTATTATTTTACATGAAATGTACTAGCATTATTAGTTCTTACTGAAATGCTGAATTCACATTTACATTAATATCAAGTACCTCATACCTTACGATTTATTGAAGAATAGGACTTTGTGTGTGTGTAAAAGAAGATTTAATTTTTATGTACTAAAAATAATGCATAGAAATATTAAGGAAAATTTAATATTAAACATATTTTTGTGTTGTGCAGGCGAATGTTTCCGACCTTGAGAATCTCCTTCACGGGTCTTGAGAGCTGTCTCAGCCTGACACTTCCTGGCACAAGGTTCTCCGTCTTGTTAGACATTGTACCGGTAGATCAGAAGCGGTACCGGTACGCCTACCACAGGTCGTCTTGGCTAGTGGCCGGTAAGGCTGACCCTCCTTCTCCAGCGAGGCTCTACACTCACCCTGATTCACCCTTTACAGCTGACCATTTGCGAAAACAAGTGGTCTCTTTCGAGAAGGTTAAGCTGACCAACAACGAAATGGACAAGCAAGGACATGTACGTTGTATAATTGCATTTCTTTGAATGTACTTACGATTTCTTTACGTAAGGAACTGCCTGATTAAGTATGGTTAACTAGGATAAAGTACAATTTCCCAATTATTTTTGGATGTTTACTGTGTATGTATTTTTGAACTTTCATCGTGTTTGTTTTACGTTTACATCATTATATTTTTTTATTTTCCCACTTAAAACATAAAAATTAATAATTTTTCTTTTATGATATATTATAACTTGTCTTGTACCAAAAATATTTAATATACGTGAGGTTTTATCCAAAATAATGGAAAATCCAAACAAAAAGAAATGTCTTGCACCTAAAATTGTGTGGAAGGACAGTTCAAACCACTTAAATCTTCCTTGAAATGGAGATTCTGTATTGTGGTGAGTACGATATCTTACCATTCCTCGTGTAAAAATTGCTCTAACCACTATAGAGGCAGGTTGGTTGGGTTTTATGGCGCAAGGTCCAAAAATGAACAAGCTGCGCCAAGAGTAAGGTTTTTGAAGTATTTTATTTTATTTTATTTTAAACCCAATCAACATTAAAAATTTTAAAAACAAAAACTAGTGTATATATTACTTTAAAATCTAATTAAAAAAGTGAAAAATCAAATATAATTGTATAATTTTAAAATATAAATTAAATAAAATGTAAAAAACCTATTGCCCTCAAGAAAGCGAATAGGTTTCTATGGGGTGGATCCCCTATTAAATCAGATAAAGTCAATAAATCAGTATTAAAAAACGTAAACGTAAATGGTTAAAATCATGACATGAAATTAAAATATGATGAA
This sequence comes from Latrodectus hesperus, assembly GCA_037975125.1. Lineage (NCBI taxonomy): Eukaryota > Metazoa > Arthropoda > Arachnida > Araneae > Theridiidae > Latrodectus > Latrodectus hesperus. Next base: position 13,910,376 of record CM075850.1, on the reverse strand, counting down.
CAGGGTATGGTTCATCACACGCTTCACCCCATGGGCTTAGTTCACTTAGAAACAAATGTCTGTGTGTGAAACGTGTGTGTCCGATACTAAGGCGAGTTAATCTAACATCAGCACTTCGTAGCGGTAAAACTGATAATGAAATGAGATATGGGAAAATGGTACACAATTTGTTGGTGACCTGCATGCTCCAAAACTCCTGGAAGAGAGAGTAGACAAGATTTTTAATACACTTCCTCACATCTGAAAGAGGGATTGATAATTGCATTGAACTTGAGGCTGCTTTAGCAGCCACGTCTGCCTTTTCATTTCCCTCGAGTGACCTGGGATCCAACAAAATTTGATATCATACCTCTTGCCAGCAAAGAAATCCAATATTTGGAAAATCTTGGACACAACCGGATGACAGCTAACCACCATAGGGACTAGGAGAAAGATAACGGTAGCTAACTTTCTTCCAAAACAGAAAACAAGAGATGTTATAGGATTAAATTTAGTGATTAGGTGGGGTGTGGAAACTGTGTAACTAAGTTCTCTTGTTCCAGAAACCAGGCTAAATAGTTAGACCGAGGTGAATCCGAGAATTATCCTCTTGATGACTGCAAATTTCGAATGAAAACAATGTCTGCGACTTTGAAGACAGTTGTTTGACCAAAATAAAATTATAGTCATGGCCTGTCCATGTTAGGGGCCAATGCGACTTACTCGAATCCATAATATAAAGCCCCAAACCATTCCCCCTCTTCAGCCTAATACAGAGACAAAGTGGGCTGTAAGCTTTTATGGATGTTCACCACATGTAAACTCATCTCATGGTAGAGAATATCAAGAAATCAGACAAGACATGTTTTCATTGATACCCATTCCAATACATGGAACCAAATGCATAGTCCCTCATCTTCTTTTCCTCATTTATGTCTTCAAGAAAGTTGCTGGAGAAATTTAGTTCTGTTAATTGTACCAAGGTTTCATGATCTGTTTTAAAATATACATGTTTTTCTACAGTAAATATTTTATTTTACCTTATGGAAATAAGTTTATATAGTCTTCATAGATTAATTTTCAAACTCATATCAGAGATATAATATTTAAAAATGGAATTTACTTCGGAACAGTTTGCATCCACGAATACTTTTTAGGTGTAATTCCCTAGGCTAAGTGAATTAAGATTTTAATCGTTAATGAAAACGGAATGTATATGGATGGTGTCATGTCTTGCTGTGATATGCAAATGATTGGATTTTCAGCGCATTCATACAAAGCAGGTGACAGTTGCGACATCTACAATGTGTATAAAACCAGAGATTTGACAGCAGTTTTCTCATACCCAATTTCCGTTTCAATGTTGTTTTCGGCAAAGAAAGTTGCTGTAATGGCTCGTGTAAGAAGAAGAAATGCCTATCAGCACGTGTCTGACTTTGATCGAGGAAGGATTATAGCCTACCGGGATTGCGGTTTATCGTACCGCAATATTGCTGCTCGCGTCGGTCGAGCTGTGGCCCATGGCTGTTAGCAAAATATGGAATCGATGGGTTCAGGACAATCATACGGAACGTCATGCAGGTTCTCAGCGACCCCCATCACTAACAGCAGAGAAGACAGACATCTTATCCGCATGGTCACAAGGGATCGTACTGCCACGTCACGAACCCTCAGTCGAGAAATGGAGTCATTTGCAAGGCAACAAGTTACTGCTCGAACAGTTCGACGACGTTTGCAGCAGCATGGATTGTCTTCGGCTACCATTGACGCTGCGTCACAGACAGGAGCGCCTTCAATGGTATGATCAGCGACGAAACTGCACGCAGAAATGGCATCACGTCATCTTTACAGATGAATCTCGGTTCTGTATACAGGACCATGATGGCCGCATCCGTGTTTGGAGGCATCGTGGAGAACGCGCATTGCCAGCTTGCTTTGGACATCGCCATACTGGCCCATCTGCTAGAGTGATGGTATGGGGTGCCATTGGATACACGTCTCGATCACCTCTTGTTCGCATTACCGGAACTTTGAACAGCAACCGTTACATTTCCGATGTGTTAAGGCACGTGGCTCTGCCCTTTTTTTGAGGCCTCCCTAATGCTTTGTTTCAACAGGATAATGCACGACCGCATGTTGCCCGTACTGTTCTGAACTTCCTTGATACAGAACAGGTTCGACTGTTACCCTGGCCAGCACGTTCTCTTGATTTGTCACCAATTGAGAAAGTGTGGTCAATGGTTGCCAAGCGATTGGCACGCCATCACTCACCATCCACTACTGTCCATGAACTTGGGAATAGTGTTGATGCTGCATAGACTGAGATCCCCGTACATGCCATACAATCTCTATTTGACTCCATGCCTAGGCGGATAAATGCTGTTATTGCGGCCAGAGGTGGCTGCTCTGGGTATTGATTTCTCAAGATCTATACATCCTAATTTCCTGTAAATCTAATCACGTGTTCTTTCACTATAATGTATGTGTCCAATAAATATTGTTCTGTTATTTGCATTCCTTCTTGGTGTAGCAATTTTAATGACCAGTAGTGAACATAACAGCCAAAAGTGTATAACGAATATCAAGGTTTGTCTTGTCATCGTTGTGAATTTTTAGAACATTATATGATGAAATCCCTTAAAGTATCTACGACGAATCATTTGCTCACCGTTTACACTCTAGTCACGATAGGGTACCCCAGACTGTACCCTTAGGTTAACGAGTTTAGAATACTCGCTCATCACCAAGTGTCTCGCAATTTTGAGCCCCGGTCAGGTGACGAAGTCGCACCTGAGCTGGCACCCTCCTCTCCACATCCACGCCACACCAGCTGAAGGACTTTGAACGTCACATATCACCTTGGACACGTACCCAACCCACGGAGCTCCAGCAACCCAGTAAGGGAGAGTATACCGTGGTCACCCTCCCAATCACTGTCCGCGGCAAATGATGCTTCACTTATCTGAGCTTAACCGGAAGTGGCGTGAAGCTGCTGAGCCACTGGAGCTCTGCACCCACGAAAAGAGGACATTTCGTAATTTAGACACAATCACAAAAATGCGATTTTACAACAAAAAAAGGAATCCCAAGGAATAACGAGCTGCCATTTTCATTAAAAAATGGAGTAATTCATAAGTTAGAGGCGTAGTCTAGTTAGAAATTTGAGTCCTATTTCGAGCCCTTTCTGTCAATGGTTTAATTTGCCAATAGAAGGTACCGACCAACTTGTCTAGTGGTCAGCGTGCCTGACTGTAGATAAGGAGGTCCTGGGTTCGAATCCCGGTTCGGGCATGGATGTACTTTCTCTCTCTATCTATCCTGTCTTTGTCCTTTCCTTGTATGAATGAGGTGTGAATGGTTGTCTATCTTATAAACGGGTTCCTATGGCATGTGTGTAGAGCAAAGTCGTACGTTCACCTTCATGGTGCTCTGATTAAAAACGAAAGACGATCCCAATTGACTTAAATTCGCATAGCCAAGGCATAGTGAGCTTGGTTTGTCCAAGTGTCATTAGTAACAACAAAAACAACAACCAATAGAAGGTTTGATATGCCATCAATAAGCAGACATCAGTGATGACTTTGTTTGGGAATACGGGGCTGATTTCGTAATACTGCGCATGCGTTGAAGATTCTGCGCAAGTGCAATGAATTAAAGTAGGCTAGAAGTAATAGTATCCAGACATCGTAATTCTTGTCTGGTTGTATCTTATTTAACTATTTTCGGGAGTTCTGATTTCTCCAAGAGATAAGTTTGCTTCCTCTGACGAATCAAAATATATTCGCATCAATTCTCCTGAAATAAAATGAAAAGAAATTACAGTTTGAATTCCATTTTAGCAAAATTGGAATTCATGTGAGCTTATGCAGGCCTTCATTGAACGCAATATTTCAATTAAAATATGACTGAAAATGAATATGAAACTTCCAAAAATTTGAATAAATGTATCTTTTTTGATTTTAAATTTAAATGAAATACAAATTAAACTAAAAAATTAAATTTATCCGAATTAATATTTAAAAACTTTTTTTAATTGCTACTGAATGTGCAACAAAACGCATAAAATGAATAAAATAGAAATTAATGTATTCCTTTTCATTTGATTGTTTCGTTTATGGAGATCTTATTCAAATTTTAAAGTTATAAATTACTCCATATTACCTTTAAAATAATACAAAGTACTACATATTATTTTAAAAATTAATATTTTGACTTACTTTCGAAATTTAAAAATTGCAAATGTTAAATCTTTTAATGACAGTACTTTAACTGACTTTCATCAGCTTACGCATGCAAGTTCGGTCGGTATAAAAAAGTAATAACCATTTCATATTAAATTTATTTATGCACTTGTAATTAATTTGTACAGACACTGCAACAAAATTGTAATTTTAATCAATATTTAACAGTTTAAAAAACTGATTACTCTCTATCAGCAAGTTAAACACTAATATTTTAACATACATATCTAGCATTTAAAATATTGGCTTTGTTTAAAGAATGATTCATTATTATTGATATCTTATAATTATGCCTTGGAAGAGATGACGGATAATTTGAATTTAGGCTCATGATTTAAAAAGCCTAGGAGTGTAGAGGTAGCGCTTCGTGCTTAAAAGCCGCAGGTCCCAGGCTCCATTCCCTGAATGGTCAAGGTCGACTCAACCTTTCATCTCTTAAAAGGGTTAATAAGATAAGCTAACACTGGGGTTTCACGTTAGGCTGATTGCCTAACCGGGACATATGTTTCACAGCCCAAAACACAGAGTAGGTCAGTGTTTCTCAACCGCTGGTCCGCATGAAATATTTGCCGGTTCACGAAATATCCAACTATCTGTCCAAAATCCAAAATGTCAGCAGTCGACAGCCGATATTAAAACAGCACCTACATTACAAAAACAATAGTTTGCTAGTTTAGAAAATAATATGATCGGTGATCAAAAATATAACAAACAGGCCTAACCTTTCCTAATTTGCCTTGCCGTCCACTTAATACACCATTTAGTGCCACCCTGCCTGCCTTGAGTATCGCTGATTACTTGAATTGTGAATGTCTCTCATGCCACTAATTTATAAAATTATTTTAATGCTTTAATTATTCTTTAAAAACTACTTTTGTCTTCATGATTTATTTATGTGAAAAAAAAATCGTGCCAAAGGATCTAATTATTAAACTTGTCGGTCGGCGAGAACGTACCGAAATATTTTACCGGTCCTTGGAGTAAATCTAGGTGGGAAGCACTGTATTAGATGACTGACAAAGTTAAGTCATAGAATGAAATTCATAGTTTCTTTAGTTATTTTTTGAAATTTAATCAATGCTTTTTGATGAACAAATTCATGATAAACATGAGACTTCATTTTTCTTTTATCTAAGATAATCATGCGTCTTTACAGATTGTCTTAAATTCGATGCACAAGTACCAGCCTCGCATCCACCTGGTGGTTCTGGATCCGGATAGCCCTTCCGTGATATCGGACCTAGAGCAGGAGAAATTCCGGACCTACGTCTTTCCAGAAACGGTCTTCACAGCGGTCACTGCTTACCAGAACCAGTTGGTAAGTCTTCCCACCAGGACATTATTTCACAGGTGTTTTAATTCATTCTGTTTGGTAAATGCTATGTGTATCCAATCAATGAGAGATGCAATTTCATCAGTGACCACCGTAAAACGGTTTTCACGGTGGTAACTGCTTACCAGAACCAGTTGGTAAGCCTGCCCACCAGGTCATTATTTCACAGGTGTTTTTATTCATTCTGTTTGGGAAATGCTGTGTGTAACCAATCAATGAGAGATGCAATTTCATCAGTGACCACCGTGAAACGGTTTTCACGGCGGTAACTGTTTACCAGAACCAATTGGTAAGCCTGACCACCAGGTCATTACTTCACATGCGTTTTTATTCATTCTGTTTGGGAAATGCTGTGTGTACCCAATCAATGAGAGTTACAGTCTCTTAATTGGAAATGATTATAAATAGAGATCATTATAATTATGCTATTTCAAGTTTTGAAGAGCCTTAAAAAATTTAATTTTTCTTTAAACATTAATGATTCCAAGCTTTTTCAATATCTTTTCCACATTTTCTTACCACTTAGCATTAAACTTTCCTCAAGCTTTCTAAGCTCTTGTGTTTCCGTTTAAAATTAATGTTTTTTAATATTTTTTTCTTATCTATCTTTAGTGTAAGACCAAACCTCTTGATTTTTACTAATCATCGCAGCTTTCAAAGGTTAAACCTCTTTTGGAATGACGTTCAGAGTAATTTGTCATAAACTGCTTAGAATAACCCAACTAATTTTATAAATAGCTGACTAGAAAATACTGAGCTTAACCGGGACACATACCTCGCACCCCGACGTCCACGGCCATGGCAATAGATATCGGCTCTGCCTACAGCACCCTCTAGTATGCCACTGAATTTACTTTAGTTTTAGGATATATTGAGTTTAAATGGTTTTACATTTGAATCACAAGAACTGCGGATGAAAAGGCAACAAAATTTGATCTGTTAAATCTCTGGCATTTGCCGCCATGGTCTGGATAGGGAGAGTGTCATCTTCGTCACAGGAAATTCGAATCTTGACACTACCAAATAGCCAACGTACTCATTGAAGGTGAATGAGACACGTAAAATATCTCATAGTCGCAATGTCTTCCACGTGAAATGATACCCTAAAGGTGATAGGCCAAGTCTGGTAGTCTTGATTCTAAATTATGAGGACCCACTTTCAGAGTCACGATGGCATACCCAGTGGGTGTCCCACTGTACAAAGCATTCTTCTTTACCACCTCTTGTAATGAAAATCTTAATAGCCAGGTACAGGAAATAAATTCTCTGGTATCTACTTCTAGATTTATATAAACTAAACTCCATGGCACGACAGCCCATGTGGGCCAAGGCCAAGAGTTCCCATAACTGTTTTCATGTCCGAGGGCCCTGGGGTGCGAAGCATAAATCCCAGTTAGGTGGTCAGCCTAACGTAAGACCCCCAGTGTTTAGTTCACAAGCATGCTTGGTACTCAGTTAATCGATCCACTGAAGGGATGAAAGGCTGAGTCAACCCTGCCCAGCCAGAGGATCGAACTTCGGACCTGTGTCATAGGAGCGTGAAACGCTGCCACTAAGCCACCGGGCTTCTTAGATTTATATATTTTATCTCAATCTAGAGAAGCCATAATAAAATCTCAGAAACCCTTCAAAATAAATTTTTCATTGAAATAAAAAGAAATTAGTTTGTTACAGTATAATTTCATTTAATTTGTTTTATCATAAACTCTTCACAAGCATTTTTTAAAAAAAATTCTAATATCACTTCTCAATTTATCACGTTTTTGTTTTATAAGGTATGTGCAGAAATTTTATGAAAATATTTTAGTATTGTGTTTATTTTTCACGTGAATAAATTGAAACATAAGCTATAGCTACTCAGTTAGTAAAAATGCAATACTCAAATCAATTGTGGTTATGTGCCCAGATTATTGATAGGTTCATGAATTGAAATTAATGTCAAATCAAGAATTGCTTTTATCAATCGATTTTTGCTGGAAAATTTGCTATGTCATACTTTTATTGAACACCATCTTGAGAAATATATTTTCAAGATAGTTTTCAATAAAACTATGATCAGGCATAGATAACTATAACATCTTCTCATGTATAAGTTTAATAGAGGAAAAAGAACCACGTGCTTCCATTCTTGAAATAAAGAGACTTCCAGAACTGCGAAACTAGAGGTTGCGGTGTCCTGGTTCTCATTATCCGAAGATAGTGTGATACACACACACAATTTGTCTTTCTTAAATCCTTTTTCTCTCTATTATCACATCGACAATCATGAGAGACGTTCTTTTTTCGTGCACATTTATTAAGCTAATATCTAACAAGCACATATAATGCACAATTAGATATATACATACAAACTATATAATATATATATATATAATAATCTATAATAATAATATCTAACAAAGCACTTATAATGCACAATTAGATACATACATGTAATCTATATAATATATATATATATATATATATATATATATATATATATATATATATATATATATATATATATATATATATATATATATATATATATATATATATATATATATATATATAATATATATATATATATATATATATATATATATATATATATATATATATATATATATATAATGATCTATAATAATAATATCTAACAAGCACTTATAATTCACAAATAGATATGTACACATATAATTACACTATCTACAATTATTTACTACCACTGTCGACAGAAGCAACAGTTTGCAACCTTCTCCGTTGCCACCTTCTCACCCTCTCTCTCCAAAACACAAACAAGCACCGTCCCCGAATGAGCGAGGAGGGAGGATGACATCACCAAAGCATCACAGATAGTGAGTTCGAATCCGGGCTAAATTGAAGATACTTCGTATTTTCTAAAGTCGGCTGAGGTCCATTAAATAAGACGTGATCGCAATGTCCTCCAAGTGAAATGATACTTCTGGGGAGAGCAATTTGGGGGGTCTTCGGCTTGATTCCGGCTTCTAAGTTACGAAGACTCCCACCGGGCTGCTTCCGCTAACTGGTAGGGCCCAACTCAGGTCTAGACTACAACTCTCATGTCAACATGAATAATAAGTTCATATAAGTGTTAATCAAAAGGTTTGAGTGGATTATAAATCAAAATTTCGAAATGAAATATAGCCTATATTTTAATTCAACAGGAAATAAACTTTAGGATATAAGTTTCCTTTTTTTTCAGTGCACCTGTTCACAACTGGATCCCTCACAAATATTCGGTGGCATTCCCTTTATATAAATTTGTTCAATCAAGAAATCTAAAATTTGGTGTAAAATATGTGACATGATTTTTTTCGTTTTCCTTAAAAATAATTTCAAGGTACCCGAACTCGTTCGGAGCAATTTTTTTGAAATACACTGAACATATACACATTGTAACCATTTTTTCTTATTTAATTTCAGAAAACATTAATATTGAGCCACTAATGTTTGATATATGCCAATATTATTCTTCAGAAATGTTAAATATGTATACAATTTTAGGCACATTTTTTTAAAAATTTTAAAAAATGCTACATCAAAAAGTATTAAACATATTTGAAAAAAATTAGTACCAAATAATCTACATGTTGTTATCTAGGACATGTACTAAAATTTTAAGTTTTTTTTAAAAATATATATAAAAATTATGGCTAGTTGAATATTTATAATGGAATTTTAGCCAAATTTTCTATGCCATTATTCGAATAAAAGGCCATAATTTGGGAAATATCTAAGTGATTAAAATTATTTTAGTACATTCTCTAGAGAACAATACAAAGATCAAGCTCATGAAATTTCATACTGATATTATGAAAATATTTAAAGTTATCATTTTTGAAGCGTGCAAATTATGGGCAAAAATCAGTTCTGAAAAAATCGCATGTAAAGATTAAAGTATTGTGTCGATAAGAAATTCTCATATTTGCTGATTAATTTTTTATTTGATTTGCTGATTGACTTCCAGAAAAGTATTTATTTATATACATTTTAAGAGCTTACTAAATTTATATTTGAAAATTAGACACTGTTTTAACCAATTTTTAACCGCCTAACTTGTTTAGCGGTCAGTGTGCCTGACTGCGGATAATTAGGTCCTGGGTTCGAATCCCGGTTCGGGCATGGATGTACTTTCTCTCTCTATCCTGTCTTTGTCCTTTCCTTGTATGAATGAGATGTGAATGGTTGCCTACCCTATAAATGGGTGCCTATGGCAGTTGTGTAGAGCAAAGTCGTACTTTCACCTTCATGGTGCTCTGATTAAAACGCCCCAATTGACTGAAACTCGCATAGCCAAGGCATAGCGAGCTTGGCTTGTCCAAGTGTCATTAGTAACAACAACTAATTTTTAACATCAATCTGGCCCTTTAAACGACCACTTCCGGTGCTTTAAATGTCCACTTCTGGTTTCCAAATCTTTGCGAAATCCTTCATATCTCGGAATCTAATTAATGTAGAGACAAAAACAAACCGGTTTTGGAAAGCTATTTAAATTCCTTATTTAACGAAATAATAAAATTAATTTATCATTTTTGGTCAAAATTGACATTTTCAACGTGTACCTTATGTATGTACTTATGCTTGTTCAAATAATTCTGATAAGCACTTAAATTAATGAAACACAAAACTTCTCCGTCGGTAGTAAGTGAATGGCTAAAATGAAAGAGGAAACAATATCGCCAAGTTTATCATCATTAAAGCACGGGGAGAACTGTTTCACGATAAGTCTCATGATGTAACAAAAATTTTGGCTGATATTGCACTGTTTCGTTTTTTGTAAAGGCAAAATTCAAGGGACAATATCTACAAATCTGTCGACCGATGGCTGAGTGGTTAGCGTTCCTGACTCCTGAGCTGTGAGTCCCGGGTTCGAATCCCGGATCAGACATGGATGTTTCTTTCCTTTTCTGTTCTCTCTGTCCTTTCTTCTGTGATGTTGTATGAATGTGACCCGCCCTATAAACGGGTTTGTGGTGGTATGGCGCGGGTAACGCTACTCGCCTCCGTGACTTGGTTCACAGGTGCCCGCGGGGTAGTAGCAGTTTCTGGCCTAGTTGTGGCATAGGGTTCGTCACCCAAGTGTGCCCGCCATTGGAAAAAATATACCTACAAATCTGTAATAAATTACATAATTGTTGTAGTTAAATTAAAGTCAGTCAAGAAAGTTTTCACTCGTCTCTTCCATAATTACCATAACTTGCTACAATTGGAAAGAATTTAACTGCGTACTTTACTTTTCAATTCCAAATCTCAGATTATTACCATGCCAAAAAATTTCCTCCGCATCTTCCACTGCTTCATCACTGCGACCGTATCATAAATCACAAGTGATTTAGTGATGTGAGCGTTGTTTTGGGAATAAGAAAGTATCACAAATCACTGCTTACCCCATTAACAACTCGCCCGGTGCCCCTTGCGGGCGGCTTTTAATTTTTCTTGCGCAGGCTTAATTTTATCTTTAACGCTTGATATCGCGATCGTCTTCTTTGAGTGAGGCCAGGTGCTGTTGGCGTAATTTAATTAGCGCCAAAAATCGGGCTTGGCTTCCAAAATTGTTTCAGAGAACATAAGAGTAAGTCAGGGAAGAAATTCAGTCTAAAATCTATGGAGAAGAATAAAAGAGAAATCACATGAGAAATTTTTGAAATATATATAATACAATTTTACATGCAATTTAAATTTTAAAACTACTCGCATATTTGGATTCTTGTTCTTTTAGGAGACAGAGTTTCAGAGCGCTCGTATTGGGAAACAATACATATAAATAAATTAAAGTGTAATGGAAGAAAATTAGATTTTATTATTTAATTAGAATTTTGTACTTTGTGAGAAATAAAGATGTCTTGAAATTTAAATTTTTTAATTATTTAACTCTAATGTTAGGATCAGCTGGCATTTGATTGGTTAGCGCTCTAGCCTTCTTTACCACGGTTCTTGAATTCGATTTCTATTTCGGGTTTAGATGTTTGAATGCTTGCAGCCCATTTAAACTGTCGGTATTAGTCCAAATTATCACTGCGTGTAATAATTTAACCTTAAGGCTACAACTAAACTAAATCTCTAAATTAATGACTTATTTTAATGTATTTTGTTTTTGATACCAGGTAATCGACAACCAAACAGTATCAGACTGTAGTAAGGTGCTGTTACAAATCCTCCCTACCGAAAAGACTTCACATAAACAGTAGAACATATTCAAGTATAGCAATAGATGAAAAGCAGAGAGCTCTTAAGCAGCCATTCCGGCTGATTTTCATGCAGAAGACAAAGAAATAACACCCACCTCCCGTTGTTTAACAGTCCTGCGATTGAATTCGCGATTTTTCATTCTAAAAAGGTCACGGTTACAACAAAGCCATAGTGAGCCATAACGTAGCTTAGCCTAAAAGCTCTTTTTCGTAATCATCTATTTCTGCGGATGAAGATATTAAAATACCTTCAACAATTCCAGTAAAGTTTATTTAACCTTATGACGCCTATTTATTATTTACTTTCACATTGTACTAAGTGAATCTACCAAAATGACATCACTCCTGAAATCAGAAAGAGGGTCATAGCTGCAAACCGTTGTTTCTTTGGTCTAAGACCTCTTTTGAAATCTCACCTAATCAGGAGAAGGACAAAAATAATGTTATACAAGACATTTTGATTAAACCAGTTCTAACCTACGCCTCAGAGACATGGACCTTGACGATGAAGGAAGAGAAAACATTGGCAATTTTTGAGAGAAAGGTCCTAAGAACTATTTTTGGTGCTGTCCTGGAAAATAACACCTGGTGAAAAAGGTATAACTTTGAACTGTACAAAATCTATGGAGAAGAAGACATCATTAAATCAATAAAACTATCTAGAATGAGATGGGCAGGCCACCTCATGAGAATGAGTACAGAGAGAACACCAATAAAGGTCTTCAACACCACCCCTTTCTGTAGTAGACCAAGAGGAAGACCCAAAACGAGATGGAAGGACTGCCTGGAAGAAGACTTCAACATACTTAAAGTCAAGAACTGGAGGTCGATTTCTAGAAAAGGGGCGGAATGGCAGAGACTTTTGAAGAAGGCCAAGGCCCACCAAGGGCTGTCGTGCCAATGCTGATGATGACTAAGTGAATTCTCTGTAAATTGATTAGTATACAAATGCTTTCAAACTCTTAAAGTATCTCACCTGTTTTTTTCTGAATTCAAATCCCAACATTTATTGATTTTACACAACAATTGATTGCCTGATAACTAAAAGTTACTGTAGGAAGTTTGAATTCAAGTCGTTGTGAAAGTTAAATTTGAGGTATATTTCTTGATGATTTGCGTACATGGATTTAAAGAAAAAGGGATCAATGGCTTCAAGTGGATTCTCAGAGCCGGAGAAATAACTATTTTCAAGGGGGAGCTAGATCAAGAGCTAATCAATTGAAGTTCACAGCGATGACATCTCAGATATCAACTCACCCCAGTGACATAATTACACCAATAAAAATACATTCCAAGTCGAAGACCTGGTAATTGCTCCCTTCTATACACATGGTAATAGAAAATACGGGAGAAAGCTCAATGTTCAGTCTAAATTGAACAACGGATTTTGGATTTCCTTAGAAGGATTTGATTGGTCTACTTTGTGGTTTTTGTCTCTCGGCCTTTGTGTTTTTAACTAGGAGGAAGCTTTAAATCTGAGTTTTTCGATTCAATTTATATACTTTTTGTTTAGGAAGTTATTCCAAGAACTCTTTACCTAAGAGTTTTCTTTAAAGTCACGATAATTTTTTTTTAAAAAATTGCTAACTACAATTAAACAATAAAAAAAGTCCTTATTTTCTATGTACTTCAAGATTCTTTTTCTTAGGGTGAGCTAGCTCCCACTATGTACGAAATTTTACCACAGTCGCTAGTGAATTTACATATCTGTGCTTATGCCACTTTTTCAGGCCACTGTAGCCGTGAAGAAGATAAGGAACCCGCAGATAGATAAGAATCGACGTTAAAGCGGAAGATGAAAGTTGAGGGTGGAATGCGGGGGTGTGAAAGAAGCCGAAATTCCAAATGGCCCCGTCATCGCTAATTACGGTTCTTATTAATGGAGAAAGAGAAGAATAATTGGCTCATCGCCCCCTCCCCAGCCATTGAATGAGTCAATTAATTGGACAACCCCCCTCCTCTAAGGTGGTTACAGAATGCTGTTCTCTCTTAACTGCAGGGGTGTTCGAGAGAAGAAAATCTCACTTCCGTTATCACTTAAACAAAGACTGAAATTCAATTACTTATCCCGCCTCCTGAGATAATTAACGGTTCTTTCCTTATTGCATTAATATCGGTGGCTGTTGTCGTTAATAAACTCTGCGAGCTTTTGACGTGCTTCTTTGCGGAAATTAATTTTTGAAGTATTATGTAAAAACTGTTACCGCAACACAAAAGAGGTTTTACGCAGTTCATTCGTTACATTTTAGTTAAGGAATTTTGGAAGCCTCCTATTTTATGTAATAGGAAAGTTGTCCTGACGTTTTTAAAATTAGAGTATTCCAACAATTTTTTTAAAACTTTTTTAATGATTCTCCATTTCAATAAAATTCAAAGAAATTTTTTCTAGTGTACTAACTTAAGAAGACAGAAAAGGCGTGGCAAAGTAAAATATTCTTGTGCTTTTATTCTTTAAGCACATGCTTTACGTCCCAGTCACTCGTTAGGAAAACAGACATGGGCACTGTAGGCCCACACTGGGCTGTCGTGCCACGGGTTTAAGTTTCTTCCTTTAACATAATGTGATATAGAATACGTCACATGATAACAAATGGGAACATTAAAACCAACACACACATCCATTAATGCTATTTTTTAAGCACTATTGGTCATAAAATTTAGCAATTTACAACTAAGATATTGCAATTTCTGCAGTCTTTATCGTTAAATAGAGTTGGTCGGATTGAATTTTCTGCCCCGAAAAACATCATATGAACAATGTTGAAACATTCTTCAAAATGCATTTATTTATATCCTTAAAAAGTGTGAAGTTGTTGTCAATGTTGTTACTTATGACACTTGAACAAGCCAAACTCGCTATGCCGTTGGCTATACGAATTTAAGTCAGTAGGGTGCATTTTTCGTTTAACCAGAGCACCACGAAGGTGAAAGTACGATTTTGCTATAAACTCCTCCGATAGATGGCAGCACCAGAGGATCCATTCCCTAAATTTTGACAATGATCTGAAGGGGGAGGAAATTTTCTCCAGACCATTACACCCATTTAACTACTCAACGATCCAGCCACAGGACTTTCGATTCCACAGATTTAACGAGCACGTATATCGCATGTACTCGGTGTGTCTTTAGTGGCATTGGGAATCGAACCCTGCCTTCCGAATGGAAGGCTGATGCCCTAAGCACAAGGCTACCACTGCCTAAAAAGTGTGGTTGTTACGAGGTTTGTCCGGAAAATACGTATAAAAGTTGAATAATAACTTTATTTTACAATTATTCAGGTATTACAATATGGTCTCCTTCAAAGTACTCACCCTGAGACGAGATACACTTCTGCCAACGCCGTTTCCACTGTTGATAACATTGCTGAAAGTCTTCAGTTGTGGTGCTGTTCAGTTGCCGTGTCGTTTCTGCCTTGATGCCTTCCACATCTCCCAAGTGCCGCCCCCGAAGCACCATTTTGCATTTAGGGAACAAGAAGAAGTCACAAGGGGCTAAATCGGGTGAATAAGGCGGGTGGTCTGTAACGGTGATTGAGCTTCGGGCCAAAAAGTCACGCACAACGAGCGACGTGTGAGCGGGCACATTGTCGTTATGAAGCATCCACCTGCCCTCTTTTGCCAAATCCGGTCGAACTTGGGCCACACGAGCTCTGAGACGTGTCAAAACTTCAACGTAAAAATTTCCGTTCACTCTCTGGCTCTGTTCCTCAATCAGAGAGAGCTCCATGCCGACGGCAGGTGAAAAAGAGTAACTTTCAACAAGCAGCCACACACTCCTACTTACACGCAGAGTGGTCTGACTCGAACTGAGCGTTGATGGGATTGGTTACAGCAGTAGTGCTACCTGGCGTTGACTGCAAACACTAAAATAAAGTTATTATTCAACTTTTATACGTGTTTTCCGGACAAACCTCGTATATTCATTATGACTCACTTGTACATATATTGATTAACAATGGAAAATAAAATGTACTATATTTTCAAAAATTTAGTAAAACTGTCTGCTGATTCGTTAGCCTCTGGCCTTCAGTTTCACCGTTCTTAGATTCGATTATTACTTTGGGTATATATATTTGTTGTGGTTTGGAATCCATTTTAACGCGGTTGAATTCACGATTAATGATTTATTTTTGATTCCTAATCTTAAGTTCAAGCATTTTTAGTAAGTAAAAAGATATTTATGCACAATACAATGACGCTGAAGTACTTCGAATTAACACTGATTTAATTCCACCACGTCAAATGTCTCTCAGTTTGATCCAGCAACACCAATAGACATTAAACCCACAGACAGACTAACGAATATTCGATGTTCAAATACCATCTTACTATGGTCTCTTTGATTGGATCAAGGAATACATATATATATATATATATATATATGTGTGTGTGTGTGTGTATATATATATATATATATATATATATATATATATATATATATATATATATATATATATATATATATATATATATATATATATATATATATATATATATATATATATATATATATATATATATATATATATATATATATATGAAGCCCGGTGGTTTAGTGGCAGCGTTTCACGCTCCCATGACACCGGTCAGTGGTTCTATCCTCGGGTTGAGCTAGGTTGACTCAGCCTTTCATCCCTTCAGTGGGTTGATTAACTGAGTACCAAGCATGCTTGAGAACTAAACATTGAGGGTCTTACATTAGGCTGACCACCTAACTAGGAAATATGTCTTGCACCTCAGGGCCCTCTTGGTCATGAAAACAGTTATGAGCACTGTAGGCCTTGGCCCACATGGCACATGGGCTGTCGCGCCATGGAGTTTATATATATATATATATATATATATATATATATATATATATATATATATATATATATATATATATATATAATAGAATGATTTCTTCTAGAATTATGTTTCTCTTGCTTATCTAATTGGTTAGGTGAATATTACGATCACAAAATTAAAAATTTTGTAAACCGTAACTTAGAAATTTGAGCTTTTTCTCTTATAATTCAACAGCTGGATTTGATATCCTGGGTTTGCTAATCGAGATTAACTGCACAGCTATGTAATATAAATACATAATGATGCAGGTGAGCCCTAGAGTTTATCTTAAGGTTAACAGGGGTTTTTAGAATACACCCCCATAACCAATTGCCTTGTAAGTTTGATCCACGGTCAGGTCACAAGGTCATAAGTGGGTTGACACCTCCACACCACATCCACGCCCCACCAGCGGAAGGAATTCGAACATCACAGATTAACGTTGACACGTCTCCAACTGAAGTACTCCAGCAACCCAATGTGGGAGAATGTGTGTTCACCAATCACCCTGAATGGTGCTTCACTTGGTGTTTCGCCAGTGGCAAATGGTGCCTCACTTTACTGATCTTAACGGGAAGTGCCGTGAAGCTACTACTGGAACTCTGCTTTTACAATGAGATTCTTATTTCATTAATGGCAACGCAGTTTTGGCAATTTATATTTATATGAGTGTATATCTAGAGGCAGATGGAGCAACAGCCAGGTAGAAAAAGGGTCGTACTTGTGACCAAGAGGTGCAAAGACCTAAACATGATCCCTACGAAGAAGCATGTTAAGTGTTCCAAAGAGTCAAATTTCTTTCTGCTGGTGTGGCGTGGTAGAGCTAGTTCAAGATAATAATAGGAAATTCTTTTCTGAAAATAAATCAATCCTTTGCAAATGGCATGTCACAGACATTTCTTAAGATTACTTTTGGATTTTCGGGTAATTATAATTTCACATTTCTATAAAGACGTAGGATTGAGTCTCTACTATTTATTGATGAATTATATCAACTCGCCTAAGTAGCCAATCATTTCTCTTTTTTGGTTTCATTATTAAATATCATTTTTCATTTCCCACATACCTTAAGCATATGAAATTTTTTTATTACTAAAACCTCATATATGACATACAACTTATATTTTCCATTGATTTTTCAATAGATTACGAAGCTGAAAATTGACAGCAACCCATTTGCCAAAGGATTTAGAGACTCATCAAGACTCACCGACCTTGAAAGGTGAGTGCATTAACTTTCCTGGCCCTTTATATAAAAAACCATTACAAATAAATACTATTTTACCATTTAAGCTGAAATCATTCTCCGTGGGTAATGTATTTTCCTTATGATATTTTTTATTCACTGTAATATTATATTTCTAAACTGTAGTGTGGCCGACCAACTTGCCTTGTGGTCAGCGTGCCTGACTACGAATAAGGAGGTCATGGGTTCGAATCCCGGTTCGGGCATGGATGTACTTTCTATCTCTATCTATCCTGTCTTTGTCCTTTCCTTGTATGAATGAGGTGTGAATGGTTACCTACCCTATAAACGGGTCCCTATGGCATGTGTGTACTGAGGAAGTCGGACTCCACGCCAAAGTAGGGTTCAGTTGGAAAAGTGGAGCAGCGCACTCCATGTTGCCAGCCTAGCTGGTACACGACAA
This sequence comes from Latrodectus hesperus, assembly GCA_037975125.1. Taxonomy (NCBI): domain Eukaryota; kingdom Metazoa; phylum Arthropoda; class Arachnida; order Araneae; family Theridiidae; genus Latrodectus; species Latrodectus hesperus. The sequence goes on along the minus strand of CM075850.1, from coordinate 13,892,160 downwards.
TGAATGAATGAAACTGTAGTGTATTGTAATTTTAAGAGATACATTATTTGTAATTATATTTTATTTATGAATTATTTTTAAAAAAGCTAAATTATTGAAACAAATGTATTTTTGTGATTATTTATAAATATATTTTATAAATTCAGGTATAATTGTATCTGAATTTATAAAATACTATTATATCCGATAATACTATTCTTTCCGAGGAAAAAAATTTCGCCAGTGGACCCTCGAATCGGAATAATATCCAATTTTCCCACAAATATTGATTTGTTGGATCATGGCTAGAAATTTCCGGCTTCCAATCAGTTTTTCTTTGTGTAAACAACTTTATTATAGGATAAAGTATTCATTGGAGAATTAATTTAGATTAAGAAAATAAGGTGGTGACTGTGCTTCCACTTAAATTAATTCTACCTTCAGCTTTTCAAAATTTAAATTGCGAATGAGAAAGCACAATTTTCTCTGGTGCCACAAATTAAACTGTAGCCATCATCACTGCGGTGATTGCTGTGCTCTTAAATTTAAGTGTTTTCCTCATATTTATTCTGTGTTCATGATATGTGTTAATTTTTGCTTTTCTTTTTGATAATATTTTATTGAATAGCTGCACATGCTTATAATTTCAATATTTGAACTGTAATTTTCTGACAATTCTCAACCAATTTCATTCTTTCTTACTAGAAAATGTACCTGATTAGTCATTTTTATGAGTCATAAGGAAAAATAGGTATAATAGTAGGCAAAGAGCAGCCCAGTGGGTAGCGCTTCACGCTCCCAACCCATTGGTCCAAGGCTCTGTTCCCGGGGTGGACAAGGTCGAATCAAGCCTTCATTCCCACAGTTGGTCGATAAAACTGAGTACCAAGCATGATTGAGAATTGATGCTCTAGGCAGAAGATACGTTTCATCGTAGGCTTCATAACTGGGCACTACTATTTCAGAAAACACCTCCATAAAATGGGACTGTTTCAGCAAGACCCGATCTGCAGGAAATGTCATACGCAAGAGGAAACGGCCAAGCATATCCTTTACGAATCTAGACATAAAGGCCTGTTCGGTTTGCATTTGCCATTCCCCCAGTGCACCATTGGTACCAGGGTAATCGTGCCGGCGGATCTCTATCCCTCCGGTGCAGCAGACTGGAACAAACTACAATAACACGTTTTCGAAGTGGCCACTTAAGATCATTGACATTTAACAACAAAGAAAAGGAATTTCCAATTTGCGCTAAGTGTTCCAAAAGCCAAGCCACTCCGGATCATATCCTTGAGTGATTGGGACTCGATAAAGAAGTATCTTCTGGAGTGACCATTATTGGTCATTGATTTCCTGAGAGTATGCAATGTCATAGACTTGGTCTAGCGCTGCTAGACAACAGGGATCAGCAACAACAACAACAACACGAATGCGAGGCCCTTGCCCTCCCTAGATTAACTTCTTTAGGCATCATCCATACTAAAGAGTTATACCTAGACTCCATTAAAGGGTTATCGGACTTTATTAATAAAGTGGGTGACCCGAGCAACTGGAACTAGGAAACATTGGGTTTGGAGTTAATAGTACAAAATGCTGATAAAAGCAGAGGTGCCCAATGACATACAAACTCAATTCTAAGAAGAAGAAGATGATTGAGAATTAAACACTGGGGGATACGTGATAGACTTGACCACCTAACAGACATATACCCAGTAATAACTGGGTTCTTGATCACGAAAACAGATATGTTCACTGTAGGCCTTGGCCCCTCGGGGCTGTCATGCTACTGAATTTAATTCAGTAGGAAAAAGGTGATGACTTAATTAGTTTCCAAAACACTCGTTGCGTTACACTTACAGTACTGTCGAGTTATTTGGCATTCCTCTGCAAGCATCAGCAAGATTAAGTTGACAACAAGTGGGTTATGAAAAATCAGTTTACATTTTTATAATCTGGATAATTGGATAGTGTTTGGGATACACCATTCCTATGTGTGTGTATCCCAAAAAGTATGACCGAAATAAAACAGTATGACCGGCTTTTACCATTTTTTAAATAAAAAACCTTCACAAAAATCGCCATTCTATGCTGCAGACAAAATTTTAATTTAAACTTCTTCTTCACTGGCCTGACTGCCCAGGGTGGGCCTTTGGCTTCCTCAGAAGTGCATACCAGGACCCCCTATTTTTGGATAAGGTCATCCAGTTTGTCACTTTTAGTGTTTTTAGTTCGTTTTCAAGGCAGTCACGCCATCGGAGTTTCGGTCGTCCTCTTCTTCTGGTGCCAATGGGGCGAGCCAAGAATTAATTTGAACTTACATTCATTTTATTTTAGAAATATTTCAATGAATCTTCACAGAAACATTAATATTAAACGAGTAGTCTTAAAATTTTTTATCATTCGCATCAATCTGAAAGTGCATTTGCCAAAGTTCACATTGATTTTTGACACATACATCTTGTTTTGCAGAGAATCGGTTGAAACACTTCTGCGAGAACATGCCTTCCGCCATTCCCCTTTCAGATCCTTGATGTCTGGAGAAATGACACCGGAGCAACACGCATTGGCGAGCGCAGCAGGTATGTCCTACCTTTGGCTTGAAAATTTTTTTCGCCAATATTATTGTTGACGTTCAGTTTTTGAGAAACACACAAATGCCTTATTTTTTTTTCAAGCGGTTTGATTATGATTATATTCATGCTCATCTTCTATTTATCTGAAATAAATCAAATTTGACTATCATCAGTTACATTAACCCCTTACCAGTGTCGCCCGAATTCAGTTCGGGCAATTACTGCGTGCAGTATTTGTGATGCCCGAACTCATTTCAGGTAAAAGAAAAATTAACGTTTCTATTTTGTGAAGTCCGAGCTGAGTCCGTTTCTACTTTAGGATACTTAATTCCCTATTTTCCTAATAAATGACACAAGTGGTCCTAGTTTTTTACCAATTCCAACTTTGGTTCTGAAGATAGTCCATGACTACAACAACACTATGGGAGGTGATGTTAAAGTCGATCAACATCTTACAGACTTCCCGGTTGCTAGAAAAGGAGGTAAAAATATTACTATAAAAATATTTTTCCATCTCCTACACCAGGCGTTATATAAATAACTCCTTTATTTTGCATACTTCAGCAGGAGGTGCGAAAAATATGAACTTCAGAAAATTTATTGTTGAACTAAATAAAACAAATGTTCAACTACAAGGACCAGGGCGTCCTAGTGTAAGCTTACTGCGCCTCACAGGTCGACACTTTCCAGAACACATCCCATCAATGAGGAAAAATCTACTTCAAAGGCAGTGTTTTATATAATGTCATAAGACCGATGAATAAGGGAAGAGAATAAGGCATGAAACAAGAGTTTATTGTAAAAGTGCAATATATAGGCTTTTGAGCAGTACCTTGTTTTGGGATATACCATACTGTAAAAGATTTGTAAAATTTATGATATTGAAAATCATATTGTTATGTTTTTATATTATACTAGTTAATACTAGTTATATTTAGCTTCAAAATTTTGTTTAATTTGCTCAATATGAATAAAATGTATGTAAAATCAATGTTTTAAGTGTATGTAAAAATTATAAATATAGTAGTTATTGTATTTAAAACTTTATTTTTGTAATAAAAAAGCATTTCCCAACTCTTATAATAATATAAAGAATAAAATTAAACAGTCAAAAAAATTGTCCATTTTTGGTCCATTTTTCTGAAATATATGTCACAGTTAAGGGGTTAAAAAATTTTATACACTTAATGTAATAGTTTTGACTAAATTTGTGTATTTAGGACCAAAACTATGAATGTTGGCGAAATATTTCCTCTTCAATGGTAATTACTTATTTACACTACTGCTCGAATTAGGACAAACACAAAACTTATCTCAAATGTTGCTTGATTGGTATAGGTTAATTTACAGGCTCAGTATTTCAATGTAATACGAAATATGTTCTTCTCAAACTTGAATGAAATGCCTTACACGGTTTGGAATGGAATCGTACAAATTAGAACATAAATCTTTGATCTTGTCATCACGAAACCAAACTTTCATAATATTCTCAATGATTGTTTTCTTTGTTGAGCAGTCCATTTTACTCACGTGTCTTTTTACAATGTTCCACGAATTTTCGATGGTATTTACATCAGGAGAATCACCAGGCCAATACCAAATCAATAGTTTCTGTTCTTGAAAATATTTCCTTACTAGGTTATAGCACAGAGACAGATTTTGTTGAAAAATACCAACATTACCAGCGGTCGTTTGCATCATAAGTGCAGTTTTTCTTTCTATTATAGAAATGTATTTTGTGAAGGTCATGGTCTCTGCAACTGGCTCTAAGCTGCTTGTCCCCCAGAAGTGAAATAATCGCAAAATATCTGCTTCTGAGATTGCATAACTGTTTGTATAAGATGTTGTTCCCTGATGGGTTCTCCATCCTTTCACCTGACTTGGTCGAAACCTTTGCGCAAAAAGTGTGCTTAGTTGCTGAATTCAACCTTCTTTCAGTCTAGTGCAGTCAGGATTAATACACTGGTGGAAATGCAATTAAAGACACTCAAACATTCACTAATTTTTCATATAAAAGTGCATGATATTTTTTTGAATTACCTTTATTTGAATCACATTTTTAGTTTTCAATTGTTCAGTGTAAAAAGAATTGCAAAAAAAAAACTTAATTTAGTGAGAATTTAGATAATTTAATCAAAAAATCAGAAATCTCGAGTGGGAATGCAATTAAAGACACTTGTTGTTTTTCGAACAAATTTATTAATTAATAATGAGTGACACCTCCATTGTTTACAATTACTTCATGAGCTAAAGTGGCTCAGTAGCTTCACGCCGCTTCCCGTAAGCTCAGCAAAGTGAAGCATCATTTGCCGCGGGGAGTGGTTGGGAGGGTGACCACGGTGTACTCTCCTTCACTGGGTTGCTGGAACTCTGTGGGTTGGGAACGTGTCCACGTTAATCTGTGACGTCCAAAGTTCTTCCGCTGGTGTGGCGTGGATGTGGAGAAGAGGGTGCCAGCTCAGGTGTGGCCTCGTCACCTGACAGTGGTTCAAAATGACGAGGCACCTTAAAATGAGAAAAGTCGTACTTTCACCTTCGTGGTGCTCTGATCCAAACGAAAGACACTCTCTATTAACTTAATTCGCACAGCCAAAGGCATGACGAGCTTGGCTTGTCCAAGTGTCATTAGCAACAACAACAACAATTACTTCATGCATTCTATTTGGCATCGATTTCACAAGATTTTGAAGGTAATTTAATGGCAAATTTGACCATACATCACGAATTTTGTCTTTTAAGTCCATTACTGACTCAAAGTGGCCGTTTTCGTAAACTTTTTGTGTTATCAATCCCCAGATGTTTTCAATAGGGTTCAGATCGGGACTTCTAGCTGGCCAGTCCATAACCTTGATGTTTCGCTCCATGAAAAAGAATTTTGTTGCTTTAGAGTTGTGAATGCTTGCATTGTCTTGTTGAAATATCCTGGAATCTTCATCCATATCTTCGGCATAATTCAACAGAACGTTATCTAGGAGTTAAATATAATAGGAGGAATTAATTTTAGGTGTGATCCAAGAGATGGGGGTTGTTCCACAGCTCGAAAAAGCTCCCCACACCATCAATGTGCCTCCACCATAATTGCGGCTAACTGAAATCTCCTTTCTGGCTCCTATGCGATGCTAGTAATACTTGTTTCGATCAGGTCCATGTAAATTAAACATTTTCTCATCACTGAACACCACATTGTTCCATTCAGAGTCCCAATTTGCATGTTTTTTTTGCAAATTCCAAATGAGCCTTCATACGTTGAATACTTAAGAGAGGTTTGCGATGTTTTTTCGCCCATTTAACAACTCCAGATTGACTGATTTGTCCGGTACTTCGAGTTATAACAGATAGGCAGAAATCTCTTCTAATTTCAGTGGAATTTACGTTAGGTCTTATTGCCTCGCGTATTATCTGCCGCTTTTAACGGTCACTTAATTTACTACAAATACCTTGACGCTTCTTAACTTCATACATATCACCTAGATTTGAAAAATTGTACACAACAGTTGGATAATGATTAATTTTCTTTGCAATTGACATATTTGAGTAGTCTTCTTGCTTTAAAATTTGAAATTTTGATTGCTTCTCTATCGAAAGTGCCATGTTACGTCCCATTCTGTAATACCTTTGAATAATAAGTGTTTGAGCCAAGATGTTTTGAAATATTTAGTGTTTAGCACACCAGAGACAACAAAGTGCTCCTTTTAAGCACTTTAGAAACAAAATTGAAATGACAGGTAGCTAAAATTTTATATTTAAAATAAGTGTCTTTAATTGCATTTCCATTCGAAATATTGGATTTTTTAAACTAAATGCTGTAAATACTCACTAAATTGGTTTCTCTGCAAGCTTTTTGCACAAAATGATTGAAGACAAAAAATTTTAATTCAAATAAAGTTAGTACAAAAAAATAGCATGGGGATTTATATGAAAAGAATCCCGGTGGCTTAATGGCAGCGTTTCACGCTCCCATGACACAAGTCCAAGGTTCGATCCTCGGGCTGGGCAGAGTTGACTCAGCTTTTCATCCCTTCAGTGGGTCGATTAACAGAGTACCAAGCATGCTTGGGAACTAAACACTGGGGGTCTTACGTTAGGCTGACCACCTAACTGGGACATATGCTTCGCACCCCAAGGTCATGAACACAGTTATGGGCACTGTAGTCCTTGGCCCACATAGGCTGTCGTGCCATGGAGTTTAGTTTTTATTTATATGAAAAATAAGTGAATTTTTAAGTGTCTTTAATTGCATTTCCACCAGTGTATTTCCTGGTCCAATCCAAGCATTTTCTCTTCATTGCAGTGTTAAAAATTGTTTTTCTATTGATGTTCTTTCAAAAACCCCGGAATCAATAAGCTTTCGTCGAACTGTCGATGAATCCACATTCACACCAGTGGCTAATAATTCTTTTTGAAGATCTGATATCTGAAGTCCGATTTCTTATGAGAAATTTGTCTGTTCATTGTGTGGTTTTGCATTGGAGTCCACATTTAGTCTTTCGTTTTGGCGATACTGTCCCAAAATACTTTTATTGATTAATAATCCCAGAAACATTGGATTTCCCAACTTCTCAACTGCTATAGTAATATCCCTCACAGTCATACAAATATGCTGACTGAGAGTAATGATTGTAGTCCTTTTTTCCTGGAAGTGATATCCATTCTTTAATACACATCACAATCAGACAATTCCCACAATCGACCACTTATTACTGTAAATAAAATACAAACTGAAGGGAAAATGTGTTGATACCTTATGACCACGTGGTCAAACCGGGTTAGACTAGTAAAAGGCTGTCGCGCGTTATAAGAACATGCAGTTGAAATCGGTATGAGGCAGAAAATTCCCTAGAAAAGAACAATTTTCTTAAAAAAACATGTTTGTCCTAATTAATTAGATCAGTAGTGTACATATATCTATTTAATCAATGTTTATCTGTCCTCTCTGCAGCTTATTCAATCAATACTTATCTGTCCTCTCTGCAGCTTATTCAATCAATGCTTATCTGTCCTCTCTGCAGCTTATTCAATCATAGCTTATCTGTCCTCTCTGCAGCTTATTCAATCAATGTTTATCTGTCCTCTCTGCAGCTTATTCATTCAATGTTTATTTGTCCTCTCTGCACCTTATTCAATCAATGTTTATCTGTCTTTTCTCCCACTATATTTTAAACAGTGATTGAATATAAATAACTGTTTAAAAATAATTTCCAGTCCAATCAGCCCTCATATGCAAAAAGTGACTGTAAGGGATAAGTAAAACAAACTATTAACTAAACCTACTTATACAGCCCAGTCATATTATGTTACCACCTGTCAAAAGCCAGAATAACCACCTCATTGATAGTTTACTGAATAAAGGGCAGAGCGAACTGCTAAAGACGTAAAAGAAGATAGTTAGTTAGGTTCCTGAAATTGTTTACTTGGATGTTGAACCATACCGACTTCAGTGCCATGGCTAGCTGCGCTAGAATACATGGGTGAGGACCAATTCCGTGAACAACCCCATCGTGATGATCCTACAGATTCTTGATTGAGTTTCAGTCATGTAAATTTGATGGCCAGGGGACAATAGTAAATTCATCCTGCTGCACTTCAAACCCCATTGTAAGCTGTATTCCACCTCGCATTGATCTGCTGGAGGATGCGAACATCCTGAGAAACCACAATGCGTATATATAGGTGGATATGGTTCTCAAAAACAGATGAGTACTTGTACTGATCCATCGTGCCTTCCACAATGATGAGTGAATCCAGAAAATCTCACCTCAAGCATGGACTGTTCTGGTAATAGTTACAGGGTGTTTGCTTTCAAAGGTTTCATATCTTATACGTCAAAGCCCACTTGTCCTATGTCGTGTAAAACGTGATTCATCGGAAAACACTACCTGTCGCTTCTCAGTGGATGTCCAAATTCTAGCCTTCGTCTCCGAAGAACAGCAATCAGCATAGGTACATGGATAAGGCGTCTGCTTCTTCGAAGGACAGACACACCAACATTCGCTGAAAAGTAATTTGGGAGACGCTGTTAGTAGCAACTTGGTTCATCTGGGCGTTCATTTGCTCAACGGTAAGCACGTCTATTCGCCTGAACGCATCTCCCCAGTTGTCGAATAACCCTGTCATCTATGGCCCGTGGTGCCATTTGCCACGTTTGGATTTGTCCCATTTTGCCATCCATGGTATACTTTCACCACGGAGACACGCGAACAGTTCACAGTTTCTGAAATTCTTCCACCCTTGGCCCGAAAGCCACTGATCATGCCCCATTGGACATCGGATAAATTCCTCCCTTTTTTCATAACGCCAACGATTGTAATGTTTTCTGAACCCCTCCCACATCTTTTATAGAAGCTTAACTTCATTCTGCTGCCACCTGCTTCTGTGATTGGTTATTTAACGTCGATGTCGAAAGTAGGAGGTGATCTCATTAATGTGACTAAATTATGTATTTGCCTCTTGAAATCATTATTTAGAATTTAATTCTTTTTTCATCTTATTTATTATAATAATTACAAAGGCAATTATTGTAAGCATCAATAAAATTGGTTTATGTGAACATTTTGTATTAGGATTCAATAATCCGCAAATGTACAAAATTTGATATTTGCAGATTTCTGTAATTCTTTTCCACTGACTGAATTCTTATTTGTATTTAACAATATAATATTTTGTGTGAGCTAATGTTTATGATAAAAAATTTAACATTGTTAGAAATAATTGTGTCATTTTCACTTAATTTTGAACTTCGAATGAATTAAGACTTGAAATTTTCAATAAAACTTAATGAAACTAACTTAAACTTTTCTTTCTATAAGAGTCCTAGATATGTTATTTAAGTACAATAACATTTTTTTCTTTAATTAATGTGTCAAGTAAACATATACATGTTTATTATTTGCGTTTCATAATAAATAGAAAATGAAATCCTTTTGTGCTAATTTTGTTTGTATTGTATTTTTCTATGGATTTAAATACTATCTCTGGCTTATATAATGAGTAAAGCCAATGGTGTCCTTAAAATTGCCAATGTCATCATGAGTAGTTGTAAATATAATCATCAATTAATTTTGAACCACCTAATTGGTGATCATTTGATTTTGAATCATTTGTTTATTGAATATGCAAACTAAAAATCCATTAATTTTATTTCCAGCTCTTGGTCGAATTCCATCGGGTAATGAGTTGCTGTTACTAGCATCCCAAGGGGCTGCAGCATCACCTTGGAAATTGCCTGTCATTCCTGGTAATCTGGGAATGGGTGACCTAAGCTCGGTTTTATCGCCAGCCAACGCTCAACAGGCAGCTGCAAGTTTGGCGAGTTTCTATTTCGGAATTCCAAGGACTTTCTTCCCTTCCGGCATACCAACTCATAATCACCTGGCGACAACTTCAGCTGCAAACATTAACTCCAGTGATATGAGTGGACCAACAAAAACTAATGCACCTCCGGGTTATGCGCAGTTAGCGGGAAATGCTTTGTCGAATCAAGCTTTGTACGCAACGAGACTTCAACTATCGAGGCTCTACCCTGGCTTGAGGTTCCACCCTTATTTTCAGCCAAGGCTATTGCACCCCACCCCAGTGACGAAGAGTGTAGTGAATAACGATCCCGACTGTGATACTTTGAATCATAATGTGTAAATTTCAGTTAAATGAAGTTCTAGTACCAATATATATAGCAATACTAGCACCCAACGATGTCTTCAAGCTATTGTTTATGAATTCGAAACAAATACTAAGTCAAATATTTGGAGGAATAAAGGTCATTTCCTCTGTTATATTAAAATCTTAATTCTTTTACACATATTCAGAATTATTTGATGAAATATGTCATATTTATTCAGACATTTTACTAAAGAAAATTAATTTTACTTCGAAGGGCATTCACGTCTTCACTATTATGGAAGTTAAAGAGGCGCCAAAAATTAGGGAAATTAAGAAAAAGTTATCAGTGATGAACATTTAACTTTGTATTGGAAAAAAGATGGAATGGCGAAAATCCATGCGTGCTTATTTAGACTTAATATTTTTTATATTAAATTTTAATGTGTTATTTTAATTTGTAATTTTAAAAATTGGAACTCAAATTGAAAAGTACTGATTCCTATGCAGAATGTTTTGGGTCTGTTGTACAATTCATTTGCTGTTTTTATTCATTGAAGGGTAAACTACTGGTTTGTTATATTTATTAGTTGTGTATGAAATTACAACAAAAGGCACAGATGCTGTATAATTTAGGATGTAAAATTCTGAATTTTTTTGGTGATGAAGAAATGTTGCCAAGATGACGTATTGTGACATGCGTGATGATGTAAATACTAGGGTTGCCAAAATAGAATTTCGTGCTTAATTCTTATAGGTCTCCATATCTATGTCGTAATAAAATCCAGGTTGTCAGATACATAAGAAAATCCGCCAAAAATATCACCAAACTCAGAATTTGGCATTCTGGATTAACGGCATCTATGCCCAAAAAAACCATTGTGATGCCATCAGATTAATGATTTTTAAATGTTATTTGTTTTTATATAGTTTAATTAAAAAATATTTTGAAATCAAATTTGACAATATATATTTTGTTTGGATGGTCTGTTTTTGTCGCCAAACTTTTTAATTTGGTGATAAAATCAAAGGATTAAAAAAATGTTGCATAAAAATATTTGTTGGTAAATTAACACTTATTTTGATTTTCCAGTGTTACGTTTGCTTCAATTTTGTCAATAAATGTTAATTGTAATTTTACCTATGTTGGTTAAGCACAAATTTTAAAGTTATTTCTTCAAAATTTTATTTTTAATGTTACGTTATTTTATATACTAAGAAATTACAAAAGAAGCTTATTATTTAAAACATTCATTGGAAATATTTTATAGTATTTTTGTTAGTGTATTTTAAAGACAATTCACTAAAGATATCTACTAGCAAATATTATAATAAAAAGAATTGGCAAAACAAGTTGCTGTATGCAGTCACAATTTAAAATTGCATTAGTTTATTTTATTTTAATTTTGATTAATGTCGATGTACTACAATTGGCTATTATTTATAGCAGATGTCATATAATCCTTTTGGATTTATATGGTTGGCGAATGATAAAATATCGTTAAGTGCATTAAATTGCTGCATACTGGATTTAAATGCACTAAACGATTTTTCACTTAACGATTTAATTATTAATACTATAATTATTCAAAAGTATTGACTAAAATACGATACTTGAAAGTATTGTTGTGAAGCAAACACTAGGATTATGAAACAAAAATTTTTTGTAAATATTTCCCGTCACTCTTGAGCATTCTAAGCAAGTTACAAATTCGAACTGCTAGGAATAAAAAAGGGCAAAAAATTCACTAAAATAAAGCGCGCCAAAAGAATTATGATATGACATTTGGACCCTTAATTTATGTATAGAAACGATGTTGAATGACTTTCAACGGCATATGCATAACAAACATTCTCAACAAATTGCTTCGTGAGACAAAAAACTTTTTTTGATTTTGTCACAAGTCCAGTTAGCTAAAAGAAATGTGTTCGTTACGTCACTGATTCTACAATGAATATCATTATAAATAATGCAAACTAAATAGTTGATGCGATAATACTAAATTTTTCTAACAATTTTTCGAATAAAAATAAAGCGGTCTGCCAATAGACTATGGTGACAACTTCAGATTCAGAATTTAAAGCCATAATCTCCATATTTCTAACCAAGAACTACGAAAAGAAATAAACTACGTATATAATATAGAAGATTTAAGGTTTCTGAACACTGATGGTAGCAATTTTCTTGGCTTGAATTTATGATTATAAATTGTAATTTCTGGATGGATTTTAGCACCAATTTTAAAGATTTTAGCAATATTTTAAATACATGGTACTAGCTATTTATCGCATTCATGCATACATTATTACATAATACTAATACTACAGTAAAATTCAACAATTATTTTAATTTAACGTAACTAAAACATGACTTTTATAGAGAAAGATAACAATTTTCTGGTACAAACCAAAACATGCACATAGTGACATCTAGTGTTAAAAAATAAAATGAAATCAGATAATCTAGGCAATTTGATCTCAGTGAGGTATAACTAAATATAGTGTCATTGAAATCCGATTCCTGACCTTTTCTCATGCTCAAGATAACAAAAATCATTCAAAGATAGAAATACCGAGTGCCATTGAACCACTTATAAAAGCAAATGAAAATGCAAAGAATAAATTCATATTCATATGAATGTTCTCTACAAGACGCAAAAATAAAAAGAATTGATTAGTGTGGGGAAAAAATTATTTATTAAAAAGCTTTTTTTTGGGGGTGATAAAGTGTGACATATCTACAAGAAAATAGGCAGACTCTCTTTTTCTCTTCCATAAATTATTCCTATGTATATAAATCTATATACTGCATTAATTTATCTATGTTTTTAATAAGTAGAATATTTTTTCCATCAGGAACCACTAGGTAATAAGCTACTATAAGTAACTGAATTAATATTTTTGAAAATAAATTTAGATAGTTTAAATTAGAATTTAGTCATTTATTTGCCTGCATGTAGGAATTGTGGAGCTAGTGGAAAATTGTGTATTTATAAGCAATGAATTTTCAAAAGAAACAGAATTTTCAAAAATATATATTTTAGCTGCATAACATACTTGCCAAATTAAACTTTGAAATAACGTTACGCATCATACATCTATCTATCTATACAATTGAAAAAAATTGGTATCAAACCAAGATATTCATTTTTATTACATAGTGCTGCCATCTATTAGTTTGTTTTGAATTTATGAACTCGCATGTAAAGAGTAAAAATAATGTATAAATTAATTTCCTAATATTATTTTCATAATATGCTTTCCTTATAGATTAAGAAATTGCCGTTTTTGTAAAACAAGAATGCTTTTGAATATAGAGAGATGTAATAAGGCAACACATTTTTTTATGAATGAATAAAAATTCCAAATCTATGAAATTATGAACGAATCTGTACATTCATATCGGACGAAATGTGTGAGAAATTTACCTCCTCACAACTTATTTTATAATTACGAAATATGATCGTCTTAAAAAAGCCTTAAATTAATGTAACTTAGGAAATAAAAAATAACTATGAACAAAAAAAATTTAAAAATCTTAAAATTGAACAAATTCTCAAATAATTTAATTGAAGAATTTAAAATTATTAGTAAATAAATATTATTACCTATATCTAACTAGTTTTAAAATGTTACAAACATATATTTCAAGCAGTTAAATTTTTTTTCTAAGAATCATTTTTATGTAGTTTTCTTTTCTCTCTTTTAAATTTATCATAGAATTAAATTTGTGTTAAAATTTTTATTTTCTTAATATTATTCCTCTTTTAAATTTTAAATCATTTTTTTTAAAAAATTATAGAATTTAATACAATATATTAATAATGAAGCACCCTTACTTTGTTCATTTTGTTAAAAATAAGTGCCATACACAAATTTTTAAATAACTCGAGTTTTCTAAATCAAGTTTTGATTATTAATTCATTTAAAACAAAAATATATGCATGGTAATGATGCAAACTTTTAAATTAAAACATTATTGTCTTACCAAATGCAAATTGCATTTATTGAATAAAAAAAGATAATAGAATTTAATTGCTTTAATTTAAAAATTTAATTGCTTATAAATATGCAACTACTTTGATAATAATATTGTTTCACAATTTTAATAGTACTTTTTTCAGTAGCAAAAAAGTTTTCCATTTTTTAATCTTCATTGTGAAAGTTTTATTTACATGTTATTTTGTGTCTAGTATTTGATGATAATTTATCTGTTGAATTAATAAATTGGTTCTTAAATTTGTCTTATTTATTGCCTGAGTATAATTTTGATTCAGAACATAAAATTTCTACTTAAAACTTCTCAATTTGTATAAAATAATATGTATAGAGATGTATGTATAAAATTTTGGACAACTCTAATCTTTCATATTTTTCCAGCCCCATATACCTATTAATTAATAATTTTAAAAAGATTATTGTTAAATTGGTAACAGTAAAACTTTTTTTCACAGTTGAAATAGTCAAAGAGTTTAGCTGTAAAATCATTCACAAACAAACGTTTTAAGGGAATGAAATATATAAAAATGCAAGAAATAGTGAAAAAGCCAAATAATAAAAATGTGAAAAATCAAAATAATATACTCTCATATTGAATCTTCTTTTGCTCTAGTTTTCAAAATATAAAAAATTAGATTCCCTAGATTAATAAGCTCTCATACTAAGAGAGTTATTGTTACTAAATGTATGAACTCTAATCGATATAGCATGAGCTTACATTACATAATTGCGAAACAAAAAATAATTTTAAGCAATGGTTATTATTAAAAAATCAACTAAAATCATATAATTGATAATAGTGCTGTGTCGTTTTGTTTATTTTTACTAATTTTTATAGATATGAGGTAGTTTTATTTGATTAAATACGCTGAAATATCCATTCTTTATTTGTTTCTAAATATGATTTAAATGAAAATTTAACTATTCATGAATGTTTGTTTTATACTTAATGCTTTCAGTATAATTATTCTAAGTATGATTTTGGAATTCTTGGCAGGATAATAAAATATAATGGTCTCAATATTTTGTATAAAAATATCAATATTTTAAACTTATGGTAAATGTCAACTTCTACTAAAAAAGATTAAACTTGTGTTATCAGTTGTTGATTATAAATAAATCAGAAGAATAAAAAAAATGCTTTGGAAGGAATTTCATTGTTAAAAATTTTTGTAAATAAATTAATTTTATTTAATAAATATTGATTCCTATGTTAACAATAATAAATATAGCAAAGGAAGAAAAAATCATTTGTCTTTCACCATAAATTCAACGTTTAAATTTTTTTCAATAAATGCTTGTTGTTTACATTAAATAAAAATTACCATTAATCGCATTAATTGCCAAGCAATATTCTATTCTGATTGTATAGTACTAACACTTACTTTAAATAGTTCTAATTGTTAAATAAATCATTAACAATATGCATTTTTATTCAAATTAAAAGAAATTATCTAAAAAAACTATGAACAATTGAAATTAAGCTATTTCGTAAGATACCAATTTAAAGCCATTGTCTTATAAATTTACCTGTACTTTGTGACCATTTTGCTATAACAAGATTTCCAGCAATACTATTCATGATTTTCTATTGTTCTCTTTCTTCAATAATTAATTTTTTGACAGAATTTTGGGAGAACAAAAAACACTGAATCACTGATACTTATAAATTGATATCATATATGAAATTATAAACCCCTGACATAGTACAATTTTCAACACATTTTTAATAAAGAGAACAAACATATAAGGAAGCGAAAAGATTTAAAAGTAACGAGGAATGAAATCTATATATTCTATAATTTTGAAAAAGTATATATAAAAAGGTAAACGTTACCTCAGAATATTGCATATGATCACTTAAATTTTTCAGATAGACGCAGATCATTTGTTCAAAATACTTATCGCTTTAAAATCTTGAGAAATAAATTATTAATAAAATTAATATGGCAACAACAATTTAGAACGCTTTTATCTGCTGTCGGGCTTGTTTATTTGCTGCTAAAAGTTTCGGTTTAGCCCGCGTATCTGCACGATCTAGTGAAATCCGTAAGTAAACAATTAATTATACAATGATCTGTTCTAATTGAGAATTCTCATTTATTTATTTTTAAAAGCATGTATTAAAAATATTTGTATTTTGAATTTCATTTTGTTTTCATCTTTATCTCAAATTTATAATTTTTCTACGTGGGTATCTTGTTTATCGACGAGGGAATTTCCCTTTTCAAAAACCCCTAAATTTTTGTTTTTTCACCTTTTATCTTCATTTTGGGAATATACGTTATTGCTATTCTTACTTTAAAGATCGGTAAATATTTATAAACATATTTAATGCATTTAAAAATGAATTGGTTTTGTAATATTTAATTTTAATATCCACATGGAATGGATGCTTTTTAATATATAAACTAATTTATGATGTTAGCTCATATATATTATAATTTTTTAATGTATGTTGAGAGGGGGAAAAAAACCTATCGCATATTTATTAATTTCCGTGCAACTTTTTTCTGGTTTAATATTATTTTAAATTAATAACTTTTTTTTTCAAAAATCAAAAATATAACTTTTCTCCCTGTCTTTATATATAAAGTTACACTGATTATGTAATTTGCGAATTTGGTGTAAATAGGAAATATTCATAGTTTTTGTTTGTTTTGCGATTTATCAAAATGTAGACAAATGTAGATCACTTGATTTATCAAAATTATTTTATTAAATATCACCGCGGCTTTTTACGTTGAATGAAAATAAATTTTTTTTCCTGTAATTAGAAAATTTATTTTCAGAATTCTAAGTCAATTTTTCAAAACTAGTAAAAAATGTTCAAATTATAGGTTACGCGCTAATTCTACTTAAGTATTTGAACAAAATAAGCTGCGTTGACGCTAATACGTAAGTACCAAAGAAAATCATTTATTCTGAAATTCTTCATTTTATTTATTTTTAAATAGATGTTATTAAATGTAATTTTTTTGTTAAATGAAATAAAGTAGCAAAAATAAATAAAAAGGTATTTATATTTATTTTTGCTACTTTATTTCCTCCAATTTTAATTCTGAAGTATTTTTAAATAGAAACTTTTAATCAATTCTTATTACAGTTACTGTTTTCTTATTTACTATCAAGCTTAGCAATTTGAAATCAGAGAAAACCCTGATTTTTTTTACTTGGTTATTATTATTATTTTTTACTTGTGCTGGGCTTAGCAATTTAAAATCAGGGGAAAACCCTAATTTTATGCTGATTGGCCCCATTCTGGGTTGCTTATAAATTTCCAATAAACACATTTCCTCAACTTGGCAAAAAAAAAAAAAAAAAAAAAAATTGCCAATTTGTTGAGGCTGTAACCATAATACTCAATTTTATGTTAGCATGTATCATGTAATGCAAATTATAATGTTTGTTTCTGGCTTCCCATTTATGTCAAACTTTAAATGTGGATCCTTGTCTAATTAGCTTTTGTGTGCTAAAAGTGAATGTTGAACAATAAACAAACCAAACATTTTTATCCTAATAGATAGGCCAGTACTGAAACAACCACAAAAATTCATACAACATCCTAGAGATATCTCTCAGACATTTATTTGGATATCACTTTGTCTCTTAATATCCATATAATATCTGAATATCTATGTTATAGCCACCAGTTACCCAATGGTGGCTATAACATAGATGATGCAATGCAATAAGTGGATATCTAGATATTGAGACATCTGATGGATATCTCTTGGATATTTTGGATATCCCTTGGATGTTTCCTAGATATTCATTAGATATCTATGGGATATTGTGATATCCATGAGATACCTATGTAAATAAAATATATCCATGAGATATCTATATAAATAAAATATGATATCCATGAGATATCGATATAAATAAAATATGATATCCATGAGATATCTATATAAATAAAATATGATATCCATAAGATATCTATATAAATAAAATATGATATCCTCGAGATATCTATATAAATAAAATATGATATCCTTGAGATATCTAGATTGAATCTTATTGGATAAGCTTTAAATATCTTAATATTTTAATTAATTTTTAATAAATATAAATGTACTAGAATTATTGAAAATTGAAATGCATTCCTAATGAAATTTTCATTATTAATTATATATTTTCCCCATAATTTTTAGAAGTTATTAGTTATTATTTTTAGAAGTTAGTTGGGTTCATTTATTGCTTTATTGAATAAATGCTTAATTTCAAAAGAAAAACATTAGAAATTGTGTTTTGTAATATGTAACTCTTCTATTATTAAAAGTGTAAAAACAATGCGACTTAATTTATAAGAATTTATAAATGCATTCAATGTTACTTTTAATTTTTTAAATTATTAAAAATAAAATTGTAAATTTTTTTTCAAAAATTTTTTTAAAGCAACTGAAGTAGAAGAAACCTTAAAATTAAATTCTGTATAGATGATTGAGGAACTTTTATCAATGATTTTTAGCTTATTTCTTGAATTTTAAAAAAAGTTGAAGCAATTTCGTAGAAAAATCTTTTACTATTGCATCAGCCTTTATCATAAATACAAAATGTATAAAGTCAAGAGTTCAGAATTAATTTCTTTCTTAAATTTTTAACAAAATTATTGATTTTGAAGAGACTTTTTAGATTTTATTTAATGCAGATAATAAAAATAGATATTTTGTATTTTAATTTCAGTTTACAATACATGCAGGTTTGTACATATTTTGTTAAATTTATTTCAAAGTTTCAATTACTTCTGCTCCTTAGAACTAAAACTGAATATTGCAAACATTAGTTTTTAAAATAAAAATTTTAACTATACAAATTTTTAAAATTACCATTAGCAGTAGAAAGGTTTTAAAAATTTGAAGATTGTATATAATGTATCATAACTTTAAAAGAATTCATTATGAAATTTTTAAACTGCCAAACAGTATATTTACATTTCACATTCAATAATAAACACATATGCCTCTAAGGAAAATTTTAAGAAGGAACAAAATTGCGTTATGTGAAATAAATTCTTTATTGGAACATAATGTATTTACAGCATTTCCATGTTTTATTTCTTAATAAAAGAGCAGCTAAATTCACATACTTTTTAAATTCATAAATAAAAAAATTAAATGAAATCAGTCCAGTTTTTATGATACATAATTTATAAAAATCCAATTTAAAATGCATTTAATGTATTTTAACTATGTAATTGATTAATTCATATATTTTTCTTTAAATAAAGCCAATTTATCGATGAGAAACTGAACAATATTTATTTTAATATCTAATAGTGGTTGTAAAAGATTTTCTTGCAAGAATTAATTAATTCTGGTTTAAAATTATTTAATCGGATACATTATCAAGAAATAATTAAAACTATTGCAATAAAGAAATATTAAATCTTAGAAGAGCCAAAATTTAATACACTTAGTATAAAATAGTTTTAAACTTTGAACATAAAATTGACAAAAATCTACATTTTGAAAATAACACGTATGTATCATGAGTGTCAGTAAGGTAAATAAATATCAGAAACCAATGTTTATTGAGAAAAATTGTTTTTATTTAATCCTAATGAAAACATTAAAAAAATGACTGCTAAGATGTGTCTGCTTACCATGCCAACTAAACAACCAACTTTTCTAATGTCTCAGCATTAACTAAATCAAGAAAAGTTGGATAAATTAATGAAGCATTAGCATGAGTAAAAATTAATTATATTTTGCAATTTAAATTTTTAATTATTAGAGCACTTAATAAAAAGTACACAAATGAGGTCACTTGATAAAATTCTACACTAATCATTTATTTATGAAACACATGTGAATTAAGGCGTAATTAACATGTAAAATATATTTCTGTCAGTTGAAATAAGAAAAAATTATGCTAATAATGTTTTTCTTATTTCAATTGAATTTTTTCTTATTTCAATCAAAAATTATGCTGACATTTTAAAATAAGAAAAAATTATTCTATTAACAGAGCCCTATCAGGTATTCTTCACAAAACAACTGTTTCACATTTGATATTACCAACCTTAACAGTGATTAAATTATTTAAAATTTTTTCATGCGATAAAATACTGGTCAATAATTAACTGCATAAAAAGGCATGAATAGTAAACATCAAAATTTATCTAAGTCTTGCAGATGTTGATTAAAAATTTAAACATATCAAACTATTAAATATCAATCTGAAAATTAGTAAATTCTAAAATAAATAAAAACAGAATCCTTCTAGGAAATTAAATATTGCCCATCAATTTGTCAAAAAACACATTAAAAATGAAAGAAACTTTCATTTGCATTTTATTAGCCCAAAAGTAAACTAAATTAGTTTTTAAGTGTAATACAAATTCATATTTCAAAAAATGTGATACACATCTAATGAATTAAAAACAAAATTTCTTAAAAATTTTAAGTTTCAAAATTGTGTTTTTAAAAATGTGTTGATGTTTATTCTTAAAAAAGTGACCTGCTTTACAAAATGCACTTAAAAGTTATAAAAATCAAGCTATAATCACAGAAAAGAAAATTTTATCTGCTTTTGCCAACATCATTGTCAACACATGACAGAGGGTTTGATATTAATTTATTAGCCAAAATAATTTCATAAATTTCCTTCTTTTCTTAATTCAATCTATTACTTAATACTTGCATCCATACAATATTGCAAAGTAAAAATATGTAAATAAATGTTGTGATATTAATTTGTACACATATAACGGAAAATAGAATAACTTGGGAAATAGATAATTACAAAAGAAAGGTTTTAATTCATAAAAATATTTAATCCAAAACTAGACTTTTCTTTTTAAAGCAGCGAATCTGCTTAAAAAATCACCAAGATTTTAGAATATAACTCAATCCAGTGAAGTAAGCCAAAATTTATAGCTTGAGTTTTCATCAGATAAGTGAAAACTCAATTTAAAGAATGATAAAAACTATAATCCTCACATGTAAACAATTTTAATGCTTGAATGCAAGAAGATGTTTTGATAAATAAAATCCTTTTTATAATACTTGTATATTAACCATTTATTGCTTGTAAAAATCAAAATTTTTTACTTTCAATTAGAAATTTAGCAACACAAGATTGTCATATAACCTGAACTCTGCATATAGGTATTTGATAAATAATGATTATTAGTAAATTTTTATTTCAAATAGAAATTCAATAATATAAGAAAGAAGATTCTAATATGTTGTGACTTCTCTGGCAGTATTTTTGATGCACGGGTCTCAATGTAACTTTAAAATTTACTTCTGATTTCTATTTATCATATTTGAACCAATGAAACCAAGAAATGTGAGCAAATAAATAACTCTGAACTATAGAAAGTCTTATAATTGTATCTAGTTGTAAAAAAAAAAAAAAAAAAAAATAAATTATAATATCACCTGCTTGTAAAAAAGTTTTGACTTTAACTTAAAAAAATTACAATTATAAAAGAACAAGAACTGAATAATTTTATAATGAAAATTGATGTAAATGAAGAGGGGGAGGGAATTACCTATACCAATACTTGTGTGTTCTGAATAAAAAATTTCATTTTAAATAATTGGTATCATTTATTTAATAACTTAGCAGTGTTGTAATTTCTTTCAATTTTTCTCTTTCAAATTCAGGAATAAGTTGTATATATTCTTTAGCTGAACTGATTTATCACTTAATAAAATTCACAATACTATAAGGTTAGCATTGATCTATTCATTTTAAAAGGGCAATATTTTCAAAAATAATGCATGGTTAATCGAGAAAAATGTGAAAAGAACCACCAACTCAACAAGTTTATACACCCTCTGATGTGAAATAGAGGTAATTAAATTTTCATTATGTGCCCCTTTGGTGACAAAATAGCTATCTTGTTGGTAGTCTAACTCATTCTTATATTTTGAAACTAACAACCATTGTCCCTGAATTGTCAATACTACAACAAAATTCTTTGTCTATATAATGGTTCTTTTACATATTTTTTCCCTAAATGCATATTGCACCATTATACATGCAAATAACTCTAGCATATTCAAGGATACAAGAACTTTCTTTTTTCATTATTTCCCCTTTTCAGCCACTACTAACCTTGTACTGCCTTACCTGATCAGAAAGATAATGGACTAGTTCTGTCACAAGGAATACACAATACAAACTTGTGGAGTTTGTGGTTCTTTTCACATATTTCTCATATCTGAATGAGTAATACCTTTGAAGTTATAGCCTTTTCGAAACAAATTATTTATGCTAGCCTTGAATTTAGATCATTCATAATCAAGTTAAAGAGTTGAATTTCTTAATATAAAATAGAAAAAAAAAATATGTTACTAAAATCCTTACATCATCTCTAATAATTCTTAAAGATTCTATTAACCATTAGTTACATTTATGTTTTACATTTTTTAACTTAATCTAATGCTTATAAAAATTATGCTTATAAGCTGTTATTATAAATATGAGTTGTATTCAAACTACATACATATTACACATAATTTTGTTTTAAATAGGCAAATAGAAATTTATTTAAAACAGAGTTGTTATAACATTTTTTTATAAATATTTCAGATTCCATATAAATTGACAACTTTGAAACAAAGAGGTATTTGTATAACTAAAATATTTATATAAATTATATTAACAGTATTGAAAAATCAGGAATTAATTTTTTAAAATTTTATACTTCCACATAAAGTGTTATTAATTAAGAGTTACATTTAAATAACATTTGTATTACTTATAATTTCATTTGAAATAAATAAAATTTTCATCACTTAAGGATAGAAAAGTTTAAAATACAATTGTTATTTTAGAAATAAGGTATATATTAATGATTAATAAGTAATTTTATAAAGAATGGTATAAAAATATATTGGTCTTATAATGTGACTAATTAATCAAAGAGTGAAACATTTCATATAAGTAATTTTTCTTCCTAAATTAAATAAGCTTAGTTTGAATAAAATAATATTATAATATTTAATTTATTGCATATAAATTTTTCTGTGTACATTATCTGGATAACTTATGTTAAATAATAATAAGTATTATTAAACAATAAAAACTTTTGTCAGAAAAGCAAATTTATTTTCTGGACTTTTTGAATTTCTTACAATTTCAATTTAATCAAAAAATTATAAGGAAAACTTTAAACTGAAATATGTTAAAAATTTTAATTTACAAATGTTATTTTTCCATTAATAGATAATTTATATGTATATTAATAATAAAAATATATAATGATAATCTATTTATTTTAATATATGTTTTTTAATTATTAAAACTTATATAAGTATCATAAATATGCTTTTAAGCATATTTTTTCAAGTTTTAATTGAATGGTAAATAAGTTGTCTGTGCTAATTTCAGGAATGAAAATTCAAAAGTTTATTTTGCTACCTAGATTGGTGAAAATTTCTGTCCATTTTTGGAAACTGAATCTTTTTTACTTTCTCAAAAATTGCAAGTCAAAGGCAATATTATCAAAAATTCTATTTTCCCAGAAAAAAATAGTAAACAAAGTGGTTAGTTTTTTTTTCCCAGTATTTCTAAGATTTAATTACCCTATGAATACATTTATTTTACAAGGTGATTAAATTGAATTTACTTGTTCATTTATTAAGGTCAAAAAGTATCTAAATTAAACAAAAAGTTAATTTTTAGATCATTTTATGAGATCAAATTAAATTTTTTTAAAATTTGAAGTAATTTTTTATTAATATTCTTAAAAATATTAATTACTTTTAATAAAAAATTGAGTTTGAATTTAATTTTCACTAAGTAAATCAATTATTTATTTTTATTTATTAGACTTCTATTATGTTTTAAATTATATTTTCTAATTGCCAATGATAGTATTTTATTAAAGTATTTAGATTTTTCTTATTTGATTCTCTATGTGCTGGTTAGTAAAAAAAGTTGCTTCTTAGTGTGTTTCACATTCTCTAACTATACATTGACTGTTATTCTTAGTTAATTTTCTGTTCAGAAATATTTATAATCTGTTTTAAGTCTCTTAACTGGTGAGAGTTCCAATGTATAACATTTTTATATGTCTGGAATTCTAAATTTTTGCCAGTCTTACATTGATAGCTGTAGAAATTTTGAGATTGAGGAATAGTTCTGATTTTCCTATTATTTTCTTGATTACTTTTGTAGTTTTCTCCATGATAATTAATCAAATAATTATTTTTTACTTAGAATGTTCCAAAATTCTTGGAGGTATGTTTTCACTTTTTCAATGTGTTTGAAATCTTTTAAACTCCTAATGTGATATATATGCTTATTATTATGTTATTTGTGCTTATTATTTATTAATTAAGTATTTTTTATTAATTAGATAGATAAAAACATAAATGTAAGTTTGCGTTAAATAAGTTTGACATTAAAAAAATCCTAATCTAAAAGTTTGATAGGATAACAATGATTTCAAATGTCTAGATAAACTGAATAAACTTTGATTTTGTGTGGAAAGTTTTAAAATTATGTTAATAAATTTTTCGATTAAATTATTTAACATCAATTTGAGACTTTGTAAAAATTTATCATGAGTTAAGTAAAATTATTTTCTATTCATTTTTAAATTTATCCATTTAAAACATAAAATAACTTAATAAAAGAACATTCTCAAACAGAATCTCATTTTTAGTAAACTTATTTTATTTTAATATTTAATGTATAATTTAACAATTAGAAACGCATATTGAAAACCAGAATGCTAAAATTTACAGAATAATAATTGATAATCTCACAATAGAACGTATTTTTAGAAAGATCTAAAGTAATACTGTTTCTATTTGAATATTAATATATAGAAATCTTTCAAAGATGATGATTTCAGGATAAGCAAATAATGTTTAATGCTAGCGATGTTGTGATGCATCAACATATTTCATTATATTGTATTGCTGGTGCTCTGAAAAATTGTATTCGGCATTTTATCAATCTGGAATTAGTTATTCTAGGAAAAACACTGCTTTATCATTATGAATGATTATGTTTAGTGCTCATCATTATGAATAATTATGCTTATTGTAAGTTTTAAATGGATAAAATTTAAAAAAATTTAGCCATGAAAATAATGAGTACTTGCTGTTTAATTTTATGTATATTAAGACATATAAAAGTGTTTTGAAAAGTTTTCTGTTCTGTATATTTGCACATAAGAAAAAATTGATTCATTTGGTGCCATCTTTTGCTGAAGCATAGGTTATGTGCTAGGTTGTCAAGTAATATTTATTAGCACACACTTCTGTTACTAACTTTTATTGAGTAGAATGTAGTATACCTATATTTACAACAAATAAGTTTTATTCCTAAATGTTGCTGATTTTGAAATACATAATAATTATTTCTTTGCATGTGTGTATTCAGAAATAAGACTGCTATTAAACTGAGATGTAAAATATTAAGTTTTATAACATCTCATTTCCTTAAAAGATTCGAAAAAATTAAATAATTAAAAAAAAAATAACAAAAAGTGCGTATAAGGAAGGCTATGATGTAAAACATTATTATCTAATGATAAATATTTTGTATAACTACATAATTTAGGAATATACAAATTGTGTAATTTTAAAATATTTTTTAAAAATATTTGAATTTGTTTATTTTTTAAACTTTGGATTATGTCTGCAATTTTTAATATAATGTCTATTTACAGCTAATCACTTCATGATTTTGAATTGCTGACATGTGTCAAAGATTGCTGACTTCTGAGCACGCAGTCTCATCTTTAAACTTTTATATCGAAGTAACAAAAAGATGTTAAACCCAGTTATCAATATTGTAAGTTATATTCTTTAATTTGTTTTTAAGAAAATATCAATGAAGTTTATGATGGTAATGAGCTTGAATATATGACCAAAATTTTTAATAAGTTGCAATATCTGTATTCAAGCTGATAACAATGATGTAATGAGTTTAAATTATAATATTCAAACTCATTGCAAATTATGTTCTATTATAAGACTAAATGACATCTTGTATTTAAAAGATAATGTAATGAATTTGAACACCAATAATAAGGAAGCTTGTTACAAATTCTGTTTTCTATGACTAACTGACATTTTGCATTTAATAAATGTTAACATTTAATTGAAAAGGTTTTTTTGTTAACTTTTACATTCTTTTTGAGAATAGTTAAAACATTTAAATAATTCTCTATAATTATAAGACACAGAAATGCAAATAACCCATTCGTTGAAAGATAGTTAAATATTTTATATAATAAAATGGCATTAGTGTATTAATTCAAGTATTGCTTTTGTATATTTACTTAGTAAAAGAAACTTTTGAAGGATTCTTAAAACTTCAACTTTCTTTAACTATTTCATTAGACAGATTTGTATGGCTACTTACTATTTAATATTTTACCATAATAAAAATATGGATCTCTCAAAATATGTAAATTTTACTTATCTTGATGTTAACATAAATTCCTGAATTGAAAATTCAATTTATTACTTATCATCATCAGAGACTGCATTCTTGTTATAATTTTATCACATTTTTATTTGATTATTATAAATATTATTTTAGTCTTAAATTTTCTGAGAAATCAGCTTTTGGGAGAATTTCATTCATGTTCATGAAATATTTGGAAAAATCAAATCGGAACCTTTTAATTTCTATCATTTGCATTATTCCAGCAGTTCTCATAAATGTTATTAATGCACAATCAGTTATTCCTTGTTCAAATGAAAATCAAGAATATTAATAATGTGCATAAAATTTATGATTTCATAAATTATAGAGGGAAATATGAATTTAAAGAAACTTAGTGTGAAAGCATGAAAAATGATTTATTTCCACGATCCTAATAGAAATATAATAAAAATTGTTTTTTTATGCATTTATGTAAATTATTTAAATTAATTATTTTATTAAAATAAAAATGCTTTTTTTATATTTTACTTGTCAGTTTAAAAGAAAGTACCTCATAATAAATTAATATGCCTCGCTTCAATGTTGACTGACATCTTGGATTTTTTTATCTCAATTTGTTATTAATTAATTATTTCAACTATATTTCATGTGTGAATTTGGGGTATTGGAGTTTACTGTTATATTGTTTGTAACATTGTAAATAAAAAGATTTTAAAAAAATTTTCTTTTGGAAAATTGAGTAATCATACTCTTTTAAAAATATTATAGTGTTTTTAAAGGTAGGAAATAAAAATAATTTTTATCTGCATAGATTAAAGCATTGAATATTATATTTAGGAGTGATGTATTTTGTACGAATGTTTCAACTTCAGAATAAGCTGTTTCTTTTAACTTTGATAGGCTTTCTATTCTTTCTAGTTACATAATTTAATTAAATTATTATTTGTCTACCTTAATATGTTTAAGGAAAAACATGTTTTAAATCATATGAATGATGCAAACGTAATTTCAGGAAGAAATCTATTTAATAAAAAATTTAAATATTTTTAAAATTATTAAGTCTATGAGTAACTATATATTAAGAGAGCTAAAAATGATAACTTTTAAATTTTGTTTCTGATTTGTACCTGTGGAGGTAGATGAAAATCAAGCAATAACTAAAAAGTAAATAGTTTTAGAATTTTGATCGTATGTCCTCTAATATTACAAACATAACATTACTATTTAACAGCTGAAAAAAATAGAAAAATATTCTGAAATATTAAAAAAAATTTTTTTTTCAATATGATATTCTATTAATAACTTAAGTGAATTATTTTACTAAGAACTAAACTTTATACATAACTATATAATGTGTTTTTATCATATTAATATAAATAATTTTTGTAATTTATGACTGTATCAAGAGTGTTACATACACATTTAACATTTATTTATTCATTATTGTTATCTTCTCCATCCTACCAGCTGGGAGCTGAATGGCTAGTGCTCTGGTTTCCAATTTATCAGTTTATGGATTTGATTCCCAACCTAAATGTGGGTTCTTGTAATGTGTTTGTGTGTGGATCCACTTTAAACTGTTTCTATTGAGTTAGATCTTTTGTGCAAAAATATAAATGTAGAGATTCTAAATACATAATATCTAATGAATTAGAAAAAAATGCATTCAATTAAATTCTTCTGAAAAATTTTATTAAAAATTTCTTTCTTATGCATATAATTTTGTTAAAAAAAGAGCCTAACAATAGAAATAAAAAATGAATTTAGAAAAGATGATTGTAGTGAATATTTGGTTCAAATAAACGTTTTTATTAGCTCTCCAGATATTCATTGTAATGGAATTTGACTGCATCTTAAATAATTTATGACGTAAACATATATTTATTCTTTAAAAGTGTTGAGAATGTTCCTCATAAACAAAGTTATTTATATTTTGTAACCTTAATTAAGTTTTTAATCGAATATTTTTATAATTTTTCTTTTATTTTGTAGATTTCATAAAGATATGCCATATTCAGAAGAAGACAGAATAAAAGTATTTGATTTTTGGGTAAAGATTTTAGAATCATGCAATGGTCCTGTATATTATGAGAATATAAGAGGTTATATTACACAAGCACCGCATATAGTAAAATCATATGTACTTCATAAATGTAAAGGAGAATTATTCCTTGAATATTTTCAAACGAGGAAAAAGTATTTTATTGTTGAAAAAGGCTATGTAACTTTAAAAAACAAAACATTTCAAGCATCTAACAAAGATGGCTATCTTTCTGATGACGAAAGTGTTAAAAGTAACACTAGAACAAGAAGTAAATCAAAGACACGAGAGAAATGTTGTAACAGACAGAACTCAGAAAATATTCCTTTTGAGACTAAACTACAATCTGAACAATTATCGACAGATAATGAGGAACAAGAGAAGTATGAGGATATTGCCATAAAATACTTTACAGAGTACTTAAAACGAAATAAAAGGATTGAAGTTAATGCAATTGAGCTTTATAATCTAAATAAAAAAATTCAAAGACTTATAAATAAATATTATGGAAAAAAAATTCGATCTTTCTTTCAAAGTTTTCCTGCTTATTTTAGAATAGATGAAGAAGATTATGTAAATCTTCGTTTTCCAGAAAAAGAAGTTTGCCCCCAAGAAAAAGAGAATTTAAAATCAAATGAAACTAAAACAAATGAAACCAAATCAGAAAATATTGTTCCTGATGTGAAACATGCATTGAGTTATCTTTCAAGTTTACAATTTTTTGTTGATATTTTACAACAGAAGTCTTCATCTCTTCCAGTTGATAAGTTGAGTGGTTACCTTTCCCAAGCATCCAAAGAAATTCGGGATTATATAAAATACAACTACAGGAATTTCAGCGATTTTTTTAAAGATGTTCCTCAAATATTCCTAGTCGATAAATTTAGTGAAGTGACACTAGCACCAAATTTCAGAAAAACGCTTAGATGTATGAAAAAACTTATAAATAAAGCTATGACTAATTCTTTTAATGTCTCATCTGAAATGCATTTGAAATCTCTTATTGATTCCTTATTGAAAAAGAAAATTCAACAAGATTCTTTCTCAGTAGCAGACAATTCCATTAATACCGAGTCATTTACATATAAAGATGCTTATATGAGTGAAAATAGAACATTCACAGAGATTAAAGATATTCAAGAGAGCTTTAACAACACATCTTTTACAATGATAGAAGAATCAGTTACAGATTTTAAACAAAGTGAAGAAAAAATTTGTGATGTACCTGATGATCAAGATAAAACTGGTGATAAAATTAATGAAGTTGATGATGTTCAAATTTATGAAAATTTGCATAGTGAATTATTAAAATTCATATTTTGTGTAGAGATGTACTGTGTAACCATTGTAGAATGTGAATATTGGTTTCCAGATAGTTCAAAAATCATAACAGTAAAGTACTTTACAAACATTTTGGAAAAGTGTAAAGCAAGTAATTTAACAAGCCTTCAAGGTTATTTAGGGAGTGCTCCTGATGAAGTTCGATCTTTTGTAAACAAACATTACAAAAATGGAAAGTTCAAAAATTTCTTCTTAAAAAATTCTGATTTATTTAATTATTCTAAATCTAATGTTATAACATTAACGTCAAAATATAAAAAAATTGTGGCAGAAATTGAATCTGAAATTAATACTTTTGAAGATAGTTGTGACAAAGAAATAATTGAATCAATTTATAACGACTTATTTTTTGAAGAATTAAAAGCTGAACTCTTTGCTTATTTATATGAAGTGGTTAATTATCTTAGATTTAAAGACAAAGTAAAATTAAGCCGCATAACAGAAATTCGATTAAGATTTCCACATTGCAATGAGTGGGTAAAGTTAATGGAAGGTGAGTCACTGATGAAAAAAACTGCCAACTTTTTAAATATGTTTAATATTTTTGAATTCCCCAGTCCTGACCATATTGCTTTTCATTGTAAAAATCACAGCAATATATTAATACCATGGCTAGAGGAAACATCCTGTTCTTACCAAATGTCAAATGTTATTGCAACACCTTACTACCTTTTCAAGCAGAAGTTCACTGAAACTAAACCCCTCCCAGAATATGAAGAAACATGTAATGAACTAAGTCAGGAGTGCATACAAATGATAAATCAGGAAGTAAAAGATCGTTTAAAATCCCAACCATTTATTCAGTATCATGTACTCCCTACATATTTGCCAAAAAATATTTTAAACGAAATAAATGAATGCAATAAAGATTCAAGTGCTATTTTACTAAGTCTCATAAACAAAGATTTAATATTGAAAAAAGGTCAAATTAAATTAAATAAATCTACTTCAGATATTTTGAAATATACAATTGATAGCTTATCAAATTATCAGTCCTTTAATAATCAAATTGGTTTTGAAAATTTAGACACTAAAGTTGAATCTGGAATCTCAAATGTTAAAGATTTTGTTGAATTATCTTCTGGCTGCAAAGACACTTATGATAAATCAGTTACAAAAAATATGATTAAATTGGATAATTCAAGTACTGGGGATGCCAAACTTGTGACTTTAAATGGGGAAAACTCTGTGATTACAAAAATGAGAGACTTGGATACATTTGAAGTTCCAAATGTTAACTCCCCGGCAATATTTAGATCTTGTGCAACTGAAAGTGTGCATGAGCATATCACATCTATTAGTGAGAATTCAAAAGCATCTGATTACTCAAATTTTGATCACATGAAAGAAAAAATTTCAAAAGAGAGTGTTGTTCATTTTTCAGATGAATTAGTTGAGTTATTGAATAAATTTAAGAAATCTGATGATTCATCTAAGGAAGATGCCCTATGTGAAAATTCTCATTCAGAAAATAATAATTCAGGTGAAAAAATTACAATGGATAACAGTGCACAAGATCATTTCAAACCAGCAAATGAAAAAGAAATAAACTTGCAGCTTATGATCCATGCTGAAAATAGCTCTAGAAACTCTGAACTTATTTTTACATCTGATAAAAATAAGGCTGAATTAGTTTCGCACACGCAAGATATTTCGGATAAAAATTTAGAAACTATTTCTAAGTCAAATTCTGATGCAATTATTACAGTGTATGGCAGACAGAAATCTGATTCTGGATATGAAGAATTGGATTTTATGGATTCTGAAAAAATCAGTCATGATATTAGTGATACAAGAAATTCTAGCTCTTGTTCCTCATATGAAGAGTATAAGGAAATGGACTTTTTAGAGGATTCAAAAGAAAATAACTCAAGCGATTCTAATTCTGGCTCAGGAGTAAATGAAAAGGATCTTCGAATATCACCTGATTATCAGAATATAAAATTTGAAACTAACTCAGACAGTGATTCTTGTGTAGGTGATTGCGAAGGTATTAATATGTATCTTAAAGAATGCATTGAAACACCTGAATGTTCTGCACCAATTGTTATTTGCAATCAAGAAACATTCTTTGATGATCATAATTTAGCTGAACTTCTATCACATGATGATTGCATTCATTCAAATGAATATTCTACCATAAATGTTGTAAGTTCAGAGGATCATTCAAGTAACACAAATAAATGCTCACAACTTCCATTGGAAGGTGGTACAATAAAGAACACTAATTTTAATTTTTCTGGAATTTCAAATTCTGAAGTTGAAAATGACTTTGATTTAAAGCCTGAATTTTTAGCAAATAAAGTGGAAAATAATGAAACATCTACAATAGAAATCATTTATAAAAATGTTCCCCTTAATTCTGAGGGTGAATTAAAATCTAAAGTACATCCTCTCACAGGAAAAGCTTTCTCAGATAATAATCATAAAGGATTTGTAGATGAAAGTTCCACAATAGATAACACTTATAAGCAAGAATTTTCTATAAAAAATACAGAAAATGTTAAAGTATTATCTACAAAAATCTGTAATAAAGAAGCTCCTTTTATTTCTGAAGATAAATTAAAAACTAAAATTTATTCACATGCAGAAGAACTCTCAAATAATGATCTTAAAGGACTTGCAAATAGTATTCCCCATGTAGAAGACACCATGCATAAAGAAAATTTTTTATCAGATAATAATGGAGCATCTTCTACAGAAATTTGTAATAAAGATCCTCCATTTTATTCTGAATGTGAAGGAGATATTATGAAAAATACTGATTTTAATTTGCTGAAAACTTCAAATATAGAAATTGTCAGAGATACAAATTCCAAACAAAAATCAACTACAAAATTTGCAGAAAATAATGCATCACCTCTTGTAGAAATCTGCAATAAAGATATGCCAGTTTGTTTTGAAATCAAATCAGGAGCTGAAATTCATCCATTGATTGAAAAAACACTTCCAAATAATGATCTTAATGCTTCTGTGAATGAAATTCTTCCCAATGTAAATGACACTTATAGACAAGAATTTTCACCCAAAAATACAGATATACAATCTTCTACTACAGAAATCGGTAAAAAATATAGTCCAGTTTATGCTAAAGATAAATCAGATACACTAAAAGATACTAATTTAGGTTTTCTGGGAACTACAGATACTAAACCTGTTATAGATACAAATTTAAAACAAAAATTTTTAATTAAGAATACAGGAAATGATGCACTTCCAATAGAAACTTGTAATAAAAAAATTCAATTTTATGATAAAAGTAGGTCAAAATCTGAAAATCTTCCAATTGGAGAAATATCTGTAAAAAGGAAAAAACTTGGCATATTTGCAGATGAAATTCCTCTGAATGACAACTGCAAGGAAAATAAAGGAAACACAAGTGAAATGAAGTCTCCTATCAATTATCCTTTGCAACCTCTGACTGCTGAAGTTGTTCTTTTGACAACTAATTCCTGTATAGCTGTAACTAAAATTGACTCAAGAATGCAGAGCATATATTTCCTAAAATCTGTTTATTTCTGTGAAAAGCATGAATATTGTTCAACATGTTTTGACTTGTTGGCAGTAGGAGACATAGTTTCCTGTTTTGTTCCATTGACTGAAATATCTAAAAAAACATGGATTGCTTTTATGGTTTCCAAGGAAAAATCTCCAGAGCTTGATCGAATGAAACGTGTGAATGAAATCTTGGAGGAGCAAATGCATGTTCATAAATGTCGTAGTTCCCTTGAAAAATCAAATTATCCAAGACATAAATTATTGATACCAGCTGATGATTTTGTAAGAAATAATCTTCCTAATACTGAAATGGAATCAGTTTCTTACAGTCGTATGAATAGCACAGCCATGTCCTCAGAATCTGAAACAAAACAGTGTTGTCCTAAATGCAAGATTGATTCTCAACTTTATTATCAGAGACAAGATGCAAAACAGGTGAAGAATTCAACCAATGAATTAAAAAACACATTTCTCAACAATTGCTATAATTGTAATAAAAAGAAAATTGATGCCACTTGCTCAGTGTCTCCTGATGTGCAAGATTTCTCATCTCAAACTAATTATTCTTGCTCCAATGTAAAGTCCCAAACATTTTTAAGTGGTTCAGTGAAAGAGTGTCCAAATACTGATGAAGTTGCAAGTCAGACATTTTCCAGCTTCATATCTTCCCAGCATGCATCTGTGCAAGCAGTGTACCAGATAACAGAATCCTACAGCCAAACAGACAAATCTGAGGCATCAAAAGCAGTTCAAACAAATTCTACTGATATTCACAGAACAGAAAAATGTTGTCAAACAGAGCTTAGTGGTGAAGTAAAATCTGCAATTAAAACTGTTAGTGCAGTTGCTCAAACCATTTCTACTGGAACTATCATGATTACTGATTATTATCATTTCTAGTCATTTTTAATTTTTACAATTTATAAGTTATTTTAATTTTTGAAACATAATTAACATTCAATGAATACAGAGGAGAATATTTTTTAGTTTAATAATTCTCAAAAATTGAATTCAAAAATATTTTCTTTTTTATTATGTTGTTTTACAATGAGTAAATTATGTTTAAAAAATTTACTGTGTTTATATGATTTTTGTTGCAAAACCTTAAAAATATTTTATTATTTAAAATATCAATGATTTATAATTGTTAACCATTTATATGAGTTAAAGGCATCTAATATTGTTTGTTCAGTTATAAATTTGGTTTGTTATTCTAAAAAAACATTTATTAGTAATATGAATTTGTCTATAAATGAATCCCATAGCTTTAATAATTTAGTACATTTTACTTTTTTTTTTAAATATTTATAAATTAACAAAAGTTTGTATTTTTATTATATGAAAATATTTATTAATATTCTATTAAATTATATTAGTATTCTATTCAATAATAATATTCAATATAATTTTAAAAGCTAAACTTTATTGCTAAAAGTAAAATGATTGTTAGCGATAAATGTACTGTAGCACTGAAAAATTTTTTTGACTTTTAATTATTTAAAATGTAATAAAATAAAAATATATTAATTACATATTATGACTGCTTGTTGATTTGAACTTTTTAAAAGAAGTATTTATAATGATTTTTATTTAATAAATATTTATTTTTCGTATTATACAACTATATTTCTTAAAAGCAATTTTCCACTTGACCAAAAAATATTTTTGAAATGAAAATAAGTTTACATATAATGTAAAATATATTATTTTAATAAAATAAAAATTATTTTTTTTATAAAATTTTAGATATTTTTTAAAATTTATTTTTGGTTTTTACATATTACCTAATATTGATAGTAATTTCTTCACGATTATATGTTCATGAATATCAGCATTTTGATATTTGCTTTTTAGTGAAAAGATTCATTCATTTTTATATTATTTTATATAGGGTGCTATTTCTACTGCAATTAATTCAGCATAATGTTTATAAATTATTATTGAATTATTATTATTATTAATTCATTCCTTGAAGAAATTATTTAATGAAGACTTCATTTCATAATTTTTTTATCAACCAAACTAATAGAAATTTTAAGTCTTTTAGGTTTTTGATGGTTTCATTGTTAAATAGTTAAAATACTTGGTAAGCTTCTCAACCCCACTCATTTTATAAAGACAAATTTTGGAATTTTTCGTTTAATAATTCATTTTAATTTGTCATGTCTATTCATGTTACACAATAAATAAGTTTGCTTTAAGTAATAAAAAATACCAATAATTTAAAAGAATTTTTAAATATTACTTAAGAAGTAACTAGAATGCAATATCATAAAAATTAATATTATGAGGAGCATTTATCAAATGAAATATTTTTCAATTCAAATATAAATGAAGATAACCATTTGTTAGATAATACTGTGAGTTTTATAATTGATCTCTCTTATATGGAAATTTAAACTTACAATCTCAAGTGTAAGTTTATATTTTTAAAAATACTTTAGCTGAGCAATGTATTTCGGTTTGATGTATTTGAGTTTATTTTAATAATATATATTTTGGGTTAACAATTTTATGCAAACAAGATATGGGTTATTTACATATATATATTTAAGATAAAAATTAATAGTAATACATTTTTTATTTTAAATTCTTATTTTAATATTTATTGTAAAGGTTTTAATTTTCATAAAAATTTTCTTTATAATATATATATATATATATATATATATATATATATATATATATATCAAGTGTGTTTATGTGTAGGTATATTGTATTTCTTATTTGTTATGTTTATTGATATGTATATGATTGTTTGACTGTAAAATTTAATCAATTGCACAAATTTAAAGTTTTTATGGAAAATAAATGTTTTCAACCAAAATTTGGTTTTTATTTTGTTATCTACATAAAATGAAAGTTAAAAGCTTTTGTGAGAGTCATTTGAATTAACTTTTCTTATAATTTCAAATACTTGTTTAAAACATGCATAACATTATGGAAAACAATTGAAACGCTCATTAAATTAATCTTTTGAGTAAAAGATGAACTCTTAAGCTTACTCTTTATCTCAAGGTTTTAAAATCTTAGATGAAACTCCTAAAATTGAAATGCTGTTAAGAAATTCATGTAATCGAAACGTATAACAAATATGACTGTTTTTAATTATATTTAGTAAGTTCAAAAATGTATTAAATATAATCTAAATAATATATAAATATTAGAAATTAAAATCACATTTATTTTAATGCCTAATTTGGCAATCTAGATATGTTTTATTCTGCCATTTAGATTTATTTGATGTTTTAAAGTTATTTCTGAAGTCTGTTTTCAGAATAAACAAATTTCCTTGTTATTAATACAAGCTCCATCTAATCTGAACTTTGATATCTTATATAAGATATCAAAGTTCAAATTAGATGGCGAAAAGAATATTTTTAGTCCAAGATCAATAGTTGTCAAAATTCATAAAACTGTTATAAATAAATGGATCTTATTGGAATGCATGTATGCTGCCATTATATGAATAGGCTTAAAATGTTAAAGAAAATACAACCAAATCAATAAAACGTATTAAATCATAAAAATATTTAAAATAATTAACAGTGCTCAGTTTACAATATTTGAAGGGAAATGAAAGTACGTTTTCACATTTCATACAAACTCGTTAATTTGCAGTGTTAATCATTAAAATCGGTATGTCAATCATCTCTAGATGTGTAAAATTATAATAATGAAAATATATTATTTTTGTTGATATAGAGTCACAAAAGATAACTCCATTGTAGTAAACAGACCATATTTAATAATTTACTTCTTAAATATTATTGTTGTAATTAGGTTCTAATCAAATGATAATCTCCACCCTAATGCATACATTTATTAACTTTAAAAGCCATACATATAGTTTAACTAATTAAAACAAAGATTTGTGTCTCCAAAATAACGATCCAGTTTAAGTTCCACTTATTTAATAGTGAAATTTCTTTGATATTCAGATAAGATTTTTAGCATATTACAATTAATGTTGTGATAATTTTTTAAATAATAAATCATTTTACATTATTTTGGAACATTTTTGTAATACCATTAATTGTAATAAACATTTTACTATTAATGTAAAAGTATCAAATAATTAGTAACCCTAAATTTTTCATGGGATTCCAATTAAATAAAATGTGGACGAGGTCACTCAGAAAATTTTAAATATTCGAAAATTTTCCTCAGTTATATGTTATTCTAGGAAAACATTTTAACTAATGAGTACATAATAGCTCACAATTATTTTATAAATTGGATATAGTGACAGTTTTAAATACTAGTGAATGAGGTAGAATTGTTCTGATTCTGTTTAATAGAAATATGTACATTGTCTTTATTAGTCTAAATCTCTGTTTAATTTTTTTGTATAGTAATACCTTATAAATTATTTTTGCATTAGTTGTTGTAGATGTTCCACCTAATCTAGTCACAGGTTAAACCAGGTTTACAAGCCCCAAAATCTTTAAACAATCAAACAAAAAGAGGGACGAGAAATATGTCTTCCCTATCAAGACTCACATAGCACTTCAAGTGGTCCAGAAATGCTTGCACAGAACTGTATTTTGCACATGTCACGTAGATTTTTTTTTCCTTATCAAAAGAGAGGGATTTAATGTTTCCACTTGCAAGCCTACTAATGGTGGATTGAACGTGATCTGCCTTGGCGGAAAGGGCACCACATGGGGGCTGCCTATTATACCAGGGGTGGATCAAGGGAGTTTTCCATAACTGCCTATTCAGAATTTTTATTTTGGAGTAGATCTCGGAGAAAGTCAGATTATTACTTACACTGGTAATTTAGAGGCTCTTTCCTTGGCTGAAATATCAGCTGCCTCACTGACATAGACTCCAATGAGGGACGGAATCCATTGGTAATAGAGCTTTAAGAATAGTAACAATGAAGACTAGTTTAATCACTAACTTTAGTCCAGTTATTTATATGCTAAAGGGAACTACAGTTATCAGTTAAGATACATATTTCTGCGGATGATGTTACAAATTTAATGGCTTTGATAGTTTCATTAATGGATATTAGCACAGATTTAAAAACAAAACAGAAATCTGGATTTCTAATGCTGGTTTTATGAATGTAGTCCATTGCCTTTATAAGGAAATCGCTGCCACAAGAGTTGAGTTTATTTTTGCTACCATCAGTATAAATCTGAATAGCTGTTGCACAAATTTGGTTAATGATCTCCAGAGCAAGTTAACTTAAATAATCAGGCAAGTCTTGATTTTTGTTAGGGGTGCCAGTACTAAGTAGGTTATTTTTTGTCAATAAGATTCATGTGCCTATTAATGAATAATGACTAAGAGAACTATATTTCATAAAAATGTTTAGCCAAGCAAACACTACCAATAGAATGATCATTCTAATTCTAATTAACTAATATAGTTCAAGGATAGTGTTAAGGATAACACTAATTGAGTAATGTTTTTTTGTTTGTTGCTCAACGGTCATTTTTTGCACACGAGGGCTAATTAGACCGGGACCTACGGTTTAAAGGTGATTCCGAACCACTACAAACATCCATGCCCAAGGTGGGATTCGAACCCACAAACTGTTGAACCGAAGACAAGAACGCTAACCATTCGGCTGCTAGCTCGGCCACTAATTAAGTAAATTAATGAATAAATTTTACTTTTATGGTTTGAAGGTAAGGGTACCAATTTTTACTTAATTAAGAAATAAGTTCTGGTGCATTCTATTATTTCTACATTGCTAATGCAAGTCTTGCATTCTAAAGGGAAAAGTAGTTATCCCAAAAATCATACATTTATAAAATTTTGCTTTTTAAGTTAAAAAGAGCACAGAAATGGTTTATAATATTGTATGTGAATGTGATACCTGGAACCAGGGGGTATGCGTACCCCTCTGGGGCTTGAGCTAGCCACCAGGCGCGTAGGCAGGTGGTGGATAGCCGAAAGTCCTGCAGGAATGACAGGATAGCCTTGAATATTGAATAAGAGGCCGCGAACCAGCTCCCGTAAACCCTGGTGTTATGCGTTCCGTGCCTAGGGCTAATTGGCACCGCGGTATTGGTGTCTTAACGGAGCCTCTAGTTGCCTGGCGAACTTCTAGAGTAAATTGCCTTGCCCAGTAACTCAGGCAATGCTGGGTGGACTGTCATATTACCTGAGCTTATTTACTGTTATTATATGGCTGAAAAGACATTGAAAATAACAAACATTTCTGCTTTTGCAGGAGAAACTTCTGAAGCAGACCTTTCTGAAAAAGACAAGGGAACTCAGAGACAATCTAATGAAGGGGTAGCAATGAAACCTTCACAGGAGGTAGAAATGACCTCCAAACCATCTTCTTCTGGTGAGAGTCAGGAAGCTATCTCTAGCATGACTGACTCTCTGACCAGAATCAAGCTTAAAAAGAGAATATCTGGTGCACAGAAAAAGAGGCTGGTGAAGGAGCGCAAAATCGCTGAGGGGACTTGGGTTGAAAAACCCAAGGCAACCAAAGGCGAGAAGCGTCCTGCCAATCGGATGAACCAGGGCAAGGTCGGAAAGGCTGCCAAGAGAGAAGGACCTGAGGGATTTACTTACAGGGCGGCTCTCACGGCGATCAAGATGGCCGTGCTCTTAGAAGGTCATCCGGAAAAACGGTTAACAGAGAAACAGGCCTATGACCTGGAACTCTTGTTAAC
Organism: Latrodectus hesperus; assembly: GCA_037975125.1. NCBI lineage: Eukaryota > Metazoa > Arthropoda > Arachnida > Araneae > Theridiidae > Latrodectus > Latrodectus hesperus. The sequence goes on along the minus strand of CM075850.1, from coordinate 13,852,123 downwards.
CAGGAAAATAGGAAGGAATGAGGAGGGCTTTGCCCCAACCTTCCTATCCTGTAAACTTGAAAACGGGGCTCTTATTATCAATTGTGCAGATCTGGAGAGCTCAAAGTGGCTGGAACAAAATGTCAATGATATAAGCCCTTGGCAAGAACATAAACTCTTGGTGGGTGAGGCAAGGAAACTTGTCAGAACCACCAAGATAATTGCAAAACTGCCAAAAATCTGTAATGAACTGGAACCTAAAGAGCTCCTGAGAAAAATCGAGGCTCAGAACGGTGGGGTCACTCCATTGGAGTGGAACGTTCTTAACATTAAGAACGACCCATCTGGGCGGACCATCGTTCTTAGTGTGCCTGAATTAGATGCTGCCACACTTCGTGTAAGGGGATATAGGTTTCATATTGGACTTCACCATGTGCAGGCTAAAGTACTTGATAAACCTGCTCCTGCTGATGGGGGTGAAGGTAGTTCAAGCCAACCTACACCACAGTAGAAGTGGTACTACTAACCTCAGTAAGAAGTTTCTTGCTGGGGATATACACCTGGCCCTGATTCAAGAACCCTGGTTGGTTAGGGGAAGAATCAGTGGTCTCAAAGGAACTAAAGGTAAGCTTATCTATTGTACTAATGGTAACGCTAGAACTTGTATACTCTTACATAAAAACATTGAGGTTCTTCCCCTCTCTGAATTTATTCTTAGGGACCTGACAGCTGTGAAAGTCAGACTCAACATAGAGGGTAGGGACAGGGAAATTGTTTTTGGCTCTGGATACCTGCCCTATGAAGAGAAGGCTCCACCTGACCATTCTCTGCACAAGCTCATGAACTTTTGCAGTAATAACAACTTACAGGTAGTCCTAGGACTAGACTGTAATGCTCATCATGTTGTCTGGGGAAGTACGGACACAAATAAAAGAGGTGAGTACCTTTTGGAATTTATTCTAAACTATGGGTTAGATATTCTAAATGTGGGCAACAAACCAACTTTTATTACTTCCAATCGATCTGAAGTAATTGACATTACTATAGCGACAACGCTGATTAGTAAAAATATCAAATACTGGAAAGTAGATGACAGACCTTCTGGTTCAGATCATCAAAACATCCATTTTGAAATTCACTCTAATGTGTGTCTGGATCGCATATTCAGAGACCCAGTTAGGACGGACTGGAAGAAATTCCAAGAAGAACTGACTGGGTTGATTGAACTCGGTAACAGACCTATTAGAGACAACTACGATCTAGAAGTTACAGCAGATCTCCTACAGAGAAGTATTCTAGATTCTTATCATAACAATTGCCCCATTCGCACTAGAAGAGCTAAACTCCAATGCCCTTGGTGGAATGACTCTCTAGCTGCCGAAAGAGCAAATGTTAGAAAACTTTTTAACAAAGCTAAGAAAAATGGTGAATGGGAGAACTATAAAAGGGCCCTCACTATTTATAACAAACTTGTTAGAAAAAGCAAAATTAACTCCTGGAGAAAGTTCTGTGACGAGATAGATTCTATTTCTGAAGGAGCTAGACTCCAGAAACTCCTTAAAAGGGATGAACCTATTTTGGTTGGTACCCTAAAAGACGAGGAGGGTAATTTTGCTGCTTCCGGAAAAGGGGTTATGGAAATTATGACCAGGACTCACTTCCCGGGAGCTAGAGATATTTATAGCAACGAAGGGGAACATTGCATTGGCTCTTTGCAAAGAGTCAATAGCAATCAATGGACCATCGCTAAAAATATCATAAACTACAACATTGTTAAATGGGCAATTTTTGCCTTTAAACCTCTAAAATGCCCTGGGCCTGATGGAGTTATGCCCATCATGATCCAGAAGGCAGAGAAGGTTGTCATACCAATGCTAACTAGAATTTATAGAACTAGTTTGGCCCTGGGATATATACCAAAGACATGGCAAAAGACTAGGATTGTCTTCATTCCAAAACCTGGCAAGGACACTTATGACCAGGCCAAGTCATACAGACCAATCAGTCTTTCTTCATTCTTTCTTAAAATTATGGAGAAAATCATTGATCGGCATATTAGAGATTACTTGGGTAGAAATAGTCCCTTGCATGCTCTTCAATTTGCCTATCAACCCGGCAAATCTACAGAGACTGCTCTACATCAGCTAGTTTCCAAGATTGAAGCCACTCTGGATCAAAAGGATATTGCCTTGGCAACTTTCCTCGACATCCAGGGTGCTTTTGATAATACTTCCCATCCATCCATCCTCAATGCACTTAGAGGGGCAGGGATTAATCAGACCCTGTGTACTTGGATTGAGGCCTTAATTTCGGATAGATATATACAAATGAACATCTTCGGTGAATCATTTGAAAAAAAGACTACTAGAGGTTGTCCTCAAGGAGGTGTTCTGTCACCATTACTTTGGAACCTAGTTGTAAATAGCCTTATAAAACATCTAAATGATAAGGGCTATTATACGCAGGGATATGCTGATGACATTGTCATCCTTATCCTTGGTAAAGATTTTGACATAACTTGTCATCTCATGCAGGATGCTCTAAGTTATGTAGGTCAATGGTGCATGGATAGGGACCTGATGGTTAATCCTCAGAAAACCTACCTTGTACCTTTTACACGCAAAAAGAAACGGAAAGGTTTTTTCATACCAAGACTTTTTGATGTTGAAATCAATGTGGCTTCAGAGGTGAAGTATCTGGGCATCTATTTAGACCAGAAACTCACCTGGAATAAGCACATTGATGATAGGATCAACCGAGCAAAGAAAAGCATTATGATTTGCAGGCGAATGCTTGGTAAGAACTGGGGTTTACATCCAAAACTGATGCTATGGATGTACACAGCTTTTGTCAGGCCCATTTTCACATATGCCTGTGTGATCTGGTGGCATAAGGTGGAACAGAAGACTGTGATTGACAGATTGAGGAGTCTACAAAGACTAGCCTGTCTCTGCATCACAGGAGCAATCTCCACCACGCCAACCAGAGCATTGGAGGTTGTGTTGGATCTGACTCCCTTGGACATCTTCATATGCAGCGTTGCAAGATTGAATGCATACAGAATGAAGCTGCAAAACCACTGGTATGACCAGCCTGTTGCCAAAGGGCACAAGGGCATCACCAGGAAATTTCAAGACCCTACTTTTCTGATGCCATCTGACATCATGGAAAAAACATACATGTTTGACAAGACATTTGATGTAGTTTTTCCAACTAGAGAGGAATGGGATAACAACATGTTTGAAACTAAAACAGGAGATCTAATCTGGTACACAGATGGATCACTGAAGAACAGCCTCTCAGGTCTGGGAGTTTGTGGCGTGTCACCAAGAATCAGCTTGTCTGTAAGCCTTGGGCGATACGCTTCGGTCTTCCAGGCAGAAGTTTTGGCCATTATCCACTGTCTGCAACTGAATATGAAGAAGGGCTACTACGATAAGCGGATTCTCATTTTCAGTGACAGTCAAGCCGCTTTAAAAGCGCTTAATTCCTTCGAAATCAAATCTAAAATGATTCTGGAGTGTAGAAACCTTCTTACAGAACTGGCAACTAGAAACAGGGTGATCCTTGTATGGGTGCCAGGGCATAAAGGTATCGAAGGCAATGAAAGGGCTGATGAGCTTGCTAAACAAGGATCGTCTTTTGTTCCCATTGGTCCAGAACCTTTTTGTGGGATCAATTTGAAGACCGCAAAAACCAATGTTCGCAGATGGGAAAAACGGAAGATGTATGAAGCTTGGCTCAAATCTCCTGGTCAAACCCACGCTAAAGGTATGATCTGTAGGTCATCAGCGAGGATTTCCTATGAAATTCTTAGATGCTCTAGGCAGAAGATACGTTTAATCGTAGGCTTCATAACTGGGCACTACTATTTCAGAAAACATCTCCATAAAATGGGACTGTTTCAGCAAGATCCTATCTGCAGGAAATGTCATATGCAAGAGGAAACGGCCAAGCATATCATTTATGAATGCGAGGCTCTTTCCCTCCCTAGATTAACCTCTTTAGGCATCATCCATACTAGAGAGTTACACCTAGATTCCATTAAAGGGTTATCAGACTTTATTAATAAAGTGGGTGATCCGAGCAAATGGAACTAAGAAACATTGGGTTTGGAGTTAACAGTACAAAATGCTGATAAAAGCAGAGGTGCTCAATGACATACAAACCCAACTCGAAGAAGAAGAAGATGTGAATGTGATCACTTTACTTGATTATCTATTTTAGGTATACTTTTAATAAAAATAATTTCAACTTAACTCCATAAAGGAGCCTAATTGACTTCATAAACAAAGTGAATATTAAAGAAATAAATGTAGCTAGATTATTTTGGATTTGGAGCTTGATAACAAAATGCTTTTAGCAGAGATGGTTTGACTGCCAAATCTAATATAGAAGTTAAATTATAATTAGGTAATATTTTTACTAGAGGGTTTTTTCTCTCACTGAATGTGATATGGAATTCATAATCTGCATATAGACATGCATTTCATAATTTATTTTGATAATCCATCAAATGAAATAAAAATAATTCATTTTTTAAAATCTTATTCAAGGTCATTTTGCATTCAACTGAAAATTGTATAAAATATTAAACATTCACCTAATTCTTTCAACTATATTAAGGAAGCCTTCTCACCTGACTTTAACGATTTTTGTTTTGTAATTTTAAAGTAAAAATTAATTGGTACCTTTTATAATAATATTGCAAAAAATTTTCTCATAATTATGTTAATTTAAGTACCACTTTTTATGTTAATTCTTCATCTATAGTCAGTAAAAATATGAATGTAAGTAAAAAATATATATTGAAATACTAAGGTCATTAATACAAAATAAAGAAATTTCTGTAAATCTGAAATATTAATTTATAGATAAAAAAAACAATTTAAGAATATAATGAATATGACAAATGGAGCAAGTTTTAACTGAAATACTGCATACGTGATAGAGAAAATATTCCTCTTAATAATAAAAAAACAAAACAACCAATTTGATTATATATTAAGATTTTGTTAAAATCTTTTTGCATTCTCATTCTTGATTTGAACATTCATCTGTTATTTGCAAATTATATTTCTAAACAAAAACTTATTTGATTAAGAGCTGTTTCATCAAGCTAGTTTTTGCACATCTGTAATGTTATAACTTGTTACAGTGGTAGATATTAAAAATTAGTAAATTTTTTTTGAAAATCCAAGAGCTACATTTAAAGAAATAAAAAATGTAAAGAGTTTTAATTCTTTAAATAATCCTGTAATGCAAATCTGCTTTAAACATTCCAAAAAAATTATCTGGATAGGAATCAGTGTCCAACCATCATAAATCCAGATCCAGTAGCAAAGCATTACTTACAAAATTATTATTCTTCAAATCAACTCCAATTGACATTTACTTATTATTAATATTTTACTTCTGCAATTACATTTTTCTTTATAGGTCAAAATATGGAAAACTTTTGAAACAAGTGTTACTAAATGAATTTGAATGAAACAGTTCTTTTAGGCAATTAATAAGAACAAATTAATCTACTATTAGAAAAAAGTTATTTTAATAATGCTTACATTTCCAAAATCTGAACTATTTATTATTTTTTAATTGTACCAAGACAATTATAGTAAAAAAATCTAAAATTGAACTTAAACTTACCACACAATAATTAAAATGGTAGACATTAATGGAATTGTGACAATATTTAGAATTTTACTAACAGATTGCGATAACATTCATGCGTTCACATATGCTTTTAATTAAAAAACTGCAACTCAGATTAATTATATAATAGGTATGTATATATTAAATTTGAGTTGCAGTTATTTAATAAAAATTTTCGTCAGACAATAATCAAGCATTTATATATAAAAAAATCCAAGTTTTAAGACAAAATAGAACAAAAGAAAATATTTCAGCTGTTGATTTTGAATTTATATACTATCAGTTACTACATAAATCATAATAAAATTTATAAGATAACAATGTTTAAAAAATGATTAACAGAAAGTTTAAATAGTTAAAAAAATTTTTTAAACAAGTTTAATAATCATAAGATTAAATTTAGTCCAGTGAATGTTGATAAATATTTAACTAATAATACTTTAAATACTTAAATAACTAAATAAATATTTGAAGTTTTTTATAAAAACAATTTCATTAAGGAATGTAATATTTTAATTCTTCAAAGAATGCAGACTGAATGCAAAAGACCTCAGTAATCAGATTTCATTCTAAAATTAAATACACTGTTAATTTCAATTAAATAGGACTTTTCAACTAAGTATTTGTGCTATATGACCTTCCTGGTGTTCAGTTGGGCAACAAAGAGGTAATAGGTGTCAAGCCATTGTTCAGAAGGTTCTATAATGAGAGAAGTAACAACAAACTTCTGAAAAGATTCTAAAATAAGCATTTACTCACCTCGATCAAGTGTGTTTCTAGCTATCCTAATATTAAATTAGAATTATTATAACCATTCATATTGAGAAGCAAAACATATTCTATTTCTTTTTATCATAATTAATACCCATGATCTATTTTACAATGCCAATAGTATTCATATAAATACTAATATATACTTTTTTGGATGTCATATCTTGGTTGACATTCAATTGCTTGTCTTGTGCTTTTTTTGTGGTAACAATATAAAGTTTGAATAAATTATGGTAAAATCCTAATGCTTAGTTTTGACTTGGCATGATATTCAATTCTTTTGCCAACATTACAGTTCTTACTAATTTCTTTATACAACTTTCACCAATCTAAATTCAAAATTTTTAAATTTAACAATTTTGAATTTTTAACGTTGAATAAAATTCAAAACTAAACAGAGTTTTAAAAGAAATTTTCAAAAAGAATTCTTAAAGAAAATTTTTAACAGAGTTCTAAAACAAATTTTCAGACCAAATTTTTTTAAAAAAAAGTATTCAAACTTTATTTTAAAGTAATCTAGCAAACTTTAAAAATAAAGAACATTCTACAAAATTCAAAGATTACTAAAATTTCAAATTCCCCACATCACAAATACAATATTCAACATATGAAAAAATTCTATTCTGGTATTGTAATTTACAAATATGGTATACACATCAGATGGTAGGATTTCGTACAAATTAGAATCATTATCTCTCAAAAGTACGATTACTATCATTTATATGGGAAAAGAAAAATATAATGTAAGAATAATTTTCATTTTATTATATCTGCATAATAGATTATCTTAAGTACAAAATATTTTTGACTTCTCGTTTGGAAAAAGTATTATTTGAACATGAAATAGTCATATAAGATAACATTTTTTGCTGATAATTTGAAATGCATTTTGTACTTTGTAAAAACTTGTAAGTAAAGCAACCAAAATGTTAACAGGAATAATAAAAATCAAATATAACTAATCTGCAGCTATGATATGCTCTAATAAATTTGATCATTACAATAAAACATAAAAATAGCAATAAAGAATTTTAGAATATAAAATAATCTAAACAAAAAATGTAAGCTGAAATATAAAATTATATAATATTAACAAGAACTAAAGTTCTATAACAGACTCCTAAAACCAAGGATAATAAGAGGGATGTAATATTGTTAGTACCTGCAATACTGCATCAGTAAACTTTTAGTTGAAATTGATTTTATTCAAATGTTATATTAATAAAGCATAAACATCACACTATTTATGCATAACTGCATGTAATCCAAAATTTGAATAAAAATTTATAATTTTATTAAAAATTTAAGATTAATTTTTGGATTACACACTGATTTTCAAATTTAAAAGTCAAATTTCATATACATTTTGATAAAATTTTACAAACTGTAACTTCATAGCTCAATTCTTATGCCAAGAAGTTAATAATAATGAATTTATAATTCTGCTGGCAGGCACTCATAAAAAAGTTTTATCACTATTTAATAGATATATTGTGGTTTACAGTTTGGTAGCCTCTTTCAACATATGAGTGCAAACTGGACTGGGATCCAGTTTTAAGTAACCATTCTAAACCATTGCAAACATCCATGATTTTTCAGTTTTTATTTCAGGTACTTGTGAAAATTCAGAAATGGATGCTGCTTGAATTCATAGTATGTCATATTTATCACATACATTTGTAGACATAGTTTGCTGGTTTGGTTTATTTGTTACTTTACAGTAACTTTTCAAAGACTGATTCAGTTTTGATCTCAGCTATATTTAAACTAGAAAAAAATGATTGCCGAGCTTTTGTATTCTGCATACACATCTGTTGGGGTGGGTGCTTGGGAATTTTCCAGACTTTCTCCCATACAAAATTTTAATATAGCTTTTAGAAAGTAGTTTACATGTTGGACATTTAAAATACCTCAAAATAGCCTTAGGCTGTTAAACTGTCTACAGAGTAGTGTCAAAATATCAATATTCAAGGAGGGAATCGATCCCACAAATTGCTGAAGACCACAGCAGTAACCATTTACTTGCAAGCTCGGCCGAGATGTTGCTAGAGATTATCTGAAAAATTCTATGGTCTTTAATAATAACAGAAGATAATTTTCAGATGAAAGCAAAAAAAAATGTAATGCTGATTAAAATTAATTTTTTTCTTCGATACTATTAGTTCAAATAGCCAAGAGGACAATAATCCATAATATATTCAATAACAAATTGACATATGTGCTAACATGTCCATGGCTAAAAATGAATGATCAATATAATACAACAATAAATATTTAATTTTATAAACGAAAGTGATTAGACTCCCCTATTCATATTAAAGGATCCCTTCAAGCATAAATTGACTAAGTTGTGACAAAATATAATGAACACTTTTAATGAGATTTTACTGATTATTTAAGTTCTAAACAGTCTTACAATTTAAAATTAATTTTGAATATTCTGAAGTACTGTAAAAATATTAACATGTGATTAATTATTTTCAAGTTTAATTTCCTTATGAAATAGACATCATATTCTTAGAAAATAAAAATCCATATAGGTTTGAAATAATTTGAGATAATATATATATATATATATATATAAATATATATATATATATTAATTTATGCAAAAAGAAATATGAAAGAAATCTAATCAGAACACCAGTAAAGTTTATTGTAAAATAAAATCAATCTAGCTTTCTAAGCTAAACAGTTTATTTTCAAGGTAAATTCTAACTTTATAAAAGGTATTTGGTAATTTCACCAGGCAAGTAACAGTTTTAAAATCAATAAAGTGTATAATTTATAGCTTTTAAAGTCCTTATAGTTACTAACATAATTCAAAAAGATTTGATGATGATATTTCATTATTTAAATATTTTGGCTTTCTTAAACACTTAATTACTAGAGCTGTATAGTTACAATAAATATAAGTACAAAACACTTATTAGAATTTTTATAAACAATTTATATACATTAAATATTTTTAAATATGCTTAACCCATAGACATAATATTGAGGGGATTTTCTAAACATTGTTTGAATATTTCTAAGAATTCTCCAGCTTCATTATCTCCAATAATACTATTGTCAAAAGATAAAGTAATTCTTAAAGTCTTAACTGGTTTGTTGTGTTCAAACCTATAACCTATACCTCCAACTGCCAATGTTGCTACATCAGTTGGTGAAATTATTTCACTGAATTCAGAAATCCCAAAAGCGCTCAAGTTTGAAATTCTAAATGTTCCACTTGTAGATTCTAAATTTTTGAGATCAGTTGATCGAGAAGATTTTATACATTCTGAAATTAATTGCACACTCATACTTCCTGCATTCTTAATAACAGATGTTACTTGACCACCATCATTGAAATCTAGAACTGAAATATTAATAGATTCTGAACTTTTTAACTGATTGTTTTGGCGAATAATATTCATTTTAGGAACCCTCTTCAGTGCTGTTACAGCACTCTTCACAACAAAATCTGTTAAGGAAACTTCAATGCCATCTTCTAAAAATTTATTTTTGTATTCAAGAACTCTTTTTATATTGCAATCAGTTTTCATATACCCATGAGGTATCGTTGTTTTAGACTGAATCATTTGATGAGCAGTTTCTGCTATAGAAGATGTAGTGGGAATATCAAAGTGTGTGCCTTTTCCAACCCGAAGAATTCTCTTAGATGTTGGAGGTTTCGGTTTTTCGACTGCTTGAGGTAACTGCTTTAGATTATGTTCCTTAATATATTTTATGACATCGCCTTTCAATAAATTATGACGTGGACCAGAATTAGGTATATCAGAAGATTTTACACCATATTCTTCTAACAGTTTCTTAACGGATGGTCCAATAAGCCTTGATGGATCGTGTTTCATATTTTGTTTGGGATGTTCTTGTTTTATTTCAATTTCGGATGTATGGGTTGGGGGTGAGCTTACGGCTGATTCTGTACCTCCTTCACCCATGATTATAGCTATTACTTCTCCCAATTGTATATTTTTCGTATCTTCAGGAATTAGTATCTTTTCTAGAACGCCTTCTTCCTCCGTTTCTAAGCCAACAACTGCCTTATCCGTTTGAATCTCGCATAGAACATCCCCAGGGGAAATAGTATCGCCTTCTTTCTTCAACCACTTCACAATTGTGCCTTCCGTCATTGTAGGAGAAAGTGATGGCATCTTGATTTCAATAGGATGGCCATCCCAAAAAATTCTTGAAGTGTGAAAATATGCAATTCGATGGCCAGTATTCGTTAAAAACTGTTTCATAAGTAAAGTTTGTTTACCCAAAACACCGCATAATGATCGAACTGTATTAAAAGATATCATCTTGGGTTTATTATTTATGACAGATAAATTTTTGCCGAAATTATTAAAAGTACTCCGTTAAGGGGAACAGATTTTAGTGATTGATTTCTCCCATCGAGCAGACGATACCGAATGGGTCACCTCAATCCATAACAGAGTTTGTTGCCAAAGATAAACTTTTGAATGTAGTTATTAAATTACATGTATTTTTCAACTTCGTTCAAAAGATATATTATATATCAATTGGTATAAAGTAAAGTCCTATGATAATATATTTAGATAATTGTTCACTGTAATAGTAAATATAAACAATACTCTTAGCCTGTGGTCATATTTCTTAAATAAGTAAGTCTGAAAAAGCTCAGTATTTCTTTTAGAAGCTAATCAAAGGAAGAAGAATTACATTACAAGCATCATGCATCTGGCAACAAAGTTTATGCTTTATTTTGAAATTCTGTCACGTTATATTTACAGCTTTATTTAGAGTTAAAAGCCGGAGCAGGTAAAAGTTTCGGAACAGCTTCCAAACAACCTAAATCTTTATGAGAATTTTGGTGACAGATCCCTCCGTACATCGATATAAGAATATCTTTCTCAATATAAATTTCTTACACAATTAAAATGAAAATAATATCCACGTGTGAAAAAGAATTTATTGTAAAGTGTATTAATAAAAACAGTCGTCTTGATGGGCGAGCATCCTCTGAAGGAAGGACTTTAGAGATCATATTTGGGACAGAATATGGATGTTGTATGGCTCTAATGGGAAGCACTCATGTTTTAGCACAAGTTAGTGCAGAAGTGGGAGAACCAAGATCTGTCACACCGACAGAAGGTGCTCTCCATATTAATCTTGAAATATCCTCTATGTCTGCCCCAGATATCCAGTATCAATCGCGAACCTCTGATGAAACCGTTGGGTCTCAAAGAATTTTAGAAAGATGCATACGAGACAGCAAATGCATAGACATGGAATCGTTGTGCATTGTTGCTGGTTCCAAAGTATGGACAATCCGATTGGACATCCATGCTTTAAACGATGATGGTAATTTGATAGAATGTGCCTGTATTGCAGCTATATCAGCATTAGCTCATTTCAAAAGGCCTGATGTGACAGTTGTTGGTACAGAAGTAACAATTCACTCACTTGAAGACCGAGAACCGGTTCCCCTAAGTTTACATCATATGCCTATAAGCATAAATCTAGCTTTATTTGAACAAGGAGAGCATATACTTATTGACCCTTTGGATATTGAAGAAAAATGTGCAGATGGTTGCTATGTAATTGGTATGAATGCTCATCAGGAGATATGTTTAGTACATAGAATAGGTGTATTACTTTTGTCTTCTGACATAATTCAAAAGTGTGAGGATGTAGCCATTCGCCGTGCCCAGACCGTAACACAAGCCATCAGAAATGCCCTTGATGATGATTCGTATAAAAGGGCGACAAAAGCACCAATTGGATTTGTGAACATGATACATGCTGGCACTATTCTAGGAATCAAGCGTCCGATTAAGGAAGTGGATATTCATGCAATTGCTAGGCAAGAAGCAGGTGAAGAGCCCTCTATTATCACTATGGACATCAGTGAAAATGATGTAGTCAAACCTAAACAGCCACCCAAATTTGAAATACCAATGGCTTCAAAGGCTGCTGTGCAGGCATTAAAAATATTGAAAGAAGGTCAAACATCTGTATTTGAAGGTGGTGCAAGTAAATGGACAAATTTAGATGATGAGGACGATGAAGAGGAGAGTTCAGATGAAGATGAACTGCTAGTCAAAGATCAGGCACCTGCAGTTGCTTTGAAGCAAGAAACAGATTCGAGTGATGAAGACGAGATTGTCAGTGTTTCTGCTGATCAAGTTGATGTTAAACCTACCTCTCGTGGTTGGTATTCAAAGGATCCATTTGCTTAACCAATACTGTAAATTTTGAAAAAATTAAAGATTTAAAATATATATTATTCATAAAATAAAATGCATTTTTTAAAAAGATTTTGAAATTTATCAAGGAACAATCACAATGACCACTGTAACATTTATGATGATATAATTGTCAATAACTTTGTTGGTTAAAACTTTTTTTGATCACAAATCAGATTATATGAATATTTGTTGAATGTTCATTTTGAAAATATGATTTTTTTCTAGTCTTTAAAAATAAATTTTAGAATTTTATTGAATATAGTGTTTTCTTACATTTTCAAATAAAAAGTGATTGACAATCTTATGATAATTTACTATAGTAATGTTTTATGTAAGATAAAAAAATATTTAGTGTCAACATGGCATTATTTACCTCTTCAGATTTATATGAAAGGTAAAACTGGAACAATATCAATAAAACATTATTACTTACTTAATTATACAGGAAAACATTCACAATACTAACATGTTAATTTTAAGAATTGCTTTGACTTTTCAACTGATTAGTATTTATTTTCAAATTGGATAGAGTTTCTTAACTTGATTTAAAGTTGTAATCCTTGATTTTCTTTTTAAATGCATTACAGAGTATATACATTTCTGTAAATTTTAATCAAAGTATTAACCTATCTTAAACAATATAATTTCACAATGTAATATTTGTTGCTGTTGCTTAGACTGTTAGTATTTTAAATTTTTTATCTTTTAAATATTTTTCTTTTTATTTACAAAAGACAAACATTAGAACATGTCAAATAAAATGATCTTTTAAATGTGTAAAAAGAAGCTTGCTTTTTGAGTTTCATGTCTAAATGAAATTAAGTAAAAACTAGCAAATCCAATATTTAAATATATAATTAATCAAAGCTTATCAGACTTAAATAAAAGACAATATGTTTACAAAAAAAATGTAAAAAATTAATTTTCTTTTTAAGTTAGCTATTGTCTAATCAGCATTTCATCTTTTTAAGATGAAAGCAGATTTGAGAATCATACTCAGCACAAAAGTTAAACAATCTAACCTAAGGATCCTCTCCTTTCGAGAACCTCATCTAGTATGATAAATAACAATTTTATTAGAAAAACGTATGGAAAAATATTTCCAGCAACTTTGGATTTAATTATAATAAATTGTGTAACTAAGGAAATGAATTTCTGTGGGATTTATATTAAACTAATCACCCAATTCAGGATTTTAAGTCAGAAGTAGAAGTCTGAATTCATTATGAATTGTATTATAGAATTCAGTTTTAGATTAATGTTCTTTAATTTTAGTTTAATGTTCTTCAATTCTAAAATAGTTAAATTACATTTATTTCATGTTTACTTGAGGTAATGTGTACATTTAAATATATGCAATAATAATCAGTATTATTTCTTGATGTCCCTTCAAAATGATTTTTTTTTACTTTTTTCCTCTTAAATTCACTTTTTATTCAGACTTAATTGGTCATTTACTAATAAGACATTATGTATATGAACAAAGAATTATAAAAAGTTCAAAATATCTTTTAGAAGGAGTATTTTAAACATCTGGTGTTGGCTTTTTTCAGATGGTGATCTTTTTCTCACAAAACTAACACTCATCAACAATATATCAGATTTAAAAATATTTTAAGCTCATATATTTTAAAACAATTTATGAATTTTAATTAAAATTATTACTATGCAACTTATTCTACACAACAAAATATTTTCTTTTTTATTAAAAATCTAACTTGTTTTATTAAAAAGTATATATATATAGTTTCTGCAATATAATCACAATGCAAATTACTTTCCAACAAAATGCTTCTCATTATTAAAAAACAAAAATAGTTTGGAAAGAGTTTCTTGTATAAACAAATATTCTGGATATAAAGGAATCAATATTTTTGTAACATAACATAAAACAATCAAAATTCGGAGGTTTCATGTAATTATGATATTTTTATCCTTATTTTTAACATAATATTTTAAGTTTATTTAAAATTATTTCTTTACTGATAAATGTATATATCTGAGTTGGCAGATTATATCAAAATTAAGCAATCTTATATATCTTTTCGAAAAAAATATTACCATTACATGAATTTGGAACCATATATGTAATGACTAGAATATTTCAATTCTATATATAATATAGCAATTCTATGCATCTCAAAATGCTCCCATTTAATTTAAATTATAAACTCACCAATTTCTTTTAAGGAAGGAAAAAATAAATTAGATTATAATATGGCAGCATATCTGTGAATGATTTTCTTATAAATGAGATTTAAGAGAAAAACATTTACCAAAAATTTTAATATTATTTAGTGTGATTTTCAGTGAGCTAAACTCCAGTTTTTTTTTTAGTTAATAATCATTCCTGAATGCAATTTTATATATTTTATGAAATAATCTTTATTAAAATTTTAAATGAAAACTCCTTTGATAGATCCTCAATTCTTTTGTTTTCCTTTTATATTCTTCTTCAACTGTACTTTAAAGATTCTTTCAATTACTCCCTTTTTTAATTCAAATTACACTTTGATTATTAGACATGTTTTTATTAAATATTTACTATATAAATATATGTATATTTATGAGTAAAAATGATGGTGAATTTCAATTTCAAAATGCTTATGTAAAATATATTTGATTACAAAAGTGAAATAAAAAATTTTGTATGTATAAATAAGCTAAAAAAAAAAGCTGTTTTTATTTTAGGAGAAATTTAAATAATTCTGCACAGGTGTTTTGTCAATTTTTTTTCTTTTTTTGATAGGAATATTCAAATTTCAACTAAAAATGTTTTTAAGTGTATGCATTTAAAATATTTCAACAATTATTGTTAATATATTTTTTGTACTTCTTATCTCATTAAAAGCTAATATTTTAAATAGATGATTTTTATATTTTAAATAATTATTTTTAAAAACATCTAAAATTCAAAAAGAAAAATTATAGACGAAATTTTTTGTACTGTACATCTTCAAATGTCTTAAAATTCAAAATATTAAAGCATTTTGGTGTTTTATCACTATATTTATTTCGAAATTTTCTAACTATACAGCAGTAGCTGTTGTATTGCTTACATAATTTTCAATATTGAAATATATTTTTTGGAACTTAATTAGTTTCTTAATATATAATTTTGGAGTATTTTTATGCAAAGCTTAATGATATTTTGCTATCGAAAAAGCATCTATTTCCAAAAGAAATATATAATTTTTTGATTTAAACCCATAATATAGACTATTCCAGAGAAGCATTTTTTCTTAAACTTCAAAAGCTATGTATTTTTTAATGAAGTCATTATCATACCTGCCAACCTTGGAGAAAAAAAAAATCAGGAGACATTACTAGAGACATTTTTACTTGAAACAGAATGTTTAAATTGTAGTATCACAAAAAAACAAATTCATTAAAGCAATAGCAGACCTAATATATTAGTCTATATTTTTAAAGAGCTTAAATGTTTAAGTTTTCAATTATTAAATATATTTATATTATATAATACATTGCAACCTTTTATCTCTTCAGTGGGTCAATAAAACTGAATACCAAGCATTCTACTATACATTGGGTGTTTTCACAATAGGATGGTCATTTAACTGAGGCATGCTTCACAAATCAGCCCTCAATTATGGACACTAAGGCTGGGTTTCATATGGGCTATCATGTCACAGAGTTTAGTTTTTATATAATACACATTTATTTTTTTACATTACAAAGAATGAAAAAATATTGTACATTAGAAATGAAACTAAAATTTTCTTCAACAAATATAAATTTTTGCGTTATAATTATTTCTCCTCTGTACATCTATAATTATTAATAAATAATGTTAACTATAGACAAATTTAGTTGAAACAAAATTTTATATTTTAGTGTTTTTGTTACAAAAATCTCTACAAAATGTTTAAAATCATACAAAGTAAAAGAATGAATTTTATCAAAAAACAATGTATTTTTCTCATAAAAAAAAGTGGAGCAAAATTTTTTATGGGAATATTTTTTAAATATCAGTAAAATTTTAAAGGATTAAACTTGAAGGGAAAGTATTTAAAACGATAATTTTAATTTATCTTAAATATATATATATATATACATCAAGATTTTTCTTTCAAATTTTAGCAGTTGTGTTTGGAGTTGTTTTGAAGAAAGACTTGTGTAGTGAACAATTGCAGACTAATTTACAATTTATTTTTATAGGTGTTTCATATTTCACTCATACCTGAATTTTGCTTCAAACTTTATTAAAAGAATTCATTACATTTTAATATAATTCATTACAAAAGTGTACACTTTGTTTACTTAAAACAAAATTTAGAAATGAGAAGGAATTGTGTATTTTAACTTGATCCTATACAGTCTTTTTAAAAAACATTAGTTTAATATTCTCAAATTATTAAAAAATAAAGATTACTTATAATTTAATGGAAAAAATGACATACAATTATTTTCACATAGTCAGCAATTTGCAAATTTGAATAGATTTCATTTTCTAGTATCAGAACAGTGGAACAAATTCAAGAATAATTTTTATAAGAAAAGTAAATATATTTATAAGTAGATAGTTATGGCAGATTTACTTGAGACTGATGTTTAGAAAAGTGCATTCAGATAATTGTATGGAATTACATTAAATTGTAACACAATATTGAATTCAGTGAATAACACTTAACAATGAGAATTTTCATATTGTTATTGATGAGATTTTAAATTATTTAACCCTTAATAAATTGAAAATTAAATAATTTTAATTTTTAAAAACAACAGATACAAATTGAATAATGATGCATTTTATACAGATAAAATGGGCATGTAAACTGAAATTAAAATCTGCATTGTATAAGAAAATCTATTGGTAAATATTTAGTCCAAGCATTTTTTAAATATTCAAAACAGAAAAAAAAATAGTTTTTGAGAATTGAATCTTTTTCAAAATGCATTCACAGAATATATTTTTTGACTATCAAACAGGGTATATAAATGAATAAATTTAAATACATTTATTTACAAATATTAAATTTTATAAACAGCTCAGGAAAAATCTAGTGAAGGAATTAAAACACTTCATTATGAAATAATAAAAACTGCCTGTAATAATATAAATATGTAATTAAGATATAATTTATACAAATGACCAGCCTTTTTGGTAAGGATATACTATGTAACTATAATTTCACTTTAGTACACTTTACAAATGAAATTATACTTAGTGGAACTCAGTAAATGATAAAAATTGTAGAATTAATTTTAAATACAAGAATTAACTGATATGAAAGTTCTCATTCTTCCAAGGCAGGAAAAAATTAAATAAAATCAAAGAATTTAATGAACACCATTGCTAAAAAATTTAGTATATTTGTTCTTGAAAAGTCAGCTTGGAAATCAAATATATATATATATATATATATATATATATATATATATATATATATATATATATATATATTGTGAATTAAAAAATATTAGTTAAATTTGAAAACACTCTTTTAACACAGTATTTTTCGAGATTATCATACCACTATTCAATGAACAGCTATTTTTAAATGAATAATTTAATTAATTTACAATTATTTCAATAGATAAAATACAAAGTAGATTACATTGCTTCACAATTTACCCAAAAGCATTGAAACTGATAAAAAATGTAAACTTGGTATTCAAAATTTAATAAATATTTGCTTCAGACAAATAAGCTATGAATAACTTTGAAAATGTGCGATAAAAATCCAAATTTAACTTATTTACTAAAAAATAAAATTTTAAGTTTTTTAATGAAAGCACATTCTTTTGTCAATGTAATTTTCCAAAGTTTTCTTAAATTTTTTATTTTGATTTAATTAAAAATTTGAAGACAATTTTAGAAAATTATTTTAATTTACAATACATCTATATTTTTTGCCTTTAATATTGTTGTTACTTATCTCAGGTTGTCTAGCTTATTCGCTCCTCTGATGCTGATCTGGCGAAGAAAGCCGCTTTCATTCCCTCTGTTCCCACGTCATTAATATTACTATACAATAATAATAATGATGAAAAAAATTTGCTTCAGTAGAACTAGTTTCATCTTCTAAGGATTATCATATTTAAGTCTATGTTAGGAGATAATTTTTCCATCTTCAAAAAATAAAAAGAACCAATCAACATGACCTTGTGCTGCAAAATACTTCCCAATGTTTTTAATTTTAAAGTTGTTACAACTTAGCCTCAATGGATGAGTTTGACTTCACGGTCCCTATAACTGATAAGTACCTGAAACTATTACCCACACAGCATACTTTCTACACCAAAGTGCTTTTGCACCAAATTTGAGTAATTCTATCAAGTAAAAAACTAAATGACTAATGTGTTTGGATGGAATGAATATTATTTTAGTAAATTTTGAGTGATCATTAAACTTGATAAAGTGCATGTGTGAACAGAAAAAATACATTAATTTTCCCAAAACTTGATGTAAAAGCTTGAGTAGCTTTTATATTTTAATGAGCATGAATGAATTCAAGACGTTTAAACATAAATTGATTTTGTGATACAAATGCCTATATACATATTTAGTTCCCATTAGAAAAATATGCATTTTAAATTTTATTTAATCAGTGTTTTTAATATTAATATTTAGCATTAATTAACTTCAATTGAAAAACTATAATCATGTTAATTTAACTGGAAGGATACACTTGCATAAATTCATATTGTTGTAATTAATGTTTTTAATGTATTAATTTTAAAAATGTTCTTTATAATTAATATTTTTAAATTTATAAAATAATTTTTAATTTAATTACATCAACTAATTTGTTCTATTGTGAATGTAATTGAATGACCTGTTTTTTACAGATATTGATAAACAAAATTGAACAGGATCAATTATTTAAATTACTTTGAAAATATAAAGTTTAATATTACAATATTTTTTAAAAATTTACAATTTTATTACATATTAAATTTAAGTTTTAATATTTACACAAAAAGAAAAGTTCCAAACTATTTCAGTTGAATTGATAATCAATTAAAAATAACCAAAAGTGATGGATTCTGACATAAAAATCAAGAATAGCACATTTTATAATTCTTATACCCTGATTTTGAATAAGGTGAATTTTTTTGCTGCTCTTACTAGGATTTAAAATCCTAGGATAATCAAGAGTTAAGGATATTCTGCAATTAAAAACATTTTTTACACAATATTCCAAGTTTTTATTCTTGCTATTTTATAAATATAAAAAATATAACAATAAATGTCACAGAAAACATTTTAAACTCAGATTCCTAATATTTAGTGATATTATAAAATGAGCAATGGATACATATTACAGAAATGTAAATCATAATAAAGTTTAAGCTACATATATATATTGAGACTAAATTTATTTTACAAGTCAAAGGAAAATTCCAAAAAATTATAATCAAATAAATTGTATAATTTTATCAATAAAAATTATAATCAATAATTAAAACTACTAATAGAAATAATTTTTCTATAATTAACAATATAAATTATTATTTTCAAAACTTAATTCATTTTTAACCAAAATTTGATTTCATTTCTTAACTAAATTATTTATTGATACTTGATTTTTATGATAGTTTATATTTATTAACAACTATAAACTATGTCATTTTTAGTTATTTTGTTTGGATAAATGTCAGCAGCAATATACTTAATAGCTATTTTTTGAAATGCATTTTTTATGAAAAGATTAGAATTTAGAGTATTCTATGACACAATTTTCAAGCAATCGAAGAAATTCCAATGTCTAACATCAACAGAGGACAAAAAGGAATACAATGAAATAACTTTTATTGCAAAAGATTTTAATAATAAAGTTGTCAATGTTAGATGGAATCCAAAAACATTTTGAATCTATATCAGTTTTATGATTGAGAATGCTAAACATTAAAGATGAGTTACTCATTATTCCATCATTTTCAACAAATGCTGCAAATTTTAATTTATATAACTTTTTTTTTTTTCAAAATGTGAAAGCATGAAAAAAATCAATTAATTTAGATCTTAATAGAAACAAATGGACAAACTTTTATTTTAATTTCATATTTCAATTTTTTAACACAAGTTTAAAAGTTACAATTGTTAAAAAAAATGAGCTTAAATATAATAAATAAAAGTTGCATGTTTTCATTAAATTGCAATATCTGGAGCAATTTTTGCATGAATGATAAATGGGACAACAGGTAAATACCTGTAAGACATTGATGTTAAATTTTCTTTTATCATTTTTAAATAAAATTTCACATAAATTTTAGGGAAACCAATTTAAGTTATTGCTAAAATGACAATTCAGGTTTCCTTTGAAATAATAATCAAATTTTGCTTTTGAGTAGCAAAACATTTTTTAAATAGTAAAGTAATTTACACAAAACAAAAAAAAAAACCATTGTATTTTATTTTACACACATAGATCACAATGGCAAAACTATAATACATTTGGCAAAATAAATTAAATAACAAATTATCTTCGCCACTTTACAAAAGATAAGCTGAAAACAAGAAGTAAATTTGTTATGTATGAAGCAAGAGCAAAAAACTTGATCGGCATTTTGAAGCATTGCACTCTTCGGTCAATAGTTACAGTACTACTTATAACATATATAGGAAAGAAAGTAGAAAATATGCAAACACTTTCGATAAAGCTACCAAAATAAGATGAGATGAATGCTAGCAATGAGCCAAAGCCTAGGAAATATGGCCATTTGCTACTAACGTATGCAAGTCTTTTCTGCAATCCCCAACCCATCTGGACCCATTTGTATTCAAAGGAATACAATGCATATAAAACAGATATGTGTAAATAATACAGTATATGTCTTATAATAGCTGGCAAGGGAAGCAACAGCATAACATATGCCTGAAGTAAGAATAGGAATTGCACGAAAATGCTTTCAACTAAGTCACTACATTCGTAACTAAATTTGACAGGCTTTTTTTTCCCACCAGTATTCTCAAAAGTAAGATCTGCAATATGACCATACCAAAAATAATTTAGTATTTTACTGAAGATGAAAAGAGGAAGAATCCAAGTGATGCTGAATATTACACCCAAGAATATGGGTAGCCACGTGAGGGATTCAATTTCTTCAGGTTCCAGTAAAAGTGATTCGATGTAACTGAGGCAGATGTTTAATATTCCGCGATTGAAAATGAAAATTCCAGCCCAATAAAGTACACCAAACACCATACATTCAATTAAAACTTCGGAGAGAGCTTTTTGTTCTTCCGATGGATCTCTGTTTTGTCGAGAGATTTGTTTTTTTGTCCATAAGTATCTCAGCGCATAAACTCCACATATACAATCTCTGAAACCGAGTGCAGTTAGAAAGCCTATATTTTTTAATTCTTCCATTTTGAGAATTTGATTTGATCAACAAAAATAAATAAATAATACATTAAAATTACTCCTAAATAATGAAGACTAACTTATTCAGAATAGTCGCATTTTTCGGACCAACTGAGAATTGCCAATAATTTACTTCGTTTCTAGTTTCTAGGTGATAATTTTAGATGTTGCCAAAGAAACTGCTTAACTTAATAAAAATTAAAATTATATGCCATGAAAATTATTTTATTATTAATAATTGAATAATGCTTTATGATAAATATAATAATTTAAAAAAGTTAATTAATTATTTAATTTAAGTTGAATTTAATAGAGAAATATATTGTTTCATTCAATGAATAGTTTTAGCTTGGAATACGGCCTTAAATTATATTGAAGTTTAAAGTTATAGTGTGTAACTTCTATGCTTGGTTTGGAAACGGAAACGTCAAAACTTAAAAATGAAAAATGTTCAAAACAAAAATGAACTGTGGTGATTTATGATTGGTACTTATTTTATGGAACCAAGGAGTTATACAAAATATTGTTTGTATACATTTGAAAATGGCTTCCACAACACAAGATGCATGTTATCTAGCATTGCTTGCGCTTGCAGAAGAATTTCGTACCATGAATCCACCTAATATTAGGAACTGCATCCAGTGTTTAGTAGCGATTTTTAATTTAAAGCAACCTCCTAAAATTGAAGCTCGTACTCATTTGCAATTGGGAAATATTTTGCTTCAACACACAAAGAATACAGATTTAGCGCAATCCCATTTGGAAAAAGCGGTACTTATTTTACTTCGTATTTTCAGAAAATGAAGTTCTTTCAAAAATTTTATATATATGCTAATTTACACGAAATAAATAAAATGAATGAATGATTTGTGAAATGAAATAAATTTGTATCATAGTTAAATTGCAAAATAATTTCTTGCCTTGTAATTTATGTGTTTAGTTTTATAAATTTCTGTATTTTTATTTATTATCTTAAGATTTAATTGGTGTGTATGTCTATTAATATCAAAAGTCATCGAAAATAATTATTTGGTAAAGTTGTATTGAAGGATTAATATTTGGATCTTAAAATTCAATCACAAAAAAATTGGTCTTGTTCCAAGTATCATAGTTAATTATGACCACTGAAATGTGAATTAATCTATCAAGTGCAATTCAAGTTAATTTAATATTTATAAAAGTTTTTTTAAAATTCAAATGATAAGTTTTTGAGAATTGTTCAGTTTTTAACGCATATATTAGATTTTAAATAATTTTTCTGCAAGTAGGACAGACTCATATTTGCTGAGTGTGCTGTTTTGTTTGACTTTGGCTCATTGAAGTATAAAATTTATCCTTTGCATTCTATTATGATTCTAATAAAAAAATTAGTGTTTCTTGTCTAATAAAACATTTATGTTTGATTTAAAAAATTTCAATAATTTAACATTTAGGCATTGATTTGCTGTGGACAAAACAATGTTAAGTTTTTTTTTTCTTTCTAATTAGTACTTTACTTTTCCACTTTAAACAACTATCTTTTTTTTTAGAGGTTCAGATAATATATTGAAATAATATATGAGTGTGTTGCAATCTCATTAGTAAGATCTCATTAGGAAGATTGATTGTCATTAATATATCAGTTACTTAATCATCACCAATTTCTTTATGTATTAGTAAGTGATAGTCCTCTTGAATGCTGAATACAACTTGTAATGCTTGAGTGGTGATTTAATGGGAGTCAGTACTAAGTTATTGCATCATTAATGTTTCCTTTTCATATTCAAAGTTTTGATATTTGGTTGGGGGAAGAAAAAAAATAGATTTTCATTTCAAAATGTCTTATGTAAAAAAATTATCTAAATGTGAAAAAAAGTTTTATGTACCTATTTTCTTTATCATCATCATACACCTTAACAATTGAGAAGGCTCTGAAATTAAATAAATTTTAATTTTTTTAAATATTGAAGTGAAAGATTATGTACCTAAAATTAATCTTCTTTCAATAGGAATAACCAAACTGACTATATTATCTTTTAAATTGGGTAGGTATTATAAATTTTTAAAAGTAACTATTGACTAAATGTTTGAATTCTTAAAAGTAATTTCAAAAATATTTAGTATACATATTAACTTTTATATTAAAAAGATTTTATATAATTTATTAATTTCTATTTAATGATTTAAATATTCTTATCTTATTAAAATTTACTGAATTTATGTCTTATTTATCCACTGATTACTTTAAAGTAAAATTTTAACTTTTAAGGAACTTACTGTAATACATTTGTTGCAATGACCAAATGACAAATTCATTCGATAAAAAAACTTTTTAGAATGAGGATATAATATTTTAATTAATAAAAATTAGTGCACATTTCAAAAATACATAAATAACTTATGTGAATATATTATAGGATATAATAAAATTATAATATTATGTGGTAAAATCCTACAAGCTAGTACGGCTTTGGTACGATTTCCAATTTTTGCCCTCAGCACAGTACCAACTAGTCAACTTAAATTATGTCACTTCATGCAATATCTAATTTACAAAATCTTGATTGCATTCAAACTCAAATTTTGAATATCGTAATGTCGTGTTATTTTCGATTTCCAATATCAAATTTTGGATATTTCATTACTATTACTTACTACAGAAATGTTACCAAA
Organism: Latrodectus hesperus; assembly: GCA_037975125.1. NCBI lineage: Eukaryota > Metazoa > Arthropoda > Arachnida > Araneae > Theridiidae > Latrodectus > Latrodectus hesperus. Next base: position 13,827,513 of record CM075850.1, on the reverse strand, counting down.
CTAAAAACTTATTTTGCAAATTTTACAACCATAATATATTATAAAGCAAAGATAAAATAACCAAAAATTGCTATTATTTCTACTCAATCAGTGAAATATATGGTATCAGTTTTTATGACTATTTTCTTTTAATTAATCAAAAGAATTTAAACATATTACAAATACACCTCCATATATAGTAAAACCAAGCAGGTGTTAACAATATGCAATAAATCTAAATCAATAACATTAGTAATATATATTTTTAAAAAACTCTGATTTTAATGCACAGTGGCACCCGCCTTAAGAAACATCAGTATAAACACAATCTAGACAACTAAGTAATTAAGCTAAAAACCATTAAAATAAATTACTTATATTTTTATAAAAATTCAGATTTTAATTAACTGGGCTGTGGCACTCCACTTAAAAGCATCAGTATAAATACAATCTAGCAATGGCAAGAAAACAAAATTAATAATTTAAATAACATATATTTTTATGAAAAGTAGAGTTTCTAATTAGCAAGCTTTGCAATATTCATAGTCAACCTAAATACATATATGTCAAATATTTCTTCACAATACTTAATAAATTATTATATTCAACAGCAATTTTAATCAAATAATATATAGTAAAAGTACTCACCTTATCACTAGATAAATCACATCAGATAAATTAAAGACATATTTTAAAAAATGTTAATTTATCACTTTTCATACTTTTTACTTGTTGCACACAAATATTTTTCTGCTTAATATATTTTCAAAAGAAAATATGACACTTCAAACATTTAAATTTCCACTTGATGTTTTCAAAACAGAATATAACTTCAGACACTTACATTTCAATCATTAACAAAAGAAGCGAAACTTCAAAATTTACTAAAATTCCCAACAAATTTTGTGCAATCATGCATCATTATAAAATCATAAGTATCCTCAGGTTTGTCACATTTGTGACACCAATACTGGCTTGTTTGATTCAGCCCATTTACTTAATATAGCAAAATATATTTTAATTTTGTAAACTGCTTTTGTTTAATGTATATATAATTTTAAATAATAATTGTATTTTTGTTTTTTACAGTGGTATTTATCACAAAATGTATCCTTTTTATTTTATATATATAGATATATCTTTTATAGACTAAATTGTGTGTGTGCATGTTTGTATTACTGAATTTGTTGTTATTGCAATGTATTTGTTGCTGACTTATTTCATATATTAATATAATTTTGAAGAATAATGAAAATGTGTTTCTATTTAAGGTAATATGCTTCATAAACAATCTTGTTATTTAGAGTTAGTGTCATTAATTTTTATGTGTTTGAATTGTTCTGTGCGAGTTTTATGTTTCACGTTTCTGTTATTCATGATTGTATGATTGTTTTCTTAACTATACTTATAGACTCCTAAATAGCTAAAATATGTGAAATAGTGTTCCTAATATATTTTCTTTGTAACATTTTTATTACAAACCTCCTCTTATATATGTATGTATGTATTTATATGAATTATATACGTTGAATATGAATGAACAATATATGTTGTGTGAATTACACATATATTGTGTATTTCTTATTAACATGATTACATATTATGGATAAATATTAAAGGGTAAAAAATTGTTTTAATATATTTTTTACAAAGATTTTGTTGTATTTTAATTATGTTAGCTCTTTGACTAAGAATAGATAAGTGGATTTGATGATGTTAAATTTGAAGCAGCTAGTGTCCTTGCTGATTTATATGAAAAAAAGGTATTTTTATGTTTTGAATTGTTTTTTATAAGATTATTTCATTGCTCTATTTAATTATACCTAATTTTAATTTAAAATTTTTGTTAAGTAGAAAAATATTGGAAGCTTTTACATCCAAGCAATAAATTAAGTATTATATTTTCCTATATTTTTAGAAGCTTTCATTTTCAAAGTAATTGCTCCTATTTGATATTTAATATTAATTTACAATAAGAATATTCTGTTCATGATAGAATAATTTAGTATCAAAATTTTTATCATTTAAATAATACAAAATAAGCAATTTTCGGTTTGCTTAAAAATTATGATAAAAAATTTAGTATTTTATAGAAATAATTCTTAATCCCTATTGCCTTTAACTTGAAACTAAAAATTTGTATTTGACCATACACTAAATAAATTTGACCATACTAAATGAATCCCTTTTTTTGTCGGGAGAATTTATGCAATGTTTAAATCTCTATTTAAAATAAAATGCAATACAGATTCCAGAAATATATTTTTACTATTATGTTTTAATATTACATATTTTTATCATTGTAGAATCAATTGCATTTGGCAAAATCCATGCTAGGTAAAGCAGTGGAAATTTCACAACAGTCCCCTTTTTGGCATTGTAGGCTACTATTTCAACTTGCGGTAAGTTTATGTAATTTTTTAAATATTTTAAATGATATGTTAAAAGGATATCAACCATTTAAAACTGATATAGTTGTTAAAAACCATTGAATGAAAAATTTTAATTTTCTTATTGATATTGTATAAGCTTTAAAATGTTTTAATTTGTATTTAACTTTTTTTACGTGGATGAAATTGAAAAAAAATATTTTAACTGTATCTTTTTATTAACTTAAATGTTTCAAACATTTAAATAACAAACATGTATTATTTGTTTTACTTCACATTCAAAATAAGAATGTTACATTCTGTCTTTTAAACTAGAAAATTTTGTTACCTTAAAAATATAATATAAAAATTTTTCTTTTTAACTTTTATTTATGTTTCTATTTTATGATTCCATTTTATTTGACCCGTCAGGGGGTGTACTTTCTATATGTTAAACATGAATGTCTCAATCCCAAGATAACCTAGTGGTCTTTCTTTTCTTCTCTCCTCTGGTGCTTTTCCTCTTCTTCTCCCTCATTGTTGTTGCCTCACAAGTGGTAAAGGGCTCCCCTTGAATAACTATTGCCGCTCTGTTGCTATTAGCATCTCTTCAGGACTAAATAATTTATGTGTTTGCCATGCACTGAGACCCGTGTTCTTGGAAAAAAAGGGTTTTGATAATTGAGGATGATCCAAAGACTAACACATTATGTTGATTTCTGCTTCAGGTAAATGAGAGGTATGTTGTAGTCCTCTCATCAATCGACTTTATGGATCAAGCGATTGGTGCATCTACTAGATGACTTGTTAAAAGTGCAGACCATCTTAGGGATGTACTGTGAGCATTTAATGCTGGATAACACTGGTGCAGCTGATCTGCATCCCTTTGTTGGGCTTTGTGATGGGTAGTGTGGTCAGGTCCCGGAATTTTAATTTTAAATCAGTGGGATCTAAGATTTTCCGAACATTGGAATCCTTTCTGGCAAGGGTTTCAAAATTTTATTTCGTTGGGTATGAAATACAGTAGGTTTTAATGGAAATAAGAGAGTGGATGCAGCTGAAAGAGCTGCATTGAATTTTGTTTTACAATCAGTTTTGCTCTTTGATGTTGTAGGAAGGAATGTAAAAATGCTTATTTATTCTCATTGGCAGATCTCGTGGAATATGCAGGTCATCAATAAATTATATGCAATTATTTCATCTGTCACCCCATTATCTGTTTTACTGCAACGAAGAGTGGATGTTATATTAACTCACCTTAATATCGGACACACATGTTTCACACACAAACATCTATTTCTAATTGAGTTAAATCCTTAGTGTGAAATGTGTGATAAAGCATTTACAGTCATTGATATTTTAATATGTTCAGTTTTTAATAATTATGGATTTACTTTTTTTAGAAGTGTTATTTTTAGCATTATTTGATTTGTTGGGGGCACTAACTCATGGAAACCTTTTTGCTTTTCCAAAAGCAATAGGTTTTTGATCTTTTATTTAATTTTGAATTGTATGTTTTATATAATCAGTTTTCCCCCCTTTTTGGATTTTAATATTATATGCAACCATTTTGTCTTTCATTGTGATTTTAATGTTGATTAGGTTTTCATAAAATTAGTGATTTTCTTTTTTAAAAACTAAATTTGGTGCAGCATGTTCTTTTTGGACTTTGTGCCAGAAAATCCAACTAACCAATCTATATTATTTGATTATATTTTATTGTGTGTCATGTTATGCTTTTACTAGTGATCTATTTTTATAGTTTTTCCAATTGTATGTTAGCAGTTTCTTGATTTTTTTTTCCAGAATTACTAATATGTTAAATATTTATTGTTTCTTGATTATATTGAAGTTACTAAAAGAATCCATTTTAAAAATAAGTGCTATTTTGTGATTGTTTTAATATAAGGATTAAGATGGTTTACTGCATAAATTGAATTAAAAATATTTTAAATTTTGTACAAGAGATCTAGAGTTAATGTTTAATTTAGAGAATTCTCTTGTATATTGTTTGATAGTCTGATTGATGATTTTTTTAACTCCAGAAGGAGTTCACTTATTTAAAATAAAAAATTATCTATGTTTATTATTTGTTTTTGTTTAAATTGTTTTAATGAAGTAAGAATTTCTGTATACTAAATAAGGTAGAAAACTATTACATATAGCTTTTTGAAATTTTAATCTATAAATTTCTAGTTTGTTTCATTAGCAAAATTTCACAATTTGAAGTGTATGAAAACCCTTTGGAAGTTATTTTTTGTGTATTAAAACTAATTCTAATTTTTATTATATATAGTTCTGATAAAATTCATTTTTTTAAAAAAATATTCTTTAAATTTTTTTTTATATTTAAATAAATTATTTGGATTCATTCTTTATAATAATTTCAAAATCAAATTAAATTTTCAGTTTTGCTATTTATATTTCTGAAAAATAAATATATTTCAATATTAAAACAATGATAGTTTCGTTTGACTATTCAGGTATTTAAGAATTTTGATTTGAAATGTTCCAAAAATTATTCTGCAAAATTTATTTCAAATAAAATTTTAGGAAATTTCCTTGAAATTTTAAAATTTGTTTTATATTTATTAAAAGCTTTTATTAACATACTGTTATATTTATTAACATAGTATTTAATGACCTTATAAATAATTTGGAATTTACAAATGTAGAATTTTTGTTTATAAAAAGGTTCATTTAAAAAGCTTATTAGCGATAAAAAATTATATATAGTTAGCTATATTATTGTCATACATCATTGTCAAATCATATAGAGTAAAGTAAACAAGAAAGTTCTTGCCGTTTTTGTATAGCCATTGAATGAAGTGAAAATACATATGCAAATTAGTGTATGGCTTGAATGAGACACTTGTCAGTCAAGAGTAAGGATATTAGTCAATATAAAAGTAAGTCCACTACCCACATTCATTAATTGTAAGTCATACAGTAGTGATGAGAAATGGACTTGTCAAAGGAGCTCAGTGTTTGGTAAGACTTCAAATTGTGCTTATCAGTTGCTGCATTAAGTCACCAAATATGTCAAGTGTTTGAGGATACTGCTGTGAAGGAATGTATGGCAATGCATTGGTTTCACAAATTCAGGTCAGGAGATATGTCTGACCTGAAGCTGGTGTCTGGTGGACTAGTCATCAAGTGGTTCACTATGAGCTGCTACTGATGAGTCAAATGATCACTGCAGACCTGTATTCTCAGCAATTGGAATATATGTAACAGGCATTGCAACAGAAGAAGCCAGCACTGATTAATTTTAAAGGTTCACTGTTCTTGGCCAATAACACTAGGTCGCATATCATGCAGGTGGCCAGGATTACCATACAGCGACTTGCTTGGATGACTTTGTTCCATCCTCCTTATTTACCTGACCTGGCACCTTTAGAATGCCACCTCTTCCATTTCCTGGACAATCATCTTTTTGGAAAATCCTTCACCAATGAAGCAGACTTGCACCAAGCATTCATGGACTGCTTTGCATCCAAAACATCCACAAGGGATTTACCGCAAATGGATTGCACAACTGAAAACACATTGACCAAAGGTGCTGGATGCTGTTGGTAACTACTTAGAAGACTAACAATAGACTACACTTTTCTGTAGGTCATGTTCTTTTGGATCATTAAAAATACCAAGAACTTTCTTGTTTATTTTATATTCTAATCCATAAGACCATAATATGTTATAAGGTTGAACTCAGTTGAAGCCTGTAATGCTTAAATTTGAATAAATCATATAAGCTGGCATGAGTGCCAAATGCACTAAACTTGTAGATTATTGAGCCAGAAAGGATTCTTCCAATTTTATGACATAACCTGATGTAAGTATTCATGTAACTTGTTTTGAGTTATCATAACCCTTGTAGCTTTTGGTATGTTTATAATCTTTTTTATATTTATGTTTGAAATTGTGATATTGGAAAATTAAATTTTATTTTCAAAGTGAATAAAATTCAAACATTTGAATTTTCATATTTGTGTGAAGAATAATCAAGATATGAACGTTGTTAAATTTAAAATTTAATTTGCACTTTCAAAAAATAGAAATTGGAGTACAAGAATTACTTGACTAGTGCCGACAAATCTTTTATGAGTGATGATTAGATGTGCACATTTACATTATATATTGTTTGATTAAAATTGCACTTGCGATAATTTATATAATTTATTAAGTATGTGTAGAAGGGTTTAGCATATGTATTTAGATTATCTGTGAATTGTAATGTGATTGTTAAATAAAACTCAAAGTTTTATAATTAAAAAATGCATGTTATTTACAATATTGAGTTGGATTTATTGGCCTTCTGTACTAGATGGTGTTTATACTAATGTTTTTTAAGGTAGATATCACTGTTCAGTTAATTAAAGTTCGAATTTTATAAAGATGTGCTAATGTTATTTACATTTATAATGCATTTATTAATACGTACTTGGTATCTTTATATACAGTGTAAGTATTTCTTTTGTAAAGTATTGTAAAGTATTTCTTTTGAAAGTATTTCTTGTAAATTATTTCTTGTAAAGTTTGTAAAGTATTTCTTTTGATTAATGGAAAATATTTATGAAAATTTATTTATATTTTATATCAAGTTGGAATAATATTGATTTTTTATAGTTATTTTATATTTGTTTTATAGTATATTATCTTTGTAAAAGTTAGTTATTAGTTCTGTAGTATTTATAAGAAACTATTTGAAACTTTGGTGTTTAAAATCAAAAATAGTGCAAGATTGAGATATTCAAAGTTCAAGTATGAATATGATTGGGATTTTGAAAATTGGATGTTACAGAAAGTGACATAATTTATGCTAAGATAACTGTGTGGCACTTGGCATAAAAATTATGACTAATAGGTTATTGGTGTGCCATTACTTACTTGATAATGCAAACAATTTATGTTGAGTAATTTGATACTAATTTTGTTTATGAGGTAAAAAAATTAATTTATACTTTTGTTTGATTCAAGCACATTATCATTTTTTAATATCACTTGTAATTTCATGCTAATTTCTATGTATATCTCCTAACAATTGCTATAGCAATTTATTTGGTCATTAAATGGTTTCCTATGTGATTACTATGTTTTTTATTTCAGCATTTTCATGCTACTGAGAAAGAATATGCGTCTGCATGCAATGTCTTGGGAGTTGGTGCAGAATATGCTCATATATCTGGTGCCCAATACACACGCATACTATTCCTTCTCAGCAAAGGAATGGTAAGAATTTTCTAGATCATTAAGATTGTAAATATTTTTCTTGTTTTAAATATAACTTTTCTTAAATAAAATTTCCTGAAGTGTAAGTGAATTATTTAAAGTTAGGTAAAAAAAATTGCTGTAATTTAAGGTTGCAAATATTTTTTATCTGATAATTTTATTTTTTACCCATCACAAAATTTTATTTTTAATTCCATCTAAAGAGCATATTTATTTCTTACCAGTAATATATAAAAACTAACATTACATACAGAACTAGGGATGCTTACCATTTTTATACAAAGTATAAAATAATTGTATTTAAATATTAGACACAATAATTAAGATGTATAAAACTATCACTGTGCTGTTTAGAGAAGTGAAGATTCATGGTTTAAGTTTTTATTAAAGAAATATTAAAAGAGAAATATGTATACAAAGTAAAGTATTGAGTTGTTGTATAAAATAAATTATGAGAAATAATGGTTCTACATGTGTGATGCAACAATTAGAGGAAAACCTTTAGCTTTTTATTGCATTGAATTATCAGAAAAAGTCTCATTTAAGGTATTTAAATGAAAAGGAAGAATTTAACTGAAGCCTCTTCATGCCTCTAATAAAGAAATATTAATAAGAAACACTTTTACACCATTGATTTGCTTTTTAAACAACATGTCAGAATCACCATTTCATACCAATCATTCTTACTCCTTACTATTCCATTTTCATTAGTATTATGAGATACAATTTATTAAATGAGTTTTAAGTGAATGCAGTTTTTTGAATAATTTTCTGTATTATAGAAAAGTACACAAGGAATTCTTCCTTTGTATTGTAAAAACTTTTGCAGCACTTTTCCTTTATCTTAGAATCATTTGCTAACATTATATAATGCTTAGAAATATAGTTTATCTAATTTTTTTGTCATCAGTTTTGGATGACTAACTATGTTTTCTCTAGGTACTTGATACAGTGTTAATTTTTATAACTTATCATTATTTATATGCTTTATGAATCTTAAATTTTTGTAAAATTAGAATTAAAAGGCAATTTTTTTTCAAGTAAATTAGCTTTAATTTAAGTAATACAATACTAGGTATGTAAGATTTCCTTATTATTTGTGATCATGCTTTTTTCCTCAAATAAAATTGTATAAAAATGGAGATTTTGCTTCCAAGAAAAATTGAACCTCGCTGATGAAAATAATTATCTTGTTTATTTCATAATTTTTAAAATAGATGTAAATTTAAGATTTTAACTCATTTTTGTGATCACACACACTTTCTTTGATATTCCCATGTATTTTATCCTTACTTTTCATTTTTCCAAATTAATTTTTAATCTTTGTTTCCATTTTTTCTGTAATTAATTTTAGATTCTCTTAAATATTCTCAATTGAATCTGAATGCATCTCTTATAAAATAATTTGTATCAAGCTCTAAATCCAAAATAACCTAATTCTATTATGGTCTCCCACTTTATGTATGAGGTCAGGACATTGGCTTTCCATCTAGAAGGGCGAGGTTTGATTTTCAATGCCGCCAAAGACCCAACAAGTACATGCAATATATATGTGCTTGTTAAATCTGTGGAATCAAAAGTCCTGTGGTCGATCGTTGAGCAGTTGAGCATGGGTGCAATGGTCTGGAGAAAATTTCTTACCCCTTCAGATCAATGTCAAAATTGAGGGAGTGGATCTTCTGGTGGTGCCATCTTTGGAGGATTTGAAGAGCAAAAGTTGTACTTTCATCTTAGTGGTACTCTGATTAAACGAAAGACCCACCTACTGACTTAAGTTCGCATAGCCAAGGCCTAGTGAGCTTGGCTTGTTCAAATGTCATAAGTAACAACAACATGTATGAGGTCAAAAAAGATACCATAAACAAAGTGCTTATAAGATCAAAAGAGTACCCAAAGTAGTCAATCAAGTAAGAGCATCATATTCATACACAATATGATGCACCATTTCCTCACTCATAATAGTATTTTCTATGTACAGGCTATTTTCTTGTTAAAACAGTTCTATCATATAAAGTTTTCTGAAAGGATGCTCAGCAATGAATACCACAATTTTTTATATCTGCTGTCTTGGCCATAAATGTCATAGTTAACAGTTCTATTTTTCATGAGGAGAAAAATTTTTGACTTGGTGAAATAATTTGCAAATGAATAATTTTTAGTTATGCTTCATACAACTCAGTTTTTGAAATGGAGGAACTTCAGATAATTTTTGGTGTGAATTCAGAATTCAGAAGCTTGTTATTTAGGGGATAATAAGAATCTCCATACTTTGTTTGATTTTTCTTATTTTGATAGATAAATTTTATGTCATTGTTTTAGCATCCTATCTAATATAGTGTTAAGGTCCCATACTGCCCATTATCATCATCCCAATCTTAAATTAACATATGTTTTTTTTTAATTTTATTAAATTAACATCTTAAAAATATATTAAATTACTGTAATAAAATTATGGTAGTTATTTATAACAACCATAACTTTATGACAATGATTTTATAATTTCTTGTGGTTAGAAAAAATTAATAATCTGTATAGCTGTATTCATTTGTCTCATTAAAAATAAATTTAACAAGTAAAAATTATTAGGCATTAGACAAAAGTAAATCATTTAATGTCTAACTTTTGGTATTGTATATTGTAATCTTCTTTAGTTCTAAATAAATAAATGAAAAAATATAGCATATCAAAATATTTTGCACAGGTCTATTTTATTTACATAGCTGGTAAAAATGTTCTCTATTAAATAAATTTCTTTAACTTTTTAGCTATTGATGATTGATCGTAAATTACAAGAGGTCCACCAGGTGCTCACTCTAGCTGGGCAGTTAGTGGAAAGTTGGCAGGGTAGCACAGCACAGAAGGAAGCTCTGAAGATTTTCTTCCTTGTTTTGCAAGTCTGCCATTACCTCACTGCTGGACAGGTACTTTGTTTTTATCAGTATTCTTATAATTTTAATATCTTAAGAAAGAATCATCATAATCATTTAATTTTTGTGTGACTATGTATTTTGGTTTTACTTTTCAAACTTCTTAATTGCAATGAAATTAATTTTTTTTAATCAAATAGTTTGTTGGTTATATATTATTACTTCCAAAATATATATTTTCAGTCAATTTTGGTAAACATTATCGAAGGATATTTAGTACATGTTTAAAATCCTGTCAACCAGAATAAACAATGGCACCAAATAGCATGATTTCTTCACCCACAGTAATAAATGGCATTTATTTTGATAAACCATTTGGGTTTATTTAAATAAAAGAGACAAGTTTTAATAGTTATTTCTCTGCTTACACCAAAAATTGATAAAAAATATGGCAATTCTTCTGCAGAACAGAATTGATTTCAATGTTTTAAAATAATAGTACTATGAGTTGAATTCAAATTACCATTGCATATATAGTAAGTTAACATTTTTTAAAATCAAAGTAATTTTATTGTTTGTTACTAACTAGTAGTAAGAAACTATTTAAATGAATTTTTTTCACTTAATCAAAAATAACTTGATATAATTCCTATTTCATTCACACAAATTGTACAAATTATAAAGTTAGTTTTCTATATTAAAGTTTATGCTCATATAACTTGTTAAGTTATTTTATTTTTAACTTAATATCATACAGTTAGAATTTTTCCTTAGATGCTTAACAAATGATTGAAAACATTTCCTGGTTGTGATTTTATTAAAAAATAATAATAATAGGAATGTATTTCAGATGTAAATTGCATATGCAAATTTCTTGCTGATATTCTCAATTTTACACTTCCTATAAAATTTTTGACAATATTTCTATACTTGAAAATAAATAAATAAACTGTTTCCAGTTTCTGATTTTAAATAGAAACTGTTAAAATCTAGGTTCCTTCAACTTTTTGAAACTCCTGAAATTCCCAAAAATAATTTTAAGGACCCTAAAAATTCCTAGAATTTTATCTTACTCCTTCAAAATTGTGAATTACTCCTGAAATTGTTACTTACATTGATGCATTTATTGATTTATTTTTAGAAAATATTATACTTTTTTAAGTTTTTTTGTTTTAAAATTTTCAATGAAGTTGTTCAAAAATCTAATTGAGTACTAGTCTTTAATGTTACCGCTAGATGACGTCATGATCGATATTAGATTATTGTATTCTTAACTGCTAAAATCTAGTTCAGTTACAATAGCTTCATGATAATCCAGTTAATAGTTATTTTACGCATGTGAAGTGAAGTGCAGTAATCAGCAAACAAGATCGTCATCATCAGGAGGGCAATTTTAATTGATTCTTTTCTTTATATTGTATAAAATTGATTGAGTATTACTATTTGAATATAAAATTTTTTAGTTAAAATATGCATTCCACGTCTTCCTTAGTGAAAATTATATGCTATTTCTGTGAATTGGGATGAATTTGTTTATGAATAAAATAAAGGCTGAAATCTAGCTGGCAACGTTACTGATTTTATCGGGAAACTCCTGATTTTCCATCATTTCTCCCTATTTTCCAATAATGTATGCAAATCTACTGATTTTCGGCAATTTCAGTGAAAAACCTAAAAACAGCTGAAATTTTCCCAGAAAAGTCTATTGAGTTATTTTAAGAGCATAAATAGTCAACACAGGGCACATTAATACATTGATAACACACATATATATGTGTATATTCTTTTTTAAAATATTTTCCTCTAAGTTTGCAGTCTGCTGTGGGTGGATGGCGCTGTAACCACTAGGTTGCCCATCCGGCTGCTTCTATCCAACTGGTAAAGTCCATCTCAGGGAAGTGTGCTGGTGCAAAGTACAGGGAAGTCTGCTGGTGCAAAAACAACAACCACTAGGTTGCCTAGACTCCTACGAGTGGGCAATCAATAATTAACATACGGACCAGATGCCTGTTTACATAAGCAGTTCAGTTAAGAAGAAGAATACTTGTAATATAATTCGGAAACTATTTTCATCAAACAAAGTATTTGTCACTGAATTAAATTAATTTTTGTTTTTATGTTTCTACTTAATTTTCATGAGTTTAATACTTATAAATTGCACTAGTATAGTAAAAGTTGTTTTTTTTTTTACATGTAGTATATATTTTTATATTTCATAGTTTCTTTAGAAGGTTGATGAATATTTTATTAAAAAAATTAAGATAAACACAAAATATTTTTAACATAAATCATTCTCTAAATGTATAATCTAAAGAGAAAATTTGTGTCTTTTTGTGGTGCTACAGTTTTAAGCATTTTGTTTCAAGCAAAAATGTCGCTAGTAATTTTTCCTGATTTTTTTTTCTCTCAAAATCAGTAGAATCTACTGATTTTTTTCCTTCAATATTGACAGGTATGTGAAATAAATTATTTAATATGCCTGGGGGAAAGTTTCTTTTCATGATCAATGGATTCTGGAATAACCATACAAATATATATATATATATATATATATATATATATATATATATATATATATATATATATATATATATATATATATAGGTGTATGTATATGTGTTCATATATATAAATAATGAATGAAATGTAAAAAATCTATTGAATGGTGAAAGGAATTGAAAAACCTAGAATATGGATGTGAAATTATATAATTTTAAATGAGTTTGAAAGTAAACAGAAGAAAAATTTAGAATTGCTTTTATTAAGTAAAAATTGGGAAAAAACTACCTGGGAACTTTATGTATTAGTTGTATTTGTTTTAAGTTAGTATATGTTTAAAAAGAGGTTCTATATATCTTGAAATACTCAGTAAATTAAAAGATCAGAATCTATTGAAGATGTTTAAAAACTCTAAAATTACCCTTTATTTTATACAATGTATTATCCAGTAATGTAAAACAAATTGATAATTTAAATAAAAAATTTTCTGTTGTAAATTCACTTAAGGCTTTTTTAAGTAATCATTAAATATAATTCTACCGTAAATAAAAAATATTCTTATTAGTTTTGCAATTATTTATTTCTATCATTTACGAATATAATTGAAAAATGTTGCATGTACATAATTCTTTGCATATTTGTTTAAGAATAATTTTTAAAATAAAATAATAAATTATTTATCGTAAATGTTGATACTGCCTGGAAACATTTGATTTGACTCGTAGAAATATCCTGGTATTTGGTTCTTAGAAATGTGTATGAACCCTGTAAAATTAGTTCTTTGAAAATATATCCAAAGTGAAGATTGGCCAATACAATAGTAATTTTCTTTTCAATATGAAATAGAAAGAAATCGCAGTATAAAACATGAATTATCCATTATTATTTTCAGGCTGTTTTTGTAGTTTCATCAAATAATTGTAATAATAAATTTGTTTAATTGTGCTATTAATTTTTTGTAATTATTTATTCCACTCAAATTTTTGTTTTTACTCTCATTTATAAATGTTTATACCAGTTTTATTTTGTATTTTGTATATTTCAGTTTATTAGTTAATATTGGTGTTCATAAAAGTAAAACATATGCCAAATATTTGTGCTGATATCATTATAAAGACTTATGAATTTATCATAACTTGAATATTAATGTAATAATTACTTAAAAATTAAAAGAAACAAATAGCTTCTGTTCATTTAAATAATTACACAATAGATAATTTCATTACAAAGTTAAAGAAAATATAGTGAAGCCCAGAACACTTTCACTTTTTTAATAGCAGTTAATTTCAGCAAGTAAATTAGCATTCAAACATTAATTTCTCATGTGTTGAATTAATTGAACTGGATGCTAAAATCCCATTATTGCTGCTTTTAATTTAAAAGTTCAGAGTTTTGATTCCCACTTGTGATATAGTTGACTTAATCAGTTTTGTTTCATTGTTGAATTCAAATTGCTTAAAATTTTTATGTTTTTTTATTAACAGAATTATATAAATATTGTATAATTAAAACATTTAATTTTTTTAATGCAATGTTTTGAAAATCTTTATTATTTTTAATATTTGATGTCACCTTTATTCTAGCTATTTGAACTAAGTATATTTTGTTCCTATCTTTTCAATTTGTTATTGTTTTCTTTAAAAAGCGTTATTTGATTTTAATTATATTAGGTGAAAAGTGTTAAACCATGTTTGAAGCAGTTACAACAAGGCATACAAACTATTACTTCCTTACACGCAGATGAAGGCAAGTTGTTTTTTAATTGCAAAATACTATTTCTATGTTTGAAATTATATTCATAAAATTTTATAACAGTGTATTTGTTGCTCTGCAATAGATTTTAATGAATTTAAATATTTATAAAATTCTTAAACATTTTTAACATAGTTAGTTTTTCTGCTGTTAAATCATTATACTTTTAACAATTTATTTTCGCAAATTTATTTCGTATTAGCATTAATTTGATGATTTTTACTGTACAGATGTTTCATTCTAATAAAGTAAATCAAAAATAGTACTTTAAATATATTTTCCTTTTATTCTTTCAAAAAATAATTACATTTATTTTAAATAAGAAAGTGTCTTTATTAAATATTTATGCATAATTTTATTTTTATTGAGCTATTTTTAAATCATATCTTTGAGCAGCTGTTAAACAGTTATGTGTATTATTTTAATGTTATGTATTAAGTAAATTTAAAATTTTGAAAATGAATTAAAATTAGAAATATAATGATGTAGTAAATATTATTATTATTTATTTGCAAAATCTAATTTTACTATAACATACTATTTTACTTTTTTAATTTAATGAAACTTATTTTTTACATGTAATTTTATTAATTAGATACAATACTATTAATACTCATTCATATATAAGTTATGAGATCATAATCTTATTTCTTTCAATAATATTTACTGAAACTTATTGTTCTTGATATAATTTATTGATTTTGAATTTATTTTAATTGTAAGTATAATCATTTGTTAATATTGAAAACAATGCAGCAGAAAAATTAATTTCTAAAACTTAATCTCCTTTGAAGTTTATAACAATCACAAATGTGTGCTAAAATTTCAATCTGATATTGCGATATTATTTTAGCCAAGTTGGCAATCAAATGGTTTGTGCTGTGGCATTTTAGTGCTAATGACAGTTCCACTGTTTGTGGGTTCCATTCTTACCTTTAGTAGTAATGTTTGTTCTTCAGAATCTACTGTAAACTGCAGTCATTGTGTGCAAAAGTGACCTTTAAACCAGAAAAAAAATGAAACTTTGTGTATTCTTTAATAAAGGAGTCCTTATTATAATCATGAATTAAGAACAACAATTCACTAGATTTATTCTTTGCAACTAATTTGAAATAACTAGATAATACCTAGCTTATTTATAGTTTACACACAATTATGTGTCTCAACCATAATTATTAATTTAAAGTGATATATATATATATATATATATATATATATATATATATATATATATATATATATATATATATATAAACATTATTCAATAAACTAGTTAAAAGATCAATTTGATATTCAGTATGTGCAATTGAGTCAAATGGTTAACAAATTATATTTTTATAGAAATAATCCCAACAAATCCTGGTGATATGTTCCAATGGATGCCTAAAGAACATATGTGTGTGCTTGTTTATTTGGTAAGCATGTTTTTTAATAAAATTACTTTTACTTTCTTTTTATGTGTAATTTATATTGTATTTACCTTTTTTATGAAAATAAAATCATATTATTGGTGTGCTAAGAGGACTTACATAGCTGCCACTGATTATGGATTGTCTATAAGAATTTGTATCCAATTTTATAGAATTGCAGTTAGTAGTAGAAATATTATAAAACATTTCCCTGAAGGCTTTCAGTAATCCCTGAGTACTATTTCCTCAATTTGTATATAATTCTACTCTGTTCTCTTTCAAATATTATTTTATATTCAATTCTTAAAAGTAAACTATTACTTGAAAATTATTTGATGGGAATTGTGTAAAGAATATTGAAATAAATATTCTTCACAAAATTTTTAGTTGAGTATAACAATTTTAAAAAATCTGTACCTCCTGATTTACTTTAGTTTTCATTTACTAAAATTAATTAATTTTAGTATATGTGAGAAATGACAGATGTTTATATTACAAGAAAAAGTTTAATTATCTATATAATAATTCAAAGAATTGAGAAGCAGATGATATTTGCAGCTACTATAGTACTTTTTATTTATTTTTATAAGTGATGAAAACTAGTATCGATTATACTTAAAAACTTGGCTACCACAAATAGAAATTCTCATCAGTTAACTAGATTGGAAATAATCATTAGCATTTTCTTATTAATTATCACTTTAGTTTTGATTTCAATTTAAGAAGCAAAACACAATTTTTTCTCGATTAGAGTAATTAGAAAAGTATTCTTCATTTAATAATTTGAATTTTTATTGTATAAAAATATCACATTTTTCATTTAACGTTCAATAATATTTAAAAATCTTTCCCCCTCCCCATACTTAAAGAGTTTTTAATCTCATATATTTGATCGATTAATTATTACATAAATATGTCGATGAAATTAGTTGTCAGTGTTATAAAATGTGATTGTTTTTATTATCATTTAGATAAAATGTGCTAGAGATAATTAAGTATTTTTATTTAATTTAAATTTACCTTAAGATCAGTGTGAAATAACAAAACCTTGCCTTTTGCTCCTGCTGCTTTCAAAAATCTTAAAATTTCTGTTTATTTTTTCCATGTAAGTAAATATTCAATTTTGACAGAAAAAAAATCCCTTTCTACACTGGTTTAGATACATTTAGGTGGATTGTTCAGCTCTATTAACATTCCTATCATAAATTTTCAACTTTGGTTCAATAAAATCAAATTTATCTATTGATGTTATTATAAGATTTTATTTGATTTTTTAGATAATGTTATACATGAACTAGCACATTTTATGTGTCGTAATTAAAATATAAAATTCTTTATAATTCATCTTGCTAAATTTTATTTATTTTTTTAATTGCACTGTTATTAAAATACAGTGCTAATATATTATGTACCTGTTATATAAAATAAGTAGTGTACACCTATGTATTGATTTATACTTTTGTTCTGAAAACTGCTGATTGCTTGAAAATTTTGTTAATTTTTTTTATAACATAAGTATTTTTAAATTTAAAAGATCATATTTTTAATTTTGATTTCACATTAAAATGTATTTTTGCATAAAAATGATCATTTACTTTATAAAAATAACTGAACAAAGTATATTTCAATTTGTTAATGCATTATTTTAAAAATAATAATTGTTTTTAAAGAACTTTTTATATTTTATTCATAGAAATATTTTCACTGACCATTTTAATTCATATATCTTCACTTACTATCATTATTTATTCTATAGTTAAAATATTGTTTCAATACTCAAATGCTGAAATTTTTTTCTTTATTTATTTTTTTAAATTCTGTAAATTTTGGAAATATTTTCATATTTTTATTTGTATAAAATGTTTTTAAAAATTTTTAATTAGAGCACTTTTACTGCTTATAATAGGTGACAGTTCTTCATTCTATGCAAGCAGGATACATGGATAAAGCACAAAAATATACTGATAAAGCTTTAATGCAAATTGAGAAGTTGAAAAGTAAAATTTCTTTGTTCTGCTTGTTATTTTGTGAAACAAAAACTTTATTCAATATAACTAGTGATCAATATGAATAAAAATTTATTATTATTATGGAAAAGATGATTCAATATTTATTTTTTTATATAAAATTTTGCTCTCATCAATGCAATTCTCAAACAAAATAAACGTGATTGATTCAGTAACATTTAATACTATGAATATTTCTTATAAATATTTTATATTTCTGCTTAAATAATTTTTTGCTTTTTTGCATACATAATTATTTTTGGCAAATAAGATATAAATTAAGTATCAAGATATTTAATGATTTGTTTCTTGTGTATGTAAGCAAAATTTTTACTGTTACTTTACTTATTAATTATAAATGTAGCTTTGTCTCTAAAGCTAAAAATTTATTGTATGGTAGGGAAGAAAAAAAAACTTCCATGATTTAATAAGGTTTTAATTTTTGATGAGAAATCTAATGCATGTAAATTATGCTAATTTCTTTGTTCTTAACATTTTGTTTATGTAAAATAAATGTTATGAAAAAATAAGTAGTATCTATTATGTTCGTTGTTGTTTGCATTCTGTAGTAAAATTCTGCCATTGAGTTTTAAGGTTTTACCTAAATGATTTTAATAGATAGTAAAATTCTGGTTATTAAAATAAATACATAAATAGAACTGAGATAGAAAGATAAATAAAATTACTGTAAGAATTTAATAGTTTGCAAATATTTTCAAATTATTGATAAAATTAAAAAAAATAACTCCAAGAAAATTTGATTTATTGTTGATTTCAATTCCTAAATTTTTTTTATAAAAAGTTTGTTCAGTTTTCTTGTTTTATATTTCATAATTTTTACTAAATGCTTTATTCCTTTTCTATTTTTTATATATCTAATAATTGAAACTATTAATGACTAGATGACTAGATTATATATATAATTATATATTAAGTTTGCTGTGTTTTAGACATGTGGAAGATAAAGACATTTAAAATTTGTGTGCTATTTTATTTATTGAGCAAATAAGAAAATAAATGATGATAACTTGTTAAAGTGATACTTTTTCCCATTTATTGAAAAAAAGTCAAATATTTTTAAATTGTATATAATTTATGTAAATCATCTTTTAAATTATTGTATAAATCATTCTTTGTTATCAAAGGATAAATGAATTATTAAAGAAATTACAATTCTTTATGAGAGCATTGTTATTAACATTATCATTTGCTTTAGAATAAAATTAAAAAAACTTAAGGAAAGAAATTTATCGGTCGAAGTTAATGAATACTTAAATCTTAATCTACAAAACATTAAATTAAATATATTTATATATGTTTTTTATTAAGTTTTGCTTGTGTGTCTAAAGTTTTTTATATTGTCTAATTTTGAATTAAATATTTTTCAGTGATTGACAGCCATCCTATATTGCACTCTTTTCAACTGTTGCTCCTAGAACATATTGCAATGTGCAGACTTGTTATGGGAAATAAAACACTTGCAATTCAAGAAGTAATATTATACTGATAATTTTTCATTGTCTTTTTATGTGCGTTTATTTATATAATATTGCAATCTTTATTATTTCACAGGCATCCCATGCTCTGCAAATCTGTAAACAAGAGCCAAGATTATTTCTCCGTCATAGGCCACAAATTAATGCCTTATTGGTAAGTTCTTTGGTAAAAGTTTACAATCAGGCACCCCTTGATTCTTTAGTGATTTTTTTGTCTCCAAGATATGACTAACAAGATGAGTCTATACAAAAGCTGTACAGAAAAACAGAAATTTAATTTATTGCCAAATTTTTCGCTAAACCAAAGGGTATCCAATTCTACACTGAACTTAGTTCTTTTTATTGAATGGTAGTTTTAGTTTTAATATTATATATGATTGAAAATAAATATTTAAGTTTATTTCAAAAATGGATGTTATTTATACATTATTCAGTCATGTACAGAAATGTAACAAATTGGGAATTGGAAACTTTCATATATTTATGATTATGATTATAGAAAAAAAGACTTGCCTTTGCCTTTTCTTAAATTGCTTCTTCTATGAATGCTTACTAAAATTCGATTTTGCACTGCATAAGATATTCCATCATTACCATAGGTTTAGCAAAATGATTTGTTAATATGAAATTTTAAAGCTTTTTGTTAATTTTTTATATTTGTCAGATATTTAATATTTTGTATGAAATTTTCTGTTTAAATTATTATCTAATCATTAATTTATTATAAAATTTGAATTTTTTATAAACAAGAATGTCAGAATATTTTTAAGAATGTTAGAATATTAATTATAATGACAAGGACCTCTCATTTTCAATAAATTTTCGCTAAACTGTGAACAAGTCCATAACTATTCTATCTTTTCTTTTAATATATTCTGTTACTTTTAATTTCCTGAAAAATATGTTATCATTTAAGAACTTATCTTTGTTTTAAATTATATTTATTCAATTCAAAATTCTTTCCAGATATTTAGAAATATTTTCTTGGATTTCCAATTAAAAATATCTATCTTTAAAACATTGCTTTTTAAATTTAAAAGAAATTACAAAATGAATTATTTAATCATTGATTTATGTTCTAAATAGATAAGAAAAAGTAAGTACAAGAATTTTTTAAATTTGAATTCTGCTAAAGTTTTATTATTGGTTGTGCTTATTAAGCAAAGGGATTGATTATTTGCACGAAGACACTTATCAGTAACATGCTGTCTATCCGATAATGACCAAAAACAATTAGTTTAGAAGTTTTTACCCTTTTGACTTTCACAATTTCTAGCTTTAGATATACTGAACTGTCAGTTCAATGGTTAGTGCTCTGCTGTGTAGTTCATTTTTTTATTTGAATGGATCTCTTTAATGGTTTGGGGGCAGACTTTTGCATAAGCATAAAATGCATTATGCTTTTAGTGCTGAAAGGGGCCATAGAATTAGAAACAAATCAAACCCTGCTTGATTCTACATTTAGTGTCCTCATGAATGTTTAAAAATTCTAATTCCTTTTACATGTTAAAGTTTATTACAGGAGTAATTTGAATACTTTTCTATTATCTGTTTGTAATTTTTTTTTATTCTAAAATAAATAAAATACAGTGTTCTGTTGATATATATGTTCCATAACAATACCAATAATATTTATGATTGTAAATAATAAAACAATAAAAACAAAGTATTAAAAAATCATTATTTGTGTCATTAGTTTTTATTTCAGATGAAAACTGTAATTATATTACAGGCAAATAAAAGAAAAATATCCTTGGGTGTTTGAAATCTCAGAAAATCTGTTCCTACAGGATTCATATAAATTTTATAAATTGAAAAATGCTTTTACAAGAGCAGGAGAATATGCACTGTTATACTTTTATTAATCTGTAACTCGTTTACCCTTTCTACAGGCAGCTTTTTCATCCAAATAAAACTTTTTGGCAATTCCATTATGCATCATGCAAAGCATTAAAAAATTTAATTTTGCAGTACTAGCTTGAGAGAGTACTTGTATAAAAAGTACTAAAAAAAACCCCAGATAATACACAAATTAAAAATTTTTAGTGTGCATGTGGCAAACCATAAAGAATTCACATTTTTATTGGGTGATTCTCTTTTTGCATTAGTGAACTGACAAACAAATGTAGTATTCTTCCCTTTGGTTCAACAGTATGTGTGTTCAAATTCCATCTTGGACTTGAATGTTTTTATCCATTTTCAAGGAATCTGCTTTGAAGGGATCCACTTTAAATTATAAATCTGTATAATTAGTTCTTATGTAAAAAAAAAAGTTGAGGACACATATGTAACCACCTGTTGTATCATACATACTGAATACTTTATAACTTTTCCTAGAAATTCTTTGAAATGTTTTTCACTTAAAGTTAATTTTTCATCCATATTTTTCTTGCATCTTCATTTTTAATAATTCTTTGAAGAATTAATTTGTATTAAATTCAGATTTATCTATGGATTTTTAAATAAATTATTATTAAATTGTATAATCTTATTCTGAAATAATACTTTCTAATTTACTTTTAGGGCTTGTATGCAATGTCAATGAATTGTATGGAAGCAGCTGAAGCACAGTTTGGATGTGTTGTTAGAGTAAGATAGTTGTAGTTATAATAATTATTGTTATTTCATGGGAATATACACACATTGTTTAGTTAATTTTTTCTTTTTCAAGATTAATATTGTAACAATTAAAATCAAAATTTTTTTACTTGTACATTATTTTTTATTTGTAAGACATCAAAGAAGTTTACATTGTTGATTTTTCCCTAGTTGTATTTGATTTTAATATTGAAAATTCATATCATTTAAAAATGTACTTTTATTTATTTATTTTTTAATTCAAATATTTTCCCTGTGTTTACTTTTTTATATGGAAAAATTTTATTTTATGCATAAATTTTTTTCATGCTAGTGGTAGTGTCATATATATAGTAAACTCATTTAAATTTGTTGATTTTGTTTCCTAAATTTTAATGCTGAAATATTAATATTTTGAAAACTTATCTCTGTTTTTTAAGCTTATTTACAGTGTATTTATCTTTAATCATTAATGACAAAACTTAAAATATAAAAAAGCATGTTTATGTAAAGTTTGTAAAAAATAATTATTATATGTATATTCTTTGTTCAATTAATACTTGTAACATATGTAATTTAGCACTTATAAAATTTACATGAGAAATTATAAAAAAATTATTTTTTGAAAAAAGGTTAATTTTTTCTAATTTTTTTTACCTGTATATGTTTTGGTTTTATTGCATTAATATGAAAACTATTGATATATATAGAGAGAGGCTTTTATTGTTTTTCAGGAATAATTAATAACTGATTAAATAGTTTTTTAGAAAAATTGATGATATGCCAACAGAATAGTTCTTTTAAAATTGTCCTATTGGCATCCATCAGTATAGGGAAATTACTTTCATTAATCGTGCTTAAATAATCATGAAAGGATAGCTGTTTCATAACATGTTTTTATTTTGAAAATTTTTTCTCTACTCTAGAGCTCAACAACCAGTGAATTGCGGATATTGGCTAGCTTGAATTTGGCTATAGTTTACTTAAGAAGTAAGCGAGATCAGGAGTTGGGAGAGCTTCTTGCTCGTTTAAATCCTGAAACATTACCTTTAGTGTATGTATTTCAATTTTTCTATCATTACTTTATGTTTATGTGTTTAATTTTATTTATTAAATTTATAAAATTATATAAATGCCAGTTAAAATTCTGCCAATTTCGTATCTGGAAAATGTCAATTGGAATAAAAATTTCATTCCAATTGACCAAAATAAAAGTATTTTGACCAAAATCCAAAATAAAAGTATATGCTTCTTATTATATTTATGAATTAGACAACTTATAAAACATCTTAAATTTTGCCTAGATGACAACTGAATGATTAGCTTTCTCTAACTCAATTCAATATTTCATGGGATTGCTTCCACCTTGGTAGTTAAGAATTTAAATTTTATATCCTGCTTAAATGGGCATTTGTGTGCAAAATATGTCCATGAAACAGCAAACAAATAATTTTAGGCTATAGTTATGTACTTGAGTGACTCAAGTCTTGAATTTTTGAAGTTGAATAAATAAGTAAAGAACCCGAGGAAAATGTCTTATTTAATTCAGTAATGAATTTACTGCTTGAGGTAGTTTCTAATTACATGTAAGCTACCATATATATATATATAAATATAAATATAATAACAACATTTGAAGGTAATAGAACAGTTTCTGTTTGTTGTGAAGCTTTTGAATAACCAAAGCATCTCTCCCTTTTTTAAAGAGAGCAAATAATAAACATTCATATGGAAATGCAATAACCATTCAGCAGTGACTAATGCTTTGTTGTGTGGAAAAAATTCCTGTGCTGAAAATTTATGTATTCACATAAATTATGAGAGGCTTATAATAAACAGAAAATATTGTTCCTAAATTATCTAAAACTAACTAATGTAATTTCGTTTAAAATCTTTCCATTGTATGCCAATAAAAAGTATGGCTGTACTATAAACATCAATAAGAAATTTTGTTTGATATTATTTATTAGATACCTAACAGCTGAAAGTTTTTAAAATTCCTATTATTGCCGTCTGGTATGACTTCATAAATAGGTAATTTTTTTATGCTAAGAGATTGCAAGGGAAGAATTTCTGAAAATTCTTCAACATTCACTCTGGCACACAGAAACACAATATCTGTGTTTCATTGTGGAATACTGTGTAAGGTCTAAGTTTGAAATCTGCTCTTAGGAGAGTTATCCTACCACTGGCCATGATGAGATCCTTAATTTAAAAATTTGAAGTAATTCACCACACATTTGACACATGTCTCTGATGATTTTGATTTAATTTAATTTTATATAATTCAGTCTATTCATAAAAAATGGATTTAAAACTGTTTCAGAAAACAGTCGTCTATTGCTCTCATAAGTAATTTTGTGAAATACTAGTGTGTGTATATATATATATATAAATTCTTATATTATTTAAATGCATTTTTATATTTTTGTGCATTTATTTTTTCCCCATTAAATTTAAAGTATTTGTATATTTATATGAGCTCTTTATGTATATTCATTTTTCACTTTTTACAATATAATTGTAATTCTTCCCATTTTTTTCAGCTCTCATAGTTTAAGGGCAGCAGCATATTATGTGCATGGACTAAATGCCTTTTTTCAAGCTCGTTACAATGATGCAAAGTAAGTTTCAGTAATAATTGTTTCATAAATGCAGATTACTTATTCTATTGAAAATAAAATGCGAAATAGAAAGTTAGTTTTTCCTAGTTTAATTTCAGATTTCTTAATGAGTATTCAAATGATTTTGTTTTGTAAATGTTATCTTTGTGTTATTTAATAAAATTATAATCTATCACATTACATCACATATTTGAATATTTTAATTAGTCGAATATAATAGCATTGAACTTCTATTGCATATAGCTTATTTATTATGAGTAATTTTAAAAGTTAAATTTAAGTAATTAAATATGATTAAAAAAATATTTAAATATAAATGACATATTTTACTCTACTTAGATATAAGTAAATAAAGCTCACTGTTATTTAAAAATATTTTTAGTTTTTCATGACAAATGCATGATATTCTTTATTAACCCCTTGCCTATTATGGGTATTTATATACACCTCGCTAAGTCCTGGTCATGTATGTTATATGCCCTTTTGAAGTAGACTTCTCTGCAATGCACAATATCAGTGCATGTATGCCCATGGTTTTGGAGTACAATAGAATGTCCTTGACATTGTTTACGATCTACTTATTATAAAGAAGAAGAAGAAAACTATTTCTTGGAACTGGAGAAGTTGTTTGTTCTAGGCGTTGCAGTTATAATTTGTGTTTCTTTTTGAGTAGTTTGCAATTTTTTTTTTTCATTTTTGTTACAGTGTGTTATAAAAGCATTTTATTAATTAATTATTTATTTTTGAATATATGCCTGATGTTGGCATGTGTGTCCAAAATGTTTCAAAATATATTACACTACAAATAAGTTGTAACAATTTTATTCATTATGCTCATACTTTATACTTTAAGTGTTTTGCATTTTCGTTTTTTTTTTTTTTTTTTTTTCTTTGTAAAAGCTAACAATTAGAATGAAAAGTGTGCATCATCTTTTCCTCCATAACTGTGTGAAAACTTATGGTATTGGGGAGCAAATTTTTTTCTTGTAAGTGGGTTAGTAGTGATTCATATATACTCAGGTTTTTATAAATTGTCCAATAACTTTTATGACTATACTCTGGTAATTGATATCTTCAATCTATGAATCACCCTCCTTGATCACATTGTCACACATTCCTCTTGTGTATATATATATATATATATATATATATATATATATATATATATATATATATAATCACATATTTTCATTTTCACAAATCAAGCAAAATAGTAAAATATTTTAATATTTAATTCCTGTGAAGGTATGGATTACCTGTAAGACTTGGTAGATATTTTCTGGCAAGTTAATTTATTGGATATTGAATTTAATTAACAGCTGAGTGGTATGCATTCTGGTTTTTGGTTTTATAGGTTGTGAGTTTAATTCTCATTTTGATCATGATTGTCTCTTGTAATTTAGCATTCATTTTAAACCATAGATCTCTTTCATATTTCAAAAGTAATCATAGAGAGTCAACTCTTTTCCATTAATTATTTGCAGGCGATATTTGCGAGAAACTTTAAAAATGGCAAATGCTGAAGATTTGAATCGTTTGACATCATGCTCATTGGTTCTTCTGGGTCACATATTTTTCTCTCTAGGCAATAGTAGAGTAAGTAAAATAACATTTTATTTCATTTCTTTTTTTGCGTTCTTAGTTTAGTCAATATTTTGAAAATAACAATCAGATAATTATTTTTAAAATCAATCATTCTTATTTGAATTACTTGCAAATAATGGCTGTCATTTTACTTTCTAATTTAATAACAAATATTTTGTCATATATTTTATTTATATTCTATATTTAAAAAGGATGCCAGTTGAAAAGTCATAAATATATGTTGATTGTGTTATTAAAATTCTAAATGTTACAGAGCATACTTTGTTTTTTTCAAATTTGAGTTAATTTAATTATTTATTTTTATAAAGATATTAAAAATACGAATTTAAATTTCACTAACCATCAACAATCAAGTAGCTTTCAACCAATCCTTCAATATTTCTAAGATTTATTTTTTTATGTTCAGACATTTTTAAATTATTAAATATTGTCTTCAGTGAAGTTTATACCATAATAAGTATTAGAGTAATTAGATACCATAATAAGTAATAGTATTTTAACTAGTGCTCTAACCTAGAAAATGTAGGAAGATATTTTGTTTCATGTGAATCTAAAAATACATAACTGTTCACAAAAATATAAATGTAACAGATTTGTGTAGATTAGATTCTATTGTGCTGATAGAGAACATGTTCATTATTATATAATAATAATTTTGTAAATTGTTATTAATTTAAGTTTTACACAATATTTATTTAAAATGTCCATTTTATACACTATTTACAATATGGTTTATATAGAATGAAAAAAAAATTATTTATGCAAATTTCCCTATAAAATTTACAGCATGTATAAATGTAAAATTTGTCAAACGATTGTAATTCAAAATTACTGATAGACATTTGAACATACATTGGGTATAAGAAATTCGCCTTGTTTAAAGTGGTTAATATTTTGGGTTTCAATTAATTCAACAGTACGTGCATTCAAATCTCACCTATAGCATTGATATTTGTAGTGGTTCAGTATCATGATCGTATTAATTTGTATGTTCCTATATATATAAAATGCCAGCTAAATGACAAGCAAACACTAAGCAGGAAACTATTCAAAATTTTAAATTTGTACAAGACTTGGATATATTATTATAAAGAGCATATAAGATGTAATATATTATTATAAATACTTATTATTATTGATTTATTCTATTAGTGATATTCTTTATTTGTATATTATTTCTATCTTTGATGTAAAAGGAAATAATTTTTGATTTTTTGAGAATTATTTGCAAAATTTTATTAAAAAACTATTGACAATATGTTACAAATTATATAAATGTTTCATGTAAATATTTTTTTTTATTTAGGAAAGTATGAACATGGTGACACCTGCTATGCAGCTTGCTAGCAAGATTCCTGATGTTCATGTTCAGTTATGGGCCTCAGCTTTATTAAAAGGTATTTCTTTTTATGTATTGCTGTTTAAAACATGTGCTAATTGGTATGTTATTATTCTGCAAGTATATATATATAATGTATCAATAAACTCTGAAATGCAGTTGTTTTGAACACAAATTATATGTAGGCTTTACTAATGATTTCAAAGTTATTGGTAGAGAGCACCAAATTTATCTATATTCATTTATGAGTACAACACCATAAATTTTATACATACATTAAATTTTATTACAAAATTAGATTCAAGTAATTTGTTTTGGAGACTAAATATACATATATTTAAAGTTACATAGGTAAACAATGATTTATAAATTTTCAGATAAATAATTTGTGAAATTGTCACCTGAATTGTTATCTTTCTAGTCTTTAATTGATCAGCTTGTGGGTTTTAATTTTTCTTCAAATATGAGTGCTTACCATGATTCAAATTTCACTTTATAGTGGTGGTCACAGTCAAATTTGCAAAATGTATTGATAACCTAACTTTAGGATTATGTAAGTTCATAATTCCAATCTGGCAGTAAGATGCTTATTCTTAAATATATACTTACATGTATGTATACAGATATGCTGCTTTCATGGTATCTTGCTAAGAGCTTACTAACTTCCAGAATCAAAAAAGTGTATGTTGACGATTTAAAACCATATAGTAATGCCTTCTTAGCGAATTAAAAAACTTAAAAAGACAGGAGTTTTGAGTGTGCTTGCTTCAAAATTTACTTTTGCAGTGGGCTGTATGTTTGTAGATGCCAAATCACATTAATTCAGAATTTTATTTGCTTTATAAATTAAGGTTGTTTGCATAAAAGTTTTATAATGTATGTTAGATATGTGATGTCTTACCAATATATCTTTTAATATGTTAATATCTGATTATATTTTTCTTATTAGATCTGTATCGTCTGACTGGAGACCCTATTCGTGAACAGGAAGCCATTCAGACTCATAGTAATTTTTCACAACTCCTTCTGAAAGATCATTTCCAAGCTTCTCAATTGCCAGAACATAATCTTATTCAAGTAAACTATATTTGTTTTTCTTTCTTTATAAATCTATTGTTATTTAATTTTATTGTAATTTCTTATATATTAATGTTAAGAATAAAACAGAAGTACACACTTTGAAAATTTTATTGAAATATATTCCTCAGAGGGTTTACTTTCTTTAAGTATACACAAGTGTCCCAATCGTGAGTTACCCCAATGATGTGTCCTCATCTATCTTTTCTTTTCATGTTCTTTTTTGCTTTTTCTTCTTTTGCTCATTGTGGTTGCCTTTTAAAAGGTTGAGAGCTGTCACTGCCTTGTTGCTATTAGCTTCTCTTGGGAATTAAGTCATCATCAGGTTTGCTCTGTGTGGATACCTGTCTCTGGTAAGGAAGGATCTTAGTAATTGAGATAGCAGACCAACACATTATTTTGGACTTTGCTTCAGATAAATAGGACATGTGTTATGATCCTCAACACATCAATCAACCTACATGGGTCAAGTGATCATATATCTGCTTAATGGCTCGATAAGGATGGAGGCCACTTTATGGATATATTGAAAGTGTATAGGGTCTGGCTGACACTGGTGCAGTTATCCTGCATCTTCTTGTTGGGTTCAGAGGTAGATGGTGCCATCAGGCCTTGAAAAATAAACTTTTTACAAAGTGTACTTCCAATTCCTTGCTCCCTATGGAGCAAGAAACAATACATAATTATTTTGTTTTTAAAAGAACTGAGAGAAATTTCAATAATGTTTCCTTTTTCCTAATTAAGAATCCTATTAGTAGTGTTTGAAATATCAAAAATGTTCTCAAATTGCAATCTGGTGATCTCTTGATTGAAGTTTTATCAATTGAACTGGCCAAAACCATTCTAAAACTGAAATGTCTTTAGTAATATTGATGTTATATCATCTCCCTATACATATAGTGGTGCTGACAAGTCCCAGACTGTACCTTTATGTTAATGGATTTTGGAATACTCATCCATCACCAAGTGCCTCGTCATTTTGAACTACTATTTTTAATGCTATTCAAGATTGTTTATTTTATACTAGATTTCAGCACTATTAACATTTTATTGAATAAAAAATATGCATTTTTATGACTTTTTTATTTACACAATTAATAAGATGTTAATTGTCCCAGACAAAGGAGTCAAGTAGCATATTTCCATAAACCCAATATTTTTTTCAATATTGAATCATTTCTTTAAAGCATACAACTTTATTCACATGTGTGCTTTTTTTAAAAACAGCATTCAATGCATCAATTTGTTGTAAAAATGAATTCTGTTTTATTATTCCATTATATTTTTGAGTGATTCAACTTTCAGTAGCTTGTGTAATAATCTGTATTTCTTGAATTTGGGATAATAGCTTTTGTAAATTTGGTAATTTTGTGAAAATTATTTCAACATTTTTGTAAATATATAGGGGTTGGTAAAATAGTTCTTAAAATTGAAAGTTTGTGTAAAATGGAAAAAAAATTGTTAGAGCATAAGATTTTTTTAACACACTACTCTTTCTTTTTAAGTTTTATTAAAAATAATATTTAATATTTATTATATGAAAAACATGCAAAATATAATTCATATTTAAAAACAACTTGTACTTTCCTTTTATTGAGGAAAAATCAGGCAAAGTCATTTTCTTTTTTCTATTGCTAAACCACATACTTTTTAATGTAGATGTTATTTTCTCATTAATAATGTTGTAGTTAGTTTTTCAAAATTGAAAAGATTTGCAATCCTTGGATCCAAGTTTATTGACCATAAAATAAAAACTGAATGAAAAATCAGATGATATATAAAATCAAAATATATATAAAAAAAACAAGCAAAGACTGAGAGAAAAAGATTTTCCAAAAATTTAGTTTGTCAATGAGAATTAAAATTACTATCTATAAGATCCTGTTGATTCATAAAAGTGACCACACATCTGTGATACATAGGTTTGCTTTTAATCTCTACACAATAAACAATTATTGAATTGCAATTGGTCACTATGTGTTTCCAATTGTTTAACAAAAAATGCAACTTGTTTCTTAAATCCAATTATGACTCTTTTTATAACTTCACTTTTTTCATCAAAAATTTTAAATGAGTGGATACTTATTTTGAAATTGTTTTTGTTTTCATTTGATGCATTCATTATATGACACACATGTTGACCTGTGAATTCATATTCATTCATGCTAGAGCTTTTAAAATTGTAAACATCAAGCTTTATTTTCAAAGCTAATAGATTAGCTATGCAAGTAAGAATTGTTGTAAGTTGAAAAGCAAAAGAAAAAGTGTATCATAGGTTGCAGACGCTTCCTCTATATTTCTGTAGTGGGTCCCGGTCTAATTAGCCCTCGTGTGCAAAAAATGACCATTGAGCGATAAACAAACCAAACAAAACTATATTTCTGTAAATGATTTTTTTTTCTTATTTCTTAGAAAAAGTAATACATATAAATTAATGAAAATGGTTTGAAGTGATATTGTTTTGTAATACCATAATAATTTTCTATACTTGTTGTTCCAAAAAAAAATGTTAACTTTTAATTAATGTTAATTTTTAAAACATATATGCTGATTTTTCCAGTTTCTGCACTTTTGGTAGATTTTAAATTTTTAATTTGCCTTTGAATTCATTAAAATTTTATATTGTATTTTAAAACTTAATTAATGTTTCATAAACTCTTTAGAATCTTTTCAATAAAAACACTCACAAAACTTTTACTATTGAAAATTTTTTAAAAGATTGGAATTTATATATATACATATATATATATATATAAATAATCAAGTTTTTTTTCCACTGAAAATCAATCAAGACTTATTGATCTAATAATATGCCAACAACTATATTTCTTAAATTGTAAATTAAAAAGTGCTGTATATTGTCTTGCCAATCACAACTGACTTAACTATTATATACGCCTCTGATGTAGATCTTGCTGAAAAAGACAAGGGAACTTAGAGGCAATCTAGTGAAGGGGCAGCAATGAATCCTTCACAGGAGGTAGAATGTACCTCCAAACCATATTCTCCTGGTGAAAGTCAGGAATGCTAGCATGACTGATTCTCTGACCAGAATAATCTGTGGATCATCAGCGAGGATTGCCTCTGAAATTCTAAGATTCTCTAGGCAGAAGATACGTTTAATCGTAGGCTTTATAACTGGGCACTATTATTTCAGAAAACACCTTCATAAAATGGGACTGTTTCAGCAAGACCCTATCTGCAGGAAATGTCATACGCAAGAGGAAACGGCAGAGCATATCATTTACGAATGCGAGGTTCTTGCCTTACCTAGATGAACTTCTTTAGGCATCATCCATACTTGAGAGTTACACCTAGACTCCATTAAAGGACTCGGACTTTATTAATAAAGTGGGTGACCCAAGCAACTGGAACTAGGAAACATTGGGTTTGGAGTTAACAGTACAAAATGCTGATAAAAGCAGAGGTGCCCAATGACATACAAACCCCACTCTAAGAAGAAGAAGAACTATTATATAATGTATTCCCAAGCTTCTGCAATTATATTTTGGAAAATCGATTTCTCTAAAATTAGATGATACAAAAACATGATATAGCAACATTCTTATTAAGAATATTCAAAAATTGAAAAACCCATGGGCTCTAAATTTTTTTTTATTTTATATGATTGAGAAACTTCAAATTTATATAAGTGTATAAAGTAGTTGGAAAATTATCTTAATTTTTAAATAGTAATTTTAGTATTAATACATTAATTTTAGTGCATATATTCATTATTAAAGTGTTTATTAAAATATCTTTAATTTGTTAAATAAGGTTTTTACTAAAATAGTAACAGAACCCTGATTTTATTATTAACAATATTTTCCTTTGATATTATTTTAAGGTAAATTCAGAAATGCTTCATAATTATTTATTAATTAATTATTATTATTATTATTATTATTATTTTTTTACACCTAGACTCCATTAATATGTGACTTTAATTATTGAAGGAAAGTAAAAATCAAATTTTGTATTGAAGGAAAATAAAAATTAGATTTTAATTATATACAGTATTCATTATGTCTACATTGTCAAGATATAAACATCTACTGTAGTTTTAGAAATTGTTTTGTGAAGCAAAAGTCAACATATTTTCATAACTTATGTGTTATTTTGCTATTCTACCAAAATCTAAAACCCAAATCGAGTGCAAATTTTCTCATTTTTAGATTTAGATTTTCAATTTAAAAAAAATCTATCTTCATTTTTATCCTATTTTTGCACATTTGAAAGCTGCTGAATTATTTCATGTTAATCAGCTTTCATTAAATAATAGATTTTTTTCATGTTTTTCTCTGTCTTTGTAATTGAAAATGTTTTTCATCATCTTCAGTTGTTTCTTACTAAAGCATACATAAATAAGATGAAGTATACATTACATAAATCAGTTGCATCACTCTTGTACTTGTGTTCTTGAAGATCATGTTGATTAAATCAAGTATAATATGCTTCTAATAAGTAATATTAGGTCACACAAATGATAAAATAACTTATTTTAAATTGACTTGAATGAATTAAGTTGTCCTTTTTAAAAAAATTTTCGGTGATTAGCACATTTTAATTTGACTTTTTAGGAATTTTTTAAGTATAACTTTTTGATTAACCTTATAAGAAAATTGACCATCTTTATTTTAATTCAACTATTGATGCATTTTTATTAAAATGTTTTAATATCTTGATATTCTCCATTCCTTACAGAATAAGCAACTGCAATAAAGTACAATAAATATAATTTAAAATCTGTTAGAAATTATATATATATGGTTCATATTATTTTTTCACATAGAAGAGAAGCTGAAAATACTGTAGCATTCTTAACTAAAATGGAAATTTTTATCACTATATTTCCATAAGCTATTTTTAACTAATTATACTTATAAATATTTAACAAAAAATCTCAGAACTTTGCTGTGGTTGACTAAGTTTTGACAGGTTTATTTCACTTAACTCCTGTTCATTATTTATTTAAAAAAATCTGATAGAAAACTATTTTAATGATTTTGTTCTTATCTTGTTGATTACACAGATTAAAGTATTCTTCCTAATGTTTTTATGATGACTTCAAGGCATAAACAGTTATGTCCTATAGAAGCTTTTTACGGTACTTGCTTGTCTAAAATGCAAACTGATTTTACTGCATACTTTTTGTAAACTTTGTGGAAAGATTTGAGTCATTGAAATTTGAAATAAGATATATACTCAAAATACAACTATCACAAATACAGAATTAATGTGGGTTGCGTTTCATTTCTTTTCTAAAATAACTAAAAATGGAGCTGCCAACATTTAATTTTGAAAACAGTGTAATAATGGTTCACAAAATTTTGTAAATTATGAAAAGTTCGAGAATAAAAATATTTTGTATTTTCCATTATAAGATATGCATAATATGTTGCCATAATGGCAATCATTTCAATTAATCAATTTAAAAAAAGATTAATACATTGGTTACCATAATCCTACAAAAATATTAAGCTTTTTATAATGTAAGTTTGCAAACTATAACTGTTGTTAATATGATTGCTTGGTTATATTAACTCTACAAATGCAGTATAAATTTATTTATTTCGTAAATAATACTTTTATTTATTTCTAGTAATAATTTGCCCAGTTTAATAAAGAACAATCAATAAATAATAAAAAAACAAGTTTATATATCAATTTTTGTATATTTTATGTACCTAAAACAATTTTTTTGTAATCTTAAGTATTTTTATTTTTTCCTCCCCCCTTTTCTGGTTACTTAATAAGCAGCACTCTTTTTTTTTTATCAGTTATTAGAATTAAGCTCCTATTCTGGATTTTGGTCTTTATTATGGTTTGGTATTATTCTTCAAACTTTAGATAACTGCTGAATTAATCTTGTGTCAAATATATCCTATACAGCAATCAATCACAGTTTTACAAATGATTAAAATTCTGATAAATAGTAATTTTAATTTGCACAAAAGTTGAATGTTATTGACAGAAGTATGTTAACCCTTTAACTGTGACATATATTTCAGAAAAATGGACCAAAAATGAAAAATGTTTTGACTGTTTAATTTTATTCTTTATATTATTATAAGAGTTAGAAAATGCTTTTTTATTACACAAAAATAAAATATTAAATATAATAACTACTATATTTATAGTTTTTACATACAGATAAAACATTGATTATACATACATGTTATTCATATTGAGCAAATTAAACAAAATTTTGAAGCTAAATATAACTAGTATAATATAAAAACACAACAATATGATTTTCAATACATAAATTTTACAAATCTTTTACAATATGGTATATTCCAATAAAAGGTACTGTTCAAAAGCCTATATATTGCACTGTTTACAATAAACTCTTGTCTCATGCCTTATTCTCTTCCCTTGTTCATTGGTTTTATGACAGCATATAAAACACTGCCTGGTTGGAGTAGATTTTTTCCCCATTGATGGCATGTGTTCTGGAAAGTGTCGACTTGTGAGGTGCAGTAAGCTTTCACTAGGACGCCCTGGTCCTGGTAGTTGAACATTTGGTTCATTTAGTTCAAAAATTGATTCTCTGAAGTTCATATTTTTCACACCTCCTGCTGAAGTATGCAAAATAAAGAAGTTATTTATATAACGCCTGTTGTAGGAGATGGAAAAGTATTTTCTAGTAATAATTTTTACCTCCTTTTCTAGCAACTGGGAAGTCTGTAAGATGTTGATCGACTTCAACAACACTTCCCATAGTGTTGTTGTAGTCATGGACTACCTTCAGAACCAAAGTTGGAATTGACCACTAGTGTCATTTATTAGGAAAATAGGGAATTAATTATGTATCCTAAAGTAGAAACGAACTCAGCTCGGAGTTCACAAAATAGAAACGTTAATTTTTCTTCTGCCCGAACTGAATTCGGGCGACAGTGGAAAGGGGTTAAGCCAAGTATTGATTTATTTTTAAATTTATTTATAATAGCAATGTCTTGATAAAAAAAATTGTCTTCCTTAACTTCAATTTAGGAAATTTTTAGAATTTCAGAATTATAACTAATTTAAGTGTTATTTTGTCCTTGGATGAGTGTTAAAAGAATACATGAGCCAAGCAAATAAATATTAATCATTTTGATTTTGTTAATATGTTCCTTGAAAACTTCAAAAAATTCAAACATGTTTATTTTGGAATCAAATTTGAACAATCAAGATGACCTACAGGCTTTGACAAAGTTTGCAGAAAATAGTATTGTAGTGTTGTTATATTTTATTCATTGTGATTAATAATTTAAATTCAGTAATGATAAATTTTTAATATTTTTTTTTAATTATAGTGGATTGAAGGTGATCCTCCCTCATTACCTGTGCAACCACAAACCCAGACAACTTCCTCACTCCTGTAATGAAAGACAAGAAGAAATTTAGATCACCTCATTTTAAATTGTACATATACCATCTGGAAGATTCATCTCTATTGATGAATTAAAAAGTGATTAATTTTTAATTTGTATATAAAAGGTAAAATCAAATTAAAACCTATGAACTATAGAAATGCAAAACTTGAATCCGGTGTGATATGTCGTTGTTTCTCATTGAAATGAATTATGTTCGTACCTTATGGATGAATTTCAGATTTTTTATGACTTCTGTAAATAAAAATATCTATTATAAATTTTTATTATTTATTGCTATTATAGTCCATATTATAAGTTTATTTTATTTATTTGTTATATGTTGCTGATATCTTTAATCATCTTTCAGATGATATGCTTAGTGACTTTTTAATAATAATATCAATGTTGAGTATAGCTTGTAAGTGAAGTAGTTAAGTTCATTTCTTTTTCATTATTTTAATATTTATAAGATTGCATAAAATTTTAAGTAAATGTCTATTTTTTGTGTTTCAAAGTGAAATAATCTGTTAGTTTTATAATATTACAAGTTTAGGATTTATATAAAAATATGTTTAGTTCATTTAGGAATACAAAATTCATTTAACAAAATTAAGGGTTCTCAGTAATGTCTTAATTTTTCCCTTTGAAACATATCCGTAAGATATGATAAATAATACATATGGCAAAGGAATTTTCTTTGAAAATTCAGCCAAATGTAATGTTATTTATTTTGTTTTTCCAAATTCTTTTTCCCACAGAATACCAGGCATGCGATTTTTTTGTAATGTTTTTTTCTCCATCATTTCTTGTTTGATTGTTATCCAATGTTTTCATTTCTCATTAATGATGTTTTGTTCAAAGATTTAAAAAAAATCAGCAGGTTTTTGT
Organism: Latrodectus hesperus; assembly: GCA_037975125.1. NCBI lineage: Eukaryota > Metazoa > Arthropoda > Arachnida > Araneae > Theridiidae > Latrodectus > Latrodectus hesperus. Next base: position 13,790,433 of record CM075850.1, on the reverse strand, counting down.
TTTTATTACCAGACATGTTAGCATATTTAAAGGTTGATATATATATATATATATATATATATATATATATATATATATATATATATATATAATAAAATTGTTTATTTGACATTAAAATGATTTAAACACAGATGAAAGCAAATTTACAAATGTCAGTTATAGTTTCTTAAAATTTATGTTTTTTCATAAAAAAAAAGATTAGTAGTTAATATTTTAAATAGAAATTTGTTTCTATTTATTTTTTCAATTTATGTAACACATACATAATATGTGTGACATAACTTATTTTACTTATGAAATTAGTTTATTTTAGTAAAGTAATATTATTAAATAAAATAAGTAATAATTTAAAATTCATTGATTTTTTTATTTGCTTGCATTATATATTGATTCATTTAAATTTGTGTATTGAATATAAAAAACATTTAATGGCGCTTGTTATTAATTAATTTTCTGAATAGCATAAAACTTTTATTTCAAAATTTTCTTTTATTATTATGTTTTATTTATTAAAAAAAAACTTTTGTAAATATTAAAGGCATTGTTTACAATACTAATTTTCTTTTGTAATTATAAAATAATTGTGTATACAAATTAGGCTTTAAATAATTCATTTTAGTATGCAAATTTTTATATTTAAAAATGTAATATTCAGTTAATTTTGTACACTATATTTGCAAAAATTAACTCCAAATTTGTTTTTTTTTTTTTTAAATGCAGTGAATTTTAACAAATCCTGTTCACACTGTAGCATTTAATAAGATTTTGTGACATTTATTTCAGAAACTTGAATTAAAGTGACTTTTTATGTATGAAATGTATTTGTATATTTTACTTTTTTAATAAAAGAAAGTATAAGAATTTGATTTATCCTTAAAACAATATTTCCCCTTTAATACTATTTACTTCAATCATGATTTAATATAGTTTTTTGATGACATACTTAACTCTGTATATATTTTTATAATAGTTTAGTTTCTTGAATGTGTTACTAAATATTTTCATAACTGTACAAATCTAGAATAAAAATATCAACTCTAGCCTGTTGTTTTTATTATGCGTTGCCTGGAATATAATTGTTTTATTTTAAAATTATATTTACTTTAATAAAAACATTTTTCTGCAGTTTGTTTAATATTTCATTGCTATTTCAAATATGCCACTAATAATTTTTAGTTATGAATATGTTATTTATTTTAAGTTGCATCAAATGAAATTCCAAATATGCCTTTTAAAACATTTCATGCTCTTAAGATACTGAAATTGATTTATCTCTGTTATTTGCCAATTAGGATTTATTGATTTAAAAATATTGTATAAGATTTAGAAATCTTATATTTTGAAACTTTTCAGATTAATAGTTGCTTGTATTTTTTTCATATAATCTATTATTTATTTATTTTTAAAAATGATTTATTCAGGTATATTATTAAAAGTTGATATTAATTTAAATTCTATTCTTAACAAAATGTATCAAAGATCAATTTAATTTCTTTGATCTTGTAAGGATTTAAACTAAAAAATATATATATTGTTATATAAGTTCAAAACCAAAAAATTGGATTACTTCAGTTATTGTAAAATAGAAGTTTTAAATATTTTGATAAATTCTTTTTAATTCACTTATTTACAAATTCTATTTCCTTCTAAAGGAATGTCAAGCGTATTTGTATGAAAACACCACGTCATTCAATGGATTTTTTGTTCATCCAATTATTAATTTTTGAAAAAAAAATTTTATTACACTTAATAATTTTAATTTTCTTCAATAGCATTAACACAAAAATTGGATAAAAAATATTACCAAAGTTGCATTATAAACTATAAGTACTGATTTAAGCGATTTCCTCCAGAGAACCATATATAATACCTCATAATTTAAATTAATTTATAATTTAAAATAAGGCCAAGAGAGAAAGTCATGAAGCTCTCATATTATGATAATCATTGACCAAGTTGAAAGAAAATCAGAAAGTAAATGAGTGAGACTTATAGCTATTTAGAGAAATTTGTAATGTACAGCTCATAAATTCATAAAATATGTTCCTCTTTTTTGCTCTAAAAGAAATGTTTCAAAACCAACAGTGATTAAAATAGATTTATCATCTATAACGATGAGATGAAAGTTTGAAATAAAATTCAAATGGTTTTATAAAAATGAAAAATCACAATTCTGTAATTTTAATTTAATTGTTGCACATTAAAGAATATAGTCTTCAAAAAAGGTTCAAGTTATTCTGATTTTGGTCATGTCAATTTATTCATTAAATTCATAACATTCAAAATGGTACTATAGTGCAAGTTACTACAATGCTTTTAATTATCATTAGTTAGCTTTAATAATCGAGGGCAAAAATTAAATGCATTAATCGAGTAATTAAATTTGATGTACTTGATCTCTTGAATTTGAAATTTTAGTTAAATTATGCTCCTTTTAAATATGATAAGAATCACATCACAAGAAATGAGTTTTTGTAAGTAAAAAATTATGAACATTGAGAGACATGGATGAAACAATATGTAATGTCTTTATTCATTAAAAAAGAGAATTATATTTAAAAATATGATTCTTTAAAAAAGAATATTAATTAGCTAAGAGATTCATAATTTTTATGAAGCTGAATTTATAAAAAAACATTTTAGTGGAATTAACAAATGGGATGAGAAAATTTCAATTTAAATAAAAACATATATACAGAGATTATAACCTATTTTTTAATTCAGTAAATATTTGAAAATTTATATAAACACATCAGTTTTATAATAAAATCAGAAAAATTTCTTTTAAGTTGTGTGAAGTACACTGAAATTCTTCAAAAAAGGTAATTCTTTCAAGTTATGTATACAATTTTCTATTGCTACTTTTACATAACTCTATCTAGATAAGTTTTAATTAATAAATTTAATTTCAAAACTTAAAAATTATCAATAAAAACTACATTTAACATGTACTTATTCCAATTAAAAATCATAGTTGGCATATTTAAATTACTAGCTATCATATAGGTGAAATTTAATTTAACTTGAAAATTTCATTTCTCATATTGTTGATGGATTGTATTTACAACCAGTTCTAGATACATTCAATAGCTGGGTATTTCAGCATTAATAGATTCCTTCATTGTAGGTGTTCTGTAAATTTTTCATTTGATAGTTTCACAAAGTCAAAATTTTCTTGGATCATTTTTACAGCAAGACATTTATTTGCATACAAAAACTATTTTTTGTATCTCCAGTTTAATATTTTATGTTTAATAATATTTCGAACTGACTAAATTTTTATAATTTATTTTTATTGAATTTCTTAGTAAAAATCTGTTTTGAACAAGCAATTCATTAATATTTTATAATTCTAAAAATTCAAATGAAGTAAATAAAAACTAAATCTTTCTCACGGATTTAGTTATCAAGGAAAATTAAAAAGATATTAATGAACTAAAAATATTTATGAATGATAAAGCAAATTAGTATTTTGTTATGTTTTTCTACTATGATAAATTTCTTATAAATGTCTCTTTCAAATCACAATTGCATGCATGATAGTTTAAGATAAATATTTGTAAAAAAATTTTATGTGGTGGTTCGTGTTTTATTTGTTACTTTACAATCACTTCTAGCACATAAGCACTAATTGGATTAGAATCTAATTTAAACTACCAACTCTTCCTATCCATATAAACATAACTACTGAATATAATCTGAATCCATGAATTTTTTTTTAATTAAAAGTCATATTTTGTGTGGTCTGTTACAAACTGTTTATAATTTTTAAGGAGATATTTGTTCAATTAAATACTACTTGACATATAAAGTTTCATTAAACCTATTCAATTGAAAATTACAGCATTTGGATACATAAAATTATAGATAACATATAATTTTTTGTGCTCTGTAATAGCTCTGTGTTTTATGCAATTTAGCTGATTAAATATTTATCAGTAAATAATATAAAACTCTTATTTGCTTATAAAGTATCTTGAAATGTTGTAAATCAGTAATTTTTAGAATTTATTTACAATTTATTTGAACATTCACAAACATATGAAAATCTTATTTTCATTATATGTAAAGAAGATTTATACAATTATTCACATATACTCAAGTATATAAAATCAAAATAACATAAAATATTTATCAGTAATATTGTATAATTTTTTTGATCAGTCAATCATGTCTTCTGTCTGAAAGGGACTTATTCTTGAATTTTTTATAGTATTCATAATGCTCAATGTATGTATATCATCTGTATCCATTTCCAAACTATCTGAATTATTTTTATCATTTATAATAGCTTCTTTTTCTCTTAAAGTTACTTCATCTTTTTTAAATCTTTTAGCATGAGATGAAGTAGTTTCTTCTTCACTGTCTATATTTATCAATTCTAAATTGCTATTACTTTTAGAACCAAAATTTCTTGTTTTTGCATTGTCTAAATGTATTACTTCTACTGGTTTGTTACCTTCAGCAGTATCCAAATTGATAATTTCAATTGGTTTAGTGCTTGCAGAATTTAAAATCTCATCATCCTTTTCTAAATTGACTATTTCAATAATAGCTGAATTTCTAACTTTAGTGTTGGCTAAATCTATCACTTCAATCGGTTGGTTATGTTTTTCGAAGGAAATTGGTACTACTCCATTATCCTCTATTATTTGAGTTTCCTCATCTTCATCAACTAAGTCAACCAAATCATCTAATCCCAATTCTTCCCCAGTATTGTTAATAACAGAAGGGGAAAGTGGTGTTCCGAGCTCAGAGCTTGATAATGTAGCACCCTTTGTTGAAACTTCATTCATTTTCAAGTTTGAATTTACAGATACAGTATTTTGGCTGGTAATTTCAATATCTTCACTTCCACTTTGAATAGGAGGCACTTGAATTGATGAAAATAATTCTTCACTTTGGTTTGATAATTCGGTAGCATTAGACTGCATGGCTTCTAATTTAGCTTTGCGCCGTTCAGCTGCAAGCTGTTTATTGTATTCCATTCGCTTTCTTTGTTCTTCAGTCAGTGTCTGTAAAAGAAGGAAAGGATAATAAATCATCACATATTTTTTATTGAATTAGTTTGTATTCTTATTAAAATTTATGCATTTATAAGAACAAAAAAGGTAAGAAATCATTATTTTGTTAGATAAATAACTCTAAATATAAAACGTTTTCAGAGAGATTATGAGTGAAGAGAAAGGAATCAGGATTCATAAGATGAAAATCAGGAAATGTGTATTATAAGAACAGGAAAATATTTTTAAGATATTAATTTAGAAACAAATAACCAGTTTTAAAAACAAGGAATTCATGCCACTATTAAATTGTTTTAAGAAAACAATTAGACCAAAATCAGTTTTGCATTTAATAGTAATTGAAAAATATATTCATATACATAATAAAATAAAGAAACCCATTTACTTTACATACATAAGAAAGTAACATCAATATGAATATATTAAAATTATTAATTGCTAATATGAGCAATTTAATAACTGTAAAGTTATACAAGAACAAAACATGGAAATTAATTTGGGTTTTCCTCCCCCACTCAAAGATCAATTTTTGTACACAAGGGCTAAATAGAACAGGGTCTACAGTTTAAAGTGAATTCTGAACTACTATACAAATCCAAAATCAAATTTGCAAATATGAAAGAAATTTTGAAGTTCAACTTTTTTGATTATATATATATAAATGGGGGGATTGAAAATGCCACCAGCGGGCCATTCACATCAAGTATGCTGCGGAACATACATAGAGAAGAGAGAAAGAGTGATGAGGAGATGGAAGAGGAAGACATTCATTTTGATGTTGTGATTTTGGACAGTTAAATACTTCGAATTATAACTAAGATGTTAGATTAGACTATGTGATTTGATATTCATTTATAAATATGTAATCAGTATATTTTTTGTTATCTCAAAACCATTATTAAATAATTTGAACATCATTTGCAACACAATAATGAACAATAACTGCATAATTTCAACACAATAATGAAGCAAAAAAAACCATATATATATATATATAAAAGTAAAATGATATCAAGCTCTGACAAAAATTTGGTAAATCAAAACTAAATATTTTCTAAATTTTTGCATTAAGTTTATAGTGTAGCATTTATTAGTACAGTACTATAATCATTTCAAACACATTCAGGAAAAAAATTATTTAATGACAGTCCCATCAAATAGTTCTTTTAATTTAGCAAAGTTCTAACCAACAGCACTTTTACTAGCCAGTTTCAAAATTTTTTCCATTATATATTATCAAACAGAATCCATTTTCCCCCTATTATAATTTACATCATTATCACACAAATAATACAAATCAAAGAAACATGCTGCTACATGTTGACATTAAACTAAGAAAATGTTTCTTTAAAAGCATTTGTATACTATTTCTAAAACATAAGTGAAATTTGTCACTCAAAAATTCTATATTTTTTATTATAGATAAAGTATTATTAAAAATATATCAATAAAAATTTATTTACCGAGCCAAATGACGTTCCAAGTATTTGTCCTGCAGTTTGTCTCTCCACAGGCAGAGGTGTAGAAGCAAGTTGTGAGTTCTCTGTTTCAACCAAAAGCCTGTCAAATGCATCTTGAGACGGTATTTTTACATCAAGTTCTTCTGGAATATTGTCAGGATTTTCATCATCATCTCGAACAAAATCATTGTGGAGGATAGGCATGTCTAATCGAATTTTTCGCAAGCAGGTCTTTAAAGATAATAAATCTTTTAAGCCAGAAAACATTTAAATAATTCAAATAACTTTCTAAAATACTTTACTTTTAATAAATAAAAGTACTTAACATCACTAAAAAGCTCACATGCTAGAATTAAAAAATTTAATTTCAGGCATGAAAATTTGAGACACTTATCACAAATAGAAAAGGAAATTTAAAGGACTCAATACTTGTAAATATCCTTTATTAATGCAACCATCTTACATTTTATAAAAGAGAAGCAATTTTTATATAAATTAAAGTTTCCATAATTTTATGGAAAATACATAAATACAAGAAATATGCATATTATTTAATAATCAAGAAACTTAATTTTTTTTACTAAATTAAACAATTATTTTTTATGAAATAATGATTTTGGTCAAAGGAAAGACTTAGATCAGAATTTTTTTAATATTAGGAATTTACCTTTTTAACCAATTGTATTAAAAGTGTATAATATGAAAACAAATTTCTTAGAAGAATAGAATATAAAAAATTTAAAGTAAAGAAGACTTTAAAGTTTTCACAACATAGGTACACTATCCTTTTTATTTTTCATTACAAGAACTTTTGTTTTATTAATTTCTTTACATTTGCATATTACTCCTCACACTTTATAAAATAACTTTTTTAAATTTTTAACGTGATTATATAATTACAAATATTCTTCATTAAATAAGTAATTGAAAATCAGTTACCTTTTTATTGCAAGTTGAAATATTGTTAAAAAAATTCTTTGTAAATGAACTTACCTGTTGCTCAACTTCAATTTTTTATAACATCAATTTTTATTTTATATAGTATTGATTTGAGCTCCTAGTTTTATTAGTTATACACTAAGTGAAAAGTTTTTTCCACAATATTATTTTTAAAAAATGATGATAAACTTGATATTATAAACAATGCAATATAATAGCAGGTTTTCAAGAATATGTAGTGTCTATATGGAATATGATAATTTTTTAAAACTAAGTTAGAATTCTAAACTTTTTTTAAAATTATAAAATTTTAATTGCATTTCTTCATAGAAAATCAGAAATTAGATGTGGGAAAAACATTAGGCATAAATTTCTGGCCAATAAATTTGCACAATTTCCTAGCTCAGCATAATCTTAATTTATGTAAATTTAAATTTCATAAATTTCACAATTGTATGATTTATTGTGTCCTTAACATTTTTTAATAATGCCATTTTTCATAATATATTTATAATTACAATCACATACCTGTTATTGATGATTATTGTGTTTTAGATGTACACATGCAATAAAGTATACATTAGCTACCTTGTTATACACTGTTATAAGATTTAATATTCTAGAAACATTTTTGGAACTATTATTTTTAAAATTTGTTCATGTATTTGACTTTAACTATTGTTAGACTAAAAGTATGTTGACTCAAACTATATATAAATTCGAAAGATTTATTTAATTCATTTAAAATACATTAGTTTTAAATTAACAGTTAACATTAATTTAAAATTTACCAAAAACATGATTTAAAAAATATATGAATATGCTTTTTTATATTTAGAAACTCAGGCTTTGAATAAGGTTGGAATAATTTAAAGTATTAAATTATATAAAATTTATTTTAATAATTTTTGCAATATAAAATATTTCTCACTACTAACATTATGAAAAAAAAAATTAATTTTTGTGACAAATACATAAAGTGAAAAATCATTAATTGCAAATTAAAATTATAAATTAATGAAAGAAATATAAAAATAATAAAAAATGAAACAATATTTTTTACATTCAAATTATTTTATGTATATTAAATTCCCATATTATAATCTCTAATTGTGAGTTAATACAATATCTGATTATATATTTCCAGAGTTAAGATTTTATTTTAAGTAAAAACTAGATAGATGATTCATATTAGAATAAAATTCAAGTCAATTAATATATATATATATATATATATATATATATATATATATATATATATATATATATATATATATATATATATATATATATATATACACTCTCTATACTCCAACAACTCAACTAACATTTCATCTACAATGAAATTTTGACACTGTGAATAAATTTCTGACACATAAAATTTGTTTAAATGAGACTTGTAATGTTAACTTCAAGTTATTCTCCTTATGAAATCCCTTGAAAATATTTATTATTATCAAAACTACAAAAAGATTTTAAAATAGCAAAAATTATCCTTACCTGCACAGGCCTCTTCTTTCCTAACTTCTCAATTTGCCGAAGACAGTCTCCAAATGTCATACTAGGAAATAAACGATGACACCAATGCTCTAAATGAGACATTAGCTTATTTAAATCTTCCACCTAAAAATAAATACATTAAAAACCAGTCAATAAATAATTATAATGCTGACAGAAATAATATGATTTATTAAACAAGACGTGTGTGTGCTTTAAAAGTGATTATCACCCATTAACATATATTTTAACTGTAAGCAACTTTCCAAGTTTTAAAATAAAAACTTTCTCAGTTAAATAAAAAATTTCCTTTATTCCTTTTTAAGATTTATGCTTTTTAAATGGTCCAAGTAATAATGACTTAGGTCTTAATATTCCTTACACTTATATTTGAAGAATATGTACTCATAATTGTCATATCACAAACAAGATTAACAGGATTCCATCTCTGAATTTCTCAAGATGTTACACTTTATGAAATGAAACTGATAAACAGAAACACAATAATCACAAAATATTTCAGATAAGTATTTTAGATTCATTTTAATTGTACAGCATATGACAATGTATTAAAATTAGTTCCTGAATTATTTAATGAATTTGTAAAAACAATCTTATATGAATAAAAACTAGTCAATTTTTGATTTCTAACCAGTTCAATAATATCATGTTCCATATCTTTAATAATTTTTTTGGCATTTAAATTTTACTGAGAAATAAATTTAATAAATATAATTGAGAATATAAAAGGAGATTTTATAAAATCCATATTTAATGAAACTTAACTTTTATAAACATTTGTACTAAAAATAGTGATTTCTATCAAAATTAACACAGAATTTTAAGTTATTTACAAGCTCTAAAATCATTCTTTATTCAAAAGCTAAAAATTTAAAGCAGATCTGTAATTAATGAGAGTTTCCAATCACTCTACTAGCAGATAATTGTTTATCTTTCTACAGCTAGACTTTGTAGCACATAAGAACTAATTGATCCAAGGCTCATAGTTAACCATTTATTCAAAACCACTGCAAGCATCCAGACCAAGATGAGACTTGAACCCATGACAAGTCGGCCGAAATACTGTTTCACTGGCAACTCAACTAAACTAAGATAAAGTCAATCTCATGTATTGAATATCAATCTCTTTGATTCATTAAATTAATGAATAAAAAACTTGATATTTTTCCATATTTATATCCTTTCTCTGTCATATTTATCTGCACTAATCTCAATATTGGCACATTGTTCTAATTATTAACTTTTTAATTTATAATTATTACTTACTATAGTATTAATTATAATTACTAGTTATTATTTTTAGTAAAGTTGTCTATTAGTTTTGAATAAAAACGCTTAACTTTTATGACAAAATCTGCTTTACATGAAAACCATATGCATTAAAATTGTTTACTTGTACAACTTTTAATGACAAAGATTTGTAATTGTAATTTAAAGATTAATGGAGCATTGGAAGTACATAACAAAATTGTTGACATTACAAACTGAAACCTTCCAAAAATACTGAAATGGAATTTTTTTAAATATGACAAATGTGACTCATATCCAGAATACAGGAAACCAAAGCACTTATTCATTCCAGGTTAAAATTAAACATTGACCACATGTCAAAAAATGGAGCATGTAAATAACTAATACCAAAATATAAATTGCAACAAATATGAAAATAAACATAAAAATCACCAAATACAATCATAAGTATTTTATAAATTTATAAAAAAACACTTGTGATTACAGTTGATTTCTTTTTTATATTTGGCATTTTATATACTCTCAGATTTATTATATTTTATGTTCCACTGATTTCATTGTTATATCATATTATGTTAATCATATTTCATGAAATACAATGGTTCTTGCTCCTAGAATATTCAATTACAAATTAGGATACAAAAATAAAGGGCAGATATGTTCTTTCTTTGATTATTTTTCATATCTCCAGTTATGCCTTTTATAGTCAATGAAAATGATAATAAACTTAAACCCAATTTTATAAAAATGCAAAATAAAAGTTAAATTTTTAGCAGTTGGTTTAGTTTCACACATGTGATTTATTTAGTAATTTCCACCTGCAATTTCTGTGATTTATAAGTTATTTTTCACAATTCTTGTAGTTCTATAATTTTTTCTTCTTTTTTTTATCACAAATTTTATTTTTGCATTTATTAAAAACTAGGAAAAAAAAGTGCTATTTGTCATATCTATTCATTTAGTACTATTGCTTATTGATTGACCTTTGCCTGGAGAATCTGAATTATTTTGAGTTAGTAGCTTTACAAATATATAAAATATCTTATATATCAATTAGGATTCATATCTAATCTACATACTTTTTCTTAGAGACCAATCTATTTACTATAAAAACATATGTGTATGCCTAATGTTCTATTCTATATCTGTTCCTAAAAATGGTTAAAATGAAATAATTATGCTAGATAACTTAAAATGTTATTCATGTACTGATAACTTAATGATATAGATTTATGTTCTTAAGAATGTAAAGTCTTGGGTTCAAGCTCATGCACTGTTGAACAATGAAAAATGAACATGCTGTTCATGCATATCAGAATAGCTGCCTACTATTCAAGGAGTCCTTTTAAAGACAACAATACATAGTGAGTATTAAGAAAAATGGTTCATAATACCTTTTTGAAATTCAGCAGTTTACCATATGGTTTACCAACAGGTATTAAATTTTTTTAAATTAAACTGCAAAGTTACCTTTATAGTAACAGGTATTATTATTAAATTATATAGGCAACACCAGTATAATTACTTTAGTTTTAAAAAATAGTTAGTACTATTACATAAAACAATAAAAAAATTATACTTTATAAGTAATTCCTTTAAGAGTATTTTACTATTTATACATTGAATGCAAAGTTAGATATAAATTAAAGAGGTTTTAAATTTAACCAAGCATTATCTGCAAACTTATTAAAAACATTGTTGTTAATATACTAAAAATAAGATTTTTATCAATTTTATCAAAATATGATCAATATAGAAAAGGAACAAATTTCCCCAGTTGATGCAAAGAAAACTGGACCTTTAAAAGTAACAAATTTTAAATTACTGTAATATTCTATTTTACAATATAATTTACAATGAATAAGTTTAATAAAACTTAGACATCAGCTATTGACAGTCTGAAACTAATAAACTGTAAAATATATACTTTTTATTATAAACTTAAAATGATATTTAGAATGAAATCAATAAAACTTGGAACAATCATCAAAATCATCAAATTAATCAACATATATGTGTTGTTGCACAAAATTTTGTATTAAGTAGATTTCATTCATAAATTAAATACGTAAAACAAAAAAATGTCCTTATGGCTAAAATTGTGACAATTTAAAGTGCTTTCAAAAAGATCTTAAATTATTGAAAAATCTTACTTCGTGTCCTTTGCCTTTAAATTTCACATCTTTGAAGTGATTAATAAGAATAGGTATTCCTCTTTCTCCGCAAAGTCTGAAATCGATAATAATAATAACCTTTTGTAAAAAGGAATATTCTTACTTATGCAAAAATTAAAATATTTTTCAGTAACTTAATAAATTTATTAAAATTAAAAAAAAAATTTTTTTTTCATTTTTACCGATCAGCATCGAATTTAAGTCTTGGATTTTTCACAACTCTTTTTGGAACAGGAATTCTTTCGGCTGTTTGGCTTTCATTAGCATTATTCGCATCATCTTGATTGTTGTCAGCAGTTTCTTCTATGTTGAATCTTTCTCCAGTTTCATGTTCTTCAAATAAATTGTCCAGATCATTCTCATCACTTTCCATCTTAAAAGACTGAATAAATTTACAAAGAAAATCTTAAGATACCAAATTTTTGGCGCGTTTTATACTGTTTTTATACTTATAGTATTTCAATATTTTGCTTGTGCCAACATTAATATTTCAATATCTTTTAAGAAATTAAAAATAATATGCTTGTGTTCCACATTATTAATAAAAATGTATTTTTAAAAGAAGTATTAATTTGATATTCGTGAACAAATTTAACACTAGAAATTTATAATTCTATTTAAATTTTTGTGTAATTTTATTTTTAAAAATAATCTAAAAACTTTCAACTAAAATACAAACATAGCACAATAATAGAATATGTTTAAAAGAATAAATCGTCGCAAATATTCTATGGAAATTTTTAAAATATCAAAACAAATATTTCATTCTATAAAGTTTCAATAAATTAAGTTAGTTTGAGTAACATATATGTAAGTCCTCGGGCTACGCAAGGGAAAGTCATTAAACTGAGTATAAACATGATCAAGAATTAAAAAAATCAAACAATGATAAGAGTTTAGTTTCTAAGCATATTTGTGGACTAAGCACTAGATTTTATGTTATTCCGACCTCCTAACATGGACATATGCTTCGCACCTCAGGGCTCTCTTTCGTGAAAACAGATACTTGCACTGCAGACATCGGCCCCTCATATGGGCTGTCATGCTAATGAGTTTAGTTTAAGGAGTGACATAAAAAAAGTTTGAACAAAATATTTGTTCTAATTATATATAAAACATTTTAATTATTCAATATGTTTGCTTTCATATTTTAATCATCATTGTTTTATTGTATTCTTAGCAGTATTCCTTATAACTATTTAATCTTTACCATTTCTGAAAAACTTAAAATATATCTCTGAATAAGATGATGAAATGCATTTTTTTTATAATACGAATTTTGATTATGTCTTAATCGAAATTCGTGTGTTATTAATTTTTTCTTAATCTTGAATGACAGTAACAGGTAATTAATAGAGATAAATGTTTGAAGATAAATTATTATACAACAATAACTCATTTTGGAGAACAAGAGAAATCAAACAGTAGTAAATATATTTATTGGTGTATATTATTTTATTATGTAATTTTTTTGTAACTATTTAAAAAAAATAAAAGGTATTCCACAATCTGCTATCAGAATGGACTACTGCGATTATCTGTTTAAGATGAACTCTATTCAACGAAGCCAATATCATGAAACTGGAAGTCACTGAATGTTCTATAAGATTACTGTAAGCTATATTGTGCAAGATTTTTATGTAGTTTGAAAGATAACATTTGTTTGAATATTTATATGTATCATGATAATCGAAAAACCCGTTGAGTGTTCTGAACCTTTCACAATGTTCACTTAACCATTTATGGAAACCAGATTTTCTTTTTTATTTATTTTAAGTATATTTCAATATGAATTAATGAATATTATAACAATTAATGAATGTTCTAACTATTGAAATGGATATGTGAAAATAGATGCACTGAATTTTTTTACATAACGTTTTCTAAAATGATATATGATTTATTGGTAATTAAGTATTTGAAGAAATTTTGAATTATCATTTTTTTAAAGTATTAGAACTTGTCAGAAATATATTTTCCAAAACTATTTAATTTTCAAAACCACAAATTTGAAATATTTCGGTATTTCTTGAAATAAAAAAAACATGTTCTAGATAAGGGATAAATCGACTGCGTTACAAAAAATATTTATTTTTCATGTTTCCCATATATATATTTTTTACAATACTTAATCAATAAATATTATTGCTCGTTTTATCGAAAAAAGACTATTTGACGAAAAAGAAAATTTTTATCGGAAATGATCGGTCGAAATCTCATGATTGTCAGCAGAATAGGAAATAGATGAGATCATTACAACAATGTTGAATGTCAAGCAGGATTCCAGTGGCCCTCTCGTAAATAATAGATCAAATGCAGACTTGTCATCTATTGAAAAACACTAATTAATCTACTACCAAAGCAATAAAACCTAAAAAAAGAAAATATTATTTGCATGGATCTTTGCAGTATTATAATCTGTTATAGTTTAAGCTATTTTTGTAGTTATATTTGCTTTAAAAGTAAGGATATTTTACATTGTGCTTTAAGAGAAGGTATTCATGTTGTATTTTCAAACATATTTCGATTTTATTAACAGCATGTTTGGTAACATCGTATAGAACATACTTTACCTCAGACATTCAACAATGTTCCTAATGACTCATCATTCGAAATAACGGCGTGAGGTGATATTAGATACATGTCGCGATCACTTATATTTTTGTTATTTTGCCACTGAATGATAGCATTTATTTTTCTAAAGAGTTATGACTTCGATATTTGCCCTGTGTTTTCATTTGAAATCCCGGGAAAATTAAGTTTCAGAAAAGAATGTACAAGACAGTGTTGCTCTGATTTTCTCTGATAAAGTTTATACTGGTTTCAATGCTACCTTGGACCGGACGTTGCCCCAGACTTAAAAATAGTAGGGTCCTCAGTACTATATTACCTTAAATTTCTATGAAAAAATAAATCATTAAATTTTTTTAACTAATAAATCTTGGATTAAGAACAAAATTTAGAAACACGTTTCATAATAATATTCAAACATATGAGAAAAATATGCAGTGTTTCAGGGTTTCATTGTTTGAAAAATATACTTGAGAGTAATAAATTGATTTTGAGTTTGTATAAAAAAATTGATTTAGTTATTTTTTAATGGAAATCATTTTCAAAATGTCTACACACTTTAATATTGCACTAAAAATTTTAAACAACACAGGAAATTTGAGTTTAAAAAGTTGAGCAAACAAATAAATTTTAGTAAATAACATTTAAACTGACATTTTTTTTTACTTATGCAAATTTGAAATATACCCATTGGGCAAATAATAAACAAATCTTGTTATTTTACTTCATTTTGTATAGTGCAAAAGTATTGTCTGTTTGTTTAAAATTGCAACTTTCTATGAGTTATACTTTTGCAAGGCTTGAATACGGAAACTTTAGCTATGCATAATCATAAACATTAAAGAAAAATTGTTGATTCCTTTTTTCTTATAACCAATTAAAATTTAAAGTTTCGCATTTTTTATGCACACGAAAAATCATATGCATAAAAAACAAGCAAAAAATATTTTTTATTTAAATGAAAAGTATTCCCTTTTAAGAATATTTATTTCACATTCAAACAGGTTTTCTAAATACTTTATCAATCCTATAGTAACTTTGCATAGAAATTTAATTTAATTTAGGTAATCGAGAAAACATTTGGACACATAAATATCTTTATGAACTAAGCAGCATTTTACATATAAAATAGATAAGTTATATTTTATTGCTCGTTGGTTGAAATGTGTGTGTGTGTCTCTGAAGGGCCTCTCAAATTATTAACTCTATATTTTACTATATAGTTTATAATAAATAATAGCAAAACATTTTTATTCATGACATCCTTAACTTAATGGAATTCTTCTTTTAAATAAAAATTGGAATGCACTTATCTTAAACATTACAGAAACATTATAGAAGAAATGTTAAAATGTAGTACTTGTATTATCCGCTTAGCGCATTATCTGCAATATTTATATGTCAAAAAACTTCGACCTCTAATAAAGATATGTTTCATTGCAAAGAAATAGAAACTTTTTAATGATTTTCTAAAGTAAATCATAAATTTTTAAGAAGTAAATAATTTTAATATTCTTCAAATAGTATATGTATTCATATTATTTACTGTGTGTATAGATTATTTACGTGTATATTTGCATTGCTTCCTTTATTTTTCATGGTTTTGTGAATTATGCCATGCCACTCAATTTCTGTGGACAATTGGGAGTTTATTTAATCTTTTACTAAGAACGAATAAATTCCTAAAGAATATTTTTAAGAAGAGAAAACGTTTTAAAATACTTTTAAGTTAAGTACAGTTTATATATAAACTGCACAATTATAAAATTCTTTGTTCCTATGTATAGGAATAAATAATTTTATAATTGTGCTTTCATTAAAAGCAAATCAGAATTAAAATGAATAAACGGATTGCCCACTGAATTCATTAAATTAATAGTATATAAGATTTGTTTACTCCAGGAAAGTTGAAATATTTCTAGTTTTAAAAGTACTCACTAGAGGCTCTGCATCTGCAAACTTAACAGATGAAAAGGAATCATGAAATAGATACATAATTTGAATATTTACACTTTGGACTTCCCTACAGTCCTTTCGGGGTATAACAAATAGAGATAAGGAAGATTAAATGAGTACTTCTGTGTTAAGTGAAAGAACTATTATATTTGCATAAGCAGTTACAAATCATAACCAAATATTACAAATGGAATAGTTGTTAATTCTGTTTTGGATGGTATTATAACGTCCCCTTTATTGCTTGCAAACTCCCAAGATGATTCCAGAATTTCAATGGAATATAATAGCTTTTGTAGCAGGGAAAGTGATTGATGTTCCTTGTTTGAATCCCAGGAACTACGCAGTACTAAAGATAGTCAATTAGTTGTGATTGGAGGATGATGATGGAACTGCAAACAGGATTCTTAAAGGGCCATTAAGTCCTTCATGACAAACATAATTCATGAAATTAAACTGGAATCACATAATGAGTGGGGCCAGGTGCATTCGTAGAATTTATTGCCTCTTCATTCTTTCTAGTTTGAATTGGTGCAGTGGTCGGAAAAATGAGTCGAAGAGTGACCTCAGAAGATGGATGTTGAAGAAAAGCTTGTATATAAATAGCAGGCCCGTGTGGAAACTGAGGAGAACTTTAACCTATTTGTGTGGTTTTCTTGATAGGTTTGATAAGGGATTTGTGTGGTTTTCTGTGTGGTTTAGGTCTCGAAAAAGTCCTTGAGTGGACAAATCTCAGCGACGGAAAGAGAAGAGTGAACAGCCTTTAAATCTAGATCCCGGGGACTGACACGAGACTTCTATTTTGAATACCTAGAGGCTCCAGTACTCTCCGGAGAGAATCGTGCGAAATTTAGAAGTCTGTTTCCTAGTACTATCGAAGAGTTTATCCCCGACCGAATGTGCAGCAAATGTTTCAGAAAGTGAGAAATTCATTAGTTTCCCTGGAGCCTATACAACTTATGACAGCTCTGGTGAATTATCCTGTAAATTTTAAAATAAGTATTTAGTCAAGAATAATGAATTACGTGAGCCTAATAATGAACTATGCTCAATGTTGCTTCTCTAATGGGAATGTTTAAATTTACTGAATTACATATTAAACAGCTGATTGAAAATTCCAGATTGAATTGATCAAGATTGATTTCCCGTTCTACACACACATTTCGAGTAGCGTCCTAATATTTCCATTATAAACAAGACATTTTAATTGTTTACGTGACAATTTGAAGTAGCATAGAGTTTGATCCAGTAAACATGGTGGCCATTGATTTCTAAGAAAGCGACTATAAACATGCGTGTTAATGAAATATTCCAGAAATAACGGCTTTTCTTTTCTTTATACATATGCAGCTTTACCAACTTGCAAAAAAACAAGGAACATAAGGCTTTACCTTTGCTATAATTGGGTGTAGCTACAGCTTATTAAGATGACGGCGACGTGTTCAAGAACTTGTGATATGTTAGCAGTGGCAAGGAACATTAGCAGTTATTCTCTGAAGGCACATTTGATCAAGGGAGAATCTAAATGATCGCGAGAGATGCAGAAAACAGAAACGTAATATTAATCTTCTATGTTCTAAAAGCAAGAATCGTAGTACCATCTTGTTATCTAAAAATGCTATTATTAGATCCTTACGATTATATAATCCTTACGATTAATTCCAAAGATTATTGCATCTCAAATAACATTTGATATTAGGAAAATGCATAAAAAATCTCTTCATGAAGATATTACACAAAAAATCTGATAAGATCTGGCTATCAAGAGTGTGTAGCTCGTGGAAAGTCATGTATTAAAATTTCCACTAAGCAACAACGCTTAAATTTTGCCAGTGAGTATGTTAGTAAAACTTCAGAGTTTTTTTTTTAAATAATATTTTTTGATGAATGCAAGTTCTGTATCTTTGGCTTCAAATGGCGTAAACTTACGTAGAGAAAACAAAGTACGGCTTTTGAGAAGCAAGATTTTGTGTTTACAGTTAAACACGGTGGATGTCGCGTAATGATGTGGGAGTGCATTGTAGCAAGTGGACTTGATCGATTAATTTGGTAAAATTTTACCGTACGGTCACCCTTAGCGAAATTTTCAAAAAGTAGCCAAGGGTGACCATATAACGAATTTCCGTCGGGGAAAACGGCAGGAGGAAAATGTCTGAAATAGTGACAAATATTTCATACATTGTTGGTATCTAACAATATATGCTCAACTAATTTTACAAAAATAACAATAAACGTAGATTTATAGATTTTATACATCAATGATAAAATAGTAATATGTTAAATTATCCATAAAATCTTTTGATTAAATTTTATATTAATGAATTAAAATCAGTAAATATTCAAGAGAAATTAATGAATAAGGTTGCTAAAATACTAGTTTGCCGGGTTTACAGTAAAAATGTTCGCCAAATTTGGCGCCAAAGAGGAACGTGCCAAGGGTGACCGTACTTTTTTGATCCGATTAATTTTTATAGACTCCACATTAGATCATTTGGTATATCTAACTATATTAAAAGAAAATTTGAAGCAGAGAATGCATAAAATTTGAACCTTGGCGATGACTTTTGGTTTCAACAAGATAAAGATCCAAAATACACTGTGCAGGAAGTAAAGCTGTGGCTGTTGTACAGTAACAAAAATCATTTGCACACTCCTCCACAATCTTCAGACTTAAACTGCATCGAGCATCATTTATGGGATTTATTGGAACGCAACATTCGGCAACATAACATAATATCGAAAAATATGGTAGAAAGAGTAATTATGGGGGAATGGAGTAAAATATTTCATCTTCAGAAACTGCGAAACTAATTCATTCTGTACTCAAACGATTGGAAGAGGTACTTTCAATCATTCATACGCAAGAGGAAACGGCCTAGCATATCATTTACGAATGCGAGGCTCTTGTCTCCTCCCTAGATGAACTTCTTTAGGCATCATCCATACTAGAGAATTACCCCTAGACTCCATTAAAGGGTTATCGGACTTTATGAATAAAGTGGGTGATCCAAGCAACTGGAACTAGGAAACATTGGTTTTGGAGTTAATAGTACAAAATGCTGATAAAAGCAGAGGTGCCCAATCACATACAAACCCAACTCTAAGAAGAAGAAGAAGAAGAGAACATTCGGCAACATAACATAATATCCAAAGATATGCTAAAAAGAGTAATTATGGTGGAATGGAGTAATATTTCATTTTCAGAAACAGCCAAGATAATTCTTTCTATGCTTAAACGAATTGAAGAAGCTCTTAAACATAAAAGTTTTCCAACCAGACATCTAAGTATAATTGACAGTCCATGGGAGCTATTT
This sequence comes from Latrodectus hesperus, assembly GCA_037975125.1. NCBI lineage: Eukaryota > Metazoa > Arthropoda > Arachnida > Araneae > Theridiidae > Latrodectus > Latrodectus hesperus. Next base: position 13,770,229 of record CM075850.1, on the reverse strand, counting down.
TTTAAGGAATTTTCTCATCTGAACGCAAACTTTTTCAGATTGCTATTTATTTAACTTTTAATTATTATTATTATAATTACTTTGAAACAATGTGTGTTATCTTTCTGAAATTGCAAAGGAAAAGCATTATATAAAAATTGAATTAATGCTGTCACGTACTTTTATTCTCTGTAGCATGTTTCTTGTGCTTTTGCCCGCATACTTTTTCTCTGGCAAGTGTATATAAATAAAATCTTTTTTCCGTTTGCTAAATTTTTGTCTGGATTAGATAAGAACGATTGAAGAGTGTGGTTTCTTCTTCCATTTTAAAGTTGTGACAGTTAGAGGAAGAGTAAAAATAGCATTGTATGGAATCCCTTCTTCCTTTTACATTTCCAATATGTAATTTTTTTTAATAATATGACAATATTCACTGTTTTTTTTTAAATAGATTTTTGTTTTTGCCAACAGTTGCGATTGTGTTTTCGGTTTTCTCAATATGCCGTTGATCGAAAATGTTATGGAATTTAGATGGAGTCCAAATTACAGTATTTAATGACAGTGTAACTAAAAATAAAAATAACCCCTTTAAATGTGTACTATCTATGTATTTTTCCTATGGATGTAGTGAACGTCACTGAATTTTAAAGCACACAAATAGTCTCTTGAAAAACATTTCAGATTTTTCAGATGATTTTTTCCTATTTACTTTCAAAAGTGAAAAATGGCTATTATTCAATAGCCATAATAATGATATTGGATACAAAATTGGAAAAACATTTTCTTGTTGTATTTTATATGAACAAACAGATATGTGTATTCGAAGAATTTACTCTGATTTTATAGAAGGCCATTAATATATTACATTAGAAAAATATTAAATTTTCTCGTTTTAATTTTTTTTTAAATTTCATAGTTATTTTATAAAATAATTATCATGCATACACTTTCAATGATATTCAGTCAGTATTTAAAATTTTATTAACGTTCATCACATCTAATATTTTTATAAATTTAGAATTATAAGCAAAATGTAATCTAAATTAATCATCTAAAGTTTATATCGTTCAAAACAAGCGTCCTAAGAAATAAAAACATAAAACTATACTTCTTGAATTTATTTTAGATCACATTTAAAATTTGCTTCTGAAAATTTACAAAATTAATTAATTAAGAATGAAATTCTAATTCCTTCTTACTTCATTCATTTGTGCGGTGCAAAAACTACGCTAAACCTCTGTTTCCCAACTATTTCACATTATTGTGATTTTTTTTTCGAAGATGAAATTCGTATTTTACAAAAAATTTTTCTAAAACTCAAATTATTCTATAATTTTTTTCTAAGATTCTCTTACTGGTGTAAAAGTCCTGTAAATTGTCAACAAAATGGTACATTCCGTGGAATGTTTTAAACAATTAGCATAAATTTTCCTTATTACCATTCTTTTTTGATTCAGAAATGATGCGCATTCAAACCGGTAAATTTATTAAAAAAAAAAAAAAAAAAAAAAAAAAAAAAAAACACTTCAGTGACGGCAATACTACAAAAACGTTATGTCCAAATAAATTTGAATGACTTGAATTTTAATTTTATAAAAAGCATAGCTGCTTTTGTTTAAAAATCTCAATTATAATTTTTTTATCATGTTTTTTCTATTTTTCTGCTAAACGATACAATTTTCCTTTTGGTTTAAGTGAAATGCATAAGGATTAAGAGATATCTTTTCCTATTTTTCATAGTAAATCAGAATTATTTAAAGTAGATTTTTAAACAATTAAACTATATTTACAATAAAAATGTTTTAAATACAGTTTAAACACAAAAGTGTGTGCAAAGGTGTTTCTCACTAAATGAATCTTCAATGAAAATTGAAAGTGCCAGTTTATTCTAAAATTATGAAAACAATATTCCTTTTTGAATTGGAATTTTCCTTTTTCGAGTGTATATGTTTGTGAATTTTCCTAACGTTTAGAAATATTATGATCACTTAAGAATTTTAATCACTAAAAATTTTCAAATTAATTGAGAAATAATTCAAATGAATTTATAAATTAACTAAATTTTATTGTATATATTTCTTAAGTTTTACTATTTTTTATACAATTATTTCTTGAGCGTGGAAAATATGAATTTTTCATTTTATTTCTTTTTAAAAGCAATAAATGAATAAAAAATTCATAAAATGCTGAATTTTTTCCCTCTAAAATTGAATTAACTTTGCCATTAGAATGCAGTTAGATGTAGCATTTCATGAAATTAAAATACTCTTTTCCATAAGCTATTAAAATGCATGAAATTACTGAAAACAATGTCGGAGTTTTATATTATTTTAACATAAACCTTCGCTTAGTTTCGAACTTTATATAAAAATAATTTAGTCTTACTTATATTTATTACTGGTAAAACATATATTTTGTATTTTCTTTTGCTTAACTACATATATATATATATATATATATATATATATATATATATATATATATATATATATATATATATATATATATATATATATATATATATATATATATATATATATATATATATATATATATCCTATCTTTTAACAATACACTTTATATCTGAACAAGATATTTTTTTAACATAATTTATATAAATAAAACTCATATTTATCTCTAAATATAAATACAATATTGAGAGGTTCATTATAAAATGAAAGAAAAGCAAGTAAATTATTTCTGGTGACTTTTTATCATTGTTCAGTCGTGTTGCATAATTATTTTGTGAAAATAATAGTTTTGTTCTTATATTCAAATTGTAATAAGGGCATGTACGAATTTTAAAATTCTTTTAACTCCTGGTTTTCTCTAAGTTAACACCTAAATACCCTTTAAACTTAACTATTTATCTTTAAAAACTGGTTAAAATTTGGGAATAAACTTATGATTAAATAATAAAAATATGTAGTCAAGGTGTTATTTCCCAATATCATCATAAGAAAATAATTTTATGTACTTAACGATAGAATTTATTTTCTGATTTCATATTTTCAAGAAGTTAAGTTTCAGAAAATAGTACTTGGTTTAGTTAAATATTCTTTCATCCTAAATATATAAAAATAGCTACAAACAAATGAATTATGTAAATTTTTTTATTATTCCTTACAAAAAATAAAAACAATCATGCAATTTGACATAAAAAATATTTCTGGAACTTTGTTTAGAATTACACATTATGTTACATGCATAACTAATAACATTTACGAAACAAAATTTACTCCTTTGATTATATTTTATTACCAATTTAAATTCTGATTTTTCAATTTAATTACACACACACAAAATAATAAATTATTTTAAATTTTCTTATGAAATGCAAATATTATGGATAAACTTGGACCAAATGATCAATTTATGCATAAAATACATTTTAAATGCATTCAAAGAAAATGTGAGATTCATATAAAAATTTATTTATATAATTAGAGTTGAAATCAAAAATGACATTTTTATAACTAATTAAATTTATGGATTTTGAAATTTCATTAAATAAAATCTCCATAAGAAAGTCTACCAAATCTCAACGAAAAAAATTGGATTGCCTGATTCGTAACATGTTAGTAATGGAATGACGAATGGTAGATGTTCGAAAGTTGAGGAATTTCAATTTCTTTATACGTAAACCAAAACGCAGCAATATACTTAACCGAAAAACATTCACAAATATTTGGCAAGGATGATCAAAATTACTTCCCTTCCAAGAAAGCATAACTTTCATGTTAAGAAACATTATTTTCGAAAAATAAATGTAACTCTTCCTGTATCAGAATAGTTAGTATTTCAAAGTTTCTAAAACAAACATATATATATACATATATATATATATATATATATATATATATATATATATATATATATATATATATATATATATATATATATATATATATATATATATATATATATATATATATATATATATATGTATATATATAATGCTCACAAACCTCATTTATGTTTATTTTTTCTTTTTTACTTTGAGTTTCTTTTTTTAAGGATAATATTTGTCATCTAACAGATTATGGAAAATTCAACATTGTTTTAAATTTTGTAAGTAATTCTCAAAATTAAAAATATATTTGCTTTTATTCTGTATACTTTCATATCAATTAGAAAAGTAATTATTGAATTTTTTCAAGATTTTTACTTTATCAACTTTTGTGTGAGCATAATTTTTGAGAAGAATTAGAAATTTTATTCTGCACAATTGATACTTTGAAAAGAATACATTTTTTAGAACATCAAATTATATCTCGAAATCTTTTGAGATTTTTTAAAAGTGATTATTTTCCAATCCATGCTCCAGTAAAACGATCATATTTCTTCGCTTGAGATCAATTTTATTATTATATGTCTTTTAAAGCATATAACCATGATAATAATTTCTAGAAATTTCCAATCCAGAGAAATTTTTTTAATGAAAATAGCTTCTTGAAGACTTCAAAAGACAGAAATGCCTTGCATCAAGATATTTTCATGTCAAAAGGCGTGAAATATTTGAAAGCTCTCCCATGGTCAACGTCATTACTTAGAACAGTGTTTCTCAACCGCTCTGATCCGCAAGAAATAATTGCCTGTCCGCGAAATATCCAGTAATATGTACAAATTCCAAAGTGCCATCGGCCGAAAATTGATATCAAAACAGCACCTACATTACAATAGCAATAGTTTATTAAATTAGAAAACAATATGTGATCGATGATGTAAAATATAACAAATTAGCAACTTAATCGCCTTTTACAAATTGACGTGCTGTACTCTTAGTACAGCAGTTAGCACGCCATTGTCTGCTTTGATTACTTGAATGCTGAATATCTATTGTAGTGTGATTTATAAAATTATTTTAATTCTCTAATTATTCCTTAAAAATTATTTTTGCCTTTATGATTTATTTATACCAAAAAAAGTGTGCCAGTGAGTCGAATTATTAAACTTACCGGTCCACGAGAACGTACCTAAATATTTTACCGGTTCTAGTTGAGAAACACTGCTTTAGAAGACAATGAAGTTCATTCAAATGATCCATTTTTTTAATAAAATTACATACGGTATAAAAAATAATGTCCTTTGCTGATGATAATGGGAAAGAAACAACTAAATGCTGACTAGCTAATGATCCAATAAAGCACTTTTTCCACCTTTACCAACAAAGTAGATAAGCTCTCCAAGAGGAAGACCGAGACCATCTTTTCTGGGTCATCTTAGAACGTGAAAATAATTCTCGATGAGTATTATGTGCACTTGAATTTACGTTTGGGAGCGAGCATACTGTTCCATCACACCCAGAAGGTGTATTATGCTGCGCAGCACTTGGCAGTCTCTTAACGCCATGCGCGAACACAAGCTTAAGTTCGTCAGCTGATGCTCCAGAATTGAATCGGTGGCATTCTGACTGTAGCCTAGGACCGACATGGACGTGTCAATGGTGCAAACTAGTGACTTCTGCTTGTTGGCGAGGATCAGTGATTGGGCGGCTAAGAGTTTCTCGTCTGAGATAACATCCGGGCACCTAGGGACTTCTGTGCTGTATTGATGGTGGATGAAGTACACGTACGCAGAATGGACAAGAAGGGAATAGTAAATTTGATTCATAGCAGTTTCCGCATCCACTTCCTGAAAGGAAAATATAATTGTTTCATTAGTCAATACGCTTGTTAAAAACACTATTTTATGGAATCAATAATAGACTGATTGCAATAATGTATTTAAATCTCGAAAAATAGAGATGTAAAATTCCCGGGAATTTTCAACCAAAGGAATTTACTCGAGAATTTTGAGGAAATAAACTCAATTAATCATCTTGTGTTTACTACATTATTATGTCTTATATAAATGAAGAAAAATAAAATAAGTATAATGTATTTAAATCTCGAAAAATAGAGATGTAAAATTCCCGGGAATTTTCAACCAAAGGAATTTACTCGAGAATTTTGAGGAAATAAACTCAATTAATCATCTTGTGTTTACTGCATTATTATGTCTTATATAAATGAAGAAAAATAAAATAAGTATAATGTATTTAAATCTCGAAAAATAGAGATGTAAAATTCCCGGGAATTTTCAACCAGAGGAATTTACTCGAGAATTTTGAGGAAATAAACTCAATTAATCATCTTGTGTTTACTACATTATTATGTCTTATATAAATGAAGAAAAATAAAATAAGTATAATGTATTTAAATCTCGAAAAATAGAGATGTAAAATTCCCGGGAATTTTCAACCAGAGGAATTTACTCGAGAATTTTGAGGAAATAAACTCAATTAATCATCTTGTGTTTACTACATTATTATGTCTTATATAAATGAAGAAAAATAAAATAAGTATAATGTATTTAAATCTCGAAAAATAGAGATGTAAAATTCCCGGGAATTTTCAACCAGAGGAATTTACTCGAGAATTTTGAGGAAATAAACTCAATTAATCATCTTGTGTTTACTACATTATTATGTCTTATATAAATGAAGAAAAATAAAATAAGTATAATGTATTTAAATCTCGAAAAATAGAGATGTAAAATTCCCGGGAATTTTCAACCAGAGGAATTTACTCGAGAATTTTGAGGAAATAAACTCAATTAATCATCTTGTGTTTACTGCATTATTATGTCTTATATAAATGAAGAAAAATAAAATAAGTATAATGTATTTAAATCTCGAAAAATAGAGATGTAAAATTCCCGGGAATTTTCAACCAAAGGAATTTACTCGAGAATTTTGAGGAAATAAACTCAATTAATCATCTTGTGTTTACTACATTATTATGTCTTATATAAATGAAGAAAAATAAAATAAGTATAATGTATTTAAATCTCGAAAAATAGAGATGTAAAATTCCCGGGAATTTTCAACCAAAGGAATTTACTCGAGAATTTTGAGGAAATAAACTCAATTAATCATCTTGTGTTTACTGCATTATTATGTCTTATATAAATGAAGAAAAATAAAATAAGTATAATGTATTTAAATCTCGAAAAATAGAGATGTAAAATTCCCGGGAATTTTCAACCAAAGGAATTTACTCGAGAATTTTGAGGAAATAAACTCAATTAATCATCTTGTGTTTACTGCATTATTATGTCTTATATAAATGAAGAAAAATAAAATAAGTATAATGTATTTAAATCTCGAAAAATAGAGATGTAAAATTCCCGGGAATTTTCAACCAAAGGAATTTACTCGAGAATTTTGAGGAAATAAACTCAATTAATCATCTTGTGTTTACTGCATTATTATGTCTTATATAAATGAAGAAAAATAAAATAAGTATAATGTATTTAAATCTCGAAAAATAGAGATGTAAAATTCCCGGGAATTTTCAACCAGAGGAATTTACTCGAGAATTTTGAGGAAATAAACTCAATTAATCATCTTGTGTTTACTACATTATTATGTCTTATATAAATGAAGAAAAATAAAATAAGTATAATGTATTTAAATCTCGAAAAATAGAGATGTAAAATTCCCGGGAATTTTCAACCAAAGGAATTTACTCGAGAATTTTGAGGAAATAAACTCAATTAATCATCTTGTGTTTACTGCATTATTATGTCTTATATAAATGAAGAAAAATAAAATAAGTATAATGTATTTAAATCTCGAAAAATAGAGATGTAAAATTCCCGGGAATTTTCAACCAGAGGAATTTACTCGAGAATTTTGAGGAAATAAACTCAATTAATCATCTTGTGTTTACTACATTATTATGTCTTATATAAATGAAGAAAAATAAAATAAGTATAATGTATTTAAATCTCGAAAAATAGAGATGTAAAATTCCCGGGAATTTTCAACCAAAGGAATTTACTCGAGAATTTTGAGGAAATAAACTCAATTAATCATCTTGTGTTTACTGCATTATTATGTCTTATATAAATGAAGAAAAATAAAATAAGTATAATGTATTTAAATCTCGAAAAATAGAGATGTAAAATTCCCGGGAATTTTCAACCAAAGGAATTTACTCGAGAATTTTGAGGAAATAAACTCAATTAATCATCTTGTGTTTACTACATTATTATGTCTTATATAAATGAAGAAAAATAAAATAAGTATAATGTATTTAAATCTCGAAAAATAGAGATGTAAAATTCCCGGGAATTTTCAACCAAAGGAATTTACTCGAGAATTTTGAGGAAATAAACTCAATTAATCATCTTGTGTTTACTGCATTATTATGTCTTATATAAATGAAGAAAAATAAAATAAGTATAATGTATTTAAATCTCGAAAAATAGAGATGTAAAATTCCCGGGAATTTTCAACCAAAGGAATTTACTCGAGAATTTTGAGGAAATAAACTCAATTAATCATCTTGTGTTTACTGCATTATTATGTCTTATATAAATGAAGAAAAATAAAATAAGTATAATGTATTTAAATCTCGAAAAATAGAGATGTAAAATTCCCGGGAATTTTCAACCAAAGGAATTTACTCGAGAATTTTGAGGAAATAAACTCAATTAATCATCTTGTGTTTACTGCATTATTATGTCTTATATAAATGAAGAAAAATAAAATAAGTATAATGTATTTAAATCTCGAAAAATAGAGATGTAAAATTCCCGGGAATTTTCAACCAAAGGAATTTACTCGAGAATTTTGAGGAAATAAACTCAATTAATCATCTTGTGTTTACTGCATTATTATGTCTTATATAAATGAAGAAAAATAAAATAAGTATAATGTATTTAAATCTCGAAAAATAGAGATGTAAAATTCCCGGGAATTTTCAACCAAAGGAATTTACTCGAGAATTTTGAGGAAATAAACTCAATTAATCATCTTGTGTTTACTGCATTATTATGTCTTATATAAATGAAGAAAAATAAAATAAGTATAATGTATTTAAATCTCGAAAAATAGAGATGTAAAATTCCCGGGAATTTTCAACCAAAGGAATTTACTCGAGAATTTTGAGGAAATAAACTCAATTAATCATCTTGTGTTTACTGCATTATTATGTCTTATATAAATGAAGAAAAATAAAATAAGTATAATGTATTTAAATCTCGAAAAATAGAGATGTAAAATTCCCGGGAATTTTCAACCAAAGGAATTTACTCGAGAATTTTGAGGAAATAAACTCAATTAATCATCTTGTGTTTACTGCATTATTATGTCTTATATAAATGAAGAAAAATAAAATAAGTATAATGTATTTAAATCTCGAAAAATAGAGATGTAAAATTCCCGGGAATTTTCAACCAAAGGAATTTACTCGAGAATTTTGAGGAAATAAACTCAATTAATCATCTTGTGTTTACTGCATTATTATGTCTTATATAAATGAAGAAAAATAAAATAAGTATAATGTATTTAAATCTCGAAAAATAGAGATGTAAAATTCCCGGGAATTTTCAACCAAAGGAATTTACTCGAGAATTTTGAGGAAATAAACTCAATTAATCATCTTGTGTTTACTGCATTATTATGTCTTATATAAATGAAGAAAAATAAAATAAGTATAATGTATTTAAATCTCGAAAAATAGAGATGTAAAATTCCCGGGAATTTTCAACCAAAGGAATTTACTCGAGAATTTTGAGGAAATAAACTCAATTAATCATCTTGTGTTTACTGCATTATTATGTCTTATATAAATGAAGAAAAATAAAATAAGTATAATGTATTTAAATCTCGAAAAATAGAGATGTAAAATTCCCGGGAATTTTCAACCAAAGGAATTTACTCGAGAATTTTGAGGAAATAAACTCAATTAATCATCTTGTGTTTACTGCATTATTATGTCTTATATAAATGAAGAAAAATAAAATAAGTATAATGTATTTAAATCTCGAAAAATAGAGATGTAAAATTCCCGGGAATTTTCAACCAAAGGAATTTACTCGAGAATTTTGAGGAAATAAACTCAATTAATCATCTTGTGTTTACTGCATTATTATGTCTTATATAAATGAAGAAAAATAAAATAAGTATAATGTATTTAAATCTCGAAAAATAGAGATGTAAAATTCCCGGGAATTTTCAACCAGAGGAATTTACTCGAGAATTTTGAGGAAATAAACTCAATTAATCATCTTGTGTTTACTGCATTATTATGTCTTATATAAATGAAGAAAAATAAAATAAGTATAATGTATTTAAATCTCGAAAAATAGAGATGTAAAATTCCCGGGAATTTTCAACCAAAGGAATTTACTCGAGAATTTTGAGGAAATAAACTCAATTAATCATCTTGTGTTTACTGCATTATTATGTCTTATATAAATGAAGAAAAATAAAATAAGTATAATGTATTTAAATCTCGAAAAATAGAGATGTAAAATTCCCGGGAATTTTCAACCAAAGGAATTTACTCGAGAATTTTGAGGAAATAAACTCAATTAATCATCTTGTGTTTACTGCATTATTATGTCTTATATAAATGAAGAAAAATAAAATAAGTATAATGTATTTAAATCTCGAAAAATAGAGATGTAAAATTCCCGGGAATTTTCAACCAAAGGAATTTACTCGAGAATTTTGAGGAAATAAACTCAATTAATCATCTTGTGTTTACTGCATTATTATGTCTTATATAAATGAAGAAAAATAAAATAAGTATAATGTATTTAAATCTCGAAAAATAGAGATGTAAAATTCCCGGGAATTTTCAACCAAAGGAATTTACTCGAGAATTTTGAGGAAATAAACTCAATTAATCATCTTGTGTTTACTGCATTATTATGTCTTATATAAATGAAGAAAAATAAAATAAGTATAATGTATTTAAATCTCGAAAAATAGAGATGTAAAATTCCCGGGAATTTTCAACCAAAGGAATTTACTCGAGAATTTTGAGGAAATAAACTCAATTAATCATCTTGTGTTTACTGCATTATTATGTCTTATATAAATGAAGAAAAATAAAATAAGTATAATGTATTTAAATCTCGAAAAATAGAGATGTAAAATTCCCGGGAATTTTCAACCAAAGGAATTTACTCGAGAATTTTGAGGAAATAAACTCAATTAATCATCTTGTGTTTACTGCATTATTATGTCTTATATAAATGAAGAAAAATAAAATAAGTATAATGTATTTAAATCTCGAAAAATAGAGATGTAAAATTCCCGGGAATTTTCAACCAGAGGAATTTACTCGAGAATTTTGAGGAAATAAACTCAATTAATCATCTTGTGTTTACTGCATTATTATGTCTTATATAAATGAAGAAAAATAAAATAAGTATAATGTATTTAAATCTCGAAAAATAGAGATGTAAAATTCCCGTGAATTTTCAACCAAAGGAATTTACTCGAGAATTTTGAGGAAATAAACTCAATTAACCATCTTGTGTTTACTGCATTATTATGTCTTATATAAATGAAGAAAAATAAAATAAGTATAATGTATTTAAATCTCGAAAAATAGAGATGTAAAATTCCCGAAAATTTTCAACCAGAGGAATTTACTCGAGAATTTTGAGGAAATAAATTCAATTAATCATCTTGTGTTTACTGCATTATTATGTCTTATATAAATGAAGAAAAATAAAATAAGTATAATGTATTTAAATCTCGAAAAATAGAGGTGTAAAATTCCCGGAAATTTTCAACCAAAGGAATTTACTCGAGAATTTTGAGGAAATAAACTCAATTAATCATCTTGTGTTTACTGCATTATTATGTCTTATATAAATGAAGAAAAATAAAATAAGTAACGAAAATATGCAAAAAAAATGTCTGTTCTGTCTTCTAGGAAAGAAGTTAATTAGTTTCGTAATGAGAAAAACAAAAATACTTGTTAAAATAATAAAAATAAGGAATTAATATTTAATAAAAAAATGTCGAGATATATTTTTTTAAGACTGTCAGAATAAATATTGACATTTCCATATTTCTAGGGTTATAAATAACTAAATTCCTGCAGAGAATGAAACACAAAAAAATATTTTCTCAACATTAATTTTTGAAGTTGTCCTAAAATGATCATTAACGCATTATTTTCTTTTTCTGAGAAACCTTCTATTACCTTAATTAAGAGTACAAAGGATAAAATAAGTGTACTTTTATTTATTTTAAGGAATATATGATAAAAAAAATTTCTAAATCAGTTGAAAAATTTCAAAACTTTCGAGGTCTTTTAAAGTTTTCGATAATTTTTAAAATTCTCAAGAGGATAAACCGGGTTTATTTCTAGAAATAAACCCGGTTTTTCCCTGAATTATCGAAAAATAGTAAGAATTTTCACTCTGAATAAATTGTTATTACAGGTAATTATTATTGTGCATTGTACATAATACATATTTGTGAATATTTTACATCTTGGTTTTTATCAGTATGACTTTTCTGTTGTGCATTTATAATTTAATTTACTATGATTATCAATTCATGAAGTCCAAATGCAATGTAAATTATTCTGTTACCACAAAATAGCATATTTTGTAAAAAAATTAATTAATAAATAAAATAAAATAAAAAAAAATACTTTTAAGTACATTAATTCTTTTTGGTTTGAGAGAATTAATTGATATTAAACCATATTTCTTATGAGAAAATTCAGCGAAATTGTATCTCATTGATAAAAGACTAATTCCAATAACTTTAAAACTTTAATGCTTCTTTTTGTATAGAGATTAAAGTAATCATGCAAGAAACTAGCTTATATGAAATCGTAAGATAGATTACGTTATGTTTGGAAAGAAAATTAAGCGATAACATTATAATAAAAAGGAAAAATTTAGAAAAATTTTCCGCTTCTAACAGTGGCTGTTGTATTTTACTCTCTATCCTTTTTATTTAAAAAAGAAACAATTCAGCAGAAAAAGAAAAGAAAACAGAAAAGCATCATTACTGGCGATAATAAATTTGCCAGTAAGTCGTAAAATTTTAAAACATTTTAATTTTTATGTAAAAAAAATTAAATTAGAAAAGTTTTGGAAATATTCTCAAGCTTTAATGATTTTTATATGCATTTTTTACATTGTGGCACAAAATTACAGTTAGATTTCATAAAAAAAATATAGGAAGAAGACCCGGATGTTCTACAATGTAGCTTTCCTTTTGACATTTTGAGCCCTGAAACTCACGGGAAAACCCCAGAAGAAAATTGCAATACAAATGAAGGACAAATCACGAATTTAAAACCACAAACGTGAAGAAAAGAACACCCTAATATTAGAACCATCACTACAGATGCAACAAGAACAGGCCATTGTCATTCATTCATCGTCATTGACATTTAGATGCAGCGGATGGCAATGGGTTTGACGTCACGCAAACTTCCACCAAAGAATTTATATTTATATATCTATTTACTGAAGTAGCAACTATGATGAATAAAAAAAATATAAATGTAGTAGCATTTTAAATGTCTGTAATTGTTTTTTATTATGGTTTCCAAGTTATAATTCGATTTTTTTTCGTACATAAGTTAATTCACTGAAAGTAACTTACTGAAATATAAATGAAAAAATGTACAGATTTAACTATGACTTTGTTTTTAAGTTTAAGACATTTTTCTTTTTAAAATTATTACAGTTCGGCATATATTTGCATAATTGGTTATCAATAGTTTTGAAATTAAAAAATTGGATTTTTTTTCAATTTGCTTAAGATTCGTAAACTTTCTTTTTTCGCCTCTAGATTACAGGATATAATCACTGACTGATAATCATCTTTGTTAATCATTTATTGAAAAACTGTGATTATTTCGTAAGAATGAAATGTGAATTATGTTTAGCGTTTTTTTTGTATCCACTTTTATTTTAATAGCAGTAACGCTATATTATGTTCAGTTTTTGGATTCTGCAATAAATAAGATTATTCGAGATGGAAAACTTAAAAAGAAATTTAAACTTTTTATTTTACTGCAGAAATATTTCAAAAGTACTCATTAAATTTCTGGTATTAAAAATACTCATAACCTAAAAGGAGTATTCCTTTGTATTTATGCTCGCCCATTGCAAAAAATGCTTTATATGACACGCTAATACGTTTACAAAAATACAATTTTATTAAAATAAATTACTGTGCACATACACACACACACTTCCAATGAGTTAAATCTTTATTTTGGTCAGTATCAGCCATATCTTGGGATATTTTTATTAATATCCTAAGCAGAAAGAAATTTAGGTACGCTTCAATTATAATAATCACATCCCATTCTTCAATCGTGATAATTATACTGTATGCGTCGACCACGAGATAATCATATCTCAAGTTTAAACCATGATAACTACACTGTACACTTTGCCCATGATAATTACATTTCACGATTCAACCTTTATAATTATACCTACGCTTCGCCAACGATAATTACATTTCACACTTTAATTGTGATAATTATACCGTACTCTTCAATCACGATAATTACAACTCTCGTTTCATCCATCATAACTATACTGTTCGCTTTCACCACGATAATTACATTTCACGCTTTAATCAAAATAACTAAACTATACACTTCGCCCACAATAACTACATCTCACGCTTCAATCATAATAACTATTTTATACGCTTCGATCACGATAATTACATCTTACACTTTAACCATGATAATAATGGTAATTCTCACGCTTCCACTTTGATAATTACACCGTACACTTCATCCATGATAATTACAACTCACGTTTCGTCCATCATAACTATACTGTTCGCTTTCACCACGATAATTACATTTCACGCTTTAATCAAAATAACTAAACTATACACTTCGCCCACAATAACTACATCTCACGCTTCAATCATAATAACTATTTTATACGCTTCAATCACGATAATTACATCTTACACTTTAACCATGATAATAATGCTAAATGCTTCAACCACAATAATGGTAATTCTCACGCTTCCACTTTGATAATTACACCGTACACTTCATCCATGATAATTACAACTCACGCTTCATTCGTTATAACTATATTGTATTCATCATCCACGATAATCCTAGCTTATACTTCAGTCTTAATGATCATTTTGTACGCTAATGCCATGATAATTACACATCATACTCCAGGGCTGTGATAGCCTAGTGGTTAGGACATCGGCCTTTCGTCCGGAAGGATGGGATTCAATTCCCAATGCTGCCAAAGACCCACCGAGTACATGCGATATACATGCTCGTTAAATCTGTGGAATCGAAAGTCCTGTGGTCGGTCATTGAGCAGTTACCTTGAGTGTAATGGTCTGGAGAAAATTTCCTCCCCCTCCAGATCAATTTCAAAATTGAGGAAGTGGATCCTGTGCTGCTGCCATCTATCGGAAGAGTTTATAGCAAAGTCGTACTTTCACCTTCGTGGTGCTCTGGTTAAATGAAAAATGCACCCTACTGACTTAAATTCGTATAACCAACGGCATAGCCAGCTTAGCTTGTCTAAGTAACAACAACAATACATGTCATACTTCAACCGTGATAGGTATACCGTGCGCTTCAACCACGATAATTGCATTTCACGTTCAACTGCGATAACTATATTGCCTACTTATCGACCAAGATAATTATATTGTAAGTTCCAACCACAATGCGTTTATATAATACAGCTTGTCCATGTTACCAAAAATATTTATATGGAATGTTTATGAAATTAATACTTACCAAAAGTTGTTCTAAGTTTGGAGTATCTGGAAGAAGTTCTAAGCCTAAGGATTCACAATCTGCGAGAGCATACTGGAAAAATATAAAACGCATTTAATTAAAGAAATTAAAGAATGGTATATAAAAAGCAATTATACAAATTTTATAAAAAAAATATCCTTACATAAACTAATGTCAGGCATATCTTTTTCATCAACAAAATCATCACATATAAACAAAAAAATGTTTGGAACACAAAAAACTAATTATTCTTAATGTATTTTATTTCCTTTAGCTTTAATGAAAGGCCTGTATAAAAATGCTAATGGTAATAGTTATCGAATTTGAAAATACTGTTTAAAATAATGGTGTGAGTAAAATTCTCCATTATAGATAATTTGAATTTAGTAAGACTAACTCTTGAAAACACGTTAACATATTTTGGTGTCAATTTCTCTAAGATTTTGAACACATCAAGTGTGATACTTAAATTGTAATTCGTTTCTTAAATATTCCACATTATTTTAAGGAGGGAAACCACAATACGAACAAGCCTTATCAAATCACTTTATAGATTGGATTAATCGAATAATAACATATTTGCAACTAAGTGTTTTGTGAATACATAAATTCTTGTAATGAAGATAAAGTGATCACCAAATCCTTATTTGTTTATAAATTGTAAAATAATTTGTTTATGAAATAGTACAAGTAGTAGGTTTATCGATAAATTTGCGCATTTATCATAAAATCACAACTTTCGAAAATTTTTTTTCTCGTATATATCCACTTTGTCCTCGGGTGATAATTTGCAACTGGTACAGTTAGGTAAAATTGCTTATGGGATAAGCTCAGAGGACAACAAATGCTGATACTTCAGTAAAGAAAGTTCAGGAAAAGTTTACGCAGATATCGCCAAATTGACGCTATATTTATACTTTTCCTCGGTACATAATAGAATTGAGATAGAAAGTAAAGCGTAACGATTGAAAGTGTTCTAGCATACTTTATTTGCAATACTAACTTTACATTATAATTTTAATTCATTATTTTAACAACAAAAATCCTATTCAATTAAAAAATTTTAATTGAATAACTTTGTATTCCATTTGATTTATTTGTATTGAAAATAAATAAATTTGGATGCAGTCGAAAAGGCTGTATTAGAATGCTTTAACTAAATTTCTTTTGAATGGATACATATTTGTTACATTTTTTAATAATACAAAGATATTTTGTTTGTCCAAATGTAAGTGAAATTTTATATTATGTTCATTGCAGCATTATTTTAGATGTTAGAATATCATACGCTTTTAAAAATACCTTATCTATAGAAGGTAACCCAAATCACATAATTATTTTGTAGTATAACACACAGAAATGTAACTATTAGAATTGAATTATTGGTCGCAGAAACATAAATGGTATATCAAAAGTAATAATGTATTTGGTGTATATTTTTCAATTGTTGGTGAAAAATCATGTTAACACGTACAAAACCCTATCGACGATAAAAAAAAAATGGTACGAAAAAAATGTTTTTGGCAATAATAAAACCAAATACATGATTGTAACTTTGATAAATAATTTGTATTTCTTATAAGATTTCAGTTCTAATGAACATTATTTCTCTGCTTTTACAATATATAGTTAATAGCATTTGAAATCTACCTATTACAAATTAGAATGTGATTACTTTAATCTTCAAAAAAATGTTATCCATTTTAGGTTTTACATTTAAATAGCTTTTTCACTGTCATTCATTCATTGTCGTGTGCCAGCAAGGCTGGCAACATGGGGTGCGCTGCTCCACTTTTTCAACTGAACCCTATTTGGTGTGGAGTCCGACTTCCTCAGTACACACATGCCATAGGTACCCGTTTATAGGGTAGGCAACCATTCACAGCCCATTCATACAAGGAAAGGACAAAGACAGGATAGATAGAGAGAGAAAGTACATCCATGCCCGAGCCGGGATTTGAACCCATGACCTCCTTATCCGTCGTCAGGCACGCTGACAACTAGACAAGTTGGGCGGCTTTCACTGCCATTAAAATTATTAAATGAATGTAAAGAACGTTTATGTTACTATATGAAACAATTGAAGGAACATTATAATACGGTGTCACTTTGGCAGAATTTGCATGAACTTTCCCGGTCGACGAAATTTTACAAAATACAAAATCATGTTTCTTGGCGCCCTTTTTTCCTAATTGACATGACTTTTTACATCTATCTATAAGGGCCGTGGTGGCCTGTTTGGTTAGGGCGTCGTGTTCATTATAGGAAGGTAGTGAGTTCGAATCCCGGCCGACCGAAGATCCGTCGTGTTTGCCAAAGATGGCTGAGGTATGTTAAAACTAGGCGTGGTCGCAATGTTCTTCAAATGAAATGACACCTGTGAGGGTGGCAGGCCAAGTAGTATGAGTCTTCTGCTTGATCCCTGCTTCAAAAATCACGAAGATTTCACTCGGCTGCTTCTATCTAACAGGTAAAGCCCAACTCAGGGCTATATACATATATAAATAGCAGTGCAGGCTAGCCCCGTACTGTACCTCTAGATTAACGGGTTTGGAATACTCGCCCATCACCAAGTATCTCATAATATTAAACTACCGTCAGACCTAAGTTGGCACCCTCCTCTCCACATCCATGCCACACCAGCGGAAGGACTTTGGACGTCACATATTAACATGGACACGTCCCCATCCAATGGAAGGCTAGGTATAGGGAAGCATGCTGGTGCAACAACATCTATCTATATGCATACAATGAAAAGAAAAAAAATTGGCATACATACACCGTCTAGTACGTTTTGCGCATCTCGCTTGTACCAGCTTGCGTAGGTGGTGAGGTACTTGTAAAACTCCGCTGCGTATCGCGTCCTCTGGGCCTCCATGATCCTGTTCCCTCCACCACGCCTCCTCGGGGTAGCTGAGCAGGGGTTGGCCAGGTGGCCGGCGAAAGGCAGACCGCTGATATTCAACTTGTCGTCCAGCTCTATTGAAGATGCTCTGTTATCGACTGTGGTGTTAATCTCGTTGATATTCAGTGTCAGAGGATTTCCTTCAGAAACTGAAGCATTCAAGAGTACGAGTGCAACCAAGAATCCTGGAACGGAGAAGAAATTTTAACTAACGGCCAGAGAGATAAATAAGTTAGTTTTCGATGTAACTAATATTAAAGAAAGCAAGTGATTATTGTTATTGAATTTGGAACAGATGTTGTATAATCCAGGATTCCAAAAATTCTGAATTTTTTTGGCGATGAAGAAATGTTGCCAAGATGAGGTATTGTGACGTGTGCAGTGACGTAAATATTAGGGTTGCCAAAATGGAATCTTTTGCATAATGTTTCTAGGTCTCCATATCTTTGACGTAATATAAACCAGGTAGCCAAGATATATAGGAATTCTCTCCAAAATTATCACCATACCCAGAATTTGCCATCCTGGATTATACGGCATCTGTGCTATGAATTTATAATTATTTTATTATTATTTGATTGTATTTAATAAAGTATTACTAATTAGCTATCAATAAAGTATAATTGATAATACTTTATTACAAATTAAGGAATCATATACCATTAAATACAATTTTCTAAACTCTATTCTAGTTCGTCGGCTGAGTGTGTAAATGAAAATTGTATATCATTCTGTCTGCAGCCATTGGCTAGACATTCACAACTATTAAGACCTCAGACGCACATTCTAAACTGTGCAATAGCCGAATATGCTACGTATTAAGGAAGATATGAGTCCTCTTTAAAGATTTGACATTTGTCAGAGCAACTCCATTAAACTGTTGACAGTTAGAAAGTCAATGACTAGCAGGGGATTTGAGGATAAATCCTCCCGGGTAAGTCACAATCCAGAATATGATTCGAATATTGTCTATTTTCCTGGAAGATTCTTCATACTATGATGTAATGTAATTAAGAATAATAAAAAAAGGTGCTTAATGTATTTTAATGGGTTTGTAGCGACTAGAAGGAGGAAATCTAGTTACTCTGGATGAAGATAATTTTCTTCATCTAGTTTATTATAAACTCTCTAATAACTAGATGAAGGAAATAATCTTCATCTAGTTACTACAAACTATACCAGGTCTGTCACTTTAAAATGCGGATTTTTTATCTAGTAGATGGCGCACTAAGCCTATAGATGTTGGTGTCAAACAATATATCACTTTGTAGCTCTGACAGCAAGCTTCAAAATACAATATTTGTTTAAACGTTTAATAGTTAGTAGCATATTTTTTTCGGTGGTAAACATGTCGAATTTTGAACCAAACAAAGAGCATTTGCGGCACGTGCTGATTTTCTTATTCAATCAGAAGAAAAAAGCAGCGGAGGCACATCGAATTCTTGTGGAAACATACGGTGTACATACTCTATCTGTCGAACGGTGGTTTAAACGATTCAGAAGTGGTGATTTCGATGTCAGGGACAAAGAACGTGAAAATCGACCGAAAAAGCTTGAAGACATCGAGCTGCAAGCGGTATTGGATGAGGACGCCACGCAAACTCAAGAATTATTGGCAGAGCAATTAAATGTTTCTCGTGTAGCCATTTCCAAACGCTTGAAAGCCATGCAAAAGATTCAGAAGGTTGGAAAATGGGTGCCACATGAGCACTTTGGCAGCACTTGGATGGGAAATATTACCCCACCCGCGGTACTCACCGGACCTCGCTACTTCCGACTATCACCTGTTTTCATCCATGGGAAACGCACTTGCCGAGCAGCACTTCCATTCTTATGAAGACGTCCAAAAATGGTTCGACGACTGGTCTGGCTCACGTGACGTTCAATTCTTTTGGAATGGCATCCATAATTTACCTACTAGATGGCAAAAATGTGTAGAAAGCGAGGGCCGATACTTCGAATAAAATATATCTTTCCATTTTTTTCTAAATCGTTGCGTATTTTTATTGAAAAATAATAAAATTTCATCTTTAATTTTGATTCAAAACGTATTCTACTGTTTGTTTTATGCTGAGAGCAAGCATGAAACTTTCCAGCAAACGATCAATCCAAAATGGCGAAATGAAATCTTTGAAACAGCAAAGAAAGAACTGCAGACTTTTAAGACTTAAGCGAAAACGGAAATCGAAAGGAATCAGGAAAGAACACTCCTAATTCTATACAAAAAAAGAAAGGAAAAAAAAAAAGAAAGTTGAAAAGGGCGTAAAAAGATCGAATTACGTTAAACACAGATTTTATCAACTGGAAAATAAGCCTCCATATTGTTGTGGGGAGAAACCACTGATTCTTCAAAACAGTAAACAAGAGAACAATATTAATACTATCTCTTCCATAATAAATTAAAGTCTACCAAAATCAACGATGATGATTAAATAAATACAATAATCAGATGTCTTACGTAATTATTTTCCTACGTAGCTTCTTGATTTTTCATCATAAATATCTAATATTTCAATATTTCTTAAAATATTTGTAAAATATATTATAATTCTAGGTCATGTAACACAAGAAATGATTTAGGCGGCATTGATAAGATTTATAATTTGCAAGAAAACTATTATTAAAATTAAACACAAAAATATTTTAATATTCTTCTGGAACACTCAGCATATTGAAGCAACTTCTATTATGGATTGATAAATTGAGATTTTGGAAAAAAGAAATTGTAGAACTACTTACTTTATATTAACTACTTTTAATGAACTGTTCCTCAACGATCGTATTTAAAGAAGAAAAATAATATTTAAATTTTTTTAAATTAGAATATAAATTAATAAAACAAGTATTTCTTTAAATTATCTTAATCAAGATATTTATATGCAAATAAATGGCAATTTTAGACTTTTGTAAATGAATCAGAAATTATTTGCAAATATTTTCACTTTGTAAATAATTTTAAGTGAAGTGTTGAAAAAATATTTACTAAGTATAAACTTACATATAAATGTAAGTTTATACAAATTACATATAAATGTAATTACAAAAAATTATAATATAAATTACAAAAATTACATATAAATGTAATTTTTCTATTTTGAAGCAATTATTATTTTAATCAAAGATAATTAACAGTGTTTAAATGATAAACTTATCTAGTGTATGATATTTACATCGAAATAATAAAAAGAATTATAAAAATGTAGTAATTTTTAGATATTTCCTTATTGGGTTAATAAACGAAAACTTGTTTTTTATTTTATGAGGCCAACTTATATTAATACAAAATTTAATAAACGAAAACTTGATTTATTTAGCAGATATTGTTTTTTTATTTTATGGGGCCAACTAATTAATACAAAATTTAATTGAAATATTCATAAATGTAATGCAGCAACATTTTTGAATTTCAATTACACCGCTTTTATTCAAGATGTTGTTTGGAAATTACTTTGCTCATTGTAGCTGACAAAGTTTCAAAGAATAATATCAACATTTTTATGAATTCAATTCTTTAATCAACATTATCAACCTTAGGAATATTTTTACATTTTTTAAATATTATCTGTCTATAGGGGGATAATAATACAGAAAATACATAAGAAAAGTTTATGATCTCATCGTTTGACAGTTAAATCCGTAAGAAAATTAATAAAATTAAAATAATTATATGGAATGAGTTACATATAATTACATTTATAGTTGGGTTCTTGTACCTGCGTTTAATGATTTGCAAATTATTTAGTCTGAAATTATAACCAAACTTGATTAGGTTTTTGTCTTTAACAGAATAAATTATACATATACATGAATAAAAATAATTCTTATAAAATAAATAATGAATTTGAGGCAAAATTATTAGATCGAATATTTAATTTTTATACTGGATAATAATTAAATAGCATTTAACTATAATATTTTTAAAAATGTGCAAATGCGTTTTTCATTCTGTTAAAGTAATATTATGCAAAAGAATAATGGGCTTAGCTTATATATTTGCGCTAATATTTTATTATATATAGCTATATAAAAACCTTATTTTAAAAAAATACTTCTTATATGATTGAGAATTTATCCCAAATTATAATTTTTGTTTATTCTATGCATTTCCACCAATTATAATTAAAAATAAATTATTGTTTTCGCAGACAAAATTTTACTTTATTTTTACCGGGTTGCTTCAAAAGCCACCACATACACTGAAAAAAAAATATTATAGAAAAATAAATAAATAAACAGAAGCAGGAAGCTATTTCGATGGAAGACACGAAGTTCGAACATTTTAGAATAGTTACTGCTTGCTCAGAGACACGTCTCTGGTACCAAGGTCTACCCTCTCTGTCCCAAATGTCGAGTGGTTCAGTCCACCCCATTTCATATTTTTCAGTGCATTGGGTGTGAGAGAGGGGACATGGATTTGAGACCGGAGGTGGTGCTTGAGAGACTGACAATTTTTGGATTCATGTTGCTGGTGTGATGGTACTGTCACGCCAGTCGGGGATAAGCAACAACAACAACAGAATAGTTACATATAGTTAGAATAGTTAAGCTGTTGATTTTAGACCATTAATTTCATAAAAATAAGTAGTTCTTCGAATAATTTCAAAATAATAATTAATTTCTTAAAATTTTGTATATAAAATATAATGGAAATTATTATTCTTTTAAAAATACATTTAAGATTTATTTAACTAGGAATTATGAATAGGAGTAAAGTCTTGATTAACCGCCTAGCTAATCATCCGAGCTATCTATTTTACAAAAATTTTAGTCCATTCCTAGGTGCGATGGCGGCGATAAAATGTGCCAAATTGGTTTACCGCATCGAAAAGTTTTTTTGCATTTTATGACTTAACATGACTGTGTAAACGCGCGAAATTTGCTTTGTGTGCTAATAGCCTTTTGAAGCATTTGATTAGCTTGGCGCGGAAATTAGAAATCGTGTAAATTAAATTTAGAATTTAATTAAAATTAGATACTCGCACAAAAAAAAAATCCTAGGAATTTACCAAATCATTAATAAAGAAGAAATCCTTTCACAAATAATGAACATATTTGAATGATTTTTCTAAAACAGTAAATCTTTAATATGTTGTTTGTATAAATAGTTAGAATGCCTATTTGTATTGATTTATTCTCTTTTTTTTTAATATAATTTTGCGTATAACTCAATTCCGTGGATAATTTTATGAGTTTACTGAAAAAAACTATAAATGGAAAGTTATATCACTTTTCCATCATAATATTAGTTTCATAATTAACGTTTTTCATTTTCTCAATAATCGAAATTTCTGAGCTTAACAAAGAAACATTAAGAAATAATCAGCAATGATGAATAAAAACCTCATTAAATTGCTTAAATAACAATTTAAGTTTTTCTGTAATTTCCTTTTTCAAAACCTAGCAAGGAAAATGAAAAAGAAGTATGTCCAGTAACGTATATTTTACGTCATAATTTTTTTCTCTTTTAGACTTGATTTATGCATAATTAATTCATAAATTTTGATGAATAATGACTGAATAATGTGACTCATTGATAATATGATTATTCAATTATTTATTTAAGCATCATACAAATGGGAGAAATTTATTCTTTTTCGAACGTAGCTCGAATGATAAATAGACAGCTAAGGAATCTCTCGTCTACTTCAATTTTCAAATTCTAAAAATACATATTAAAGGTCATTACACCTACATAAACATTCTTTTATGATATAACATAATTATGCTTGAGGTTTTTAGTAATTGTTTATATTTAACGTATTTTTGGTACTAGTAGTAGTTTTAGTGATTTAGTACCATTAATGGGATATTTAGTAGGATTTTTAGTGATTTATTAACATATAACCGTTAGCCATAAATAAGGAAATGTCCAGTTTGACACTAAAAAGTTATGACTGATGAATTAGCTTGCATAAAAATATAGAAAGAAAGCATATATTATAATTCTTTATAAATTATATTAATGAATCTTTTAAGACATAAAAGTAATCGCAAAATAACAAAAGTATCCACCAGTGGTTAAACATACTTGTATCAAAACTCACGACGCGCAATTTCTATAATTTTATAACCGTATCCCAATATAACGATCTTTGATTTGGCAGAAAACGTAGCTGTCTTCTTTATGCATTCAGAGAAAATTACTATCGCTAATTATAATCTATTTATGAATTTGAGGATGACGAACTCGTAGAAGTAACATAATAATATTACTAAATATACCATTGAAAAATATCGAAGTTGTAAAGATAAAAGCGAAAATGTGGTTGTTTCTATGAAATGTTAAACTGTAAACCGTATACACCAGCCAGCTCCCCTGTACCTAACCAAAGAAGGGTTCTACCAGTTTAGATAGCAGTTGCTAGAAATAAGAAAAGAAAGTGGCACCGCCTGGGGCACAGTGTAAGCCGTAGTAGCCTAGTGGTTAGGCCATTAGCCTTCGGTCCAGAAAGGCTGGATTCGATTCTTAATTCCATCAAAGACCCACCGAGTATATGCGATATACGTGCTCGTTAAATCTGCGAAATCTAAAATCCTGTATTCGGTTGCTGAGCAGTTACCATGGGTGTAATGGTCTGTAGAAAATTTTCTCCCCCCCTACCAGATCAAAGTCAAAATTGAGGGAGTGGATCCTCTGATGGCGCCATCTATCGGAGAAGTCTTTGAGCAAAGTCATACTTTAACCTTCGTGGTGCTGTGTTTGAATGAAAGACGCTCCCAATTGACATAAATTCGCATAGCTAAGGCATAGCGAGCTTGACTTATCAGTGTCATAAGTGACAACAACAACAGCTGCTCCATTGAGTAACAATGGCTTTTAATGAGCCGGCGAGGAAGATATAATGAAATTCTAAACTTGGTTTATTTGTCGTTTTACTGTCACATTTCGCACTTGAAAGCTAAACAGACTGAGACATACAACTTAAAGTGGGTCCCTAACCAGTACAAACATCCGTGCATGAAGTGGAAATCGAACTCACGAACTACTGAACAGTAGGCCAATGCGATAAATTTGAAGTTGTTTATCGAAACGAATTATTACATTTGACTCAAAATTAGACATTAATTATAACTATGCTTTGAAAATAAATGACTTAGTTTTTAATTTTTTAAACCTGTAGTTTTTGTATATAGTTATAAGTAAACAGTAATATAAGCAAAATATATAATCCGGAGTGGCTGTTGTTAGTTACCATTATAATTTACATTTATGCTCTCAACATACACATTTATCTATATAAATTACATTTGTGTTATACTTTTCCTAGTATTTATGCAAACTGAGACAAATGTAATTGCTTGTCAGTTACAATGTTGCTATGTAAATAATGGCATAAGCGCAATAATTACACTGTTATCCATTTAATAATCACTGCTATTTCAAAGATAACACAAATATATATTTATAGTAGAACATATTATTAAAAAATTATTTCATAATACAAATCAAGTTTTTGTTACTATTTATATATTTGATGATAGATAAGAATGCCATATTGATTGTAAATAATCTTTATAATATGATTAATACAGTGTTAATTATTGATAGATACTTTGGAATACCTATTATGTTTGTGTCATTGTTTGTTCTTTTTGTTTCCTAATAAGTATTAATTTCAAACGGAATCAAGGATTAGAAATGAGATAGGTACTTTTGTAAAATTCCATCAAGAAAAAAAGTTTTCGCCAATATCGCCAAACTCTCACCAAATCATTTCATTGTGTTCCATAGTACATATGTTTAATTGAAATTAAAACAGAAAGTATACAGTTAAAAGAAAATGTAACATCGTATATTTGCAAAAAATAGCTACACATAAAAATATTTTATACTCATTTTTTCAACAGCAAAAACATTTTGAATGAAAAACCTAAAAAAATAACATACATAAAGAAAAACCTTATATCCCACTTAATAGTTATTGATAATATACACATCAATAATAAAAAAAATCTGAGTCCTGTTAAAGCAACAATACATTAACTAAGTTCTTTTTCAAAGCAATATTGTTTATTAAAATTGAACTCTTTTGTGTGTTTAAAGAAACAGAAATCGTTTATCAAAATAAAAGCCATACATTTGGTATGTAATTTTCTGCTGTTGGTAAAAAAGTCATACGAATTGATGCCATTCATTTTTTTTGTCTACGGGATTTCACACAATTCCATTACATTTAATATATCACTGGTTACTGATAAATTTTATAGATTATAAATTGTATTTATGTCCCTGTGTAAATTTCACTGATTATTAACAGATACTCTTGATAAAAAAAGAAATTCTTGAATGTTGCCATTCTGAAAATTATTTTAAAAATAGATTGAAGTAAAAGTGCATGTAAATAATATGATTATTTTTACACTGTATTTTATTTGGCGGCATGCTTGAGAAATTTATTTTTTCCAAGCTGGACGACGTAAAGAGAATGACGTTGCCATTTGAGGAATTCAGAAATATTCTTTTGAAAATTCCTGAGTGTTCAGAGTTGAAGATACCGAGAATGGATTAAGAGTCAGACCATGGATTTCAAATTGCAAATGATGGTCTACTAATTGAAAGTGTGAACCTTCTTACAGAACTGGCAACTAGAAACAAGGTGATCCTTGTATGAGTGCCAGGACACAAAGGAATCGAAGGTAATGAAAGGGCTGATGAACTTGCTAAACAAGGATTGTCTTTTGCTCCCATCGGTGCAGAACCTTTTTGTGGGATCCATTTGAAGACCGCAAAAACCAGTGTTCTTAGATGGGAAAAACGGAAGGTTGGCTCAACATTCCTGGTCAAACCCACACTAAATGTATGATCTGTGGATCATCAGCGAGGATTGCCTCTGAAATTCTAAGATGCTCTAGGCAGAAGATACGTTTAATCGTAGGCTTCATAACTGGGCACTACTATTTCAGAAAACACCTCCATAAAATGGGACTGTTTCAGCAAGACCCTATCTGCAGGAAATGTCATACGCAAGAGGAAACGGCCTAGCATATCATTTACGAATGCGAGGCTCTTGTCTCCTCCCTAGATGAACTTCTTTAGGCATCATCCATACTAGAGAATTACCCCTAGACTCCATTAAAGGGTTATCGGACTTTATGAATAAAGTGGGTGACCCGAGGAACTGGAACTAGGAAACATTGGGTTTGGAGTTAAGAGTACAAAATGCTGATAAAAGCAGAGGTGCCCAATGACATACAAACCCAACTCTAAGAAGAAGAACTGAAAGTGTGGAGGAGGATGACATTCATGTCCAAGTTGAAGCAGACACGGGACCATCAGCTAGTGGAACACGTGCCGGCTTTGAAACTGCTTTGAAGAGGATGGAGCGTTATCCCCACAAATGGAACCACATGCAAATTCCCATTGTCAAGTGGATACGCGATGTGGCTGCTCGACAACGGATGAAGGCAATAAAAAAGCTTTCTCTGACTGAGATGTTCAGCATGCAATGTACAGCACTTGCAAGTATCTTAATATTCATTTAATTGATTGCTGTTGTTGTCTTGTGCCAACTAGGCTGGCACTTTTCCAACTGAACCATATTTTGATGTGGAGTCCGACTTCCTCAGTACACTTATGCCATAGGTACCCGTTTATAGGATAAGCAACCATTCACAACATATTCATACAAGGAAAATAGGAAGACAGGATATAGATAGAGAGAGAAAGAAAATCCATGCCCGAACCGAGATTCGTAACCAGGACCTCCTTATCCTCAATCAGGTACGCACCACTAGACAAGTTGGGTGGTATTTAATTGATTAAAAGTTCTTTTCCTTTTAAAAAAATGTAATTTTTCTCCCATTTTTCAACTTACAATAATTAATTAAAATAAACAATATTTTCGAAATCCAACTAATTTAACAAAATTCCATTTAAAGCAAATTTTTGATTATCTGAATGGAATCCGGTTCCAAATGATTCGGATAATTAGATTTCTTCTGTAAATATATTTTTAGATTTCGGAATTAATGGTGTTTATTCATATATAAATTTAATTGCATATAATGTTTTGTTTAAGAATGTAATATTTTCTAAAAGAAAATAATATGGAATAACCCAGAAATACCCCGACGTTTTACAATAGAAACTGTTTTTAAAATAACTAAAAATATAATAATATTTTTTAAAAAATTTATTATATTTTCTTACCGAACAATACCTTTTAATAAAATCATAAAGTTAAAAATTATTAATATATAGCACCTATGTAGATGAAAACGAAATTATTTGTATAGAGAGTTGTAATTGTATTGTTTAAAACTGTTATATTACACCGAAGTTTTCAAAAACTGAAAGAATACGAAATTTCGAATCGTTTAAACAATGGACAACCTTTGTTACGGTAATATGGTAGCTAAAAATAGACAAAGGGGCAGACACTTGAACTACTGTGTTTGTTTTTCATTTGTTATTTATTTAATATTATCCTTATCATAACGTGTTTTTCTTAAAGTGAAACTACACATTAGCGGTTTCGATAAGGTTGTTTTGTTTTCTATTTTATTATCTCTTCTCTTAAAGAAACGTCAAATGCATTTTTTCTTAAAAAAATAATGTTGAAAGAAAGAAAATATGTGCATCAGATAATCGAGAAAAAAAAATCGAAAAAAAAAAAAAAAACTATTTATTCCAAATCAAACCGATAAGCGAACCTATTAAAATGACTTCTCAATTTTGTTAAAAATTATGTATTTTGAATCGATATGAATATTAAAAGTCTAGGAAGCAAAAAAACCGATCCCACTTTTTACCTTAAATATTGTGCATAGTTAGGGGATAAAATTATATTTTTTAAATACTTATATATACTTCCCAAAGCTAAATCACTTATTAAATGAACATATTTATATATTATGTGAAAAGTATATAAAGAAATATAAAATAATGATATTAAAAATAGAAACTTTGTTACCAAAATAATATTCAAGTTTTACTTATATATTTGAATGTTAATATAATTTATATTTAAAAAACATTTAATTTATTATTAATTATTACAATATTTTCATTTTCTGATGAAGTTTTGAAATTTTTCCTTTATTTATCATTTCCTTTATTTATCAATTAGCTTTTATTTATCATTTCCACCAAACGAAGCTCTTACGTACTATGAAATACACGCCAAAACTGTTCATTTTTTAATAAGAACGGGCATTTGGGTGACTAACCCTTTGCCACAACAACGCCGGAAAGCGATACTCATTTATCGTTACCCAGTGGGCACCTATGAACCAAGTCACGGAGGCGAGTAGCGTTACCCGCGCCATACCACCACAAACCCGTTTATTAGGTAGTCCAAATTTATATATCATCACAAAAGAAAGGACAGAGAAACACAGAGAAAAAGTGACATCCTTGCCAGAATCGGGATTCGAACCCGAGACCCACATCTCAGGAGTCAACTCATCAGTTCGTGGGTTCCTCTTTTGAGTGAATGTTTCTAAGCTTTAAAAATTCTCCTTAGTTACAAAATCATTGAATTTTAGAACTCCTATCATCCACTTTCCAATATCCTTCTCATCGACAGTGTGTTGGGAAAGGCGAAAACACGTTTAGTTTAATAGACAAAGCCAAAATCTTTCAAAAAATTTAAAAAATATTAAACTATTATTTAATAATAAATTGTATTATTAATGATATTATTAATATAATTTATCGTATATTAATAAATATTATATTATTTAATAATATTTAATAATAAATATAATTTTTTTAAATTGCACTTGAACATGAAAAGAAGAGAAATCAAATGCCATACAAATTTTTTCTCTTCCACATGCGGTTATGTATCAATATTAATTTTAAGCAGTAAAAACCAATGAAACAGAGCTTATTACAGTTTAAATAAATAACAGAAGGTATTACTGTAATTTTTCGAAATGAAATATAGCCTATGTTTTAATCAAGCCTGAGAGCAGAATCTTGATATAAGTTTCATTACATTCGGCTCAAAAATTCTCAATTCAAATGTTGGCCACATTTCGATGAACAATGAAAATACATTACTTATATAGACTGTATTTTAAAATTTCGAAACATTCAAGATTCAATAGATTAACAAAATTGACATTAGATTTAATAAATTATTATAAACGACTCATTTTTTTGTTGAAAAATAATCAGATTTGAACCAAATATTACAGTTTAATTGCAGAAAACGAGGACTGTAATGGTATGCTTGATGTGTTCTTTCTCGTTATCGGAGGGTAGTGAGTTCGAATCCCGATTCAATTGAAGATCTGGCTTTGCTAGTTAAAGAGATTGGTCACAATGTCTTCCAAGTGAAATGATACCTCTGGGGGTCTTCTGCTTACTTCCTACTTTAAAATTAAGAAGATCCACTAGTGGGAATATGATGGCCCACCCACTGCATAAGGTGCAGTGGGTGGGCCATCATATTCCCACTAATAATGCTGAACATCCGCTCCTAATAATGCTGAAAAGTGAATATCCTAGTAGCTGGACATTATATAATAACAACAATTTAAGAAAACATTTTTTCACTTTCTTCATACTTTTCCCTTATATCGGAGCAATACATAATTACATTTTTAACACGTGCTTGCTGTGAAATAATTATCAGTCTTTTTAATGAAATATATAACTGTCATTTTATACTATGAGTTATACAGCATATATAATGCTTCTTTTTTATGGATGTTTAACATCATCATGAACATAATACTGTTAAAACTAATTTCAATTTTAAAGAGAATCATTGCAACAGAGTTACAGTTAGTGAAAATGTTCAAGATTCTAAAGAGTAATTTTCTATAGAGATAGCCACAAGTCAATTGCAAATATAATAATTATTTTTGGATAATTTTAACACGTGCTTTCTGTGAAATAATTATCAGTCTTTTTAATGAAATATATAACTGTCATTTTATACTATAAGTTATACAGCATATATAATGCTTCTTTTTTATGGATGTTTAACATCATCATGAACATAATACTGTTAAAACTAATTTCAATTTTAAAGAGAATCATTGCAACACAGTTACAGTCAGTGAAAATGTTCAAGATTCTAAAGAGTAATTTTCTACACAGATAGCCACAAGTCAATTGCAAATATAATAATTATTTTTGATTTATTTTCTTTTTATATACGTCTTAATATGTAATTTACGTAAAAACAACGTGAAATGGATCGATTTTGAGAAATAGAATAAATCAAGGATTTTTATTAGAAACTTCGAGAACGAAATCAAGAATTCAAAAAATGAATGATAAAATTTCAATCAAATGAAAATAATCTTATACTGGGTTTTGACAAATGATTAATCAGTTTTGATAGCTTATAACTTCAAATATATGATGTCTATCCGCTACTACAAATGAAAAGAGAAAATTTTGCTTATATTATAGCCAGTACCATTGTGATTCACAAAGCCATATGATGATGTCAGCTTCGAAAAAGCATTACGTGTCCTTCCTTTTCAGATAGCCTCTAAGATCTCCAGACCTTTAAGTATGTTATTTTCTTCTTTCGGAGGTATGCAAAAAAGAATGCTTATACCAATGAAAAGAGAAAATTTTAAAGTTTTGCTTATATTAATGCTATTTCCATTGTGATTCACCAAGTGCAAGGATGATAGCAGCTTGGAAAAAGCATTATCCTTCCTTCTTCAGGTAGCCTGTAAGATCTCCAGACCTTAAAGAATGTTATTTTTCTTCTTTTGGAGTTATGTGAAAGGGATGTTTACGTACTAAGCTATTGTGAACATGAGCTTACTCAAGTATATCATGACTACTGAACATCTGATCTGTATGACTCGAATTTGACAATAGTATAAAAATTTGTTGTGTGAAACGAGGAGAACATGCAGAACATTCACAATGATGTGTAAAAAAATTTTATAAGTATTTTTTCATTCAATTTATTACTAACTATTTTTAAAACATTGCTTAAAATCTTATTAAGTATTATGTATTAGTGCTGAAGAGTTATAAGAGTATTAAGTATTAAAATTAGAATTAGTTTTCTAAATATTAAAATATATATCAGTATATTTAACAAAATAAAACTTTGCGAATTATATTTACACAAAAGATGATTAATTATTTGCAAAAATTTATATATAATTAATATTTGTTAAATTTCTTCTTATTAAACTATCATAGTCTGTTATTATCTTTATTATCATTTTCTTCACTTAATTTAAGAAAAATAAGATAATCGAGATTTTTCTCCTAAAGAATTTTTATCTAAGAAACCAAAACGGTGGTTTTAATCCGTTTCTTTAAATATAAATAAGCAAATACCGCATCATCGCAATTTACAGATTTATAATATTTATTTTTAGTATGAATTTTCAATGTTATTAATAGCAACAACTTTGTAACTAATCTAACGTGAAAAAATCATTGGGAAAGTTAGATAAAAAAAATGGGGGTTGAAGACCTGAAAAAATGTTGGAAAACTCCTGAAATGGAATTGGGCAGTCGAAAGCTGAAAAAGAGTTATTTTCCCCAAAATGTAATGCGTTTTCGATAGGTGTAAAAATTATTTTCGAGCACAAGCAAAAGGGTAATGCTAAAAAATTTGCTGGCTTTGAAAAACTGGTTGGAGAAAATTTGGAATTTTTTTCCTAACTTTTAAGCAAGAAGGATTTTATTATTGAAGAGGAATGCCATTTACTTTTTTCCATTGAATATATATATATATATATATATATATATATATATATATATATATATATATATATATATATATATATATATATATATAATTTTAATATTAAATGTATTTCAAATAAATTTTGATTACATTTTCAATTGTAATATATATACATTTAATGTTAATTTAATTTTAATATCAAATGTATTTCAAAAAAATTATTAAATGTTTTTCAAATAAATTAATTATGTAAAACAAATTTTAGTCGAAATACAATTTTGAAGATTCTGATAAATTAAATAATAATCAATTGACATTTTAAGGATAAATGAAATTTGACTACATAAATAGTTATTCAATTATATAAAAAAAATTAAGTTATAAACTATATAAATTTTTACTCTTAATAAAATATCATAAAATTGTTGACTAACTGTACTTACTAGTTTAATGCTCTTTTTCCTGTTGTTGCACTGTATAAAAATATTTTTTATATAATTTCAAATCTTGTTTTATAAAATTGATGGACATTATTGATTTTATTTAAAAAATATTTGATATTAATAATGTTATATAATATATAGAGATGAAAACATACCTAAGATGGTGGAAGACGCCGTAATCCCAATTAGCATGGGCCGTGAACTTCGCGCCAGTGCCGGATTTTACTCCTTCCCAAAAGTAATCCTTTTATTTACACAACTCCTGGAAATCCAATCCAGATAAATCCGGGAGAACTGTCAATTCAGCGTTTGCAATACTCCTTCGTCAAATTAATCTCATAGACAATTCTTAATATTTCAAAATAAGGCTTCGATGCCGGCGTTAGCAGTTGTTAAGTACGGAGCGCTACTGTTTGTTGTTTGGTGGTAATAAAAAACACACCTCATCGTTTTTATATGCCCACTTGTCGACAGAATCATTGTCGTCCGCTGCAGTAATTATGATTTCATTTCAATTGCAGTTTCTGACCGCATGTTTCGAAAAGCGGTCTTTTCCCTCCTCATGAAACATTTTCCTTGAAGAAGTGCTGTTTCGGAAGCCGCACAGGTTTTACAATGTGGTCGAGTGGCTAACGCAAGAGGATTTTCCCAGCCATCTCGTATGGGGCTAAGTGCCTGTCATCGAAAAAGGCTCCGGTAGGGATAATTTCATCATTTGAAAGGGATATTTTCGTGAGAAACGTTTATCGGAGGGAAATTGATCCCCCGTCAGGAATAAGTTCCGTCTGTGAAAGATGGCTATTTCACAAACATAGAAACAAGTTCTTTTTTAACAGATTTTTTGATAAAAAAATTAATTTTTATTTTATAAAATAATTTTTTTATCAAACAAAAAATACATATATATAATACATTTTAATAATTTTATCATTAATTAATGATTATAATTTATATTTTTATGAAATTACTTTTTAAATAAAAAATATTTTAATTTGTTTTTGTAAAATTGTATATATATATATATATATATATATATATATATATATATATATATATATATATATATATATATATATATATATATATATATATATATATATATATATATATATATATATATATATATATATATATATATATATATATATGTATATATATATATATATATATATATATATATATATATATATATATATATATATATATATATATATATATATATATATATATATATATATATATATATATATATATATATATATATATATATATATATATATATATATATATATATGTATATATATATTTATATATATGTATATATATATATATATATATATATATATATATATATATATATATATATATATATATATATATATATATATATATATATATATATATATATATATATATATATATATATATATATATATATATATATATATATATATATATATATATATATATATATATATATATATATATATATATATATATATATATATATATATATATATATATATATATATATATATATATATATATATATATATATATATATATATATATATATATATATATATATATATATATATATATATATATATATATATATATATATATATATATATACATACATATATATATATATATATATATATATATATATATATATATATATATATATATATATATATATATATATATATATATATATATATATATATATATATATATATATATATGTATGTATAAAGAATATTTATTTTCCTTGTACTTTAAAAAAACATTAAATTTCTTTAATTATTTATAAACAAAATAAATTTTAAATGTGAACCCATTGTGGAACAAATTCTTCATCTCTAAAAAGGAACTAATTTTAAATTTGAATTAAATTTTGTAAGTAAATTAATTTTCTAATAAATTAATGATAATGAATGCGATTAATGAATAATGACTGCATTTAGTATGGATTTGATAGTTGGGTGTATCGGCTCAAAGTAAGTTAGGTCATATGAAATTCTCAGTTATATATACAAAAAGTTTAGATAGGTTATACATAATGCATTAAAATAGGTCAATACAACTTGATGACAATAATTGTGATCAAGTAATTAAGTGAGAGCGCTGGAATGATGGTGAGAAAAAAGCGAACAAATAATAATAAACTATATACAGGGAGATGAAAAACAGGCGAAATGTTACAGGTATTCTGCAGGCTGTGGTAGCCTAGTGGTTAGGGCATCGGTATTTTGTCCGGAAGGGCTAGAATCGATTCCCAATGCCCCCAAAGGTTCACCGAGTACATGCGATATACGTGCTCTTTAAATTTGTGGAATTGTGAAAACCCTGTGGTCAGTTGTTGAGCAGTTACCATGGGTGTAATGGTCTGGAGAAAATTTCCTTTTCCTCCAGATCAAAATCTGAATTGAGGATGTGGATCCTCTGGTGGTGCCATCTATCGGAGGTGTCTTAGAGCAAAGACGTACTTTTACCTTAATATTGCTCTGGTTAAACGAAAGACGCACCATTCTGACTTAATTTCCCATAGCGGTAGGCTAGCGAGATTGGCTTGTCCAACTGTCATTAGTACCAACAACCACATGCATTTCAATATGTTAGGTTTGTAATTAACTTAATAGCTTTTATTAAATAAATTATACTGCTGAATTTAATAAGGGCAAATTTGTAAATTGCTATTAATTTTCCTATTTAATTTTTATTTGATGACATATCACTTTTATTGACATTCAATCATTTATGCTTTCTATAGCACATATTCACTTAAATGATACAAGTATTGAAATTAATTTATATTTCTTAAGTTGAGAGTTCGCTTCTTAAAAATCTCTTTTAAGAAATGTAAAAAATCACAATTAAAAACAATTGCTGGTATTCTTCCATTTTACGGTCTCAAATCACGCCAAAACCGACATTCTTGACTGCAATACTCGGAATGCAAATAAAAAAAATTACCGGTTAGTTGTAACACATTTTATTTCGGTATAAATATTCTCATATATATATATATATATACATATATATATATATATATATATATATATATATATATATATATATATATATATATATATATATATATATATATATATATATATATATATATATATATATATATATATATATATATATATATATATATATATATATATATATATATATATATATATATATATATATATATATATATATAAATTTTTTCCAGAAAAGATCTAAAAATGCTATGGTAAAAGAATGAAATTGGCGATATCTTGTTTAGGTCAATAGTAGCATTTGGCAACTTTATTGCTGGTGTCGGAGAAATTAATTCATGACAAATTCTTTTATGGAATAAAGTTGATTAAGAATCACAAAAATTAAATTTTAAAAATTATAAATTGGCACAACCTCCATATATGCCTCAGGATCTCTTATATCTGACAATAACTCACTGTATAGTTTTATAATGTGATATAAGTACTCGAAATAAGATTATAATTCTGATTCCAAAATTTTGTTCGAAAATTAATTGTCCGTGAACGTCTTGTTATATGGATTGTCTGTGAACATCTATAATTTTTTAATGTTCACCAATTTAAACTCAGTTTTTTAAACTGAAACATGCTTGAAAATCGAAACAGATGTGCAATTGACTTTAAAGGAATAAACTAAATGCATATTGATTATTCAATGTGTTATATATATTGCCCCAAATATATATATTACCCAAACCTCTCACTCTAATTATGAAGCGAAAAGAAAAACATCAGGAATTCTCTTATTTGTGGTCATTTTTTTCCCTAAAAATATTTTTTTATAAAAAAATATTCATACGAATATTTCCTTTATAAAAAGGAATGTATAAATATAAGAAGAGCTTTTCCAGATGAAATTGAGAACACACATGTGACCTAAACGGGGATTTTTATGTTAACCTGTTGGAGTAAAAGAACTTATTGCAACATTTGGGAATGGCCATCCAGCCCTTGATAATATCCGTTGCATAATCAATTCTTTTTCAGACATAGATTTATGTCTCTCACATGCGATGAGATTAGGTTAAATTATTGACTAATTTTTAGCAGCCTATATCAACCACAGCCAATCCTTTTGAAATTTTGAAGTACGGTCAAACGATGAGCTCGATACCCGAGTTGGCACTCATTTTTCTACGCCATTTCTTGTCTTAGGGTATACCTCAGCAATTGTTAATTCCTGAAGATTAACACTATTAAACATAAGCAACCAACTAGTCATTTTGAAGCACATTTACGAGGTCGACAATTGAAACGGCATCCAGTTTTCTAAACTTCCACATAGCAGAAACAATATTTAACACTATGAAAAATATAGGTTAATAGGCCTTCTTAGCATGAAGAACTTCGGTAGGATCACTTATTAAATTCGCCATAATCTATTCCCAGCAGTTACACTTTTCCTCACCAGATGGCTTAACAGCAGTGGAAGTTTAGAAGAAATTCGTGATTTATAGATTTTGACTCGTCA
Organism: Latrodectus hesperus; assembly: GCA_037975125.1. Taxonomy (NCBI): domain Eukaryota; kingdom Metazoa; phylum Arthropoda; class Arachnida; order Araneae; family Theridiidae; genus Latrodectus; species Latrodectus hesperus. The sequence goes on along the minus strand of CM075850.1, from coordinate 13,732,206 downwards.
CATGACTGTTGCAGAATTAAGAGGCACCATCTCCTCGTAAAAGTAACTCTAACTCTAGCAACTAATTTTGTAGTTATAAATAGACTTTAATATTTACATAAAAATACAGATAATTACGAAAAAGTACGATTTTACCAGAAATATTAGGAATGTGATCGTTAAATTGGGGCACATTTCAAATGCGAAGACAGCATGTTCGATTCTGAATCACATTAAAGAAAAAGGTATTTGCATATAAATTTATCAGTGACTAATATGTATCGTGTTGGAGGTACATTATATATATATATATATGTATGTATGTGTATATATATATATACATATATATATATATATATATATATATATATATATATATATATATATATATATATATATATATATATATATATATATATATATATATATATATATATATATATATATATATATATATATATATATATATATATATATATATATATATATATATATATATATATATATATATATATATATATATATAAGTATATGGTAACAGCTTTAAAATAATAATTTTATTTATAATGAACGAAACAACGCTAGAAAAAAGATATAAATAATTGAAATGAATAAATTAATTAAATAAAAAAAATAAAAAGGTGGAATTTTCGACCTTTTATCTATAATAGTTATGTGGAGGGATTTTTATTCTCAATGTAGTAGATAAAAATTCTTTACAGAAGGCTGAAATAACTTTAGAAAATAGAAGAAGACATTATTACAAGTTTTATTTTACCACAAAAATATCAATAAAAAAATTAATTATGAGTCCATAAATTTCAATGACTATCCTTACTGGTTGCTTACAATGTTTCTAACTAGGTTATGCATAGAAATGTGAGAAAGAATTTTGTTGTTGTTGACAAGCAGGTGTCAGTTTAGGGATTTTCTGAGCAGCTCCGAATTCCCCATGTGAAGTGCGGCGGCGGATGAGGTCACTCGGAGCTGCAAAGTCGCGGCGCGAGAAATAAGGCTCACACGGATGCTGGCACGCAATCCATCCTCGCGAAGAACAATAAGATCGCTGTGCTGGCAGGAATGCCTCACACACAAGCGGCGCATTGTTTTTCCTCTGCAAACGCGCAGCTTATCACTGCGACCGTGAAGCACTTTTCGGAACGTTCTTTCTTCTTTTTTTCGAACTTCCTATGTTTGTCTGAGTGTGTAGTACACAAAAGGCCGGTCAGTGATGACATCATCGCTCATGTGGAATACCCCAAACGAAATTTTTCTAAAAAAAAAATTATCCCGAGTGACCCTTGCAGACGATTTTCAAGGTTGCAGATCCGGAGCTCGCGGTAATTCTAGGTAATGATACGATTTATTGCACCTTTGGATTTCGTGCGGTGAGGGCAAGGGCCTCGGTGATTGAAAAAGAGGGTGGGGCGTGGGGCACTTACTGTCACTGTTTACCCATTGAATCGGGATCCTCAAATGGACAGATTTATAACTTTCAATTTAATGCTACATCCGATCGTAAAAAAAGATTCTGAATCTAGTCTCCGGTTTGATGCCATTAGAATCCACTTGAATAAAAGACTCAAAAGAGAGACTCTCTTAAAGAAAAATATAATATTCTGTAATTATCGGGTATGCGAACAGAAAAATACTTATTTGCAACCCACCTGCATAGACTTAATTTGGTTATTTTATCCTTGCTTTTCTATTTCCACATAAATTAATCTCTGATGTCATCTTCTAAAAAGAGCATGTGATTATTAAGAATAAGTTTCAATAGCAAACTTTTTTTATTGTAAGAAAATATTTTTTTTCTGTAAGGCATTTGCATATATAATAAAATTATATTGGTAGATTGTATTAATCCCTTTATAAATTAAATGTGAAGAAAAACTTAATTGTCACTGAGTCATTCATTCCTTTCTATATAATTAATCCTTATTAAATTGTCATGTGTGAAGATTATTAATAAAGTTTTTCGATAATTTGATAAGTTAGTGAATAAATATAAATATACTTATTCACTTAAGGTAACTGAATTTTTATGCCTCTTACTTTATACAGAATCAGAATTTTAATAAAATGTTTATTTACTTATTTGTAACTGAATTATTAAAATTCAGATTCATAAGAAGTAATGCTTAGTTAGCAGATTAATTTTAGTTAATAAATAACTTCGGACAATGTTTAAGATTTTAATAATACTCTTTCAGTAATAATTAATCATCTAAGATACAAATGTAATTAATCTGTAAAAAGGTTATTTTAATTTGAAAAATTTTAAATCAAGTCTGATAACAAAAATTTTTATTAATCAATTAAAAATGCATAAAACAAAACATTAATTAGAATTTTTCCCTCGAAATTTGAATTTAAATAACTAATAAACGAAAATTAATTACTAAAATAATTTAAAATGATAAATTTAACGATAAATAATAACTTAAATATTTATAAATTACTGTTGCCTTATTGCATTTTGGTATTGAATATAATTCTCAAATTTTAATCTGCTTCAGTAAAAGATAATAAAAAGTACTTTAGTCTACTATAACGCTACATAATTAGTAAGAGAATAATAAATTGTATTACTATTCTATGACAATTAACTATCTCTAAAAGATGAAAATAAAGAAGATCACAAAGAGGGACTATTTAATAATTTGTGTTTTTCAATTAGAATCACTCAAGGATTGTAATTAGAGGAAGAAAAATAATTAAATAATTCAATTATGTATGTGACTGTGATAAAATCGATGCGACTTATATTTCATTTGTTTTCTGCAAAATTGATTTGGCACTTCACTAATTAATTATTGTCAAAGAGTTCTTCTTCTTAGAGTTGGGTTTGTATGTCATTGGGCACCTCTGCTTTTATCAGCATTTTGTACTATTAACTCCAAACCCAATGTTTCCTAGTTCCAGTTGCTCGGGTCACCCATTTTATTAATAAAGTTCGATGACCCTTTAATGGAGTCTAGGTGTAATTCTCTAGTATGGATGATGCCTAAAGAAGTTAATCTAAGGAGGGGGCAAGAGTCTCGCATTCGTAAATGATTATGCTTGGCCGTTTCCTCTTGCGTATGACATTTCCTGCAGATAGGGTCTTGCTGAAACAGTCCCATTTTATCGAGGTGTTTTCTGAAATAGTAGTGCCCAGTTATGAAGCCTACGATTAAACGTATCTTCTGCCTAGAGCATCTTAGAATTTCAGAGGCAATCCTCGCTGATGATCCACAGATCATACTTTTAGCGTGGGTTTGAGCCAAGCTTCATACACCTTCCGTTTTTCCCATCTAAGAACATTGGTTTTTGCGGTCTTCAAATGGATCCCACAAAAAGGTTCTGCACCAATGGGAGCAAAAGACGATCCTTGTTTAGCAAGTTCATCAGCCCTTTCATTACCTTCGATACCTTTGTGCCCTGGCACCCATACAAGGATCACCTTGTTTCTAGGTGCCAGTTCTATAAGAAGGTTTCTACTTTCCAAAATCATTTTAGGAGGGACTATTTAATAATTTGAGTTTTTCAATTGGAATCACTCAAGGATTGTAATTAGAGGAAGAAAAATAAACAAATAATTCATTTATGTATGTGACTGTGATAAAATCGATGCGACTTATATTTCATTTGTTTTCTGCAAAATGGATTTGTCACTTCACTAATTAATTATTGTCAAAGAGTTAGTCCTTATTAGAATAATCCATAGAAACAAAATAAAAAAAATTACTCAATTTTTGTGTAATATATAAATTTGAATATAGTTTAGAGAAGTTAATTACTAAGTATTTAGAGGTTTGATATTATTTTAATAATTATTTTTAATGTTTCAACAGGATAGTTACTTAGCTATAAAAATAATTAAAATTTTTAATGATATTTTGTAAACATAATACTCAACATGAAATTATAATTTTGCGAAACTTATTTTTTATCTGCCGGGAGAATTTCCATATAAAGAATTGCAAAGGCACGCGAACCGAAAGCATTTCATATGAATTATCTGCTCATATTTGCATTTCAGTTGTTATTGTTGTCGTGTGCCAGCTAGGATGGCAACATGGGGTGCGCTGCTCCACTTTTCCAACTGAACCTTATTTTGGTGCGGAGTCCGACTTCCTCAGTACACACATGCCATAGGGACCCGTTTATAAGGTAGGCAACCATTCACAACCCATTCATACAAGAAAAGGACAAAGACAGGAGAGCTAGAGAGAAAGTACATCCATGCCCGAACCGGGATTCGAACCCTGGACCTCCTTGTCCGCAGTCAGGAACGCTGACCACTAGACAAGTTGGGCGGCTTGCATTTCAGTAGAAATGATATAATGTCCTTTTACAAAAATACGTTCCCATCGTTAAAATGCAAATGTCTATCATATATTTTCTAAAATATATTGCCGTTTTTTCCAAAGGAATAATTTGATGGTACTACGTGAATTTTTTTCATATTGCTATAAATTTTCTTAGTTATACTTTAAATTAAATAAATCATTCATGCTTTTTTAAAGTTGAAAACTAATATTATTTCGTGTTTTCTTTTTTGTTTCAACTGCTCAATGCATGCTTAAAAACTGCTTCATTGGTGTTTAACGCTTTATCGGCGCTAAATATATGAAACAGCTTTTTTTATAAGTCTGTAACCTGTCCAAAGATATGACATACGTGCCATTCTCGGCACGCGCTCAAAATTTCTTCCAATATATCTCTATGAAATCTCTGCTTAGATATTTAATTAAAGCTGTTATACTTTCTTCATTTAGGAAAGAAAACCCAGATATTTTACTTACAATATCTCTTTTCAACATTTTCCAAAATTTAATTCTTAAAAGAGTATTTTGAAGAAATTTTTCACAAGTTTTTATAAAAATTCATATTTTTACTATAAAAATTTTTTCCTGTCTATTTAAAGTTGAAAATTATACTGTTACTTCTTATTTAATACCTTTCAACTGATCAATACGTGCATAAAAACATGTGTGTTTAATTTAAATCAGAACATAAAAAAAGTTTATTTATGTAAATATATAACTTTAAATATGCCGAGAGAAATGCCATATGTAGCAGCCTCTGAGCGACTGCCAAAAATATTTCCATTGCAGCTATATATGAAATATCAATTTAAATATTATGAGAGCTATAATGTCCTCACGTACAAGGAAAACTTCAACTATTTTAGTTAAAATATCTCTCCTTTACATTATCAAAAAACATTTCATTTTCATTGCTTACTAACCAAAATACTCATTTCCTAAAATTTTCATTTCATCAAAATACTCTTTTGAGTATTTTGGAGAAATTTTTTATAACTCTCTTTTATTATTTACTATAAAGATTATATATTACTATTAAATATTTACTACAAAAACTTTTTCATTACTACTCTACATAAAATAACAATTTAAGTATTTATTTAATTAAAATAGCTATAATATCCTCATTTACGAGAAAAACTCCAAATATTTTATAATTAAAATATTTGTCCTTTACATTTTCCCAAAATATTTCGTTTCTATTTTTCACTATCCAAAATACTCATTTCCTAAAATTTTCATCTCACCAAAATACTCTTTTGAGTAATTTGGTGGAAATTTTTAAAACTCTGTTTTGTTATTTTAAAATACATTTATAAAATCGCATAAACTATGAAAACTGACTTCAAATTCCACCAAATTTACATGAAATTGATTTATATTGCGTATGTGTAAGGAAAAATTAAAATAAAACCTTAATTATTAAAAAATATTGAAATTAATGTTTTAGAACATATAATTATTTGCGGTACAGCTTATTTGCAAAAATATCCTATCATAAATGCACTTTAAATTCCTTATTTTAACACACAATAACAAAAAATATTGAAATAAAAAACCTGAAAAGAATAAAATAGTGAGGTCTGTTATATTTAGTAAACATTTTTCTGTTGTTGGCAAAAAATCATGTTGCCTGTCACTCTTTTGTTTTTCCGGTTTCATTTTACACACGTAATTATTTTAAATACATAACTCATTCATACAGTTTTGAAGTTGGGAATTACAATGTTACGTCACATTTGTTTTTTGCAGCCTTTTTATACTCACATAAGAATACATGAAAGAGTGACTTGAATTACAATAATATTTTTGATTAACTATTTCTCATGAGAAGAGAAATGCATTTGCTAACACAGTCACGTATAAAGAGATGACTCAATGTTTCGAAAAGAGAAATATTAATCTCTCATTTCCTCCTATGAAAAAATCTATCTGGTCTTCTTATGATTTTTAGTTTTTATTTATTATATTTTAATTTTAAGTTATAAACAACTTATTTGGATGCATTTGTATTTAAATAATTTTAAATATTTAAATAATTAATAAATTAACAACTAATTTACTAAAAATAATTAAATAGCTAAGCGTTAGAAAATAATTATAATTAATTACTGATAAATATAGCAGCACAGGTGCCGTATAACCCACGATTCCAAATTCTGAGTTTGGTGATTTTTTGGCGGATTTTTTTATGTATCTGGAAACTTCGTTTTTATTGCGTCATACATATGGAGACCTATAAGAATTGTGCAGAAAATTTTATTTTAATTTATTGGTAATGTAATTTATGGGTAACCCTAGTATTCACGTCATCACGCACGTCACGATACGTCATCTTGGCAACATTTCTTCATCGCCAAAAAAATTCAGAATTTGGAATCATGGATTATACGGCACCTGCGCCCAATATAGCTTACATAACTCTCTTTTCACTCGTGACAATTAAAACATTATCTGATAAAGTAATTATTTTTACACTAGTTACTAGTCAAAATAATTATTTGATAACTACTACAGAGAGAATTAACATATTTTTAGAACGATTTCGATTGAGAATTTTAAAAAAGTAAATGTTTTGAAATAAAAATTTTTGGCAACAGCTTATTATTTGAAATGAGAAATATCGTCTGCTACTTTTAAATTTATTCTTCTTTCAAAATGTCGCCTGAAAACAAGCTGTGGATTGAGGGATATGTTTTTGCGCTTTCCGAAGAGAAAAATTCTTATTCCAGGATTCAAAAACGTTGTGAAATGCATGGTATTAAAATTTCTAAGTGCAAAATAAGCAACATCATTAATCGGACAGGTAAGAACCGACATTCATTCTTTCTACATGAAAAGAAGACTCCAAACGAATATCCGAAAAAAGTATGTACTGTTTCAAATATTCCTAAAGTGAAATCGCAGATAACAAAAGAAAATCCATCAACACAGAAATCAATTGCAAAATCTTTAGATACATCTGTATCAACAAAAATAAAATAATAAATCTAGATTTACAACTTAAAAAAGCTAAAAAACATGATGTTCACCAGGTTTTGCCGAGACATGTGCCTCAACGCAAAACATTTTATAGAATCCTATATGAAAACCATTTAGCAGGAGATAAATGGAAATACATTGTGACCCTTGATGAAGCATGGGTTTACCTAAATGACTCCAACAAAAAAAGGTCTATTTACTATAGGAAACAAGGAGGAAAAAACTTACAAACTTGGTACCGTCAATGTAAAGAAAGTTTCAGTAAGGGGTTTATGATAGTCACAGGTTTCTCCTACAATGGGAAATTAAAAATAAAAAGAGTAGAAAAAATGTTAAAATCAACTCATCATACTATCAGGAGAAGGTTTTACGTCCAATATTTACAGAAGAAATTCCACTTCTTTATCCCAAAGACTTTCAAAGAGTGAAACATAAACAAGACATATTTCGAAAACTACCACTGCATTCCTTGAAAAAATGAAGACTAATACAGGTTTTGCATATATACCTTTTCAACATATTCCCGTGAAGTCCCCTGACCTTTCACCTATGGACTATTGTGCCTTTGGTCAGTTAAAAAGAGCTCTTTCTAAACGAAAACCCACCACGATGGATGGACTCTGGAAAGTAGTGGAAGAGAAATAGAAAGCAATACCCCTGGGAATTTTACGAAAAGCTCTTATATCATGGAAATCACGATGCAGACTTATAGTCCAGAAAAAAGCTATCAGATCGAACATTTAAAAAAATAGTCTCTACATTTTAAACATTAATCAAACGGTGCCAAATTCATTCTAATAATGTGTTAATACCCTCTGTATAAGAAAAGTTAATTAAATGATTCTTTTTATTAGTAACTTGTTATTTTATTGGTAAAATGATGTGCGAAAAGGTATTTCATTATTTCAAATTATTCATATTTTAAATAATACTAGTTAAACTGATTTTATTATTAGACAATAAGCTGTAGATTGTGTAAAATTACAATCGAAATCAATGTAAAAAAAAATATATATATATATATATATATATATATATATATATATATATATATATATATATATATATATATATATATATATATATATATATATATATATATATATATATATGGACATATATATACATAATTCCGCACATCGGGGTTTTTGTAGGTTGAGAGTCGAAAAAACAATCTTTTAAGGATCACAACACTTTTATTCGTAGCGAATTCAACTAAGTACAAGAAATTCCAGCTGTAGAAACAACAGTTACACAGCTCCAATACAGCTAACACAACAGGAAGCAGCTTCTTATCACAGAAATTTCTAATACCTCAGAGAGACAGCAGCTTATGCACACTAAACTATCATACAAGGCTGATCGTCTTCACTAATTTTGAGGATTCACAGTCAGCGTCTTACTAACTCTTCTGTGATGGGCGCCGGGATTTATACCCGATTTGGCGCGAAAATCTGTTTCTCGAAGGCTATCTCGCTTAACATTGATCCTAGAACTTAGGTGATGGACTTTTTCAAAAATATCTATTTCTCACCAAGTCGCCAAGAGCCTCGGCAAAATATGACCAAGCTGTCAAATTATTATAAGCGCCATTTTTAACGCAGATTAAACTTAAATTGGGAAATTTTAAAGTATTTCCTATTTAAGGTATTTTAGGACAAATAATATTTATATAAATTTATATATATATATATAAATTTGTAACTCCCTCTCTCTATATATATATATGTGTGTGTATGTGTGTATAAAACCTGTAAAATAATGTGTACCGCTAGGAAGTTTCCAGGCACACATTCGAGGTTTTATCCACGGGCTGGATAAGGTTAACTCAGTCCTTTATCCCTTTAGTGGGTCAATAAAACTGAGTACCAAGCATGCTTGGGAACTAAACACTGGAGATTTCACGTTTGGCTGTTCATTTATCACTGGCATTTGCTTTCCACCACATTACTTTGGTCATTAAAACAGATATGGGCACTGTGGGGCTTGGCTCCGCAGGGTTGTCCTGTCATTGAGTTTATATATATGTATATATATATATATATATATATATATATATATATATATATATATATATATATATATATATATATATATATATATATATATATATATATATATATATATATATATACACGCTAATTTAAAGAAACTAAGCAAAGAATATTTTATTTTAATAAGCAAAATAAAACTGTTGGTATATAAGTTGCTTAAAACAATAGCAACAGTTTGAAAAGAGAAAAACTAAAATTAATTGCAAAAAGTAAAAGGTATGAATTCTGAAAAATATCAGTATCACTCTTTTTATTTCTATGAGTATTTTACTAGAGCATAATATGAATAATTAATCATAATTATTAACAATTAGTACAGCTAATTAAAAAGAAGAATTTAAACATAAAATATATAAAATAGCCTGAAGTCATCATATAATTTTTGAAACAGTAGTAAGAAAATCATTTTGTCATAATAACAAATTGATTATTTAATTTAATTAAGAAATATCTAATCAGTTTTTAAATATGTGTTAAGAATAATTAAACAGTTTTTCGAAAAAATATATTTATCAAAAAACATCATATGAAAGCCAAACATATCAAAATCATCTTTATTAATTTTGCTGCATTAGTAATAAATTAATTAATAATAGGTAATAAAGCAATTATTTTTCTCTGTTATCAATATTTGATTTTACGAAATAGTGTCTTAAAAAAGCTTAATATTTCAGAACATTAGTTAAAATCTGAGCGTAAAAGATATTGAAAAATATAAATACATATAATAATTCATTTCTAAATCACTTATAGCTTTTTAGCATGCTTTTATAATAATAAATTAATTTGAATTAGTTTTCTTTGTTAATCAATAGTTGATCCCCCTAATTAAACAGTTTTCAAAAATAATTATAACTCAAATTAGAAACAAGTATAAAAAATAAAATAAATTGTAAAATATGAGGAAATATAAGGAAGATTAAATTCTCAACCTTATTATGTGAGCTAATTTTCATTATAAATAAATTTCAACTATTTTTTTGTTAATCAACAGTCCCTCTATAGTGAAACAGTTGTCAGAAGTAATTGTAACCCTTCATTGGGAAACAAAACACAAAAATTAAAATAAATTGAAAACTCTAACGATATAATTCAATTCTAAATTTTTATTTATTAAACCACTATAATAAGAAATCAGTTTTGACAGCATTTAATGCTCAATTAAGTTAATCGATTAAGTTAATCAATAATAGATTAATAATAATTAAATGATTAAAACTAAGCTTAACACCTTATTGGGAAATTTTTTTAAGTAAAATAAATTGAAAATGTATCATGTAAACCCAAAATAATCCAAATGCGATAATTTTTTTTATCGTGGGAAAATAATTTCAATTACTTTTTTAATAACTGTGACTAACGGTAAAATCCAAAACAATTGTAACATCTTATCACAAGATAAGAAAAACTTAAAAGTAAAATAAATTGCGAGTTACATTATATAATTTTGGAACATTATTTCTCAAATAAACCATTTATAACTTGATTAATTATTAAATAAATTATGGTTCATTTTATACCAGTTAATTAATAATAAAAATCACTATCATTATAATTTCAATAGATTGTTTTTGTTATATTTGTTGATGAAAATTCCACTTACCTTTTAAATTCATTCAAGAGAATGAATCTCATCCTCATTTCCCGGAATATCATGGCTGTTGCCACTGCTGCGACCGCGTCTTCTGTTGTCCTGTTAGGGGGTGTCTACACTGCATGCAGCGACCTTAAATCACTGCAGCCCACATCCTCTCGGCTTGTCAGTCTTATCTCGAGCGACTTTTATCGACTTTCCGCTCCATGGACTGCGCTATTCGACCAAGGCGAAGTCAAAATTCGAATAATGCTCCACCAACTGTTCCATATCGCTGACCTTTCATTTCTAAGAACAGTTTGAGACTCGAGTCAACGATTGTCCTTCGAATTTCGTTGTACTGAAATTGAATTTTATGGAATGCCATTCGATTTTCTGAATCCTCAAAATCAACAATTCACAGTCAAAAATAAAATGGTGTTGAATGGAGGAATTTTTCCATGTGCATGATATTTAAAGACTGAATTACGCGAGAGGAATATTAAATAAAAGAAGTTCTCAAATGTACTATACAAATTTATGAGTTATGATTAAGTTCAAGGCAAGTCATGTTTAGTCGTGTTACTGTCTGTATACATAATAGTATGTTGTTGTTGCATATGACACTTGGACAAGCCAAGCTCGCTATGCCTTTGGCTGTGCGAATTAAGTCAAAGGGAGTGTCTGTCGTTTGGGTCAGAGCACCACGAAGGTGAAAGTACGACTTTGGTTCCTCTTAATTTAAGGCTCCTCTTAATTTTGAACCACGGTCAGGTGACGAGGCCACACCTGAGCTGGCGCCCTCCTCTCCACATCCACGCCACACCAGCGGAAGGACTTTGGACGTCACAAATTAACGTGGACACGTCCCCAATCCACGGAGCTCCAGCAACGCAGTGAAGGAGAGTACACCTTGGTCACCCTCCCAACCACTGCCCGCGGCAAATGATGCTTCACTTTGCTGATCTTACGGGAAGCGGCGTGAAGCTACTGAGCCACTGGAGCTCACATAATGGTGTAAATATGATAGATCCCCCCAAGAGATTTCTCGCCAAATCTAGCCTCCCTTGCCTTGATTATAATGTTGCCAATTTGAGTTTTTGCTGCTTTTCGATGATTTTTGTTGGCAGATTTGTTCTCGTATTTTACGTATTTGCGTTGTATATACGGATTTTTTAAGTGGCAACAGCATTTAAATTTTTTGCTCAGTGTTTCAGTTGGGTGGACTTTGATAAATTTTCCATTCCAAAAACATGCGTTTAGCTTGGTAATGAAAAATTCGCTAAGTCGCCAATTGAGGGGATATATCCTACAACTTCCTTTCCAAATAGTTGATTTGGTTTTTCACTTTTTCAAATATGGGCTGATTGTCACACTTTGTCTTAATGGTAGGCCATTGTTCTTCACAGAGAAAGGTCATGGTTTCGATTCCTGGCACTGTTGAACAACGGGAGATGGTTGTGTTTCTGTATACACGTCTGTCGGGGTGAGTGCTTGGGGGTCTTCTATGTTTCCTTCCTTGGGACACGGCTTTATCTATAAAAAATCCTCTCCGAAGGAAACACAGCCAGTGTACACAAAACTGCCTTAGACTGTTAAGTTGCCTTAGGTGTTAACTGGCTTACTCTTTATATCGAAAGATTTTGGGTTTTATACCCGTCCCAGTTGAGCAACCTTTCGGTGGGAGATAAGGTCTGCTTAGGAGTTCAAAGTGGCTTGAAGGGCGAGATCCAAATTCAATCCCAACCATCGAAAAAAAGAGAATCTATGTTGCGCTTTTCCATTATGTATGTATATCTGTCAAGGAAGATGCTTGAGAGTTTTCTTAGTTTCTTCCCTTGCGTCACATCAATATGTCACATTGTCTATGAACAGTTTTCAAGGAAGAAAATTTACACGGTGGGTATTAAAATATACAAGGGGATTCTAAAATATTTTTACAAATTAAGAAGGATGATAGTACCCATTCAGACAAGCAATAATTACATAGGATTATACGGTCGCATTCCACTCTGAGAGACAGAAAAGAGAAATTCCCACCTGAAGTTACAACAGTGTTTCGTAAACGAATGAATATTTCCAAAAGTTTCAGAATAATATTTATCGTTTAATGAAAGCTTCTCACAGTAAATGTTCAAAATGTCGACCACGTGTGTCGTTGCACAGAACAGAAGGGGATTGAATTTGCAAGGCTTAGTGGCAGAAAACGAGGCTTCTATAACTAATTTAAGTACCTTGCAACCCGAAGATCTTAAACTCAAATCTACCATCCAACAGCCACCACCTGCTTTGGTAGATGAGCTATAGAATCATACCTTGATGAGGCGAGAAGCATCGCCGGCACCCACTCTCTTTACATGGCAATCAGTACACTTCGTGAAAGATTTGTACGTTACCTTACCGTCAATTACTATACATTACTTTATTTACCGTCAATTCCTATACATTTCTTTATCTACCGTCAATTCCTATACATTTCTTTATTTATCGCCAATTCCTATACATTTTTTCTTTATTTACCGTGAATTCCTGTACATTTCTCTATTTACCGTCAATTCCTATACTATTCCTCTATCTCCCAGTTCTCGACCGGACCATCGTCGGTGGCACGCTGATATTTCATCATTGGAATGTCGTCCGACACAATGGATATGATCCTTTTCAAGATCGACCAATGGTTCAAGATGGTACTCAAGTTTTCGCTATCGTACACCAGTTTGCTCCTTTCTTCCGCAGTCCTGGTACAAGACAGCATGAAGTGGAGGCAATCCCCCACCACATTGCACGAACGACATAGCTCACTAATCGGATACCCTTGTTTATGAAGATATTCCGGAACATGTTCGTGTTAAGTCGCGATTTGGACTATGAGAGCATTTCCGAAAACTCTCTTTTCGGTCACTGTTTCGAAGAATCTGAAGGTCTGGCGACCCACTTCATCGCTTTCCCATCTCTGCTGCCATACACGCAGTGCTTCTTTATGCAACACCTTGAAAAGTTGCGACCTTGGATGTGACAGATCCAGCGTTGGCTCTGGTAAGTTAGCAGCTTCTTTGGCCAGTTCATCTGCCCTTTCGTTACTGAAAGTACCAGAAAGGTGTCGTGGTCTTGAAACTGTTGCAACCGGCGAAGGAATGTCTGGCACACCCTCTCCAAAATTCCTGGTGTCGTGTTAATTTTGTTCGCGGCAATAACGGTTCCAAATCTTAAGATCTTAATCACTTCGGACAATTGAGCGCACCATACAAAGACTCACTTTTCTCCTAAAATATACTTTTTATAATAAAATGAATAACACAGTTAGTCTAGAAACATTATTTACTATAAAATTAAACCATTTATTTCTATATCTATTGGCCATTTTTTAAGATATTGAGGAAATTTTGGATTTTGATCTCAAACGTAATTGGGAATCTGAAGTCACTTGTGTCACTTGAGCTTGTCTGTGTGCAAATTCTGGCCATAGGAAACTTATGAAAAACCATATAAAGATTAAGAGTAATAAGGTAATGCTAATTGCAGAATTTTATGTAAATACTTCTATTCGTTTTGTGGGAGATTGAGTTGTTTTTTGCTGAAATACATAAGATATCACTTCGGACAATTGAGCGCACCATACAAAGACTCACTTTTCTCCTAAAATATACTTTTTATAATAAAATGAATACCACAGTTAGTCTAGAAACATTATTTACTATAAAATTAAACCATTTATTTCTATATCTATTGGCCATTTTTTAAGATATTGAGGAAATTTTGGATTTTGATCTCAAATGTAATTGGGAATCTGAAGTCACTTGTGTCACTTGAGCTTGTCTGTGTGCAAATTCTGGCCATAGGAAACTTATGAAAAACCATATAAAGATTAAGTGTAATAAGGTAATGCTAACTGCAGAATTTTATGTAAATACTTCTATTCGTTTTTGTGGGAGATTGAGTTGTTTTTTGCTGAAATACATAAGATATCACTTCGGACAATTGAGCGCACCATACAAGACTCACTTTTCTCCTAAAATATACTTTTTATAATAAAATGAATACCACAGTTAGTCTAGAAACATTATTTACTATAAAATTAAACCATTTATTTCTATATCTATTGGCCATTTTTTAAGATATTGAGGAAATTTTGGATTTTGATCTCAAATGTAATTGGGAATCTGAAGTCACTTGTGTCACTTGAGCTTGTCTGTGTGCAAATTCTGGCCATAGGAAACTTATGAAAAACCATATAAAGATTAAGTGTAATAAGGTAATGCTAATTGCAGAATTTTATGTAAATACTTCTATTCGTTTTTGTGGGAGATTGAGTTGTTTTTGCTGAAATACATAAGATATCACTTCGGACAATTGAGCGCACCATACAAAAGACTCACTTTTCTCCTAAAATATACTTTTATAATAAAATGAATACCACAGTTAGTCTAGAAACATTATTTACTATAAAATTAAACCATTTATTTCTATATCTATTGGCCATTTTTAAGATATTGAGGAAATTTTGGATTTTGATCTCAAATGTAATTGGGAATCTGAAGTCACTTGTGTAACTTGAGCTTGTCTGTGTGCAAATTCTGGCCATGGGAAACTTATGAAAAACCATATAAAGATTAAGTGTAATAAGGTAATGCTAATTGCAGAATTTTATGTAAATACTTCTATTCGTTTTTGTGGGAGATTGAGTTGTTTTTTGCTGAAATACATAAGATATCACTTCGGACAATTGAGCGCACCATACAAAGACTCACTTTTCTCCTAAAATATACTTTTTATAATAAAATGAATACCACAGTTAGTCTAGAAACATTATTTACTATAAAATTAAACCATTTATTTCTATATCTATTGGCCATTTTTAAGATATTGAGGAAATTTTGGATTTTGATCTCAAATGTAATTGAGAATCTGAAGTCACTTGTGTCACTTGAGCTTGTCTGTGTGCAAATTCTGGCCATGGGAAACTTATGAAAAACCATATAAAGATTAGGTGTAATAAGGTAATGCTAATTGCAGAATTTTATGTAAATACTTCTATTCGTTTTGTGGGAGATTGAGTTGTTTTTTTGCTGAAATACATAAGATATCACTTCGGACAATTGAGCGCACCATACAAAGACTCACTTTTCTCCTAAAAATATACTTTTTATAATAAAATGAATACCACAGTTAGTCTAGAAACATTATTTACTATAAAATTAAACCATTTATTTCTATATCTATTGGCCATTTTTTAAGATATTGAGGAAATTTTGGATTTTGATCTCAAATGTAATTGGGAATCTGAAGTCACTTGTGTCACTTGAGCTTGTCTGTGTGCAAATTCTGGCCATAGGAAACTTATGAAAAACCATATAAAGATTAAGTGTAATAGGTAATGCTAATTGCAGAATTTTATGTAAATACTTCTATTCGTTTTGTGGGAGATTGAGTTGTTTTTTGCTGAAATACATAAGATATCACTTCGGACAATTGAGCGCACCATACAAAGACTCACTTTTCTCCTAAAATATACTTTTTATAATAAAATGAATACCACAGTTAGTCTAGAAACATTATTTACTATAAAATTAAACCATTTATTTCTATATCTATTGGCCATTTTTTAAGATATTGAGGAAATTTTGGATTTTCATCTCAAATGTAATTGGGAATCTGAAGTCACTTGTGTCACTTGAGCTTGTCTGTGTGCAAATTCTGGCCATAGGAAACTTATGAAAACCATATAAAGATTAAGTGTAATAAGGTAATGCTAATTGCAGAATTTTATGTAAATACTTCTATTTTTTTTGTGGGAGATTGAGTTGTTTTTTGCTGAAATACATAAGATATCACTTCGGACAATTGAGCGCACCATACAAAGACTCACTTTTCTCCTAAAATATACTTTTTATAATAAAATGAATACCACAGTTAGTCTAGAAACATTATTTACTATAAAATTAAACCATTTATTTCTATATCTATTGGCCATTTTTTAAGATATTGAGAAATTTTGGATTTTCATCTCAAATGTAATTGGGAATCTGAAGTCACTTGTGTCACTTGAGCTTGTCTGTGTGCAAATTCTGGCCATAGGAAACTTATGAAAAACCATATAAAGATTAAGTAATAAGGTAATGCTAATTGCAGAATTTTATGTAAATACTTCTATTCGTTTTTGTGGGAGATTGAGTTGTTTTTGCTGAAATACATAAGATATCACTTCGGACAATTGAGCGCACCATACAAAGACTCACTTTTCTCCTAAAATATACTTTTTATAATAAAATGAATACCACAGTTAGTCTAGAAACATTATTTACTATAAAATTAAACCATTTATTTCTATATCTATTGGCCATTTTTTAAGATATTGAGGAAATTTTGGATTTTGATCTCAAATGTAATTGGGAATCTGAAGTCACTTGTGTCACTTGAGCTTGTCTGTGTGCAAATTCTGGCCATAGGAAACTTATGAAAAACCATATAAAGATTAAGTGTAATAAGGTAATGCTAACTGCAGAATTTTATGTAAATACTTCTATTCGTTTTTGTGGGAGATTGAGTTGTTTTTTGCTGAAATACATAAGATATCACTTCGGACAATTGAGCGCACCATACAAAGACTCACTTTTCTCTAAAATATACTTTTTATAATAAAATGAATACCACAGTTAGTCTAGAAACATTATTTACTATAAAATTAAACCATTTATTTCTATATCTATTGGCCATTTTTAAGATATTGAGAAATTTTGGATTTTCATCTCAAATGTAATTGGGAATCTGAAGTCACTAGTGTCACTTGAGCTTGTCTGTGCAAATTCTGGCCATAGGAAACTTATGAAAAACCATATAAAGATTAAGTGTAATAAGGTAATGCTAATTGCAGAATTTTATGTAAATACTTCTATTCGTTTTTGTGGGAGATTGAGTTGTTTTTTGCTGAAATACATAAGATATCACTTCGGACAATTGAGCGCACCATACAAAGACTCACTTTTCTCCTAAAATATACTTTTTATAATAAAATGAATACCACAGTTAGTCTAGAAACATTATTTACTATAAAATTAAACCATTTATTTCTATATCTATTGGCCATTTTTTAAGATATTGAGGAAATTTGGATTTTCATCTCAAATGTAATTGGGAATCTGAAGTCACTTGTGTCACTTGAGCTTGTCTGTGTGCAAATTCTGGCCATAGGAAACTTATGAAAAACCATATAAAGATTAAGTGTAATAAGGTAATGCTAATTGCAGAATTTTATGTAAATACTTCTATTCGTTTTTGTGGGAGATTGAGTTGTTTTTTGCTGAAATACATAAGATATCACTTCGGACAATTGAGCGCACCATACAAAGACTCACTTTTCTCCTAAAATATACTTTTTTATAATAAAATGAATACCACAATTAGTCTAGAAACATTATTTAGTATAAAATTAAACCATTTATTTCTATATCTACTGGCCATTTTTGAAGATATTGAGGAAATTTTGGATTTTCATCTCAAATGTAATTGGGAATCTGAAGTCACTTGTGTCACTTGAGCTTGTCTGTGTGCAAATTCTGGCCATAGGAAACTTTATGAAAAACCATATAAAGATTAAGTGTAATAAGGTAATGCTAATTGCAGAATTTTATGTAAATACTTCTATTCGTTTTTGTGGGAGATTGAGTTGTTTTTTGCTGAAATACATAAGATATCACTTCGGACAATTGAGCGCACCATACAAAGACTCACTTTTCTCCTAAAATATACTTTTTATAATAAAATGAATACCACAGTTAGTCTAGAAACATTATTTACTATAAAATTAAGCCATTTATTTCTATATCCATTGGCCATTTTTTTAAGATATTGAGGAAATTTTGGATTTTGATCTCAAATGTAATTGGGAATCTGAAGTCACTTGTGTCACTTGAGCTTGTCTGTGTGCAAATTCTGGCCATAGGAAACTTATGAAAAACCATATAAAGATTAAGTGTAATAAGGTAATGCTAATTGCAGAATTTTATGTAAATACTTCTATTCGTTTTGTGGGAGATTGAGTTGTTTTGCTGAAATACATAAGATATCACTTCGGACAATTGAGCGCACCATACAAAGACTCACTTTTCTCCTAAAATATACTTTTTATAATAAAATGAATACCACAGTTAGTCTAGAAACATTATTTACTATAAAATTAAACCATTTATTTCTATATCTATTGGCCATTTTTTGAAGATATTAGAGGAAATTTTGGATTTTGATCTCAAATGTAATTGAGGAATCTGAAGTCACTTGTGTCACTTGAGCTTGTCTGTGTGCAAATTCTGGCCATAGGAAACATGAAAAACCATATAAAGATTAAGTGTAATAAGGTAATGCTAATTGCAGAATTTTATGTAAATACTTCTATTCGTTTTTGTGGGAGATTGAGTTGTTTTGCTGAAATACATAAGATATCACTTCGGACAATTGAGCGCACCATACAAAGACTCACTTTTCTCCTAAAATATACTTTTATAATAAAATGAATACCACAGTTAGTCTAGAAACATTATTTACTATAAAATTAAACCATTTATTTCTATATCTATTGGCCATTTTTTAAGATATTGAGGAAATTTTGGATTTTGATCTCAAATGTAATTGGGAATCTGAAGTCACTTGTGTCACTTGAGCTTGTCTGTGTGCAAATTCTGGCCATAGGAAACTTATGAAAAACCATATAAAGATTAAAGTTAATAAGGTAATGCTAATTGCAGAATTTTATGTAAATACTTCTATTCGTTTTTGTGGGAGATTGAGTTGTTTTTGCTGAAATACATAAGATATCACTTCGGACAATTAGGCGCACCATACAAAGACTCACTTTTCTCCTAAAATATACTTTTTATAATAAAATGAATACCACAGTTAGTCTAGAAACATTATTTACTATAAAATTAAACCATTTATTTCTATATCTATTGGCCATTTTTTAAGATATTGAGGAAATTTTGGATTTTCATCTCAAATGTAATTGGGAATCTGAAGTCACTTGTGTCACTTGAGCTTGTCTGTGTGCAAATTCTGGCCATAGGAAACTTATGAAAAACCATATAAAGATTAAGTGTAATAAGGTAATGCTAATTGCAGAATTTTATGTAAATACTTCTATTCGTTTTTGTGGGAGATTGAGTTGTTTTTGCTGAAATACATAAGATATCACTTCGGACAATTGAGCGCACCATGCAAAGACTCACTTTTCTCCTAAAATATACTTTTTATAATAAAATGAATACCACAGTTAGTCTAGAAACATTATTTACTATAAAATTAAACCATTTATTTCTATATCTATTGGCCATTTTTTAAGATATTGAGGAAATTTTGGATTTTCATCTCAAATGTAATTGGGAATCTGAAGTCACTTGTGTCACTTGAGCTTGTCTGTGTGCAAATTCTGGCCATAGGAAACTTATGAAAAACCATATAAAGATTAGGTGTAATAAGGTAATGCTAATTGCAGAATTTTATGTAAATACTTCTATTCGTTTTTGTGGGAGGTTGAGTTGTTTTTTGCTGAAATACATAAGATATCACTTCGGACAATTGAGCGCACCATACAAAGACTCACTTTTCTCCTAAAATATACTTTTTATAATAAAATGAATACCACAGTTAGTCTAGAAACATTATTTACTATAAAATTAAACCATTTATTTCTATATCTATTGGCCATTTTTTAAGATATTGAGGAAATTTTGGATTTTCATCTCAAATGTAATTGGGAATCTGAAGTCACTTGTGTCACTTGAGCTTGTCTGTGTGCAAATTCTGGCCATAGGAAACTTATGAAAAACCATATAAAGATTAAGTGTAATAAGGTAATGCTAATTGCAGAATTTTATGTAAATACTTCTATTCGTTTTTGTGGGAGATTGAGTTGTTTTTTGCTGAAATACATAAGATATCACTTCGGACAATTGAGCGCACCATACAAAGACTCACTTTTCTCCTAAAATATACTTTTTATAATAAAATGAATACCACAGTTAGTCTAGAAACATTATTTACTATAAAATTAAACCATTTATTTCTATATCTATTGGCCATTTTTGAAGATATTGAGGAAATTTTGGTTTGATCTAATATAATTGGGAATCTGAAGTCCCTTGGTCACTTGAGCTTGTCTGTGTGCAAATTCTGGCCATAGGAAACTTATGAAAAACCATATAAAGATTAAGTGTAATAAGGTAATGCTAATTGCAGAATTTTATGTCAATACTTCTATTCGTTTTTGTGGGAGATTGGTTGTTTTTGCTGAAATACATAAGATATCACTTCGGACAATTGAGCGCACCATACAAAGACTCACTTTTCTCCTAAAATATACTTTTTATAATAAAATGAATACCACAGTTAGTCTAGAAACATTATTTACTATAAAAATTAAACCATTTATTTCTATATCTATTGGCCATTTTTAAGATATTGAGGAAATTTTGGATTTTGATCTCAAATGTAATTGGGAATCTGAAGTCACTTGTCACTTGAGCTTGTCTGTGTGCAAAATTCTGGCCATAGGAAACTTATGAAAAACCATATAAAGATTAAAGTGTAATAAGGTAATGCTAATTGCAGAATTTTATGTAAATACTTCTATTCGTTTTTGTGGGAGATTCAGTTGTTTTTTGCTGAAATACATAAGATATCACTTCGGACAATTGAACGCACCATACAAAGACTCACTTTTCTCCTAAAATATACTTTTTATAATAAAATGAATACCACAGTTAGTCTAGAAACATTATTTACTATAAAATTAAACCATTTATTTCTATATCTAATGGCCATTTTTTAAGATATTGAAAATTTTGGATTTTCATCTCAAATGTAATTGGGAATCTGAAGTCACTTGTGTCACTTGAGCTTGTCTGTGTGCAAATTCTGGCCATAGGAAACTTATGAAAAACCATATAAAAGATTAAGTGTAATAAGGTAATGCTAATTGCAGAATTTTATGTAAATACTTCTATTCGTTTTTGTGGGAGATTGAGTTGTTTTTTGCTGAAATACATAAGATATCACTTCGGACAATTGAGCGCACCATACAAAGACTCACTTTTCTCCTAAAATATACTTTTTATAATAAAATGAATACCACAGTTAGTCTAGAAACATTATTTACTATAAAATTAAACCATTTATTTCTATATCTATTGGCCATTTTTAAGATATTGAGGAAATTTTGGATTTTGCATCTCAAATGTAATTGGGAATCTGAAGTCACTTGTGTCACTTGAGCTTGTCTGTGTGCAAATTCTGGCCATAGGAAACTTATGAAAAACCATATAAAGATTAAGTGTAATAAGGTAATGCTAATTGCAGAATTTTATGTAAATACTTTATTCGTTTTGTGGGAGATTGAGTTGTTTTTTGCTGAAATACATAAGATATCACTTCGGACAATTGAGCGCACCATACAAAGACTCACTTTTCTCCTAAAATATACTTTATAATAAAATGAATACCACAGTTAGTCTAGAAACATTATTTACTATAAAATTAAACCATTTATTTCTATATCTATTGGCCATTTTTTAAGATATTGAGGAAATTTTGGATTTTCATCTCAAATGTAATTGGGAATCTGAAGTCACTTGTGTCACTTGAGCTTGTCTGTGTGCAAATTCTGGCCATAGGAAACTTATGAAAAACCATATAAAGATTAAGTGTAATAAAGGTAATGCTAATTGCAGAATTTTATTGTAAATAGCTTTTATTCGTTTTTGTGGGAGATTGAGTTGTTTTTTTGCTGAAATACATAAGATATCACTTCGGACAATTGAGCGCACCATACAAAGACTCACTTTTCTCTAAAATATACTTTTTATAATAAAATGAATACCACAGTTAGTCTAGAAACATTATTTACTATAAAATTAAACCATTTATTTCTATATCTATTGGCCATTTTTTAAGATATTGAAATTTTGGATTTTCATCTCAAATGTAATTGGGAATCTGAAGTCACTTGTGTCACTTGAGCTTGTCTGTGTGCAAATTCTGGCCATAGGAAACTTATGAAAAACCATATAAAGATTAAGTGTAATAAGGTAATGCTAATTGCAGAATTTTATGTAAATACTTCTATTCGTTTTTGTGGGAGATTGAGTTGTTTTGCTGAAATACATAAGATATCACTTCGGACAATTGAGCGCACCATACAAAGACTCACTTTTCTCCTAAAATATACTTTTTATAATAAAATGAATACCACAGTTAGTCTAGAAACATTATTTACTATAAAATTAAACCATTTATTTCTATATCTATTGGCCATTTTTTAAGATATTGAGGAAATTTTGGATTTTGATCTCAAATGTAATTGGGAATCTGAAGTCACTTGTGTCACTTGAGCTTGTCTGTGTGCAAATTCTGGCCATAGGAAACTTATGAAAAACCATATAAAGATTAAGTGTAATAAGGTAATGCTAATTGCAGAATTTTTATGTAAATACTTCTATTCGTTTTGTGGGAGATTGAGTTGTTTTTTGCTGAAATACATAAGATATCACTTCGGACAATTGAGCGCACCATACAAAGACTCACTTTTCTCCTAAAATATACTTTTTTATAATAAAATGAATACCACAGTTAGTCTAGAAACATTATTTACTATAAAATTAAACCATTTATTTCTATATCTATTGGCCATTTTTAAGATATTGAGGAAATTTTGGATTTTGATCTCAAATGTAATTGGGAATCTGAAGTCACTTGTGTCACTTGAGCTTGTCTGTGTGCAAATTCTGGCCATAGGAAACTTATGAAAAACCATATAAAGATTAAGTGTAATAAGGTAATGCTAATTGCAGAATTTTATGTAAATACTTCTATTCGTTTTTGTGGGAGATTGAGTTGTTTTTTGCTGAAATACATAAGATATCACTTCGGACAATTGAGCGCACCATACAAAGACTCACTTTTCTCCTAAAATATACTTTATAATAAAATGAATACCACAGTTAGTCTAGAAACATTATTTACTATAAAATTAAACCATTTATTTCTATATCTATTGGCCATTTTTTTAAGATATTGAGGAAATTTTGGATTTTCATCTCAAATGTAATTGGGAATCTGAAGTCACTTGTGTCACTTGAGCTTGTCTGTGTGCAAATTCTGGCCATAGGAAACTTATGAAAAACCATATAAAGATTAAGTGTAATAAGGTAATGCTAATTGCAGAATTTTATGTAAATACTTCTATTCGTTTTTGTGGGAGATTGAGTTGTTTTTTGCTGAAATACATAGATATCACTTCGGACAATTGAGCACACCATACAAAAACTCATTTTTCTCCTAAAATATAGTTTTTATAATAAAATGAATATCACAGTTAGTCTAGAAACATTATTTACTACAAAATCAAACCATTTATTTCTATATCTATTGGCCATTTTTTAAGATATTGAGGAAATTTTGGATTTTGATCTCAAATGTAATTGGGAATCTGAAGTCACTTGTGTCACTTGAGCTTGTCTGTGTGCAAATTCTGGCCATAGGAAACTTATGAAAAACCATATAAGATTAAGTGTAATAAGGTAATGCTAATTGCAGAATTTTATGTAAATACTTCTATTCGTTTTTGTGGGAGATTGAGTTGTTTTTTGCTGAAATACATAAGATATCACTTCGGACAATTGAGCGCACCATACAAAGACTCACTTTTCTCCTAAAATATACTTTTTATAATAAAATGAATACCACAGTTAGTCTAGAAACATTATTTACTATAAAATTAAACCATTTATTTCTATATCTATTGGCCATTTTTAAGATATTGAGGAAATTTTGGATTTTCATCTCAAATGTAATTGGGAATCTGAAGTCACTTGTGTCACTTGAGCTTGTCTGTGTGCAAATTCTGGCCATAGGAAACTTATGAAAAACCATATAAAGATTAAATGTAATAAGGTAATGCTAATTGCAGAATTTTATGTAAATACTTCTATTCGTTTTTGTGGGAGATTGAGTTGTTTTTTGCTGAAACATATAAGATATCACTTCAGACAATTGCGCGCACCATACAAAAACTCACTTTTCTCCTAAAATATACTTTTTATAATAAAATGAATACCACAGTTAGTCTAGAAACATTATTTACTATAAAATTAAACCATTTATTTCTATATCTATTGGCCATTTTTTAAGATATTGAGGAAATTTTGGATTTTGATCTCAAATGTAATTGGGAATCTGAAGTCACTTGTGTCACTTGAGCTTGTCTGTGTGCAAATTCTGGCCATAGGAAACTTATGAAAAACCATATAAAGATTAAGTGTAATAAGGTAATGCTAATTGCAGAATTTTATGTAAATACTTATATTCGTTTTTGTGGGAGATTGAGTTGTTTTTTGCTGAAACATATAAGATATCACTTCAGACAATTGGGCGCACCATACAAAAACTCACTTTTCTCCTAAAATATACTTTTTATAATAAAATGAATACCACAGTTAGTCTAGAAACATTATTTACTATAAAATTAAACCATTTATTTCTATATCTATTGGCCATTTTTTAAGATATTGAGGAAATTTTGGATTTTGATCTCAAATGTAATTGGGAATCTGAAGTCACTTGAGCTTGTCTGTGTGCAAATTCTGGCCATAGGAAACTTATGAAAAACCATATAAAGATTAAGTGTAATAAGGTAATGCTAATTGCAGAATTTTATGTAAATACTTATATTCGTTTTTGTGGGAGATTGAGTTGTTTTTTGCTGAAATACATAAGATATCACTTCGGACAATTGAGCGCACCATACAAAAACTCACTTTTCTCCTAAAATATACTTTTTATAATAAAATGAATACCACAGTTAGTCTAGAAACATTATTTACTATAAAATTAAACCATTTATTTCTATATCTATTGGCCATTTTTTAAGATATTGAGGAAATTTTGGATTTTGATCTCAAATGTAATTGGGAATCTGAAGTCACTTGTGTCACTTGAGCTTGTCTGTGTGCAAATTCTGGCCATAGGAAACTTATGAAAAACCATATAAAGATTAAGTGTAATAAGGTAATGCTAATTGCAGAATTTTATGTAAATACTTATATTCGTTTTTGTGGGAGATTGAGTTGTTTTTTGCTGAAACATATAAGATATCACTTCAGACAATTGGGCGCACCATACAAAAACTCACTTTTCTCCTAAAATATACTTTTTATAATAAAATGAATACCACAGTTAGTCTAGAAACATTATTTACTATAAAATTAAACCATTTATTTCTATATCTATTGGCCATTTTTTAAGATATTGAGGAAATTTTGGATTTTGATCTCAAATGTAATTGGGAATCTGAAGTCACTTGAGCTTGTCTGTGTGCAAATTCTGGCCATAGGAAACTTATGAAAAACCATATAAAGATTAAGTGTAATAAGGTAATGCTAATTGCAGAATTTTATGTAAATACTTATATTCGTTTTTGTGGGAGATTGAGTTGTTTTTTGCTGAAACATATAAGATATCACTTCAGACAATTGGGCGCACCATACAAAAACTCACTTTTCTCCTAAAATATACTTTTTATAATAAAATGAATACCACAGTTAGTCTAGAAACATTATTTACTATAAAATTAAACCATTTATTTCTATATCTATTGGCCATTTTTTAAGATATTGAGGAAATTTTGGATTTTGATCTCAAATGTAATTGGGAATCTGAAGTCACTTGAGCTTGTCTGTGTGCAAATTCTGGCCATAGGAAACTTATGAAAAACCATATAAAGATTAAGTGTAATAAGGTAATGCTAATTGCAGAATTTTATGTAAATACTTATATTCGTTTTTGTGGGAGATTGAGTTGTTTTTTGCTGAAATACATAAGATATCACTTCGGACAATTGAGCGCACCATACAAAAACTCACTTTTCTCCTAAAATATACTTTTTATAATAAAATGAATACCACAGTTAGTCTAGAAACATTATTTACTATAAAATTAAACCATTTATTTCTATATCTATTGGCTATTTTTTAAGATATTGAGGAAATTTTGGATTTTGATCTCAAATGTAATTGGGAATCTGAAGTCACTTGTGTCACTTGAGCTTGTCTGTGTGCAAATTCTGGCCATAGGAAACTTATGAAAAACCATATAAAGATTAAGTGTAATAAGGTAATGCTAATTGCAGAATTTTATGTAAATACTTATATTCGTTTTTGTGGGAGATTGAGTTGTTTTTTTGCTGAAATACATAAGATATCACTTCGGACAATTGAGCGCACCATACAAAGACTCACTTTTCTCCTAAAATATACTTTTTATAATAAAATGAATACCACAGTTAGTCTAGAAACATTATTTACTATAAAATTAAACCATTTATTTCTATATCTATTGGCCATTTTTTAAGATATTGAGGAAATTTTGGATTTTGATCTCAAATGTAATTGGGAATCTGAAGTCACTTGTGTCACTTGAGCTTGTCTGTGTGCAAATTCTGGCCATAGGAAACTTATGAAAAACCATATAAAGATTAGGTGTAATAAGGTAATGCTAATTGCAGAATTTTATTTAAATACTTATATTCGTTTTTGTGGGAGATTGAGTTGTTTTTTGCTGAAACATATAAGATATCACTTCAGACAATTGGGCGCACCATACAAAAACTAACTTTTCTCCTTAAATATACTTTTTATAATAAAATGAATACCACAGTTAGTCTAGAAACATTATTTACTATAAAATTAAACCATTTATTTCTATATCTATTGGCCATTTTTTAAGATATTGAGGAAATTTTGGATTTTGATCTCAAATGTAATTGGGAATCTGAAGTCACTTGTGTCACTTGAGCTTGTCTGTGTGCAAATTCTGGCCATAGGAAACTTATGAAAAACCATATAAAGATTAGGTGTAATAAGGTAATGCTAATTGCAGAATTTTATGTAAATACTTATATTCGTTTTTGTGGGAGATTGAGTTGTTTTTTGCTGAAATACATAAGATATCACTTCGGACAATTGAGCGCACCATACAAAAACTCACTTTTCTCCTAAAATATACTTTTTATAATAAAATGAATACCACAGTTAGTCTAGAAACATTATTTACTATAAAATTAATTCATTTATTTCTATATCTATTGGCCATTTTTTAAGATATTGAGGAAATTTTGGATTTTGATCTCAAATGTAATTGGGAATCTGAAGTCACTTGTGTCACTTGAGCTTGTCTGTGTGCAAATTCTGGCCATAGGAAACTTATGAAAAACCATATAAAGATTAAGTGTAATAAGGTAATGATTTCTTTTAATCAACCTTTGCAACCATTTTAAGCAACGGTTAATACGATGAGTCTCATTAGCGGTTTCTTTGGTTTTTCTCGGATCCTATACGATAGGTATAAATATTCTTTCTCTTCTTCGATGGCACTAGAGCCTGTTACTGACAAAGATCCTCCCTAATGGTCGTTGCCATCTGGTCCTGCACATCATGAGGCTCCCCAGCTTCTTTTATCTATCAAACTAAAGTCCATTTCCACCGAGCCAAGCCTCCTAATTTTTGGTCTTCACTTTTACATGGAATTGTAAAAGTGAGCTTTTTTTATTGGTCTGCACTGCCAAATCGGAACAAATTCCCGAACCATCATAATCTACAGCATTTGATGACTAGATATAAATATTATTCGACACTAAATAAGCAGAGCACTTTTTAATCGATTAATAATGGGAGAAATAATTAAAATGTGATATTTTTATGAGAGCCAATTCCCAGTAACATTAAATAAATCGTTGTTTGTAGTTCCAAGAACATGACGCACATACACATAGTTTAGTTCCCAAGCATGTTTCGTACTCAGTTTTATCTACTGAAAGGCTGAGTCGACCTTGCCCAGCTCGATAATCGATCCTGTATAATACGGGCTCCGGAATAAAACTAACAATAATATATATATTTCTACTAAATTCCATGGCACGACAGCCCATGTGGGCAATGGCCCATAATTGTTTTCATGACCGAGGGCCCTGGGGTGCTAAGCATATGTCCCGATTAGGTGGTCAGCCTAACGCGAAACCCCCCCCAGTGTTTAGTTCCCAAGCATGCTTGGTAGTCAGTTAATCGACCCATTGAAGGGATGAAAGGCTGAGTCGACCTTGCCCAGCCTGAGAATCGAACCTCGGACCTGGGTCATGGGAGAGTGAAACGCAGCCACTAAGCCACCGGGTTTCAATATAAATATTTAAATTTATAAAAATATCAATAAAAATGGCTTTTTGTACTTGATTTTTAGTATACATTTTAAAACAGATATATATATATATATATATATATATATATATATATATATATATATATATATATATATATATATATATATATATATATATATATATATATATATATATATATATATATATATATATATATATATATATATATATATATATATAGATATAGATATAGATATATATATATATTAGATAATAACATAAATCATCTAATATATGGCGTAAAAAGTATTGAAAACTACAAAATAACCAAAATTGATAGTATTGATAATAAAACTGATAGTTACTGATAGTAAAATAAAGTCAGTAATAATACCATAATTAAGGTAATTAATTAAAATATTAAGGTATTATTACATGTGATAGTAGTAAAACCATAAATTTTCCCATCACTAATTTTGAACATTTTGAGAAGTACCTCCCCTGCAACCTGAGAATAAGACCAACTCTCTATGGAAACTCCTTGCAGAAAGCACAATTTATGCAAGATATTCAAATTCATGGCAATAGCTGCAGAAAACTGAGCTGTTTATTATGCGGTGACAAACTACCGTTGTTGAATGCAGGCTTCTGTTGTTCAACAGCGGCTGAGATCGAATCCATAACCTTCCATTCTAAAGTGCTTTGTTTCACTACCCAGCAAACACAAAGATTGGGCCGCTGCTGACAGCCGTCTTGGCCAGCAGCGGCCCGCCGCTATTTCGGCTCCGTCAATAAAGTGGTCATCGTCATCGCTGCTGGGCCGGAAGAACGGTCCACTGATGACCCAACGCTGAGTGGTCAGCAATGTTATATTGGCCGTGTGTGGTCCGTGTAATTGGCAGTACATGGCCCTATACGGTTATCCATCGCACCTTTGCCATTTGGCCAGCAGTGGCAGCTTTTACCGACGTGGAGTCAGCTATAACTTATATTTTATTCCTACAGATAAAAATAAAATACTTACTTATTTTTATCTGCTCATAATGTTGTAAAGTTAATATTGACAGGTATTGGAAATACATTAAATTGAAATTAAATCTGCTTTGTTTATTTAGAAATGCCATTTTCTCTTCACATCGTAAGTAACATAAAATGTATTTTTATTTAAAAAAATAATTATATATAAATTAAAACAATTTCAAAAATTTTAATTTTCAACTGTTACTGTAATGAACTGATAAATATTATAGTTTATATTTTTGTTAAAATGATTTTTTTATATTAATAGTAACATTATATGTAATTTTATTTCTTAAGAAATAATTATATATAAATTAAAACTTACTATAATGAGCTGACAAATATTACAGTCTATTTTTGCTGTCGTGTGCCAGCTAGACTGGCATTATGGGTTGCGCTGCTCCATTTTTCCAACTGACCCATATTTTGGTGTGGAGTCCGACTTCCTCAGTATACACACATGCATGGCACCCATTCATACAAGGAGAAAGAACAAAGGCAGGATAGAAAGAAAGAGAAAGTACATCCACACCCGAACCGGGATTCGAACCCAGGACCTCCTTATCCGCAGCCAGGCACGCTAACCACTGTACAAGTTGGGCTGCTTGCCTTAGTTTTTGTATAAATTTTTATATTAGATTAGATTCTTTTCTAAAATATTTTTTTTCTTATAGAATCTATTTATATGTTAATTTTAATCATGATTTACTAATTTGCTAAGATTACTTTTGAATTTAGCAGTTATTTTTATTTATTTTTCTTTTCATTCAATAAATATTTTAATATATCTATAAGCAATTTTTAGTTCATTGTTAAACTCAGATCATGCACATATGCATAAAATTCTAACTTAATTATTTTAAGCTATTTGTTTTATTGAATTTTTTTTGTAAAGAATTCAACACACTTTACTCAATACTGATTTTTTTATATATATTAAATAATTTATATTATACCAATTATATTTTTATTAATGATGACTCAGAACGAGACAGATCCATTATAAATAAAATTTATTTACACTTATGAATCCATTCACATTATTTATTTACAGGTTTTTAATTTAAAAGTTTTCGTCTTTTGTTCCTTCCTCATTCCCGATCTGGAGCATTTCGAAGTCAATTTCTTGCATACTCTTCTATTTTGTGTTAGGAAATACTAGAATAATTTCCTTACTGTCGAAAACTTACTGAAAATAAAAATGAAATTTAATCAATACAGGTTATAAAATTAAATTACTTTTTTGTAACCTTTAATAAAATAAATTCAGAATTATTAAAAAAAATTAATGATAGAAAAAAATCTTTAATAAAGATAATTTTTGTAGTAAATTAGTTTTTTTCTATTTGCTTTATATTTATTGACAGCATTTTTAAAAACAATAAGATTTTCACTAAGAAATAAATTAAGAATATCGTGCTTAAGAAAATGTTGGAAATTATCCTTTTATATTACATTGGTGCATAAATTATCACTTTATATTTCAGCGATCAATATTCTTTATTGCATTTTCTCTTAGGAATGAAAGAAATATTTTAATATTTTAGCTCCTCATTATTTACTTATATTTTGGCACTATTTTCTTCCATTATAACAAGTCCAGGCTCTAAGTATTCTATAAATACCTCATTTACCAATACCATATGAATATCGGACTGATAGTTGCTACAATTCCATTCTTTTTAAGTTTTACAAGAACTAAGAATTCTATGAAAAATGTCAATCTATGTAGACAGTTTTCCAGAACTGAATTTTTAATATTAAAAAATGATTAACATTCAACAAAGTGAAGTATTTGAAGAAAAATAAAATATAGTAAATTGTCTCTTTATAGAGAATTCATAAACCAGAAGAAAAAAGTTTACATTCTTAATATTTGTTTTTGCATAATAAAGCAACTTCAGAAAATGAATTTCCAGCTCTTACTGCAATAAGCTGATAATGAAGTTTTTCAAGTGTTACAGTTCATTTTTATTAAAAAATCGAAATAAAAAAATTTATTCTATTTATTTTTATAATATTATTTTATAGAATTTGATTATAATATATATAAATACATGTAATTTTTTGTCATCTTTTACAAATTTGTTGTTCAGCGGATTATTTTTGAAATTGGTAGTTATTTTTATTTGTTTTTCTAGTTAATAATGTTTCGATAAGAAATTTTCGATTCATTGCTAAAATGTTAGCAGGAAAGTATACATAAAAAATCAAGTAAATGATTATTTCAATGTATTATACTTACGAAAAATAACCTAAAAATATTTAAAAAGCATTTATATTTACATTTACAACTAACACACAAGCCAATCATTTTGATAGTTATTGTAAGCCATCAATTCAACAGTTTCGGGTTTTGATTCTCATCTTAATTGTGAAATTAGTGATGCAGTACACTTTTTACTGTAGATATTAGCCCTTGAATGCAAAAATATACCATTATATTTTTGCATCTTGCATGCAAAAATATACCATAAAGTGACAATCTATTAACCAGTTAAAATAAATCAAAGAGATAAGTATGGATTTATTATTGTTGTTTTTATCAGGATAGAATTTTTATGAATGATTTAAGAATGATAAATTTATTTTATGTTGAAATATTATTTAATTACTTGTTAAGAAAACTTCATAAACTATTGATAACATGACAACTAGATAAATACATTGGAAAATGTTTATGGTTGCATGTTTTACAATAATTTCATTACCGTATTAGGAATACAAAAATCTATCATGCACAGAAGCATTTTTTTCATTCCATATATTAGTAATATTTAATCAATTAATGTAATAAATTTTTCTATGTTCAATTTTTTTTAAATCGAATTCGATTGCTACAAGACTTAAACCTATTTATTACATTTCTTGTTTGTTACGAAGCAAGTTTTTGAAATAAATGACTGTCTAAAAATATTCTATTTGAAATAGCTTATATGTTTATCTTATATGAATTAATATATAGGATCTTGTAGCACTTATGATCAAAAAATTGTGTGCGATTTCTATGTAAATATTATTTTTTTTGTTATTAAAATGTTTTCTTATTTACGATTATTTTTAAGTCAATTTTTGCTGACCGAAATGTTTTGTCTTATAAGGATTCGTTGTTTTAAATTTTGTATACTTCTCAAACATCTGTTATAAGAATGAAAAACTTAACAATGCATAAACATTACAAAATATTTTATTGTACTTGTAACATGGTTCTTATGTATGACCCTGTCAACTATTAAAATCGTTGTGGATTTCTAAATGAAATATTTTTGTATCTGAAACTCGAAAATTGGATAAACTTGAAAATATAATACTAAAAATAGTAAATTTTACAATTTCTGTAGGAATCTGAACGATTAATTGCCACAAATTAAAAAAAAAAAAACATCTGGAATTCTATGTTTGGAAAGTAAGTTAATATTAAAGTATTTGAAAATATGTTCATATGAAAAAAAAAACAATTCTATGTTATTACTTAAATTACTTGTGTAATATGTTAACTATTTCCGTGTGAAGAATGCCGTCAGATGTAGCAGCTTAGTAGCTACCCTTGTGTAACTTATTTTATTATATTAAATCTCACATTTTATGTTTTTATTTATGACTGAAAAATTGAAGTATGAATTAACAATAGTTTCAAGGAATTTGTTTCAATGAAAATATAAGTTAACTAGAGTGTATGTCCTTTTACATTTTGGAGAAAGTGATGAAAATTCCAAACATTTGACGATATTTTTGACATTTTAATCACTTGATGATTCTTTTATAGTAATGTAAATGGTTTTATTGTTATAGTTGGATTAGTTTGTTTTTCGCTCAACGGTCATTTTTTGCACACGAGGGCTAATTGGACCGGGACCTACGGTTTAAAGTGGGTTCTGAACCACTACAAACATCCATGCCCAAGGTGGAAATCGAACCCACGAACTGTTGAACCGAAGGCAAGAGCGTATTGTTATAGTAAATGGTCGACAGGATACTGGATAAATAATATATTTAATCTTATATATATACACACATAAATATACAATTAAAACATAATTTTTTTTCTGCCTTACCGATTTACAAAGTCTGATTATGATAACAATATTGACCTAGATATAATTTTGTCAGAAATATTTTTATTTACTTTTGGTTTTTCTTTTAAATGAATTGAAGTCAAATAAAGAACTTAAACATAATTTTAAACAAATTAAATTTGTAAGATATACAAGTGAAATGAGTGATATGAGAAATAGTTAAAAAAAGTTATCTGTCTTGAGTTCAGAGGTATTTCTAATTTTGAAATTCAACTTACAATTTTAAAATAATAACAAATATTTAAAATACTGCATTTGTAAGCTGCTTGTTTATTTTATTGTTTTAATATAGTAACCACATAATTAGGTTAATTTCATATATATATATATATATATACATATATATATATATATATATATATATATATATATATATATATATATATATATATATATATATATATATATATATTAGCTGTTTTTAATTGCACGATATCTCTTTTGTTATGAGTTTTATTTTCGTATTTTACAGCAAATACAGAGGTTAAAGTCAATTATGATAGTAGACATTATTTTGTCTTGATTTTCTTATTGTAATGTATAGCATATAACGATTATATTTAAAGTCCATATATGGGTTGAAATGATTCAAAACATCACTTGTTATCAAAGGGGCAAAATTTTGTGATATCCATCTTGAGAATAATTTAATCTTATTTATCAGTTAAGAATTTAATATATTTTTAAAAATTGGTATTTCATTCATTAATTTGTTGGATTTACATGTTGGATCAGCTGTTTATTGATTGTGAATGATTATGAAATCAAAACTCAGAAAATAAAATAAGAAAACAATATTGCCAGAGAACATAAAGGAAATAGTTCGGTCTTCATTTATACATTTTATCCTTTTTGTGGCTTCTTGCAAAACTTGAATTTGTGATAGAAAATTTTTTTATCAATAACATTTGGTATAAATATATTATACTGGAAAGTGACCTTTATATTTTTCCATGTAATTAATCAATTTTAAGACATTTAATTCCCATAATTTCACAATAATTATACCTAATAAGAAAAAAATGAAATGAATCGCCGTGGCTTTGTGATAAAATAACACACTTTAGATGGTTCCGATCCCAGTCATCGTTGAGAAATGGGAGAATGATGTTTCGTCTTTATGTAGTAGCATTCTAATGCCTTACTGTAAAACATTTTGATGCCACTTAAATTGATTTCCACTTGAGGACTTTTTGTAAATCATATTCACATGCTGCATGGGGGTGGAGGGGTACCCACCCCGACAGACATGCATCCAGAAAGTAGGAACTTAAAACCCATCTCTTGCTGTTCCATCGTAGCTCTGGGATGGGAATCAACAACTTTTCCTCTGAAAGGTACTGCCCGTCCATTTGACCATGTACTTCATGTGCATATAGCTCATCTACTTTATCGTATAGCTAACTATTTTCCCCTACAAAAACTACCACGTATCCCTTGATAAGGCACAATAAATAGCATGCACCTCTTGCTAGAACAGAGCTCTTTGAAGCACAATATCTTGGGTTCGATTAGCGTCACTGTGGAACAATGGGAGATGAATGTTGCCCTTCTACCTTTTGCATGCACATCTGTCGAGTGACAGTTTTCAAGGTTTTCTCCCTTGCGAAACTGAAATATGATCAACTTTCAATGAAAAGTCCTCCTCCCTGAAGGCAATTTATGCGGTGGATATTAATGTGCTTAACAACGGTCTTTGGACACTAGGTTGTCATCTAGACAATGTCTAATGTTTTTTTAAATGTATTGAAATAGATTATTGTATAATGTATGACACTCGAAACTGCGCTGCATTTGGAAAATAGATATAAATATCATGTACTAATATGAATACTGTATAGATTCAACTGATTATTCTGAAGTGCACAATAACTGTATTACATTCTTGTTAAAAAAATAAATTGTTATAAATTTCAGGGTCACAAATTGGTTTACGTATACTGATTTGTTTTGTTTTTTCCATGAGAAATTTAAGTTATTTTCAATTAGTCCACCTAGAAACAAAATACTAAACATATATCTCTTCAATTGATTAAAAAATTCTAATTTAATTGCAACACCAACAAAGACAAGAGATATCATAACAAAATTTATTTTGTAGATAACATGTTGACGAAGTATTAAATGTTTAAATTTATAGACTTCTGTGATGTGCGGTTCCAGCCATAATCAGTAGCTAGAGTAGCAGCCATTGTCGCTGCCACAAGCCTGCCAAAGTTGATCTGCTGAGGCGGCTGGAGATGTAATGTGAGTCAATCGTTGAGTGACCATAGACCACATGCTTTCTATCGGCGAAAGATTCAGAGTGCGAGCCGACCAGGGAAGCAACTCAACCTGGCGATTGCCGAAGAACCCTTGGACAATGTATGCCATGTGTGGTCACACATTATCCTGTTAAAATATGGCTGTGGGCAAGCCTTGAAGGTAAGAAAGGACAACTGGCTCCTATACACCTCGGAGATATAGCGCTGACTTACCGGCAATGCGTACAAGAGGAGTGCGAGAGTGATATCCAATTCCAGTCCATTCCATAATACACGATGCTGGACCAGTGTGGCCGTGCATAACGCAGCTGTTCAGCATCAAGACACAAGGGTTATTGATTTTATTTTATTTTGGAACAATGAATAATATAATTCACAAAGTTTCAATATCTGTATATGGGTTACATTTTTGTGAAGGAATCACGTGTATTATTTATGACGTGTAGATTTTGTTAAATAACAGTTATTTAAAACAGAAGCTTCTTGTATTCCTTATGTTATTAAATGTGTCACATAATCAACTCAATATTAAAATAAGCTTACACCATATCGAATTAAAAAGCTGCTTAACTTCATATTTAAATTTTCTCATTGAAGAAAATAAGGAATTTATAGTATAGATGCATATATACAATCCAGGATTCCACACAAATATTCTGATTTTTTTTTTTTTCTTTTTTGACGATGAAGAAATATTGCCAAGATGACATATGGTGATGACGTAAATACTAGGGTTGCCAAAATAGAATTTTCTGCATAATTTTTATAGGTCTCCATCTCGATGACGTAATAAAAACCAAGTGGACAGATACGTAAGAAAATCAAAAAATCATCAAACTCAAAATCTGGCATCCTGGATTATAAATATGTGTCAAAATTACAAAAAGCTTTCTATTCCATAAATTAATGCAGCGAATCAACTTAGGTTTTCAATTGAGATTACACTACAATTTTGTAATTATATATTAAGGTCTTACCATAATGACGTTATAATCTCTCTTTTGAAAATGAAATCAGTGCAATGCACCCATTTCCACATTTTCCTATTTTAACGTAAACAAAAAATGAAATTCGGTTAGTCATAATTCTATTTGAATTTATAAAAGAGAATACTTGAGATATTTCCTATATATATATAAAGTAAATTTAAATATAATTGACAAAATATTTAATTTGACAAAAACTTTCATTTATAACGTAAGATAATTTAAAAAGTAAATAGATTTTGGAGAATATTTCTCA
This sequence comes from Latrodectus hesperus, assembly GCA_037975125.1. Lineage (NCBI taxonomy): Eukaryota > Metazoa > Arthropoda > Arachnida > Araneae > Theridiidae > Latrodectus > Latrodectus hesperus. The sequence continues at coordinate 13,694,510 of CM075850.1, read as the reverse complement.
ATGCATCTAGACTGAGGATGGCATACTATAGATAGCTTTCTGGTCTTCAACGTAAGAGTTTATAGGTTCGATACCCACCTTAGATTAGATGTTTCGACATAGAGCGGTGTGCAACCACTAGGCCATGCCACGAGGAGAGTTTTGATGTGTTTGTAGTGGTTTGGAATCCACTGTGTAAGTTACAAAAATGTCGACAAATCACACAGTATTCTAAGACAAATACATACAATGAAAATACTTGTAACATCAGTTGCTGCAGCCCCATAATTATAGGCATATATTGCATTAAAATTATGCACAGAATATGCGGAAGGGTATGAATTTTTAGTACATCAAATATTTGGTTAATTATTTTTAAAAATTACAATACAAGCAAGAATCATTTTGTGTATGGTTTCTGAGTGCTTTGATATTGACCATTAATATGGAGATTAATGATGATCAAAACAGAATCGAGATATTTTGTTTATCTAAATGTGCAGTGAAAAACAAAATACAGATAAGTATATCAAAAAGTCAAATGATAAGTGAATATGTATCAAAAACAAAATGATTGCAACGGAAAGGGTTGATTTATTACTGATAAATGGACCAGAACTATTTATCTCAGTAATATAAATCCTTCCTTTTCAACTTTACTTAATCCTTTTTAATCTAAAAAGGAAGTTTCAGTAAAGAATTTATATTTGGTGTGTCTTCTATGAGAGATAGAAAGGTTTTAAAAAATGGCATTGAAATCAATTCCACTTATATCAAAATAGTTCTCCAATTTTTCAAAAGGTTTTATAAGAAGCTTGTCATAACTTTCAAACTATACACCTCTGGATAAAGTTAGTAGCAGTTACTTCTTCGCGTCACAGCTGTTGTCCTTCGAAACATGCAGCAAAAAAATAAGAGTTAAATATATGTTAGCCATTGGCTTTTACCTCCTTAAATGATTTGATTTGTTTGTCGTTCAATGGCCATTTTTTGCTTACGAGGGCTAATTATACCACAACCTAAAGTTTAAAGTAGATTCTAATCCACTACGAATATCAAAACCTAAGTTGTGATTCGATCCCGTGAACTGGAATCAAAGATAGCTGCTGTAACTATTCGGCTACCAGCCCAACTTTACCTCTTTTAACATTTCTAAACAAGTATTTGATTGGATAGTGGAGAATTGAGAAAGAATAAAATTTCGCTTGCAGTAATACAAAAAAGAAATATTTATTGTCCAAGACGTAATAAAGTAGCAGCAGTTTCATAGCATTGGAATTCTTCACATTTTCAAATTGTTCGTCGCGTAATGCATAAGCGGACACTGTCTCGAATGCAGATCCAAAGGTATGATGTAATATGTGATTTAATGGTAGAATATAGTAAATTTCTGACAACAATGTATAAGAATGAAAATTTAATTCTAACAGTTTAAGGATTTAAACTTAGATAGTTTACTAATGTACTAGAGACCAGGACGTACAGTTTAAAGTGGATTCCGAATCACAAACAGCCTCCCATTCCAAGGTGAGATTCGAATCCAAGAACTGTTGAATTGAAGACCAAAGCGCTAACTTCAGCCAACAGGTATCCACATATGAAGTATTAAACAAAAGAACACTTTGACTTGACTTTTTTATAAGCGTTTTTGTAATAAAAGTAGATTTAACTTAATTTTACATTTTTATATAGATTTCAAACCAATTCAAACAACTCAGCCGAATACAGGAACTGTTCACGAGAGAGCCACCATCCAACTACAGCTCGATGAAGCAAATCAAAGGTAACGCGCTCCCACGTCAACTTTGTCACAACAGTTAGGTGTTCAAAAACTCGAACAATTTAAGTCAAAAAACACTTTACTGAAAAGGGCGCTATAATGCAGTGTGACACAGATGCAACACACAATGTCTCTCCCTGTCGTTACAGACATTTATTGGAACGTAACACTGCTCTCTTTCTCTCTCTTGACAATCCTTCAGCAATCTTAGGACAGTTGTCTGAATTTAGTCATCATTGGAAAATTGTCTTCCACTTAAATGTTCTTTGAGCTTGCCGAACACATGAAAATCGCAGGGTGCCAGATCGGGACTGTACGGTAGATGCTTCCAGATCTCCTATCCAAAATTGCTAAGTAAATCTTGCCTAAGTAAAGTCTTGTAAGTAAACCAAAGTAAAGCCTTGTGAAGCCTTGCATTGGCGTTTAAGAGAACAGCGCATTTACTTAACTTTCCAGGACGCTTATTTTTCACAATTTTGCTCAAACCTCTTAATGTTTCGCAGTATTCTTCAGAATAAACTCGGTGTAGACAACTCCTTCACAATTGAAAAAACAAGCAGCCATGATTTTACCCGCTAATGGGGAAAGTTTGGATTTTGTTTTCACAGATGATGTGTGTCTCCCTTCCATGATATTTCATATATTTAATGTAATCCTTTCCTGTTTTATATTTAATAGGATAAGTATTATGAAATGAAAAGGAAATAATTAAAAAGTCTTATGACACCTCTTAATTTCTTTACTTTTATAAAAAAATAATTGTGTTAATTAAAATAAAGTTGAATGTAGTGATGCGCCTATGTTTCATCACCCGTAATGATGGGGCTTAAGAAATATCCACAGAATAACGTTGATGGAATTGCAGGGAAACTTCGTTCCTTTGCATTGGAAACACCAAGAATACGGAACCCAACAAGAACACGATTTGCGATAATCCAGTTGGGAACGGAAATGCCAGCAGATATTTCCAGCTCCTCATTACACGTTCGATGTTTTCCCCACAAAAAACGTTTCAAGAGCTTCAACATTGGAGTAAGTTCCTAGCTGAGGCGCCATTTTCTTCTCGTACTACGCAAAAACGACTCAACCAATCCGAATGAAAATTGTGCTACATTTGGAAACTGTGGAACTCAATCATCGTTAGCGCAAGCTCCGCTCTCCTTTTGCAACGATGCCATCTCTGGCAGGACGAGTGACACACTCACGTGTATATCTGTGTTGGATAACATGTTAGGATCCCAGTAACTCGTTTTCTACAGTATTTTAATTTCATTGGAGAAAATGTATATATTTTTTTCGGAGTCGATTTGTTAGTAGAATATTTTCGGAAAAAAACTTTTTTTAGCATAAGCAGTTAACCATAAAAAAATCTGGTATTAGGTTGAATTTCATAATCATTTTTTTAAACTGTAGTTTTCATATTCAACGAAATCAATTTTGTTTCCTTAATTTAAGATATGCAAAAAGTTCAAATTCTATTGATAGATAATTAAACGGATGTTTATAGATATACTAGCAATAGAAACTATTGAATATTTTTAAAAGACTGGTTATATTCATTATATTCTAATTATTTATTATTTTGTTCAGAAGTTACAGGTAAAAGGGCAATACCTCAGGTGTAGGAGCTCGGCAGGAAAATAATCTTTTGGTGTTTAAAACAAGGAGCGCTCTGTGGCTGAGTGATCAAAGCATCACTACACTAATCACTTGAGAGCGTAGGAGTATGGGTTCGATTCCTACCGTGGCCCTGGGTGTTTTCTTCGTTATCTCCTGTGGTTGAACATCTGTCATTGTGCTATTTGTCCTATTATCGACGAAGACATACAAGCGGATCTCAAGAATCAAGCATACAAGTCTGAATATATGTAATGTAATAAATAAATAAATTTAAAACAGATTAAACCGTCCCTACATGTGATTGTGTTTTTTGATAAGAGGGCAAAAAAAAAAACTTTGAGGCTATTGTTTAATTCATCTGTTTGGGCACTAAGATGATTCGGCTTAATCCCGAGGATCTGGTTCAGCAGATTATTTCCTCTTCAAGGTTGGATACTTTGTAGCTCGGAATTTACTTCTAAATGAGCGTTTGTCTCCCCTGAGGAAAAGAGTAATCGTAAAGAACGAATGGAATCTTGGATTATAATTACGAATGAAAAATACAGTTCAATGATACAAGTACATTCTTCTAACCACTTATACACCATCCGATTGTTTTTATGCCGAAGAGGCATTTTCTAATAAAGTAATGCCGAGCCACACTTCCAAAACAAAAAAAAATTATAACAGTTTGTGATCGTTATTTGAACTGGATCACAAGATTTTAATGTAATGGACCATTGTTTACGATTGATATTAAACTCGTTGTCAGTCGGGATCTCTCATCTCAGAATTTCAAATGACTTAACAAGCAATTACAGCATCTATTTTTTATTGCATTAACATTAGAGGTTATGCAGTGTTTTCTGAACAAAAAACTGCTTGTTTAGTCTGAAATTTTATGAGTATACATCAATAGTCAAACTCAGATATTTTTAAAATGACTTCTGCAGCGGCTTCACTACTGAGAAAAGTAATATAAAATATTCAGTTACAGTATATATAGCTGCCGATTATTCGCAAACGTGCATTTTACGCAGCGCATTACGTACAGGTCAATTACGTACATAACTCCTGAAACTAAAGTAAATCTCGGTCAATCAAAACAAATGCTTAAATAATTTGAACATAAATATGATATAAGTAAGTTTATTAATTGAAGAAGAAGATTAATCACTACTTAGATTTTTTCGAGGGTCATGGAAGCCAAGTGGTTAGGGCATCTGTCCGGAAGGGTGGGATTTGATTCCCAATGCCGCCAAAGACCTGCGATACATGTGCTCGTTAAATCCGTGGAATCGAAAGTCCTGTGGTCGGTCATTGAGCAATTCTCATGGGTGTAATGGTCTGGAAAAAATTTCGTCCCTCTCCAGATCAATGTCAAAATTACACGAGTGGATATTCTGGTGGTGCTATCTATCGGAGGAACCTTAAAACAAAGTCACACTTTCACATTCGTGGTGCTCTAATTAAATGAAAGACGCACTCTACTAATTTAAATTCGTATAAACAAGGCATAGCGAGCTTGGCTTGTACAAGTATCATAAGTAACAACAGATTTTTTTCATAATTTACTTCAGAATATCAGTCAAAAATTTCTAATAAAAAAACGTTTCAATTTAAAAACAGAAAGTGTAATTTTTTACATTATGGATCACCCACTAACTGATAATCAGGAATTTGTTGTTTTTATTTATGACACATGGACAAGCCAAGCTTGCTCTGCCCACGGCTATGGGAATTTAAGTCTTTCGTTTAACCAGAGCACCATGAAGGTGAAAATACGACTTTCTTTAAGAACTCTTCCGTTAGATGGCGCCATCAGAATATCCACTCCCTCAATTTTAACAATGATCTGGAGGGGGAGGAAATTTTCTCCATACTATTACACCCAAGGTAACTGCTGAATGGTTACTCTCTCTCTCTGCTCACAGAACTTTCAGTTCTATAGATTCAAGGAGCACATACATCGCATGCAATCGGTGGGGCTTTGAGAGCACTGGGAATCGAACCCCACCCCACCTGACGGAATACCAATGCCAAGGAATTTACTGTACATAGAATTGCTTGATGAGTATTTTAATTGGAATCATTTTTAAAACAGTAACGTTATATCATTCATTTGAAAATTATACTGTTTGTAATAAAAATATACAAATTAGCCTAGTTCAAATAAGTATACCGAAATAATTAAAAGGAATTTCCTTCATGTAGTTCAAACTCAAATAATTGAGCTTAAATACACACGAGTTCTAAAATTTTCAAATGAAACATAAAAATGAAATAGAAATATATATTTATTTCCTAAAAGGGAAATAAAAAACTTTAAGATAATGAAAATGTTTGAAGTTATCAAATAAAAATTTTTTATAAACAGTGTATTTTCACAACACTGTAACCAAGAGATAAATTTACAACTCTTTTGTATTCAAATTGAAGGTTAAGCATTTTGAGTTTCTGGAACACTAGATAAATAGACCTGCGCTTTCAAATGCTTAGATTAATCGCGTGTATAATGCTTTTAAATTCTGTTAACTTTAAATCTGAATGATTACTTTTATTCATTGTGTTACTCATAATAAATGTATTTTCTGTAAGTTATTGACAAGCAAATAATATTTACGTCAAAAAGGATGTCATTTTGCACGTGCATCATCCAAAAAAACACAAAGAGGAACAAAAACATATTGGATCGGTTTTCAAAAAGCTGAATTTCAGCAAAATTTCAATTTCACAATTCAATGCTTATAAATATTTTTAATTTTTTTTCGACATTATGAAAAATACTTCTTCTTCTTCTTAGAATTGGGTTTGTATGTCATTGGGCACCTCTGCTTTTATCAGCATTTTGTACCATTAACTCCAAACCCAATGTTTCCTAGTTCCAGTTGCTCGGATCACCCACTTTATTAATAAAGTCCGATAACCCTTTAATGGAGTCTAGGTGTAACTCTCTAGTATGGTTGATGCCTAAAGAAGTTAATCTAGGGAGGGCAAGAGCCTCGCATTCATAAATGATATGCTCTGCCGTTTCCTCTTGCGCATGACATTTCCTGCAGATAGGGTCTAGCTGAAACAGTCCCATCTGGTCAGAGAGTCAGTCATACTAGGGATAACTTCCTGACTTTCACAAGAAGATGGTTTTGAGGTCATTTCTACCTCAAGTGAAGGATTCCTTACTGCCCCTTTACAAGACTGCCTCTGAGTTCTCTTGTCTTCTTCAGCAAGGTCTACTTCAGAGGCATCACCTGCAGATGCAGAAAGGTTTATTATTTCTTGCGTCTTTTCAGCCACAAGATAACAATTAAAAAGCTCAGGTAATATAAGTCCACCCAGCATTGCCTGAGTTACTGGGCAAGGCAAATTACTCTAGAAGTTTGCCAGGCAACTAGAGGCTCCGTTAAGACACCAATACCGCGGTGCCAATTAGCCCTAGGCACGGATCGCATAACACCAGGGTTTACGGGAGCTGGTTCGCGGCCTCTGATTCTATATTCAAGGCTATCCTGTCATTCCTACAGGACGTTCGGTGATCCACCATCTACCGACGCGCCTGGTAGCTGCTCAGGCCCCAGGATGAAAAATACTTTGTTTCGATGTAACGTAATATTGCAAATAAAAATGATTTTTATTTCTTAAAATTGGCTTAAAGGGAAATTTGAAGAAATACTTTTTAGAATATAAATATGAAATCTGATTGTATTCTCCAAATCATATTCACAAGTATGACACATAGCCTTCTTTATATTTAATCGATAAATATTTCCACAGAACGCTGTAACTGAACTTAACTGGGAATAAGGGCCAGTTTTAGCAACAGAAATACGTAACACGAGTTTCGATTTGATTCTTTATTTTCAGTCACGGTGATATGTATCCAAATAAAAACAAAAAAAGACGAAACTTTAAACCGTTTTTGCTGATTTAAGTTAACCATAAAGTGGATGTCTCGTCTTTTTCATTTTGCGTTTTCTGCTGTTCTACTGTCCATTTGTTAATGACTTGAATCCATGGAAAAAACGGCTTCTCAAACCGATGTTTTGCTTTTCATATAAGAAATCCTTTTATTAACAAAATGAACTTCGACACTATTTTCAGACACTCGATGGTGAACTTCTCCTTGTTTGCTGCCGCTCGAAGAATGTGACAGGAATGCAGGAAGCGATGATAAGTCGGATATACAACACCGTTTCAATAGGATGTGACATAGAGGAAACGTTATCTGACGTCATGCATATTTTAAACCACTAACGGCCGTATTCACCAAACACGGGTTAATGCGCGAGTTGCTTACCACGGAGGAAACTTACCCATCGCTTGACTCTTCGATTCTTATTCACCACACGGTGAATTCCTCGAGTATACCTACTCAAGAGTAATCTGTACACGACATGTAAGACGATCTCTGATTGTCTGGCTTCAGATCACGTGAGATATTATATTTGTTTACCCGTGCTTTCCTGATCCTGAACGTTTCGCCAAATTGGAGAAAAGATTAAATTTCACCCCACATGAAATTAATTTACTTTTGGATATTGTTAATAAGTATGACGATGTAATTAATTGTGAGAAAACTAATTACATAAGCAATGATAATAAAAAAAGTGTGGGAGAAAATATTCCTGGAGTTTAATGCGGTAGAAGGGGTATTTAAAAGGACACTCTCCCTAATTGAGAGATAAGTACAAAAATTTAAAAAATTGTCCCTGCAACATAAAGCTGCGGATCGAGTTGAAATTTTCAAGACAGGAGGTGGAAAAGCCCGATTAATTTCAACTGAAATTGATCAACGAATATAAGACATTGGTTTGGTCACAGAACCTTTGGATTGTTCTTTAGATTCGGACTTCAGATACCAAGAAATCACATCGGCTAGTCAGGGTAAGAAAAATCCTTAAATATATTTAATATTATGTATATGTTGAGAAAAGAATAACTTTTTTTAAAATGTATATTTTCAATTCTATAGCGTGTGTGTAGTTATAAATATATTCAATGTACTCTATTGCGAATCTATTATGAAATACTTGATTTAATGTTTTGTTAATTTAAATGTAAACTATAAAAATATAGATATAAAATTGGGCTAAATATTAACATTAGTATTAACAAATAATGTATGTAAAAGGTAATATTAGAAGCAACATTCTAATTTTGTTCTCAAAAATAAAGATTTCATGTTTATCTAAAATGTTTATTGGTTAAAAAGCTATAACAATTATTTCATATGTCAGAATTATTTACGTTTAAATTTAATAATTAAAGTCTTATAATATATCTGTATTGTAAAACATAAAATACATTTATTTTGTGTTTCATAAATGAGTGATATACATTATAGTAAAACTCTGTTTACACTTTAAACTAGAAATCATTCCTTTTATAAGAAACAATTTGGTAAAAGTTACCAGATGGGTACGGGATTGGCGCGATTTCAAATTTTGGCACCAAGCGCTCTACAGCTCTGTCGCCAACCTAAATTGCGTCACTACGCGCGATAAATTTCAACCAATAACGATCGCGTTCGAACTTCAGCTTTGAAATCACGCGTTTTTTCGAATTCCAAATATTAAAAAGTTGAATATTTCCTTACAATTAAATACTGTAGAAGTTTTAAGATTCGAATAAATAGAAAGGAAATTTTTATCACTTGATTTTAAATATACCGAGCAATGGCGCCCACCTTAAAAAAACATCAGTGTAGCGCTACCTACTGCAGTGCCAACCGGGCAGTAAAACTAAATTTCGAACGTTAAAAAATTTCACTTTTTGTTTAAACTCGAATTTTAAATATACCGAGCAATGGCGCCCACCTTAAAAAAAACATCAGTGTAGCGCTACCTACTGCAGTGCCAACCGGGCAGTAAAACTAAATTTCGAACGTTAAAAAATTTCACTTTTTGTTTAAACTCGAATTTTAAATATACCGAGCAATGGCGCCCACCTTAAAAAAAACATCAGTGTAGCGCTACCTACTGCAGTGCCAACCGGGCAGTAAAGCTAAATTTCGAACATTAAAATATTTCACTTTTTGTTTAAACTCGAATATTAAATATACCGAGCAATGGCGCCCACCTTAAAAAAAACATCAGTGTAGCGCTACCTACTGCAGTGCCAACCGGGCAGTAAAACTAAATTTCGAACGTTAAAAAATTTCACTTTTTGTTTAAACTCGAATTTTAAATATACCGAGCAATGGCGCCTACCTTAAAAAAACATCAGTGTAGCGCTACCTACTGCAGTGCCAACCGGGCAGTAAAGCTAAATTTCGAACATTAAAATATTTCACATTTTGTTTAAACTGGAATTTTAATATACCGAGCAATGGCACCTACATAAAAAAATATCAGTACGCGGCACATTCTAACACTAACATGCAATACACACAACTTAAAAATTCATATACTTACTTTCTTACTACCATCACGCTCTAAATAAAAAAAACGTAAGTTCAAAACATTCTCATCCATAGTTAATTATCGTTAGCAACACACAAACTCCAAAATTCGAATATTGAAACTCAATTATTAAATATTATTCTAAAATAGTTTCAAGGGTTACATACAAAACGCGTATGTCACGCGATCACGTTACCCAATAAAAAAAATAGGTCATACATACGTAATCCGAACCGTTAAACCAGTTTGACGAACTTATCGCACCACTTTATCGCCTGCTTGGCGCATTTTACCCTCCGTACCCATCTCTTCACTTTAGCGAACAATTTAAAAATATTGTGTATGAAGGGATGGAAATTAAATTTAGATTTTTCTTTTAGAAACTGTAGTGGTGAGTTCAGTTGAAAACACGAAGAATATTGAAATTGTAAGTCATTTTACAAATTATTTTATACAAATGTATATTAAATAATAACTTAGAAAATATTTATCTCTTTGTTTCTTTAAATATAAGAAACCATAGTAAATTATATATTATTATATCCACTGCAATGGTTTTAATACATTTCTCTTAATATATATATAGTTATATATAATTTATAACGTTCTTTGTAAGGTAGCGCCATTGTTCTCTGTATTAAACCTAAAGTTGGGCTGTACCGTTAAATTAAAATTGCTAGTTGGTAGTTTTTCATTCAGAAGCAGGGCCAAAACATAAGTTTCGTAAGTGCTTGACATTTTAATGCTAGAATTCACTTCATTGAAAGATATTAACACCGCAGCCTACTTAATGCTTCCTTGCCCCTTTTGGGTCACAAATCAAATCTTCAGTTATGTTGAGACTCGAACTTGATATCTTTTTGATCAGTGGTAATGTCTTTAATGAATACCTTTGTTATGGCTATAAGAACTTTATATAAAAATATAAATATTTCAATTTCTTACATAATTACTGTGTACTTCTTTGTGCTAAGAATGTTTTTGGTCAAATAATTGACATTATAATTCATTTACAACTCAAAATGCTTACCAAGCAAGCAGTAGCATAGATACTTTTTTCTCATACATGTTATTTTTTGCATGTTATTTATTTCATATTTTTTCAGGTTGTACAAGAAACAGTTGCACATCTTGAGTCAATAAAGGATGTTCAACTCCATCTTATTAAAACTCCATCTGGAACACCCCTTATAAAAAAAGAGGTTTCAAGCGAAGACCAAATGCTTCCGAAGCTGTGGCAAAAAAAATTCATAGGGGCAGAGACAGTGGAGAAACATTTTAGATGCTGAACACGAAACAAATATACAACATAAAAATGAGATGCACGCAGCTCTCGTGAAAAACCTTGAAATGAAAAGAAGAAATTCATGTACTAAATCTAAAACCAGAAAATTGAACATGAATTGCCAATTGAAGCATTAAAATCAAAAATCAAAGCAAATAATGCAAAAGTTTCATACTATGAACATCTAAGTAAACAAATATTGTTTGCTTATGTGGTGTAAATAAAATTTCATTTTATTTTATTATTAGTATCATTTCATTGCATGAAAAAATTGTTTGTCATGGCTATAATAATTGTTTGAGCAGTTGATAAACTACAGCGCTAAGGGAGGGAAACACATGGAAATCTTCGTTTCCAAACGCCGATCGACAACATTTCTTCCCGGAATGTGAGCTGCATTATACATATAAATGAGAAAATAAATATTTACTACTTGACAATTCTTTTTTTGTTTTAAGAATCGTAATAAAGTGGCAGCATCTCAACTGTAACAAAAGAAGGAACTGCTTTATGCTTAAAAATGTGGATTTTATTTAGTGAACTTGACGAAACATAATTTTTTTTTATTCTAAGAAACGTAAAAAGTTAAATTTGTTAATTTTATAAGAGTTGACGTCATAACATTGACAAAAATACTGTTATGTTTATCCAGGGGAAAATGCATGGCTCCCTCGTCAAAATTGTTCAAATGAATACAGAAATTGCGCTTAAGCAATAAATGCGTAGAAGTGCAACATGAGAAGCATATGAGCAATCGATGTTTGTTGCTCGATGATCATATTGAGCGTGAGGGTTAATTAAACCAGAACCTAGAGTTTAAAACTGATTCCAAGTGGCTAGCCTTGTTTGAGGTACAAACATATAAACAATTAAACTAAAGGTCAGACTATTCATTCTACTGGTGTGCCGACCGTTGGCTGAGTAGTTAGCGTTCCTGACTCCTGGGCTGTGGGAACCGGGTTCAAATCCCGGTTTGAACGCGGGTGTTTCTTTTTCTTCCCTTTCACCTGAGATGATGTATGAATGTGGCCTACCCTATAAACGGGTTTGTGGTGGTATGGTGTGGGTAATGCTACTCGCGCATTTCCGTGACTTGGTTCCCAGGTACCCATTGGGTAACAATGGTCAGCGTGCCTGTCTGTGGATAGGGAGTTCCTGGGTTCATATCCCGGTCCGTGGGCATGGATGTACTTTCTCTCTACCTATCCTGTCTTTGTCCTTTCCTTGTATGAATGGGTTGTGAATGGTTGCCTACCCTATAAACGGGTCCCTATGGCATGTATGTACTGAGGAAGCCGGACTCCACACCAAAATAGGGTTCATTAGGAAAAGTAGAGCAGCGCACCCCATAACGCCAGCTTAGCTATCACACAACAACACCAAGAATGTGTTTTGTTGCATTTAGTTTTCAGGAGCTGGTTAAGACTTAAAAAATATGATTTATACAGGTTTAAGAAAATTTTTGCTTTCAAAAATTTTAATCGATGAGCTGATTTTTAACTTATGAACTTGACAATTTTAGCAGAAAAGAATTCCTAAGTTTTCATATTTTGACACCCACAATGAGTCCCCTAGCACACTTTGTTGTCCGACAAATTTTTTAAATGTAGCTCTAAATACCTTCAAATAAATATCATGTTTCTTCCGAGAGCATTTTTTATGCTATTATCTCTTAATGCACATCAAATATAGCAAGGAGGAGACAGAAAACACGAATATCCAGCCTGACACCTGCTTCCGGTTGCTCAAGAATGACGAGTAGAGGAATTGTCAATTTGAGATATACCTCAACTTCTCCCCGAAATATAGTGAAATTTGTGTCACGATGTTTGTCTTTGGCCATTTTAAGAAATAGTTGATATTGTACTTCGAAATTTTGATAGCAGCATTGGTAAAGCTCCGGCAACTCCACTGGTCTAACACCAATCCAGTCTCGGGTCTTCTCTATATAGTGGCATTCCAATCACCTGAATCAATTGGAAAAACACTCTATTTGGATAATAAAAAATTCGGATAGTTAGATTTTTTCAAAAAGCGCAAAATTTATATTAATTATTCTAAGTTGAAATCGGGAAAAATCTACCAATTTTTAAATGTAAAGAAACTTGTAATAAATTCAATGCGAAGCAACACTCTTTTTACGTGATAAGGTACCTACAAGTGCTGTACGTTAATGCAGTATCTATGTACAACGGTGCAAATGAAAGACATTGTTATCCATTTTCGGGCAGCCAAGTCGCGCATCCGATTGAAAGAGAGAATTGACCTGTGGTCACACTTAAGGTAAAGCTTTATCCACTTCAAAACAGTCTCACAGCCGTCAAAGGCATCTCTAGATGATGATCCCGTGTTTACTTCAAATTGGACATTAAGGTCAACTTCTCTTCCTCGACATTTCCATTCAGTTTAACATCATTTGCAATTTGGATTACCCTAGATATCCTTCTCCAAAGTCTTCAGTACTAACCTTTGAACATCCATTACAAATTTCAAAAACAATATTTTTAATTTCCTCAAATGACATTATTCTCACATTTTCTCTTACCTCTCCTTTTTTTATTCTCTTTGTTAGTTTAATATATTTTTCTGAAATCTTAAAAGTTATTCGGATAATTGGAGTTCTATGGTATTTCATTAAATCAAAGAATCGTACCCAAGCTGCTGAAGCTAAAATCATTAAGCAATGATAAGTGAACTTTAAATTAATTTCCTGTGCTTAGTTTATCCGAATGAATATTTTCTCAATCTGTAAACACATGTTTGTTTTGAAATCAATGGGACTTATATTTAAAATATGCTTTTCTCTGCTTTTTGAAACCATAGACAAATATAGTATACAAATTTTATTTTTCGTTCTCTACAATCTTCGATTAACTCAATCTTTTTGCTGTGGTTTTAGATTTTTAAAGCTGTGTCACCACATTTATTTCTCGAGCTTCCTTATTTAATTTGATCTGGTTCGATGTACGTTCCATGATTAATCACTTCCTGGATATTTCGTTTTGTTAATCTTTTTATTATTTTCTTTTATTCTGAAAAAAATTCTATTGTTTTAAAATTTCTTTCATTCTACAAGTTAAACGAGAAAGCTCTTGGCATTTATAATGATCCAAAAGAAAGTGTGGCCTATTGTTTGCCCTCGAAGTAATCACCGTCGGCCTTCAGCACCTTCTGCCACCGTCATGCAATCCCCTTGAGGTAAAACTCGGGGATTTTGGACACGAATCAGCTCGTGAATACTTGGCGCAAGTCTGCTTCATTGGTGAAGGATATTCCACGAAGATGTTAGTCAGTGATGAAAAAGCAGATGATACAAGGTCAACTGAGAAAGGAGGATGACACAAAATCTCTCAACCAATCCACTGCGTGGCATTCCTGGCCACCCGCACCACATCTTGCATCCCGTTATCGGCCAAGAACATTGCGATTTACCAGTGTAGACTTCACCTGTTTCAATACTTGTTGCACATGTTACAATTGGTGCGAGTACAGGTACGCAGTTATCGATTTGCTCTTGTGACTTGTGACTTGCTCATATGACTTGATGATCTGTGAGTTATCTGGTGTCTGGTGGTTTAGTCATCAAATCATTGATGACTAAGCCACCAGACACCAGCTTGATCAAAGAGGGACAAATCTGCCGATCTGAATTTGTGCGATCTGATCTTGTAGTACATTCGTTCACATCACTATTCCCAAACGCTTGACATATTCAGTGGCTTGATGCAGCAGCTGATAAGCCCACTCTGAAGTCATAAAGCAAACAACACCGAATGAACTCTTTCGACACATTCTTTTCCTTTCACTACTGTACGAGTTGCCATTGATGGATGTGCGCAGTGGACTTGATTTTACAACTACTGATATTTTTACTCTCGACTGACGGGAACACAACCACGACATACATTAGTTTGCATACTTATTCTGATTTCATTCAGTGACAACGCGAAGACGGCTAGAACTTTCTTGTTTATTTTGTACTTAAATATCACATACGTATATGTATATATATTTAAGTTGTAAAATTTATCATGTTCACTGGTTAAAAAACAATGATTATGTACTTCCAATTTTTAACATTTCAGATTTTTGGAAATTTACAACCCTGTCAGTTGCAGAATGGTCATTATGGTGGATAACAATCTAATAAATCAATGTTTTGATTATCCAAATAAGATTTTTAGTTTTACTCCTCGAGTGTTTTCATCGGAACAAGAATAAAATCTCAAGCACTCATTCGAAATGCCCTTTTAAAAAAGAATATGGTCATTTTTTGCCAATCCTTCGTTATTAACATTTAAATTAGATTAAGTCCTTTAACTTTTAAGAGGAGGTATTTTGTGTGTCGCGTAATCAGATTTAAAGATTAGATTTGCTGCAGTTTAAATTATGAAATGTCCAAGGTCTTAGAGGAATTGTGGTCACACAAGAAAAATAAATGTCTAGCTGCAGAATTTAAGCATGTTTCGAGTGAAGTTCAGAGTGTAAAGGCCCTCATGAAGTGGGTCTTACGTTTCAACTATTCGTCTGTGGTGGTCCGGTTCGTTTGGGTATCTATCTCCTTATGGGAAGGTAGTGAGGTCGAATCCTGGTTTAACCAACTTCGTTAAAGGCGAATGGAACACGTCAAATAGGTCGTGGTTACTATGAACTCCAAGTTAAATGATAGATCTAGGGGTGGCGAGCCAAGTATTGGGTGTCTTCTGCTTGGTCCCTTCTTTAAAATCACGAAGACTTCAACAGGCTGCTTTTATCTAACTGGTAGAGCCTAACTCAGAGAGAGGTACATATGAAGCATGCTGGTGCTACAGCAACATTTCAACTATAATTTTTTTATTTTTATTTTTTACATTACATATATTCAGACTTGTATGCTTGATTCTTGAGATCCGCTTGTAAGTCTTCGTCGATAATAGGACAAATAGCACAATGACAGATGTACAACCACAGAAGAATAATGAAGAAAACACCCAGGGCCTTGTTGGGAATCGAACCCACACTCCTACGCTCTCAAGCGATTAGCAGTGATGCTTTTGTCCACTCAGCCACGGAGCGCCCCTTTCAACTATCTCAGCCAATGAAAGTGGTTGCAATGTCCTCCAATGTTCACTGAAAGTGGCTATGACATCAATCATTCAATAGACCTGTGGTGGTCTAGTTGGTTAGGGTGTCGCTCTCCTTATTGGAAGGTATTGAGTTCTAGTCCCGGTTTAACCTAAGATCCTTAGTGTTCGCTGACAGTGCGTTGGACATGTCGCAATGTATTCCAAGTGAAATGATACCTCTGGGAATGGCAGGCCAAGTATTGGTGGTCTTCTGCTTGGTCCTTTCTTCAAAATCACGAAGACTTCACCCGGCTGCATCTGTCTTTGGTAGAACTTAACTCAGGGATAGGTACAGGGAAGCAACAACAATATTCAGTCTCACAATTCTTATTTCATGAGCTAAAATATGAGCCAAATCATCTAATAAAATTGTGATTTTCCAGTTTCTGAATGTAACCAATTTTGAAAACACTTGACTGTTGATTAGTGAAAATTTTGTGATTTGAATGTTCATTAGTGTTGATTCCAGAAATTTTACATTTTTACTCATTTTCTATTTCTTAAAGTAATATGAGATGAATAACTTTAGATTGAAATTATAGAATGCATTCTGCTTATTTTCTAAAAAATGTTTCAAGTATCTCATGTTTTGTGATAAGCATTTAGAAGTAATGGGTATGCACATACTGGAAGTGCACACAGGAATACTTTCCCGTACCTAGACTCGAGTCTGGTTCTACGAGTTTGATGGAAGCTGCTGCGTGGGAGTCTTCATAATTTAGAAACAGGGAGTGAGCAGAAGAATCTCAATACTTCACTTGCCACCCTCATAAGTATCATTTTACTTCGAAGAAATTTCGACCTTCATCCAATTAATATTTCCCTGTGTTTAAAATTGTCTTTGACTGAACTCCATAAATGTTTTTTCATCGATTAATTCATTTAATTGTAGTAACATTATTATTGCTTTGCTTGGTGCAATAAATAAATGCCGAGTTGGCAGCCGAATGGTTAGCGCTCTTGCCTTCGGTGCAACAGTTCGTGGGATCGAATCCCAACTTGGGCATGGATGTTTGTAGTGGTTCAGAAACCATTTTAAACCCTAGGTCCCGGTCTAATTAGCCCTCGTGTGCAAAAAATGACCGTTGAGTGACAAGCAAACCAAGCAGTAAATAAATATTAGATAAAAATCCAACATTTTTATTTTTTAAAAAAGTTTTCATGTATGTAGTGTGGCAATTTTTTAATATTCATTACAAGAAAAAATATGGCTAAAGATACGAAACTTCATGCTCCTCTGCATTCTAAATAAGTTATCGTTAAGAATCCTAAGATTTTGATTCAAATCTGAAAATTATGATGCTTCAAAGAAATCTTTAAATCCAGATTGAAAAAATATTATTTAAGGAATAATAATTATTTAAAATAAACTATTTTAACCATTTCAGGTTGTTATGTAATAATCCTCGTCACAAATTTATAATCTTTTCACACAGCTCATGCTTACGTATTTACAGAAAAAGCTGCATTTCTAGAAAAGGAATTTTTAGTTTAAAAGCGAAAATAAAATAAAGGGATAATGATCAATAATTAATTTTTTTGGTCTTGTCTTGATTTTGCACATAGGTATTTAGAGACTAAGAAATCTCTACTGCTATTTATTTAGCATTTTGTACGAAGCCCAAATCCAATCAAGTTCAATCCTGGCGTTTGATTCCGCCTGACAGCGAGCGCAGCTCCTTCTGAAGTTCATTTCTTCCTCTTATAGAAGACACTAGATGGCAGCACTAAGATTCAGAAGTGGATTTACTGTTTTCTCTAGAGGTATTGATTTGGACGGGAATTTGTAGTAACTTTGTGACCACGGCATATTTAACGTGTCCCAGTCACCATTACTAATCGCTTCATTCGGCCTATTCTCACTTACTCATCTGAAACGTGGACATTGACGAGAAGGACAAAGAAACCATCTCCATTTTTGAAAGAAAAACTTTAAGAAGCATCTTTGCTGGAATGAAATGTGAGAATACATGGCAAAGAACTAATTCTGTGAGCTCTATAAACTATATAAAGAACCAGATATTGTTCAATTTATCTCAATACAGAGATTAAAATGGGCAGGACATTTGAGCCGGATGAACGACAATTGGGTGACGAAAAAATTTTCTTGCCTCCAGAAGAAGAGGACGACCGAAACTCCGATGGTGTGACTGCCTTGAAAACGACCTAAAAACACTAAAAGTGACAAACTGGATGACCTTGTCCAAAAATAGGGGGTCCTGGTATGCACTTCTGAGGAAGGCAAAGGCCCACCCTGGACTGTTAGACCAATGAAGAAGAAGAAATCACCATTACTGAACACGGTCATGTTTAAGCGATCCCAGGATCGAACTCACTTCCTTGGGTCACAAAAACGTCGCTCTCCCGACTAAGCTACCACAGCTGCTAGAAAGTCCATCAATAGAATTCCATTAGAAATATTCGCATTATCTTCTGGATGAATCGATACTTTGAATGTGTTACGCAATGTGATTTACGTATGTAGGATCAATTTCAAATCTAAGGAAGATGACATCAGGGGTTTTCTAGCTGTTTCAATAAAACATTTTTGTGAAGAGGTTGTTGAATGTAAAAATTGAAAATAATAGGGTATGAAAAAATATATGAATCAAGAAATGCATTACATATATTTGAGGGTATCCTTTTTGAGTCCATATTCTTCAATTGCTATTTCATTTGTAAATAATTTATATGTAAATTAGAAATAATACTAAATATACACAATGTTGAAACGAAAGAAAATTTTACTTAATATTTGACGAGCGACACTTTAAAGATTTATTTTACGCATTTATTTTTTATTTATTTCAAATGATAGAAAAAATTGCTTTGATTTCCATAAGATTAACTTTTTCAAAAAGCAATGAAATGAGAATTATTTCCTTTACTGGGAAAGCGCGGAAACAATTCCACTTTAAAATAAGCATTGGATGTCTGGCTGCTTTAGCAGAAGGATGATGGCCGGCTCTACGAATATTTTCCTGCTTGTAAATAAAAATTGTGTTAACTACCTTTCTTGTTACTCATATATTGACCAAGAGTTATATTTACACAAGAAATTATAATAATGTAAATAATTAATATTTTTATAATATATAACTAACAATTACTTTTGCCACCCAACTTGTCTAGTGATCAGCGTGCCTGACTGCGGATCTTGGGTTCAAATCCCCAACCGGTTCGGGCATGTGTGTACTCTCTGTCTCTCTCTATCTATCCTGTTTTTGTCCACTCCTTGCATGAATGGGTTGTGAATGGCTGCCTACCCTATAAACGGGTACCTATGGCATGTGTGTACTGAGGAAGTCCGACTCCACACCTAAGTATGGTTCAGTTGGAAATGTGGAGCAGCACACCATATAATGCCAGCATGGTTGGCACGCGACATCAACAACAATAATTATTTCTCATATATAATTAGAGAATTTTAAAAAAGTTATTTATTTAATTATTATTTAAACACATTACTAATATACATAGGAGCTCATTAATTTTAAGATTATTACCATGCACATTACACATGGGAGTAGTTTCTGTGTTATCTTTCAATTAAATTGCATTACCCATTATAACCACCCAATAACAGACAATTAGTATTGTCAATCATGTGCTGACTCATTTCACTCTAAAAGAAGTGAATGGCGCGAGCTGAACACCTCATCAGCATCATGTGGACCAACAGATGTCATCTACATTTATGATTGAAGCGCTTTAGCTTTGAATTTTTGTGAAAGACTTATGTGGAATTTTTGCTGTTAAATTTTCTTAAATTTGTTGGTAAGTTATTGCTCAAAAAAAGATGTTGGCGTTGCTATAAAATACACAAATTACGTCCTAAAGAACATGTACAGAGGGCTGCAAAAATGCTGACTACTCCAATTTAGGAAATAATAAAAAATTGGTGGAATCAGGATATTTTTAAAAAAAAAAAAGAAGAAGAAGAAGCTGACGGTAAACATAACCTACGGGATCTATTGGGTTGGCGGATAAGTTCGTACCGTATTTAACAAAGACTTTTATTTAAACAAAATACAATAATTATATCAATGAGTTAGTCAATTATATATTCGCTGTTGCTGTTTACAACCTCTTCCCACCTATCGATCCGTTTGTTTTGCCAAAAATCGTCTGGTCTAGTGTCAAAGAAGTTGTTGAGCCAATTTTTTAAGGACCTCTTCAATTTTTTTATCAAAGTTAACGCCCTTCATATGGTTTGACAACGAGCGGAAAAGATGATAATCGATCGGTGCAAGGTCCGGTGAATACGGCTGGTGCATAATAACCTCCCATTCGAGCTCTCTAGTGATCAGCGTGCCTGACTGCGGAACTTGGGTTCAAATCCCCAACCGGTTTGGGCATGTGTGTACTCTCTGTCTCTCTCTATCTATCCTGTTTTTGTCCACTCCTTCCATGAATGGGTTGTGAATGGCTGCCTACCCTATAAACGGGTACCTATGGCATGTGTGTACTGAGGAAGTCCGACTCCACACCTAAGTATGGTTCAGTTGGAAATGTGGAGCAGCACACCATATAATGCCAGCATGGTTGGCACGCGACATCAACAACAATAATTATTTCTCATATATAATTAGAGAATTTTAAAAAAGTTATTTATTTAATTATTATTTAAACACATTACTAATATACATAGGAGCTCATTAATTTTAAGATTATTACCATGCACATTACACATGGGAGTAGTTTCTGTGTTATCTTTCAATTAAATTGCATTACCCATTATAACCACCCAATAACAGACAATTAGTATTGTCAATCATGTGCTGACTCATTTCACTCTAAAAGAAGTAATATATTAGTAATGCATCGGACCGTACAACGGACGATTTATTCTGTACGTTGACAAATACGACAAATGTATGTATGAATATATATATATATATATATATATATATATATATATATATATATATATATATATATATATATATATATATATATATATATATATATATATATATATATATATATATATATATATATATATATATATATATATAATTTAATCTATGTTGTATTCCCAGTTATGTTAATGATTTTTTTTTAATTTTGTAGATATTTGTGATTGGAGAACATGTGTTCACGGCCAGTGTGAAAAATATGGCATAAACAATGTGTGCAGTTACAGTAATTTAAATTAATAGTTATCCTAAAACTAAACTTTAAAATTTTAATTGTGCTTATTAAAAAGCATTTATTAAGATCCTTTAAAAATTTAAAAGAATTATTTTATAAATAGGTGGAATAATGGTTACACTCGTATAAAATGTGACACCAAAGAATTCTTCTTAAACAGTATGCATTTATTTTATTACATTGAAAGTCATTTTTCATAATAAGTGTATTAATAATACTTCTGGGTTACTCGGTGTAATATAGTCAATTAATTATAAATGTTTTTTTGTGATTTATTCTCTCATTTTTGAGTTTCCAGATTAAGGGATCAAAAGCTATTCCTGATTTTCTTAAAAGTGCACGAGTAGCACTTTTTCCCCTTTCTACGTATTTGTGTTGGTTCAAACTTTAGGGTTCTCCATTGTGTCCTTTGTGTAAACAAGATCAAATTTTTGACGCTGACCATCTAAATTCGTGCACTGTACATCTAATTTTAATATTTCATAATTATTGGAAGGTCAGAGAACTAATGGCGTCATAGCCAATTTTTTGGGCATTTGTGGTAAATAAATAAATATGTATGTTATTAAAAGAATTAAGCCCAACCTGATTTTCATTCATTTACAATTTTTCAGTCTGGTTTGTAACAGGATTTAGCCTTGTTTATAACAAGGAGCATTCTTGATGTTGTTGTTGCAGAGCACCCCATATTGCCAGCCAGGCTGGCAATATGGGGTGCTCAGCTCCACTCTTCCAACTGAACCATATTTTGGTGTGGAGTCCGACTTCCTTAGTACACACATGCCATAGGGACCCGATTATAGAATAGGCAATCATTCCATCCACATTCATACAAGGAAAGGACAAAGACAGGGTAGATAGAGAAAGTACATCCATCTTGATCAATGGATGAATAATTTTCCTTGTTACAAAGAAGGCTAAATCAACATTTCTAAATTAAAACATGTAACAAAGTAACATTTCAGCAACTATAATTGTAATTATCCAATAAATTTCCTGAATAAAATTACCATTTTCAAATTTTTAAAAATATTAAAATAAAAATGAAATATTTAATTCGAAATTATTTTTCGAGATTTATCTGCGACCTGCAGATAAATCAAAATAATTGCATCCTTGTATGTGACGTAAAGCAATTCCTGAAATTCTTCAAAGTATTCAAAACAGACTTTCGTTTCCTTGAGAACATTAATTATGCTGACATTATCGTTCCTTTACGGATAAGGAGTCTAAAAGTGATAGTTATCATTCAATAGAATCATCCAAATTTAAATTTTAACTTCATTGTAATGGTCAGAAATATATTTTTTAACAAGATTTTTGAATTTATTTTCTCTAGTTTTGCAAATAATGTTTATTGTTTTATAATATAAAAATTAATTTTTTATTTACAATTTTCTTAGCTTCTTAGTAGAATTTTAATAAAAATTTAAATGGTTTAATATTGTTCAAAAACAGTAATCACGTAGTTACAATTACTGTATTTTGAAAATACATTTTTTCCAGACTTTAAAAACACAATTCTCAAATTTTTCTGCTTAATTAATATATCTGCTTTTTAAGAAGTCTGAAATACTGATTCTTATAAATCGCAATTATGTTGAATACTTAAGGATGTAAAGCATTGTAATTTTATCATGTAATTATGAAATAAATTATTAAATCATATCAAATGATTAGTATTTTCTAATCCGTGCTCTTCGCATTTTCCTTATAACTTATTTTCTTTTTAGGAAAGGAAATTATATTGTACGTCATGATTTCATTTTTGTTTATCATTTTGCTTATAATTGTTTATTACCTTTATTTTAGCTATCTCCCTGACAATCGCTCTAAGGCTTCGTACTTATAATAATGAGCGCCGCCTTGCATAAATTGCCCCTGATGCAATAAAAGTCAACTTCATGAGCACATATTCCCAAAGTAATAAAAATTATTGGAGAATCGGTATTAAAAAAAACAAAGATTAATTATGAACCTGATACAATATTACAATGAATGAAAAAACCCGTTGATTATAGGGTAAACAAGAAAGTTCTTGCCGTTTTCATGTTGCCATTGAATGAAGTGAGAATAAGTATGCAAATTAGTGTATGATATAGTTGAGACGTCAGACAGCAGTGGCGTAGTGAAGGGGGGTGCAAGGGGTCTATCGTGCCAAGGGCGCCGCTTTGAGAGGGGCGCCAAATAGTAGAAATGTTGACTGAGTAAATTTTATATATTTTCTGTCTACAACTTATTGTTATGAAAATTGTTTCAGAAAAATTTTATTTCTTTTTAATTGTGTGAAATATTTCCATTATCATTTCTCATAATTTTTTATACTTTGCTCAAGATTTGTGGTCTATTATCATTATTTTGTATGGTAAATCTTGTACATGTAATGATGGAAATATGCTAAATTTTTTTCTAATGAAAATTCTGAAATATAAATTATATTGGTTAGCTTCCTTTTTATGCATTTGATGTGTTTATAGTTTCAACTTATTTACCAAATAATATGTGTTGATGTTACATCTCTTGATTTACGAATCAAAAATTTAGGGAGATACCAAAAAGGTATGCTCTTGATTTAACCTGTAACTGATTTGACGTAATGAATTCAGCAATATTCACCATGTTCTTTAGAATTCTAATTTTTTACAAGGTGTCTAAATCAAGTTGCATACCTATGAAAAATCGTAAAATTAATTAAGCAAATAAATCTTTTCTGCTAAAAATACAAGAAAACAAGATATCTTATGAATATTGCATCGACTGACAATACATCATTAGGAACTCGCATGATGTTATTTATCATTGAGGAATTCAAAATAATTTTGTAGAAATTTTGATGTTCTAAAATATTATTTGACTTGATATAGTTGTAATAAAACATTTTATTTAATAAACAATATTTTCTCTTATACATAAAAAATTTTAAGTTTTAATCTCATTTTGGCTAAAATAATAAAAATCACTCTCTAAAAACGAAATTTTATAAAACTGAAATATTATTAATAAAAACTTCTCAAACTACAATTGAAACATAAGTGAAAATTTTTCTTTAAAGGCTCATAAAATTTGCATTTTTTAATAATCAATAGGAAAGGTATAAAATCTGAAAAAAATTTCATTTCAAATAAAATAATGGATGTGTGTAAAGTATTTCATTTCTCAATTCTTAATAATTAATTTTCATAATACAATTATTGTTATAAATATATAACTTACGCCATATTCTGATCACTGAAATTTCGAATAGACAACAATTATATGGTAGTGGAATGATAGTGCCAAAAATTTTGTCAAGTAAATAAACTATAATACAGAGTTTATTCTTTTGCGAAGCTTCTAAATTATAAATTCCTTATGCTAGCATGGCTGTGTTCAATAAAATCCGAGAATAATATAATAGGTATTTAAATATATTATATATATATATATATATATATATATATATATATATATATATATATATATATATATATATATATATATATATATATATATATATATATATATATATATATATATATATATATATATATATTTATATATATATTCGCGACATAGCTTAGGACTTCATTGAAACTAAATCTGGATGATATAGTGAATCTGTAGAAAACTTCATTTTAAAGAATAATACTAATATTATAAATAATTAATGTTGCATGAGAAATTCTAATGATTTTGATTATAAATTTTTTTCACTTGCTGATTAAATTAACTTCACTTGAGCCCCATCCATATCAAATAAAGAAGGGACCCAACAAGGATGAAAAAACTAGAAATGTTAAAAGAATCAATTTTTGTAACCTCTTAGTCTACTGTCGCGTGAAAAAATTCGCCTTGAAATATATTTCTCATTAGCGGTCCTCTTTGTCCAAAAATGTTTGTGTTCAGGAACAGACTGAAGATAATAATTTTTTTTTCAAGATAGCACTGCAATATCCAATCAAGAGAACTGAGCTACTGGAATACCATATATAGAACGATGGAAATAGAAAAGTAATTACCTCCAAATGCTAGAAGAATTCATAATTTCCTTTTATTTTAACATTTTACCCGGTTAGAATATCATTACTTCACACTCACAAATTTTCGTCTTTAGTGTTATTTCGTTAAAACCTTCATTGGAAATGTTGACTGAGTAAATTTTATATATTTTCTGTCTACAACTTATTTTTTACACTTTGCTTATTTAGCAGATTTTTTAGTCATTACGAATATTTATCAACAAACATGAAATTTAAAATCAAATTGATTATTTAAAATTATTTATTAATAATCAATTTGATTTTAAAATAAAATTATCAATTTGAAATCGAAATCAAAATTTAAAGATTTTAGAAAATTATTTTTATTTGACTTGTAATTCTGTCGCCTTTATTTTAATACATTATGTTGAAAAATTCTTTTTTGGAAAGTTAAAAGATCTAATGTATTAAATATTTTTATGTGTACACTTAAAATGTTTCTTGATAATTAATCTTTAACTAACTTTATATTTCAGTATAGATAATGAATGCATGTTTAGCTTAGAAATAATTTTAAAGGAATGTAATGAAAGGTAAAATTATGCTTTGTAAAAAGCTACAGATTAGTTATATTTTTGAGTGTTATAAGATGATTCAGAAAAAAATAAGTTCTTTTTTTAATATGAATTAGCTCTTATTTTATAATTGAAAAATATATTTTAAAGTCATAAGAAAGTCTTGTTAAACATATTAAAAATAAATTGAAAATTTTCAGAGAGAAATGTTTTCAGAGTAAAATCATAAAATAGTGTGACAGTATAAGTGACTAATCCGGCAATTATGTATTTACAGGTGTAAACTTACTGTCACTTCAGTTGCCTTGCAAAAATTATTAAATGGAATATATACAGAGTTTAAATCCCAATCCTGTTATAATTCGGTTACCTTACTCAGACATAGATTTTATTTTAGCTTTAATGTCGTAAGAACCATTATTCATAATAGGAATTATCTTTGTATCGTTTTTAATTTCAAAAACAAAATCGAGATTTTTTTCTGCTATTAATGCAAGACCGTTTTTCCCATCTTCTGTTTTCGTCTGAATACAATTTACAGTTTTTTCTATAATAAATTGTCCTTCTGTTTTGAGCTTTATTTGTTGATGCTTCGATACGACTTCCGCTTCAGAAAACGGTATACTATTCAAATACCAGCTGCTCAATTTGGGCTCGATTTCTGTTTCGTCCAGAGATTTCTCTCGTCAGTAAGGTCAACCGCCATAGTATTGTCATTTACAAACGATAAACACCTCAAGTGCTGTGCTGATGCAGTTGATTTTTAATTCCAGATGACTCTTTAAGGGTGAAAACAGATGTTACAGAATGCAAACAATTCTCTCATTAACGAAATTATATTTTTTAATTGGTTGAGAATCCACATTAATCGTTTGCCCCGGTCTAATTTGTCCTCTTCTGAAAAAGATGACCGTTGAAAGACAAACAAACAAACTTAGAATTATATGTTTTTGTGTGTTTATTAAAGGGGAAATGTGTTTTCAACGTTCACCGCCACACTGCTTTTAACTTTGTTTTTCGAACAATGCCGTTGGATATGCCTATCCTCACCACATTCTCTACACAATAAGCTTTATCTTTCTTTTGGACAGTCTTTAGAAATATGACCATATTCAATTAAAATATTTAAATATAACTGCGAGAGTTAAGATTCGAGTTTCATTTTTCTTTCGAATAAAAACACTCATTCTGGGAAAATCTTTTAAATTTGTGGTTTTCTCTTACTTTTTTAATTATTTTTTTTATAATAGCGATCATTAACTTTGTTTACATAATTATCTAATAAGTTATTTTTTCAATAAATAAAGCGTTCTTGTTTTCAAATCAATAATACATTTCTTTATTGTTGTTGTTACTGTTATCATGTGCCAGCTAGGTTGGCAATATGAAGTGCGCAGCTCCAATTTTCCAACACTGAACTGTAATTTCCTATACTTTCTCAGTACACATATGCCACAGGCTCCCGTGTATAGGATAGGCAACCATTCACAACCCATTCATACAAAGAAAAAGATAGGAGAGAGAGAAAGTACATCCATGACCGGACTGGGATTCGAACCCATGACCTCCCTATTAACAGTCAGGCACACTGATTACTAGATAAGGTGAATGGCTAGCGACTTTATATTATATGTACTTATAAACAACTTATAAGATATATAAAATATTTATACAACTCACACACACAAAAATTTGCTTGAAATTAATTACAGATTTTAGTAGAGATAATAATCTCTTCTAAAATCTGCTCAAATAATTTAGAAGCGATAATAAATATCATGGTTTAATCAAAATTTTAGTCAATAATAAACTACATAAATAAATAGTAAGGCAAAAAAGTTAACTGGGGGGGTGTCCGTTATGTACAATGTTTCTAATATAACTCAATTTACATTCTACATTTATTAATAATAATCACACTTTAATATGTACAAGGAAAATAAGGTGCACAAGTTATTTTTTGATGCATTGCAATATCTGGAAAATAAACAATATGAGTTTTCAAGATAGGGCTAAATTAATTAGATACTTAAGATATAAGAATACATTAAGGCAACTATGACCATATTATGTATTTATTTTATATTATATATTTATTTTTATTTATAAGCTCTACAACATTTTAGCTGTCAACTATAAATTTTTAATCATAAGTTATTAAATTAAATTGTTCAGATACTGGTAATTGTTATGGAGGATGCCAGCGGTCTATGGACATTTTTTGGTTCGTAGGGGTTCAAATACCATTACTTCAATGTTATTTATTTTGCATACTTTATTATGGAAATTGAAGGTTAAAAATTTTATGTTGTGGGTGATAGTAGTCATCCCCGAGTTCGTTTTAATATGCTCATTTCTAAAACAATATTGTGAGTTAGATACAGTCTTATAGAAGCTTGTTTTGTTTAGCTTCCAATATTTCTGATTTTGTAGTCTGTGTCCTAATGACTCAACATTCTTGCGGGGGAGAGAAGAATCCCCTTGCTGTCGCATCTGGGATCTGACAAAGAGACACATCTGACAGTTTAAGAAGCAAATGTGAATTATTGTCCACCTGCAGGATGCCACCCTCTGCTGCCGCGGGGATAAACAGAAGGACTTCCTGCACTTGATTGCTTTTTTACATTCCCTGTAATCCTTTTCTCAAGTCGGATTCCTTTCAGAAGTTTGTGGGGGGCGGGGGAGTGACAACGCCATATTCCGCTATATCTTTGAGGATTTTTTAAAAGAAGCAAGGTCTTGAATTCAACACCCTCATAAATTGCTAGAAAGATAAGCCCCCGCGTCAGCCTCAGGCCCTGTGGTCTTTAGTGTCAGAGGGACGAGTGTGTAAAAGTCAACCATAAACAGAACGAAATAATACTTTATATAGAATCCATATGTTCCATAAGTTATTTCTATTCCCTTGAAAATACCTCAATCTTTAATGACTGTTAAATATATGTAAAAAGAATGTAATACCACACATGTAAGTGATTCGATATGTTCGCATATTGGTTATAATATGCGAAAATGAATGAGGCATTCCTTCACAATTTTCCAAAATAAACGTTTAAAAAAAGAAAAAGAAAGTTTAAAAAAAATTTGAAAAAAAAAGGAATAAATTAATGTGAGATTACTTTTATAATGATTAACATAACATAAATGATGCACAAGGTATAAGAATAGAAATACAGATATAACTATTTTATTCTTGAACACAAAATATGTAATTTATAATATCAGAAAATAACAAACAATATTATTAAAAAATTCCAGGAATTTTTTAAGAGAATCTATTAATTATAAAAAAGAAAAAGGGAGAAAGCATATTTTAACTCTCCTATATTCGAAAATGTGAAGATAGTGATAATTCTTAATTATTATTTATTATCTTATATGCACATTATAAAAATCCGAAGTTAAAGTTGATATTATTTAATTTCTTAAAATATTGCGTGTCAAGTAAAATAACGATATTTTTGAAAATTTTAAAAATGTTAACATTCATTCTTTCTGAAATTTCTAGGATTTTTTATCATCAATCTTAAAGAAACTCAAAATATAAACACAGATAAACTTGTAATATTTTAGCTAACTTTCAAAAATATTTTATTGTAAATAAAGAAGAATCTAGACGTTTTGAGTTAACCTAGAAATATTGTATGTTAGTTATATATCCATATAAATGCTTCTGTCTAACTAGCATCTACTTCAATCAATCTAATACTTTTACCAAGCTTCCTTTCTAGTCAGTTGAACAAAATAATCTTCGGAAGAAAAACCGATAATGCTGTTGTAAAAACGTAAACAAGTAACAAATTATGCCTGTAAGTACATGTAGAATTAATAATAAATTAAATATAAATTTTAAACAAATGTTTTATTACAGTTTCATAGAAAATAACTTTAGTACAAATGATATTTTTCTTTAAATTTTTTCATATTTTGTTAATGAGATTCCGATTTCCTATACTGGTGAACCCTTCTTGAGTAATATTATGCCATTCCCACCGTATGATGAGGCACTTCTTATGATTTTACTCGGGTACCATTAGTTATGGGGCACCATTTGGGAAATCAATCTCCATGATAGAGTAAATATCCATCTGACACTGAAAAACTCTTGAGGTTAGGACAGAAATAATGGGGATTGTAAATATTTTAACGGAACTTTGTGTGCTTCAAAGAATTATTGTAATCATCCTATGTATTCTCCTTATCTTCTCCTTTGTAAGTAATTTTAACGGAATTTTGTGTGTACTAAGAATTATGGTCATCATCTAAGTGTTTATTTTTAGGATTACTCAATTACTTAGTTTAAAATAATTACAAGTCATGCTGAGTGTATCCAGTGGGAGCACTTACCTCAATATATTTTTTTTCCAACGGCGGGCACACTTGGGTGACTAACCCTATGCCACAACAAGGGCAGAAACTGCTACTCATTTGTCGTTACCTAGCGGGCACCTGTGAACCAAGTCACGGAGGCGAGTAGCGTTGCCCGCGCCATACCACCACAAACCCGTTTATAGGGTGGGCCACATTCATACATCATCACGGAAGAAAGGATAGAGAAACACAGAGAGAACAGAGAAACTTAAGTAACATCCAGGTCTAAGCCAGGATTCAAACCCAGGACCCACAGCTCAGGAGTCAGGATCGCTAACCACTCAGCCATCGGTTATTGTATCTTTTATTTCTGGTTTGTAAATCACCAGGCCAAGATTATCCAAGGACTCTAGTTTTTTAGAGAACGAGGTACATGGCTACAGACCTCCCTCAAACCTAGATCCTATAAAAAATGGGGATGTTAAAATACTTAAATTGTTTTCAATTATATTTTTCTAAAGTGTTGTTAATATATTAAACGCTTATAAAAATTTTTGCTGCATAAATACATAGCAGGATTTAAAATATTCCAGATAAATTTTAATTTTTTAGCAAATTAAATTTTTATAAAATTAATGTAAGAAGTTTTAGTTTGAACAGTTTGAAAATGTTTTCTAGTAGTGTTTCTGCTCAATTTTTGTCATTCTTAAAAATTGAGATTTGAAAACTAAAATGCCTGTCGTATTCTTGAACTTTATTTAGGCACTTATTATGCCGACCAATGGCTGAGTGGTTAACGTTCCAGACTCCTGAGCTGTTGGTCCCCAGTTCGAATCCCGGTTCGGGCATGGATGTTTCTTTCCTTCTCTGTTTTCTCTGTCCTTTCTTTTGTGATGTTGTATGAATGTGGCCCACCCTGTAAACGGGTTTGTGGCGGTATGGCGCGGGCAACGCTACTCGCTTGGTTTGGTTTGTTTGTCACTCAACGGTCACTTTTTGCACACACGAGGGCTAATTAGACCGGGACCTACGATATAAAGTGGATTCCGAACCACTACAAACATCCATGTCCAAGGTGGGATTCGAACCCACGAACTGTTGAACCGAAGGCAAGAGCGCTAACCATTCGGCTGCCAGCTCGGCGCAATGCTACTCGCCTCCGTGACTTGGTACACAGGTGCCTGCTGGGTAACGACAAATGAGTATCAGTTTGTGGCATAAAGTTAGTCACCCAAGTGTGCCCGCCGTTGGAAAAAAAATATTTAGGCACTTATTATTTAGTCTTTTTGATTATACGATGTAAATGCAATATACTAATTTGTTTTCTCTAAATAAAGTTAAGATATTTTAGATTTTAATTTATTATGATATTAAAATATTGTCTAAAAGTCTCAATTCTTTAAAATACTTTATTTCTGGTAATAAAATACATGCACTTTTAAAGGGGAAAAATATCTTTTATTTGCATTCTAAAATAATTACGAAATATTATAATATTCTAGCATTAAGCTTACATATAAATATTAAGGTAGGAAATTTATGTGTTAAGAAAACATTTAATTAAATAAAATAACAAATAAATCAAATTAAATAATGAGTACTTAACTCGAAATATTTTTATTAAATTATCAGGATAGGGATGTTCTAAAAATTTAAACGAAAGTAAGCTTAAAAAATCGACTTAAATATAAGTACATAAATATTTAATGCACTAAGCATTATTTAAATAATAAATTATACTGACTTATACAAATTATCGTTTTTACCTATGTCATATAAATGTTAGGACAGCATTGTAACGAGTGAATATTAAATAATACTTATTTTCTTCATTTTTTAATTTTGAATTCGCGATTTATCAGTATTAGATAATTTTGCAACAATAAATTTCGGAAGCTTTTCAAGCTACTTCTTTTGTTGAACTTCGAAAAATATTAATTTTAATGCTATTTAGAAGAAATAAATCATTATAATTGTAAATATATTTTCACACGCAAGTATTTGTGCATTACTTAATTATCTTTAACAATTAATATCAAATTCTAAGCTGAATAAGAAATAATCACTTATTTATTGTTGTTTTTACATTTTAAATTAATAAATATCTATTGTTGATTTTTTTAATATGAACACTACTTAAAAACTAAAATTTTTTACGTAAGAGGTATGATTAAAAAATGTTTTGCTATCGGTTAAGGTACCCGAACACGTTTGGACTCTGTTGGTCCCGGGTTCGAATCCCGGTTCGGGCATGCATGTTTCTTTCCTTCTCTGTTCTCTCTGTGTTTCTCTATCCTTTCTTCCGTGATGATGTATGAATGTGGCCTACCCTATAAACAGGTTTGTGGTAGTATGGCGCGGGTAACGCTACTCGCCTCCGTGACTTGGTTCACAGGTGCCCGCTGGGTAACGACAAATGAGTAGCAGTCTCGGTCTTGTTGTGGCATAGGGTTCAACCCTCTTGTGCCCACCATTGTAAAAAAATATTTTTGCCGACCAATGGCTGAGTGGTTAGCGCTCCTGACTCTTGAGCTGTGGGTCCCAGGTTCGAATCCCGGTTCCAGCATAGATGTTACTATCTCTCTGTGTTTCTCTGTCCTTTCTTGTGTGATGATGTATGAATGCGGCCACCCGATAAACGGGTTTGTGGTGGTATGACGCGGCTAATGCTACTCGCCTCCGTTCACAGTGCCCGCTGGGTAACGACAATTGAGTAGCTATTTCCGACCTTGTTGTGGCGAAGGGTTAGTTACCCAAATGCCCGCCGTTGGAAAAAAAAGTTCGGAGCAATGTTTTTGAAATACACTGCATATATACATTGTAACCATTTTTTCTTACTTAGTTTTAGAAAACATTAATATTGAGGTACTAATATTCGATATGTGCCATTATTAGTCTTCAGAAATGTTAAATATGTATACAATTTTAAGCATTTTTTTAAAAAACTTAAAAAATGCTACATTAAAAACTATTAAACGTATTTGAAAAAAATCAATACCAAATAATCTATATTTTATGATCTAGAGCATGTACTAAAATTTTAAGTTTTCGTTAAAAAATAAAAAAATTACGGCCAGTTGAATATTTATACTGAAATTTTACTAAATTTTCTATGCCCTTATTCGAATAACAAGGCATAATTTGGGAAATATTTAAGTGATTAAAATTCTTTTAGTACTTTCTCTAGAAAACAATATACAGATCAAGTTCATGAAATTTCATCATGGTGTTATGAAAATATTTTGAGTTATCCTTTTTGAAGCGTGCAAATTATAGGCAAAAACCAGTTCTGAGAAAATCGTATTTAAAGATTAAAGTATTGTGTCTTTATAAGAAATTCTCATATTTGCTGATTAACATTTTATTTGATTTACTGATTGATTTCCGGAAAAGTAATTATTTTATGTATCATTTAAAGCTTACTAAATTTATATTTGAAAATTAAACACTGTTTAAACTATTTTTTAAACTCATTCTGGCCCTTTAAACGCCCACTTCCGGTGCTTTAAATGTCCACTTCCGGTTTCCCAATCTTTACGAAATCCTTCATATCTTACAAATGTAGAGACAAAAGCAAACCTGTTTTGGAAAGCTATTTAAATTCCTTATTTAACGAAAGAATAAAATTAATTTATCATTTTTGGTCGAAATTGACGTCTTCAACATACCTTAAATCTTGACTACATTCTAATAGCAATAACGCGATTGAAAATAAATACTCCTTCCTTTAAGAATGTATCATTATTTTGTGGTATGATGGTTTGTTGATATTAGACATTTATTAAAAGATACGTTGAAAAGATTGAAAGCCTGAGTCAACCTTGCCACCCCGAGGATCGAACCTCCGACCTGTATCTTAGACGCTAAGGCACTGGTCTTCTTTAACATTGCTTACATAATTTTTCAATTTAGGAAGAACTAAAATGTTCTTAAAAACATTTTGGAGCTTTTTCGTTGAAATATAACTTACAAATAATCAAATTCTATAAAAAAAGATTTAAAGAAATTTAAGTTTGAAAAATTGAGCTTATTTTAAT
Organism: Latrodectus hesperus; assembly: GCA_037975125.1. Taxonomy (NCBI): domain Eukaryota; kingdom Metazoa; phylum Arthropoda; class Arachnida; order Araneae; family Theridiidae; genus Latrodectus; species Latrodectus hesperus. Next base: position 13,660,328 of record CM075850.1, on the reverse strand, counting down.
ATATATGAAAGAAACGAATAAAAATGTTTAATCTTCTTATAAATTTAAGAACCCAAAAATTTTAAAAGAATTTATTTCTTTTAAAATCGTGTTAGTAGTAAAAATATTCAGTTAATTTGCAAACTATAATAAATTTAAAAATATATTACAAAATACTTAAATGTTTGTTTTAAATTAAATTCCACGTGCTAAAACTATTTTAAATTTATTTGAAAGAATGAAGACTTTGATATGAAATAACATTTTATAACAATAAAATGTGAAATTCAGATTTGTGTATTGTAACTTCTAGTGGTATGTCGAAATTATAAATGAAATTTTTAAAATTATCGATAAAATCTAAATCTAAGCAAAAAATCAGATCCATACACAAAAATTCATGTTATATATAATTTATTCAAACTGGATATCTTATTTAAACTGTATTTTAGAAATACATCCGAGCTCCAGTGGCTCAGTAGCTTCACGCCGCTTTCCGTAAGCTCAGCAAAGTGAAGCATCATTTGCCGCGGGCAGTGGTTGGAAGGGTGACCACGGTGTACTCTCCTTCACTGGGTTGCTGGAGCTCCATGGGTTGGGGACATGTCCACTTTAATCTGTGATGTCCTAGTCCTTCCACTGGTGTGGCGTGGATGTGGAGAGGAGCTCAGGTGTGGCCTCGTCACCTGACAATGGTTCAAAATTTACGAGGCACCTTAAAAAAAGATCAAAGTCGTACTTTCACCTTTGTGGTGCTCTGATCCAAATGAAAGACTATCCCCATTGACTTAATTCGCACTGCCAAAGGCAAAAGAGAGCTTGGCTTGTCCAAGTGTCTTAGGAAAACAACAACAAGAAATACATTCAATCTAAATGAAATTTTCTAAAATTTCAGGTAGTAGTTACTTTAATTATAATTCACTTTTCAAAGATCTTGAAAAACCGCATAAACATTATTGTATTGCCTTTCTCATGGCTGATAAAATTCTGTTTGCAAAGAAAATAGTTTTTAAATGTGAAATCCTCTTTAAAGAGCCCGAGCATTAGATTTCCTTGCTGGCAAGGGATATGAGATTATTTTCTGTTGGTTCCCAAGTCATGTAGGCATTGATGGCAATGAAGAGGGCTGATGCAGCTGCTAAATCTGCCTCTGGCCCATCTCTTCCATCAGTTTCTTTGTCTGATGTAAGAAGAAATATTAAAATGTGTTAATTTATTCTCTTTGGCAGGAGTCGTGGAACATGCAGGTTACTAATAAATTGTGTGCTATGTTTCCATACATCACCTCATTAGCAGTTTTACCGGTACGGAGTGCTGATGTTCGTTGAGTCGCCTTCCTTGTAATCATCCTATGTAACTTTATACTGTGCATCTTATTTTAATTTCATGATCCAATTTTAACCTTACCGATTTAAATTTTTCAAAACAGACCTTTTAACTATGTTTGATTTGCTGGGGGGGGGCACCCCATTGAAATTTATTTGCTTGTTTAAGAGCAATAGATTTTTTATATTTTATTTAATTTAAATCTTAAGTTTTGTAAGAAAATATTTTTTTGATGTTT